>OY796675.1:40815259-42015259 GCA_963680715.1 Tetragnatha montana
GCAATGTTAATTTCCACCGGCGCAACCGGCGTAGGAGAGCCGCAGAGCCACCGGCGCAACCGGCGCAGTCGAGCTGCAAAGCCACCGGCGCAACCGGCGCAATATTGCGCATTGCGCCGGCTGCGGTAGAACGCTCATTTCTCCACTACTCTCCTTCAAGAGCGGTTATTTGGGGAGATGGTAACCCACAAAAGGTCTCATAATGTGTTGAAAATTTCTTTTAAGGGTCAAATTTTAAAAATTTTCTTGGGGAGAGCCCCCAAACTTTGGAATTAAGCTGAAATGCTACTTTTAACAGAGAAATTTCTAAAATTTTTCTGTGAGAGATCGCCCAGACCCCCTCTTATTTCGAGCTCGCATTATTACACAAAACTTTTACATTAAATGCACCTCAAAATATTACACCTTGGCGATATTTAAAGGGACATGTAACGAAATTTAATCTATACATCTGATACAAAATTAGGTAATTAGGCACATAAACTTAATGGTTGTTTCTTTTAATTTTATGCTTTTTAATGTCTTGTACTGGCCCTCCCCCCAATATTTTATAAAAGTTGGCGCCTATGGAGGTCAAAATATTAAAGGGGGGTTTGGGGGTTCTCCCCCAGAAAATTTTTTGAATTTTAACATTAAGAAAGTGTTTTTTAAGCTATTTGTTAGGGTTTCTCGGGGGGGGCCATGGCCCCCAGGGCCCCCCCTGGACCCGCCCCTGATCGCCACAATAAGGTTCTACGTATTTAAAGTATTCCATAAACTGTTTTTGATTTAAGATTGTGTGTGTGATTGATTCATTTAAATATCCAGTATTAATTTTTTTGATGTAGTTTTGGTGTTTCTAAAAACTCAGCCACCCTGGTGCTATGGCACATGTTGCACTTTCCTAAACATGGGCCTGATTATTATGGTTTATCGTCAAAGGACAAAATAAGTACCTATTACAATTGTAAATTTCAAATTTATTGCAATAACAAGGTAAACTTAGAACAATCTTAGATGTCGCCTGCATTCTGACATTTTGAAATGCCATCAATATCAAGCAGTTCTTTGACCCCAACTACGGGAGATTGCAACCTCTGACTACAATGAGGTGAGAACCACTAGTCCTATAATAAATCTTGTCAGGCGCCTTGGATGTGGTTGGATTTCAAGTGTAACAAAAGGGGTCCGCCTATATGGTATCTGGCTAGGAATTCGAAAGGGGGCAGAACAAAGGTACGGTACACAGAATAGCTTGCAAATAACCTTGCGACAAAACTTTGGGTTCAACGCACTGAAATGCCTGTACATTGGCTATGGAGACGTGGGAAGATTAAGGGATCAGGAATTAGGAGGGAAGAACTGAAACTTAGGGACCATTCACAAATCATGTCCCAATTTTCGGGGGTTTTATACCCAGGGTCGTATTTATGCCATATGTGGCAGCAGGGACAGAATTTTTGGGAGCGGCAAACAACAATTAGAAGAAGTCCATATTGCACATCTAATATAATAAAAGTCAATGTGTGTGTGTTTGTTGAACATTTTTTGGAGTATAAGACCGCCTTTAAGTAATATTCAGTATTAAAAGACGTATAGGGTCAAAAATTTATAAATCCTCTGAAATTTTTGAAGATACAGTTGTACCTTCAGAATATGTAAATAAACTTCGTCCCTCTCTGGCCAGCAAAGATCCATATTAAAGACTCTCTCCCCGAAAAATATATCATGGATAAAAAGTAGCCAGATTACTTTGCGCCACTTGGCTTGTGATTTCGATTACGGCCCTCGAGTACTTCGAAGTTTGTGTTCTAGAAGAACAAGGATCGGCTCGGATTGATATATGCTCTCCCTGATCTCTATGGCTTTATTTAGAATCAGAATATCAATTCCATGTGATTTGGGAGGCATCATCCCCCGAAATATTTGGACCGTCCCTTGTTATATTTTGGACCGTCGTCGTGCCGAAATATTAAGTTTCTGGTAACAAAAAGTGTATTTTTATGAACCACAGTACTGGTGGAAGCTTAAAAATTTGATTGTGAATATTTTGAAAATAAATAATATGTATTCCTAGCACACCAAAAATAGGTTGACCTTTATTAAGGGTCAAATTTCCAACTGGGGAACCCCCAGACCCCCTTTCAATATAAAGCTATTAATTATTTGTCACTTAAGCACTTAAAACAAGAGTTAATTTAGTGGTTTCCACAGTGGCGGCTCGTCCATAGGAGCACAGGAGGACAGGAGCACGTGAACACCCACCCACAGAAAAAGTAGAACAAAAATCGAATACAAAGATAAGTAAAGATTAATGGAAATATATTCTCAATTTCTTTTTTACACTCGGAATTATGTTTCTTCCCCCCCCCCTCTTCTCTACTCAATAAGAAACATTTACTACCGGAAACGCGAAAGCAATCGAAAAACGAATGAACTCTTATTTTTCTTTCCTTTTTCGCACGTGTGAGCGTAAAAAATATGGGATTCTGAAGAAACCCCGACTGCTTGCCGGGGGAATTTTAAGCTTACGGCCTCGTAATTTGGATTCCCGCTAGCTTTTTGTGGTCTGGATTTTTTGGGCTAGTTAGAAAATGAGATAAGTACTTTTTGAAAAGAAAATTATAATCTTCATGTCAACTAATTTTTAATAATTAATAATTATAAAAGGTGTTTGTGAGGTATTATGTTATGTATAAGTATTATGACTTTCCCCTCCCTCAATGGTATTATAAAAAATGAAAGGAGTATTTTATATTCATAAGTGCTTGTTTATTTCCATTAAATGCATATTTTTTCAAAATGAAAGCGCATGCTGTGAAGAATTTAAGCATTTAAAACTACTCTCCTAAGAGAGATAATTTTTTATGCATTGGTCCAACATCCTATTTGTTGCATCAACACTAAGACTAAACTAAAGAGGTCTACCAGACCGTAATGCAGGATCTTTTATGCTCTAGATTTGATTTAACTAAAAACTCTTAAACTCACAAATAAACTTCATAACTAAATAACTGAAAATTCACTTCAATAACTTCTAAATATTCACTTCAATGACTACTAAAAATTCACACTTCAATTACTAAATACTCAAAATCACACACTTCAATAATTTCACTTGTTCTCGGTTTCATGCTTCCTAAAAACCTAAGAGAACCTAAAGACTTACCTGGGTAGTGTGCAGCGCCTTCTCGTGCATTTCCTGGATCTTTGGTTGCTGCTGTGGTGTTAGTATCAAGGATTACACACTTTTATAAACTTAACTAGACTTTAATCATCACACCACAGCACACACACCACACACAAAAAGCGACCCGCTTCATCTGAGAGCTAAAGACCATCTCTCATATTGCGCCCCTCACCCAGGGGCGAACCCAAACCATCAAAATTCCTTTCTCACACTTGAGAAAAGGAGCCTTCTGGATGGCTAGCGCCACCTATTGCTTCATACTATTCATACTAATTAATAAAATATTACATAAAATACTAAATATGTAAAATAAGACATACTAATACATAAGACAACTAAACATGCAAATATCTCGCAATTCCCAACACTCCCACCTTTTTGTTTCCTTATGGAAAACAAAAACTACCACAATCTCACATAATTGTGTCTTGGGAGCATTGGCACACTTCAAGTGGGTACAACCTTCGCACAGGGCGAGTAAGAAGACCATTTTTGGTCTTTACCACTACCACTCGTACACGGCCATCTCTCCCGGTGCACAGTTCTTGCACACGAGCGATGGGCCAGTTCACTCTCTTAACGTTTTCGAAGCCTACTAGTACCACATCACCAACTTTTAATTGGCAGTCATTTTGTCCATGTCTTTGGACCAACTGGCTGAGGTACTCCTTTCGGAACCGGCTTCGAAACTGCTCTCGAAGCTCTTGGCAGAAACGTTGCCGCACAAGCAGCTTGTTTCGGTCCAGCACGTCAAGGTCTCCCGCGCTGGAAACCCTGATGTCTTGTAAAAACATCGATGGTGTGAGAGGTTGTAGATCCTCACAGTCGTCGGAGATGTACGTGAGAGGCCGACTGTTTATTACAGCCTCCACGTCGCACAGGATGGTGAGTAATTCCTCGTAACTCACCGAAGACTGCCCCAAGACCCTTAGGAGCAGATTCTTGGCGGTGCGCACTAGACGCTCCCACCATCCGCCCCACCACGCTGCGGTGGGCGGAATGAACTTCCAAGTGATGGGAGTCAGCGTCTCCTGGGATACTACCTTTTCCCAGTTGACTTTTCTTAGCAACGCTGACGCACCGACAAAGTTGGTACCGTTGTCGGAATACACCACCGACGGTCGACCTCTACGGGCGATGAAGCGACGAAATGCTTGAAGGAAGCACTCCGTGCTTAATGAGGTTACTAGCTCAAGGTGCACACCTCTGTACACGGCGCACGTAAACAACACTACCCAGGATTTACTTTTATTTTTGAGAATCAGAGGGCCACATAGATCTATGCCTGTCACTTCAAAGGCACAAGCATTTTTTACTCTGTCTAAAGGCAAGTGTATAGGTGCCGTAGTAAGAGATTTAGCTGCAAATCTTTTGCACCGCCCACACTGCTTTACAACTGATCTAATAGTGCGCCTTGCACCAATGATCCAGAATTCCTCTCTCAGCATAACACTGAGTGCTTGAACACCTGCATGAGAATTCTTATTATGGTATTCTCGAATTAAACAATTCACAATATAATGCTTGGAGGGTAACAAAATTGGATAACGAAAAGCATACGAATCATCTCTCTCGATGATTTTAGTTTTGACTCTTAAAAGGCCCCTCTGATCTCGTATGGTCAAAAGACCTTGGACTGACTCTCCAGTCTCCAGGAAACTTTCCGCCTGAACAAGTGAAAGAAGTGTCATTTTAGCATCTTCTAACTCTGAAGCGGATAAGAAAGAATCTGGGTTTACTAACTTCTTTTGGCACTTTTTAATAAATCTCTTCACCCAACCTAAAACCCGAACCATTTTGGAAAATTTAGAGATTTTTTCGTACCACTTAACTTCCTCAACTTTTTTATTTACACTGAGATTAACTTTTAAATCTTTTCCTTTCCTTAACTCTGACTCAACTAAAGATTTATCTGGCTTACCTTCTAATTTCGGCCAGCTATCACTAGGGCCTTTTAGCCAAACAGGCCCACTCCACCAGTCCATCTCGGAGAATCGATGGGGGGAACAACCGCGGGAAGGCAAGTCAGCCGGATTTAAATGACTCTGTACAAATGACCACTGATTTGCGTCTGTGATAGAACAAATTTCCTTTACGCGATTGCCCACAAAAGTTCCCCATGAATTATTCCTTTTTATCCATGATAGCGCTGTTGTGGAATCACTCCAAAAATATTTTGGAACTCTCTCTAAAGCTAACGCTTCTGTAACATATCTAGAAAGGCGCCCACCTAAAACACAAGCCATAAGTTCTAGGCGTGGAATAGTCATCCCTTTTAAAGGCGAGACTCTTGATTTGGCCATAACAAAACTAACTTTTGTCTCCTCTGCATTTTCACATCGTAAAAATATTACTGTAGCGTATGCATTTTGGCTAGCGTCACAGAATACATGAAGAGACCAATCTTCCTTATTACCGAATCCCATTCTTCGAGGTATTTCCAATTCGACCACCTCCTCTAATTCTCTAAACCACTTTTGAAAATTATTTATTATTTCACCAGTTAAAGGAGCATCCCAATCTGATTTAAGAGCCCAGGCCTCCCGAATTAACAACTTCGCAGGTAATAATACTGGTGACAATAATCCTAGGGGGTCAAACAAACTCTGTGTTATCGATAACATATCTCGTTTTGTGGGAGATTCACTTAATCTATCAATTTGAATTGGGATGGAAAGGGTATCTTTTACTTTATCCCACTTTAACCCTAACACTTTAGCAGGATTCACCAATTCTCCCTCGCTAAAATCTTCTATGCACTCTTTCGTTATTTCTTTCAAGGGTCCGAATTCCCATGATCTTAAATCCATTTTGGCTTCAGCCAATATACTAATGGATGATTTCACAAACGCAACAAGTTCCTTTTCATCATCTACCGAAACTACGCAATTATCAATGTAAAATGATTTTTCTAGTTTTTGCGCAATAGGTTTCAGTTCTTCCGAAACTTGTGATAAATGGGCTGATATAACCGCCCCTAACAAAAATGGACTAGATTTTACTCCAAAAACTACTCTTGCATGGCGGAAAACCTTAATTTTATTATCTACCTCCCACCATAAAAACTTCAAGAAATCCCTGTCTTCTTCTTTTAATTCTATTTGTAAAAATGCACGTCTAATATCAGAAGTTACCCCAATACATTTTTCCCTAAACCTTAACAATATTGATGGGATTTCTTCATTTAAATTTGGCCCCGTTACCAAACTATCATTAAGTGAGGGTGATCTTCTGTCTTTGCAAGATGCGTCAAACACGGGTCTAACTTTTGTTGTAACGCTATCTGGTTTGAATACCGGATGATGCGGTAAGTAATGGCCCTTATTAATATCATTATCCGGGATTTCTTCTATCACCCCATCTTCTAACCATTCTTTAAGGATTGTGTCATATGCTTCAAATTTATCTAAAGACTTAAGCTTACGGGTCACACTAAACAACCTTTTTTCTGCTAGATGGTGATTAGAGGGCAATTGTTCGTTACAACCTAGCCAGGGTAACCCTACACAATACCTACCCTCCTCATTTCTCGAGAGAGAATTTAGAAATTTCTCTCGGGCTAATTCTTCTTCGGCAGCATTGGATACACTTTTACTTTCATCTTTAATCCCTATAGTCTCCAAGCTCCAAAGATCGGAAATCTTAAAATCGTGAGTAACTAAACTAGCTAAACTCTCACCTAAAGATGTTACTCCTCTATCTTGAGCGAATTCTTCAGAGGCACCACAAACAACCCAGCCTAATTTAGTACCAATAGCTGTTAAGCCCCCGTTTAATTGCCTAACTTGGCCTGTTATAATTTTCCCATAAATGTCGCTGCCTATGAGTATTTGGATTTTGGGGCACCCTTCTCCAATATCCGACAGCCAAATGTTGTTTCTTTTTAATTCTCTTAAAATGGGACCCTTATTTACCCGAGGTATGTCCCCACAAATCACTTTTTGATCTAAAAATTCAAATTCTGAATTGGGAGATTTACTTGGACAAGCCGAACTCAATTGTACTTTATATTTATTATGTAACCGCGGCTCCATTTTGCTCCCACCAAATAATGTTAGAGAAACATTTTCTCTAGATACAACCGGCAATCTTAATTCTGTTGCTAAAGACTCTAAAATATAAGATTTTTGAGAGCCACAATCCAGAAGTGCCCTGACATCTTTATAACCCTCTACACCAGCCACTCTTACCCACAAAGTCATCAAAGCTACTTCAGAGGTACAACTTTGACGAGCAGTGGCGGTGTGTGAATTCTCTGACACCGGTTTAACTGGGGTCTCTACTTTACTTAATTCAGGGCACACAAAAATGTGATGCGCTTTCCCACATGAAAAACACTTAACAAATTTCTTACAAAATTTTGCCACATGATTTGGCTCTAAACATTTAAAACAAAATCTATTATCTCTAACTTTTTCTATCCTTTCATTAAGGGACAAGGAACGAGCATGAAAACAACTTTTACTATCATGGGCTTTACCGCAAAAAATACAAGGGGTGTCTTTGGTAGCTAAAAAACCCGAAGCAGTAGGTACTTTTGCTTGTCTTTTAACTCTAGTATTTCTATCACTTTGTTCACCCCTAACGGCCTCTCTAGAACTGCCCATAACATCTAACCCACTCCGAGCTAGCTTTAATCTCTCCTCACCCTCTACTTCCCCCTTCAGAAACTTCATCAGGTTGGTAAGGCGTGAAAGATCTGTTCCCTCTTCCCTCGGAATGCTAAAGAATGCGCTCCTTTGCCAGGCCCTCAGCACCTCTTCTGAGAGGCACGATTCTACCATTGGAAATAACCAAGCTGAGTTTTTACTCGATTCTAAACCTAAAGATTCCAAAGCTCTCAGCTGCGCTTCTATCTTATCATATAACTTTTCAAGCGGTAATTTATCCCGATTATTAGCTCTAACATTAGAAATAATTAATTTAATTAATTCCCTGACATAAACTTCAATCAATAGTTCGGGATTAGCAAACCTTTCTTTTAAACCCAACACCGCTTTTTCATAATTTTCCGTTGTCACCGGATAACTATCTAAAAATTCTTTTGCCCTCGACCCAGTTTTCATACATTGAATTAAATAGGAAAATTTATCACACTCATACAAATCAGGGTCATTATGAATCTTCTCAAACTGTGCCCAAAATGGCAACCAATTTATTAATTCCCCGTCAAATTTCTTTAATTCTATTTTGGGGAGCTTATACCGTTTAATTCTATTACTAGCGTTACTGTTACTAGCTTTATTATCAGCACCAGAATGACTGCTATGATTAGACCTCGACTCTGAAACTGAAAGTATTTCATCTTCAACTTTCAATTTCTCATTTATTTCACGCGATAATGTTATAAAATCATCAGAATACACTTCGCGATTTTCTATCTCTTTGTTTATATCATCCTCAGATGTTTTATCATCTGAGGCCATTAAATCAAGAATTTTCTCATCTAAAGCTTTAATTTCTAAATTAACATTTTGTAATTTAGTAAACTTATCACTCAATATATCGGCTGAGAAGTCTTCTTTTACTAATTCTAATTTCAAAGCATTAGCAGTGCTTGTAAAAGAAGTACGTAACCCAGCCCTTTTCAGCTTTAAACTTTTAACAGTTTCCATGTTTAACTAAACATTAAACTCTAAAAATAAATCAAATCTTAAACATATCCTGTCGCGGACGCCACTTAATGTTGCATCAACACTAAGACTAAACTAAAGAGGTCTACCAGACCGTAATGCAGGATCTTTTATGCTCTAGATTTGATTTAACTAAAAACTCTTAAACTCACAAATAAACTTCATAACTAAATAACTGAAAATTCACTTCAATAACTTCTAAATATTCACTTCAATGACTACTAAAAATTCACACTTCAATTACTAAATACTCAAAATCACACACTTCAATAATTTCACTTGTTCTCGGTTTCATGCTTCCTAAAAACCTAAGAGAACCTAAAGACTTACCTGGGTAGTGTGCAGCGCCTTCTCGTGCATTTCCTGGATCTTTGGTTGCTGCTGTGGTGTTAGTATCAAGGATTACACACTTTTATAAACTTAACTAGACTTTAATCATCACACCACAGCACACACACCACACACAAAAAGCGACCCGCTTCATCTGAGAGCTAAAGACCATCTCTCATATTGCGCCCCTCACCCAGGGGCGAACCCAAACCATCAAAATTCCTTTCTCACACTTGAGAAAAGGAGCCTTCTGGATGGCTAGCGCCACCTATTGCTTCATACTATTCATACTAATTAATAAAATATTACATAAAATACTAAATATGTAAAATAAGACATACTAATACATAAGACAACTAAACATGCAAATATCTCGCAATTCCCAACACTATTCCAACATTCTGTTTCTAGATCTTGTGTAAATTTTAATTTTTATAAAATGGGTGTGAACCCCCAGTTTGTCAACTCACGAGCCGCCACTGGGTTTCTAATATTTTTAAGAGAAGGGCTTTTTTGAAGTTAATTAATCAAGGTTTCGCAAATTATTTTAGGGAGAAATCCTCAATTCCCCGGTTATCCCACTCAACATTCTTTTGCTGACGACGCGTATTCATTTGAGAAATATAGATCAGTTTCTTTTAATTATTTTATAAGTGACCTTATGTTTTTGGGGTTTTTTTTTAATAGAGTTGCTGTGATGTGAGGGAAGAGTTTTTTTTTTTAATTTAACAAAATTTAATTGAATCGTCAGTTTGAAAAAGGGAATAAGTACAAAAACTGAAAAATTGACATTTTGTGCTCAAAACAATCTCCAAGCTTTGCTCTACACATGCGTGGAAAGAGGGAGAAAATAACTACCCCCAATAGGGAGATATAGCCCCTTGAAGTTGCGAAATCGATGTCCATTCATTGTATTTTTTCAGTTAATTTGGAATCAAAGTTAATTTGTCTTTCGGTTCTTATTCTTTGTGCTGCAAACTAAACCAAAATAATTGGAAGGGAATGTTTGACTCCATTCATATTCACTTACTCCATTGATTCTGCCTTAATGACCTAGTTTCGTAATAATTTTGAATTTTATTTGTCTTGGTCTAATTCTCACTTCTGTGCTGTGAAACAAGCAGAAATGTAATTTAAACTATGAATTTAAGAGGTTTTTACGATTTTCCAAAACGAAAAAGTCCATCAACTTTTTTTCAACTGTAAAATACTTTGAATGTACTTATATTTTTTCCGAAGATTGCCCTTTATTCTTAATAAGTTCCTGAATTTCCAGTAAAAATTTGGTGGTTATACAACAAAAATTCCATTATTTATACAGTTTGGGGGGGGTCGATTTTCTTAAAACTTGATTTTTGAACTTACCTATTCCCTTTTTCTAACTGACGATTCAACTAAGAAGGTAACGTATAAGGGTCATTCCATGTCAAATTAACAAGACACTCTACCTGACCCTCTCGGATTTTAATGCAACTTTCAGGAATTGTTCCCTTCTATGTTATAAATGAGAAATTGCTTTTATGCTCAAATTTTCCCTGTATTTTTTTTACAAATTTGTTTTGAAAATTGAAAGAAAATCCAACTTTTAGCTATCTTACATAACAACATAACTTAAGTTCAATTTGACCGAGAAAAATGCATCAAAAATTGAGGTGCCCAAATACTTTTTAAAAATATTTTACATTTAAAAAAAACAACTGGAAATTTCAAAAAAAAAAAAGGCATGGTCCCTGGGTTTAATGGCACCAAGCTCAGAAAAGGACTTTTGGCTTACGACCCTTTTATGGCACTGGCACGGAAATATCAAAACATTTTCTAAATGGGAGGTACGCTTTTGAGGGATCGCTTCTAGCGCTCTCTGTCGGCAGGCCTGTAAACTTCAGCCGTTAGCCGCTTTAGCCGTACTTGACGTAAAGAGGTGTAAATTTGCCATAAGATCAGCTGAAATGGCAGAACTTTTTGTCAATTTTTGAAATAATGCTCTCAAATCTAATTTCGCAGCTGTTTTGACTACTGTACTCACTTTTCATAAACTGAACTGCTATAGAGGAAAGATTTAGGATAAAAAGTATATCTATTCTCTAATCTAATAGTTGACGTGATATTTTAATTCACTTCCTCCCACTGGTTGAAAGCTGGTCACAAGTTGAAACTCTGTTTTTAAAAGGCAAATTTCAAAAATCCATGTGGGGGCGGACCATTAGACACTCCCTTTTTATCGTGGCATTATGCTTCTCCCAAAATTTTATAATTTGATACGATGATTTTCGAATTATAGCTATATTAATTTTTAGAACCACAACACCCACAAAACTTTAGCCATTTTACCATCCTGTAGGCTGTAGGGGAAATAGGAATGCTGTAACCCCTGCCCTAACAAATTACTAACTTCTAGGACCACTGGAAAAGGACTACGTAAAATGGTGCTGCCATCTAATGGGTTACCTATGATCTTATCGAAATATGAACACAGGACAGTTTTGATCCCGTGATTTTTAACGTGAAAAAAAAACCCGAATATTTTTCAAAAGGCTTCAGCTCTTAGGGAAAAAAGTGAAAAATTTTGTTCGGAACAGATAGATGTTTATTATATTTATTACTAAATCCTTTAAAATATCTATCATAAAAGGAGGTTATATGATCTCTTATTATATTTTTAATTATTTTATTTATTTTGAAGTGTGAAGTGGGTACTAACAATCCTATTTTACTTCCCTGTTAAAAAGATTTCAATTTTTTTTTTCATTTTAGAAATATATACTGTAAAATTCAAATTCAAAGCTCATAACAGTGTTTAAATTACTTTGCGATTGTGCAATTATAAAATATAATTTATGTATTTATGAGGAATAAGGGTAATCATATACTACAGAATCAACAGTTAATTCCATGTAAAGATGTGATTATTGCAATAAAATTTAGTATTCTCATATGGGAAAAAAGCACATCATGTGAGGATTTGTCTATCAACACTCAATTAACATCCCTGCTTTTAGAAAATTTTCATAACTCGTTAACTTCTAAAATCAAACTAACTCTGTCAGTAAGCTCCTCCATCACCTTTGTTTTGATTCTTAATTACAACTTTGTATCTTTAAATCCAAGGGCGGATCCTGACCAGATTTTCGGGGGGGGGGCATGTCAGAGTCGGAGGGTATTACATTCGAAATTTTCAGTGCCTCAGAATTTTTTTTGAAGAGTGCTTGCTTTTAAGCAGCTTTTTAGGGGTTTATAGTAACTTAGAGGATATCCAGGGCCAATTTTCCGAGTATAACATAAATAAAATGCGAAACTTTGCTAAAGTTAAAAAGGTCTCATCAGATAATGCTAGCTCGAAAGCAAAAGGGGGGTCTGGGGGTCCTCCCCTAGAAAATTTTGTGAAATTTGGCTTCAAATAGAAGTTTTTTTACTCATTTTTGTACATTTGGTACCCATTGGATAACACCTAAAGAGGGCAACTTCTTGTACTCCTAAAAGGAGAGGAGAGAAACAAGTTCAAGGAGAAAACAGTAAATAAGTAACCATGAGTAATTAATAGGGGGTCTGGGGGGGGTAACCCCCGAGAAAAATTTTGAATATTTGCCTCTAAAAATAAAGTTTCAGCTCATTTTGAAAGCATGTAAACCAGAGAATTTTCAAGGATGAAATTATAAATAGATGACAAATTTTGAAAAGGGCTGGGGGTCCTCTCCCAGAAAATTTTTGCAAATGCGCCCTTTTAAACTATAGTATTCATCTATTTTAAAACTTCCCAAAACAGAACAACTTCTTTTAAGCAAGAATTTTCAAGGGAAAAACACTCTAAAACAGATGTCACATGTCAAAATATTAAAGGGGGTTTGGGGGTTCTCCCCCAGAAATTGTTTTTAAATTTTAGCATTAAGAAAGAGGGGTTTTTTTTTTGTTAGGGTTTCTCGGGGGGGGCATGGCCCCCAGGCCCCCCCCCCTGGATCCGCCACTGTTTAAATCTATCCCAATTACGAGGGAAAATATTTCGAGATGTTGTGAAAAAAATTAAATACTCTCAAAATCTTATATAAACAGTGAAAAATAAGAATAAAACTTTCAAGCTGTCTCAAAATGTTTGATTGCTTGAGCAATCTATTTCCTGATACTTCAAATCCATACATAAAATGCTTTGTCATTAAATTTAAGGGTATTTTACGTTTCCAAAAAACAGTTTCACTTTTGACATTAACTCATTGAGTGAGATTTCCATTCTGATAATTTTATCAAATTATTAGTCGTCTTTTAGACCAATGTAATGAGTTTTCTATTATGACGGTAGGAAAAGTGGTGACTAGATATTTTTAATACATATTTCTAGAGAAATATAATCACAATACTTTTATGTAACATAGAACTCCCATAAATGAAGGTTTTTCAAGGTGAGAGTGTCATTAAATCTTCATAAAAATGTGAATCAAGAGTGACAGTAGATTTCTATATAACAAGAGTATATATATAAAAAAATCCTTCTTCTTCATTAACATTGACAGTGTTGTAAAACTTATATCCTACCGTCCCTCAAGATGTATCGAAATCTCTTTGGAGTAATCACCTTAGCGTTTTTTGCTTTATACAACAAACATGTGGTAAGGTTGTTCTAAGACTATTTACTTAAATTATCAGTTTTAATTACTTTCTTTAATCTATCACTACTTTCTTTTGTTTGATTTATTCTCAATACTTTTTAAAATTAAATGAATTTTTACTATACTACTGAAATTTTAAAGTAACATGGTGATTGTTAAAGTTACTTGAATGGTTTGAAGTTGAACTGTAAAGTTAATAAAATACATAAAGAATATACATCTGATTTTTCGTGATTTTTAAAAAGTTTAAGCTTATCTTTTCATTTTAGGAAGTTGAAGCAATTGTAGATGGTAAGCGAAATTATTAAACTAACATTTATTTGTTACCTAAGTAAGTAACGTACAGTTTTATTTTACAAACATTTACACATAGAATAAACATTTGGTCTTTTGGAAAGCTTTTAATAACAAATTATTTTCTTTAACTATTGCTGTAATTTCGTTACATAAAAATTTTATCAGTATCATTTTAAAAAGAATTATTTGAATGAAGCTGAAATATCATAATCCAATATGTATAAAGTAAAACCCCAATTTTACCGATGAATAAAGAATACTCCAATGTATTTGTATCAGTATCTAAGATGTATTGAAAGAAAGGTTTTGAGGCAAGTAATAAAAAATCCTTCCAATTATTTTGATCTTTTCACGTATAAATTTGATTATGATATTAATACGTCAATCAGTGTTATTCCTAGGATTTTTTTGGAGGAGTAAAAATACTCCATGACTTTTTTAGGAGGAGTGAAATTCAATTGTGAGGAGTGAAATACGGAAATAACATTAACTACATAAATACAGAGACAAATTTCCTATTAAAACGCTATGAGGATGGTTTTTGGGGTTTTAATAACTACAGCATATGTTAAGTATTAATAGAAAATATTAAACATTATACATCATACAAGGTGCATTTTTTAAGCTAAACCTTTGTGAAAAATTCAAAGAGTGAAAATACTCCTGGCTAGTTTTTTAAAGAGTATTTCCGATTTTCAAAGAGTGAAATACTCTCTCAGAGGAGTTAAAAATATCTCTGCGTACAATATAGTTCTTTAGATGAACATTAGTAGTTCAATCATTACCCCTATTAATGTCACCTAAATTAATACCTTTAGTAGTCGATAGCGTATCATAACAAAAATTTTCTTAATATCTTAACGAATTCTTCATTTTTTTTTATACTTTATGGAAAAGTTATAGTTTCTGTAAATTTTGCCCAAGTATGATTTTAACCGAGTGTCCAGATGAACTGCGTAATTTATGTTACAATGTCATCTTCTTTTTGAAAAGAACATTATCTTCACGTTATACTTTTAGGTGAACCAGCGAAGAATGGACAGTTTCCTTGGGCGGTGAGTACATTAAAAAATTCTTACTACCTAATAAAGGTTTCTTTAAGTAAGACAACAAATTTATTGAGTTGAAAAATAAATTCGTCCTGAAATGAGTATTTTACATAGAATTTTGAAAAATAGTGCATAAAGCAATATAATTACACAAAATGTGTATATGCTACAAACTTTCTATGTCCGCATTCCGCATGAACATATATTTTCGAAAAAAAATTCATTCAAAAATAGTATAGCTTGAAATAAAAGTTTCCATAAAAATTTTCAAAGAAACGGATTTATAAAATTGAATTTAGTATGTAGTTGTAGAGTATCAAATAAAATTCCCCCAGGCCTGAGTGGCCTATCAAGCGGTGTCCATCTCCGCTTGGGCCTGGGGTGCTAATTAGTATGTAGACTAAGTTGTCCCTTACGGTTTGCTTCTTTTCATTTGGCTATAAAACACTCGCTTATGAAATTTTAAGTTATTTTTAGCAGATTAACATATAATGAATTTCAAATGAAGATTTGTTACGTTGAAAAGTGCATATATAGAATAGAAAGATATTTTTGCGAATCTGAAACAAATTGAGTAAAAAATAGACTTACTAAATCTGCTTAAATAAAGGAAGTATCAAAAACAGCTTTGATTTATAGACTAATTAAATTTAAGTTAAGGCATCCTCACTTTAAAAACAGTGGCTGTGCGAAAACCTTCTCACCTGTCATATATATCCTTTCCTTTAGGAACCGTATACGGTTCCTAAAGGAAAGGATGTGAAGCGTCAAGTAGTATCACACTGATGACTTTTAAATTTAGAAACTCCAGCAAATAGGAGGGTTCGGGGGTCTAATATTAAGCAGCATATTGTACAAACAATTATTTGCCATAACATAACTCTGGGATCTTTTTCGCTTGTTTTAGGCGGTACTCGTAGGAATCTTCATTTGAAATTCGGCACATGTTTATCTTATGCATCATATGATCTAAAATTTCAAGGGCGAGTGTTTTAAAGCCAAACAAAAATTAACCCTTTCCGTAAAAAAAAAAAGTAAGGAAGCTGGGAAAATAAGGGAGGCCCTACTATAAACTAATACTATAAGGTTTAGCTACATTTATATAATTTTAAAGGTGCGCATCATGTCTCAACTATAGCCATAATTTCATATTTCCAAGATTACTTTCTCAGTTGTTACTGTAATCTGACTAGTCGTTCTTAATTATTTACTGTTACTCTTTTTGAACTTATTTGTGGGAATTAAGAGAAAATCTCTTTCAGATTGCTCTCTTCCTAAATGATCAATTTTTGTGCACTGCATCCTTAATTTCTAGACAAACCGTTCTAACAGCAGCCCATTGTGTGGTATTGTAAGTATCAAACTAATTTTCATTATAATATATTTTTTCATGGGTTCATGGAAAACTGTTATATATATTCTTTTTATATCGACTGTATGTTTAACTCTGTTATTATACGTATTTTTGTTAACTCGGCTGCATAACAAATAACAAAACTTTTCAAAACCTTTTTGTGTACATTATTTTTTATCCCTAATGAATCGCATTCGACTACCAAAATTTAATGTTTTCTGTTGATAACTGGAAGGGAGAGTGGAAGAAGCAAGTATGTAACAAAAGTTTCGAGATACTATTTGGCCTTTCATATTTTTTTTTCGTATATTTTGTGATCACATCTACCTCCTTCATGACACTGATATCTCTGTTAACAATAGCCGTAGATAGATAGTGTCTATATTAAAATGTAGGTCTAAGCCAAGCGTACACTATCCATTCACTACTACAATAACTCATTTTTCTTGTAAATGTCACATACCCTGTTCTTCCACTAACCCCTTCAAATACTCTCGAAACCGCATGAGTTTTAAATCAGGTTGGATACCACAAACTCGGAACGTATTATAGTCACTGTTGGTCGGTTACAAAAAGTTTTACAATGAATTGTTCACCCGATAATTACCACATTTCGTACTGATGTAGTTCTTTCGTGACGCTCTCGTACTTTTTTAATGACAAAATACCAATGTCTAATATCTGCTAATTTTTACACCCTCAAGCAATGATGAGCCGGCACAAGCAAGCAGTTTCCATGGTAACATCGGAGACGTGGACCGAGACTCCCCAGCCGCAACCCGAATTGAGTTCAGTAGCGTGACAGTTCATCCGGACTATGACTCCAGAAGTCTGACGAACGATATCGCTGTCTTCCAGACCAGGGAACCCGTGGAATTGTCTGACACCATCGGCACCATATGCATCGCTCGAGCTGAGACACCCAACAATCAGTACAAAAATGCCACGGCCATGGGCTGGGGCAGAGTTCGAACTGGTGAGAAGGGGGACTTGATATTTTAATTCTACCAAATCAACTTTGCTCATCAAAATTTCAGGAAATCAGCTATCTTGGACCAAAAGTGGATATAATTAATTCTAAGGTTACCCTGCCAGGATTCAAGTCACTCTGATTGGCTTAAAACTGGTTTCTCTTTTTCAACTACCAATTAGAAGTTTTGATGAAGTGATATGTGCCTACGCCCAGTCTTGCAAGAGTGGAGATAATGACCTGACCTCTTTCAATTTTATTCATGATGCCAGTCTTCCAAATTTTTTAAAGTTTGCCCCCAAATATTTCTCAGTAGCAACCAATTTGTGTAATGCCAGTGCTGAGTTTGGGGGTGGAAGCCGTCCCCCCGAAATATTTAGACCTGGCGTTTCCACAGGGGTTCCGCAATCGAAAGTACAAGTCGAGTGGTGCGACGGGCCGCAGAGTAATCAATCATACTTCTTACGTATCCATGATATATTTTTCGAGGGAACAGTCTTTAATATGGCGAGGCGGCGAAGGTCATTACTTGGTGTGAAGGTACTAGTACTATGTTTTCAAAAATTTCAGAGGATAAATTTTTGCCCCTACCTGTTTTAAAAGTTAAAACTGACTTTTCCGTAAGTGGGGGCGTCTTCCTCCGGAAAATTTTCCCTAAAAATAGTGTTTTACCTCAATTTCAGATAGAGGGGACAGGCATGGGCGTAGCCAGGTTTCATGTTGGGGGGGGGCAAGGATACTTACATTTGCTCTTGATGTTACGAATACTAGTGACTAGTGGTTGACTCAACTTTATTCCCATGTCCCCCCATACCCCATAAGCGTGTACTTTTACATGCTAAATTTTAGGCTACTTGTGGGGTCTGGGGGTCCTCCTCCAGAATTTTTTTAAAATTCGCCCCCCAAAGTAGTGTTTTAGCTCATTTTGAGACTCTTTGGGGCAAACAGTACCACTTCTTGTAAGCCACACAATTTTCAATGAAAATTATATACTATTGCTTTAGTAAAGTTTTTCAACAAAAAAATTAACAAACTGAGAATTTAGGAGGGGAGGCAGCTGCCCCTCCCTGCCACCCCTGGCTACGCCCATGGGGACAGGGGAGGTTCGGGGGTTCTCCCCCGAAACTTTTTTGCATGCTAAAGAAGTGTTTTGAACCTTCTTTTAGCCCAACCCCTTTTTTGGGGGAGTTCTCAAGACGCCTCGCGGACCGCCCGCCAGTTGGAAATCCCCGTTTAGACTGTCCCCCCTGAAATAAAATATATAGTTTCTAGTAAAAACACGGGGAAAGGAGGAGAAACAAAAGACGAGTGTCCCTTAAAACTTTCTCTTTTCTATTACGATACTGTCTATGGGTAAAAAAAAAAGGATTTACAAGATTAGTAAAGTACCTTCGATCGCAAGTCACATTTTCTATTTGCAGGAGGAAGCCTTCCAGAAAGATTAATGTACGTAGAGCAAATGGTGCTTGGTTACTATGACTGCAAGACAAGACTCCAGCTGTTTTATGGAGGAGGCGACGCTCAAGCCAAAACACAGTTGTGCACACGGGAACTGAAGCTTCGACCAAACGGAGTCTGCAACGTACGAATCTTTAAAAATCAGTATTTTTCACCTAACTATTCACTTTTCGTAAAACGGAAACAATTCACTACCACCATATATACAGGGTGTCCCGTAAATGATGTGTCACACTTCTAGGGGGGATAGTAGACACCTAGACGAGTCAGAATCACATAGGATTTGGGGTCCCAGACCCAATCCCTGGGAGTTAAAAATGGAGCGACACCCCAAAACAAGTATTGAAAAATTCAATTTGTAGAAGAACTACTATTGGTAAAAATGTAATTATGATCTCAAATTTTGTGGTTTAATATGATCCTCAAAATTACCTTGACAGTTTTCAATTTAAAATTTTTTTTATTACGAAAAAAGTTAAAAAACAGCAAAAAAATGTGAAAAATATGCCAAAACTTTATTTTGTTTTCCGAAATCCTTTCTTTCGATTTGATAATCTGAAAGAGCATAATTAATTAACCTTAAGTCCAAAGTTTCACGTAAATAGCATCAGTATTAAACGCTTGAGAGCCTGTTAAAGTTAGTTTTATGGGAGCAAAAACGGCTTCGGAAAACGAACGTTCAGGGACAATCTACAAGTTACGGATAGATGCTCGCCAAATTTCCCAACATTATTTGCGATACGAGATTCCTCGCCAACCTACGCTTCTTCAGATAGTTCAAACTTCCTTGGCGATGTGTGGCCTTAGTTTTCGGATCGTCACTAGAAGTCTAAAAGGTAAATGTATTCAAGCTATCAAATCAGACACTCAAGAAAAAATTGTTACTATACCTAAGAAAATAAGCAATGTTTGTTTAGCAAAAGGGATAGTTACAACTTATTTTTTCTTAAGTCTCTGTTTTGTTAAGTTCAATAAACATTTATCTTCTAGACTTCTGTGACGGTCTGAAATCGAAGGCAAAAATTTAAGTAAATTAATTAATTTACTAATTTTTTTCAAAATAATTCCCATCCCATAAAAAAGTGAACCACCATGCCAACTTTGAACACTTTTTGTAAACAGTTTTTGTCGTTATTTTTCATTATACCCCTGCTTCAGGATAGGTCAGTCGGCGGATCCTCGATCGCTGGGTTCGTGATTTCAAATTGCGATACAAGATTGGTTTCTATTAATCGAGAAATGTCAATGGGAATAAGCAAAGTGTATGGGGGCTATCCACTCACTGTCCGATAAGCAATATCTTAGGTTTGTCATAACTTTCAATAACCTGCATTCTTTTATTTTGCAAATTTCTTATATCGGAAGTTGAGGGGAGACCCTGCATACCCACTTGCTTATTATATCATTCTTTAATTAATAGGAACCACCCTTGTATCGCAACCCGAAATCAGGAACCTAGCGATTGAGGATCCACCGACTGACGTATCCCCACTATGTACAAAAGATATTTTACGAACCATGTTTGTAAATAATAGATTCTTCTGTTTTTTTTACCTAAATTATCAAATGTACAGTTTTTCTCATTAAACGCAATAAGTAGTAATGTTGTTTGCATGATTGATACATTTGTAAAACTAACAGAACTATCGATTGAATAAAAAACTATCGATACTATCAGATAATTTCTAACAATTCATACTATTGATTTTTAAGATCGATAGTTCCTAAAAATCAGTAGTAAAATCATGTGTGTTCTTTATGTTCAAAAATTTTTTTAATTAAATTAATTAATCTCTTGTTTTCTAAAAATAATAAGAATTAAGAATCAACATTTTACGCTTTTGAAATTTTCATCCCGCCAAATTGTTCAATTGGCGCATTTCAGATATTTTCATCATACTCATCTCCTGTCTCGCCAAATCGGGCGAGGAAGGAAAGTTGGCAGACATCTATCCGTAACTTGTAGATTGTCCCTAAACGTTCGTTTTCCGAAGCCGTTTTTGCTCCCATAAAACTAACTTTAACAGGCTCTCAAGCGTTTAATACTGATGCTATTTACGTGAAACTTTGGACTTAAGGTTAATTAATTATGTTCTTTCAGATTATCAAATCGAAAGAAAGGATTTCGGAAAACAAAATAAAGTTTTGGCATATTTTTCACATTTTTTTGCTGTTTTTTAACTTTTTTCGTAATAAAAAAAATTTTAAATTGAAAACTGTCAAGATAATTTTGAAGATCATAATTAACCGCAAAATTTGAGACCATAATTACATTTTTACCAATAGCAGTTCTTCTACAAATTGAATTTTTCAATAATTGTTTTGGGGTGTCGCTCCATTTTTAACTCCCTGGGATTGGGTCTGGGACCCCTAAGTCCTATGTGATTCTGACTCGTCTAGGTGTCTACTATCCCCCCTAGAAGTGTGACACATCATTTACGGGACACCCTGTATAACCTGAGATCCACAAAATACCAGAAAAATTTACTTTTCATTGAATTAAAATTTTCATCTTCTTTACAGGGTGATTCAGGAGGACCTTTGGTTCATTTGTCAGCAAAAATGCCACCTGTGCAAATTGGAGTCACTTCCTATGGTTCTGATACTTTTGGATGTGGTACTAGAATCATACCATCTGTTTCTACCAAAGTCAGTGCCTATGTGACCTTTATAAAAGAAGTCTCAGGAGGGGATAACGGTATTTGTACATTGTAAATCTGACATTTTCCCCCCAGCATGAAATTCTAGAAATGAACTATTTCAAACAAACTGAAAAAAAGCATTTTGCATAGCTGTATGTACTTTATTGACGCGTAAATAAAATATTTTTCTTTGACAAGTTGATTTCCAATAACATACCAAATACACAAGTCCTTCAGAGTTCTTTTCACACTTTTTTAATTTCAAGGGTTTGATATTAGTGAATATATTAAACACACAGGAATACTACTAATATTGTTTACACCTAACTAAGTTTCAGAAAATTTTTACTTTGAACTCTCATTAGAAAAACCTATTTGATGGAATATTATGAAATTTTGTAGAAAAAATTTATTATTTGTATGTGTGGCACCAGGAGCTCTGCAAAATACTCGAGAGGAACGACGCCGATAGTTGATGACAGAAATTTTCAACTTAATACAATAGCATTTTATTAACGTTCATTAACTTTTTTTATTGCAAAAGCACTTGACTTTACATCATTGCCTCCCATGCATCAAAGATGCATGAGATTGGAGCAATAAAACAAAAATTGAGCCATTGAACAATACAAGAACAATAAATACTTGCAAAACGTGATCGACATAAACATGAACGAGAATCAGTCGCTTAGATGCCAATTGCATCAACTCCGTAGCTTGTCAATATCGACTGAATAAGCATTCTTCATTCAATGAAGAACAACTAAGCAAATGATCTTTGTCCATCTCTATGTTCCGACACTTGACACAAATGCCATTAACACTAGATGTCAAATGGGTGTCACTTAACTTTCTAAAAATTGCAAGATAATCTACTTTTTTGGCCCAATGTGCAGTACTGAAATTCAATAAATTCGCTGCTGATCAATCGTCTGATTAAGGGTGCGTTCGTAAATCCTTAGGTAAATAAGTTCTAACCTAAAAAATTATGGTCACGTGAGTTAAACTGAGATTATACGAACGACCATAACTTTTTACCGACTTCAAAAAGGAGGAGGTTATCAATTTGTCGAATATAAATGTTGAATCTTTGCCAGGCCCTTTTGGTATGAATGTTCTACTGGACCGATTTGGACCCGGTTTGTTGCATTAGATTAGAATTGCTTTTAAGTTGGTCCCATTTTAATTTAAACGCCCTCTAGCGGATACCAGAGGAGTTATAATAAATAAATCAAAAACTCGTGGAGAGCTTACTCACTACTATAAGAGTCAGATTATTGAAACGGGGAATAAATACCGACTGAACCTTTTAAAACTCTGAAGTAAAGAATATGTTTCTTAAAAAAAAACCTTCATTTAAACGGCGTCGTGGGTCGGGCGGATATTTTTTTTCTTTTGGCATGAAATTTCTGGAGCCGCAGACGACTTGATATAAAAAGAGTGAAATAAATTAATTTTTAACAAAAAAGAGACCGACTTCAAAAATGCGCCTAAAAGTGAGAAATAATTTTTATCGAAAAAACAACAATACTACTTTTTAACCTAATTTTTGAAGTCGAAACACTTTCACAATAAATTAACATCTTAATGAGCGCATAAGAGGGCTTAGGGATAATTTTAAGTCTCCTCTCAGATAAAAAATCCTGTTTGGGGTATGATTTAATTTTCTCAGAAGATATTAGGGCCCTTCCCGAAATAAATTTCTATAAACGGCACATAAAAAAAATTATTTACTGATAATTATTTCAAACTGTTTTATTTTCAAAAGTTCACAAGATACACAAGTGCGTGCATATTTTAAATTTAAAAGTTTCTTAAATGCATGTTTTTTTCATCTTTTGAAAATAATAATAATTGTGATTTAATTATAATGTTGTTACTTAATTCTTCTTTCAAAACATAATGCTGAACCCCCATTTAAACTACCCACGAGCCGACACTGGTTTTGATTCTATTTTTATTTAACCTCGAGAAGTAAACGGCCCCCGATTTGCTGTTTAATAGTTAATGCGGCCCGCGGGCTGAAAAGTTTGGATAAAAATCATATAAACATTTTAAAAAGTTGATCAGGTAAAAAAATTGAAGGATTTTAATTTTGCGCAGTTTATTAAATTATTGATTCCAAACCCTTGCTAATTCGGCATTTTCATAATTTAAGGGTCAATATGGTAGTAACACTTATTTTTGAAATTGCAGGCAATTGTATAAATGCTAAGTGTATATAGTAGTATAAATGTAAAGTTTACAAATTTAAATGCAAACCATTTTTAAAGCATACAACTAATTAATTTCTTTAAATTGTGGTAGTTTAACATTTTTTTATTTAAATCAATGATTCTTTTTTATAAATCATGATTAAAATCACGATTTAAATCAAGTTGATTTAAATCTAGCAATCCTGCCTAGAATTTTACAATTGGCACACATGTACTGAAAATTAGAATTAGCCATTATTGAAATAAAAAATTCCCGCGCGAAAAAAATTCTCCTCAAATGAACAACAAAGAATAACTGAGAAATTTTTGAGTTACGAACTTTTTTCGGTTACAGGTAAAACTTTCTGTCCCCACAGGGTTCATAGCAACAGTTTGAAAAAATATAGGAAATTTGCAATAAAAAAGTATAGGACATGTCAGAAAAATTTCAAAATCATTCGAAAATCAAAATTAATCCAAATTCCAAAAATAATCTTTTTTTTTTTTTTTTCATTTAAGCCTCCCATTGGGTCTGGGGATCCCCCCAGAAATTTTTTTGAAATTTGACCTTTTAGAATAGGGTTTAACTCATTTTCTCAGTGTTTAGGATTTTACAATTTCAAAATCAAATTTTCTACGCCTTAACCCTTGCTATAGTCGTAAATTTTTTTTTTTTTGGCTAGAAACAAAATATTTTTATGGGGCTTCAATCTTTTCTAAGTTAAAAAAGGTAAAAATTCTAAAATTTTTCTGGGGAAGGACTTCTAAACCCACTTGAAATTTAGCCACTTATTATGGTATGCTGTTTTTTCCCAACATTCTGTAGAACAGTGCTCTTTGGTTGTAATCTAAATTCTAAAGGGTTCTTAAATCCCATTGACTTAACTATAACAATAACTATGCCGCTGAATTTGACGGTCGGCCGAGACAATACGTGGAATCACATTGCAAACCACCTCCAAAACTGCTATTTTTTGTTTTATTTCTTTTGAAAATTCTGCAGTTACATCCCCTTTGGGTCTAACCAGAAAAATTGGAAAATGAGTAAAAGCACTACAAATTTAAAAAATTTTCTTGGTGGAGGACCCCTTACCCCCTCAACATGTTTACGTCTACTTTTTTTCCTTGAAACTTTAGTTAACAAGGGTCTGTTCTCTTTGGAAGTTAACCGAAGGGTCTCAAAAATAAGGTAAAACTATTTTTTGAGGC
Organism: Tetragnatha montana; assembly: GCA_963680715.1. Taxonomy (NCBI): domain Eukaryota; kingdom Metazoa; phylum Arthropoda; class Arachnida; order Araneae; family Tetragnathidae; genus Tetragnatha; species Tetragnatha montana. The sequence goes on from OY796675.1 coordinate 40,840,161, forward strand.
AAATTTTCAAAATGTTTCTGGGGATGGCTCTGGCTCCCCATTTTAATAGAGTTCTTATTGAATACAAAATTTTGACATTACTTGTTGTAGGCACGAAAAAATTACAAACATTTTAATTCTTTTTTAACTTCTGAGGGAGACCGAAAATTTGCCGAGAATGAGTGTTTCTCTAACCTTTAGTAATAGATAATTGTGCGCCAATTTACCAACGGCACCAAACAATAAAATCCCAAGTGGGTGTCTGCCGCTACCCCCTTGAATACAGCCCCAAAGCTAGGTTTTGGTACCTATCTGAATGAATTTTGTGTGAAAAATGAGATCAGAGTTCCAAGCAGAATAGAGGGTACTCCACCAGAAAAATTTACTGGAAATGAATAAATTTTGTACTGCAGAAAAAATATAGGACGGCTATGAAGCCTGTCTGCAGGAATACCTACTAGTAATTCATATTAAATTACTTATACTTGACTTTTTCATTGCTAATAAGTATCTGCTCTAGTGTTTGTGAAACTACTAAACAGAACCACGTAAACAGTAATGCAACCCTTCCACTAGATGAGAACGTAACCAAATCTTGCATAGTAAAACCATTTCTTTCATTAATGTTAGGCGAACATTTTTTTCAATGCTAAATATTGCACTTAGTCACAAAACTATTTGAATTTTTAGGTTGATTGTCATGGGAGGTCACAATTATTACAGATTTGAGAAAATCAAAATATAATCAAGCAAAACTATAAAATATTCTTAAATTTTTTTTTCACAACTTAACTTTGAAAATCTGGAAGAATATTGTGAAAAGGGAAGTTAGTAGTATCCAGCTAAAATAAGGCTTTTAATCTTAAATTTAATGAACCCCCCTAATTTCACCTGATAAAAAAAACTAACTATAGTAAGAGAAAGAATCTAAGGACTTCAGGTTAGTTTTTCTCCTTAATGTATGGTCATTTAAATACCCACCTATTGCATAAATTTGAGGTACAACTGAAATAAAATACATAATTTAAATACAGTAAATGAAAACAATTTGAAGGATTTTTTTTTTATTTGAATTAATTTACAATTTATTTGAGAGGAATAAACCGAGAAGAGTGAGTGGCACCAATTCCAGGTCTTCCATGCTTAACGGGCTTGTAAGTTATACTGAATTCACCCAAATAATGTCCAATCATTTCAGGCTGAAAGAAAATAAACATACATTTAGACTTAGCTAAGTAATTCAAAAAAAGTTATATTTTTTTATAACCTACATATTCAATAACTAGAAAAAGTTCACTCATTTTCAAATGGTCTAAAGAGAAGCCCACATTTGAATATGTACAAGCTATTTATTGCTATGCTATTCAATTGAAAACAGCAAAGCACTGACAATACACTTGATTTATATTTGCCAAGTTTGAAACACCATATTTCATTAAAGAAATACGGGCAACACCTAGGCAAAATCTTGCAATGTTAAGAAAACTTGATTGATTGATAATGTATGAACCAAACAATACCTGTATTAATAGAAGACATGAATGGTTCTGATCAATTTAAGCCTAGTTTGACGCTCAATTAGTTCAACAGTGAACTATGAGTAACACCAAGGCTTCCTCTTCATTGTTTACAACGAACAAGGATTTCTGCAACCCCTTAACTGTTTTTCGTGGGCAGCTTTCATTCACAATAAAGTAATTATTTGAAGATCACAAAGGTGCTGAACTGCACAATTTACATTTTGTGTTCTTGTTGGGACTTTCTAGTTGGAGGGAAAACCCTCAATACCTATGAGTTTCCTATGTACCTCTGAAGCAGGGTTGGGTTTCTTCTGGAAGAAACTAGTTTCTTCCAGGACAGTGGAAGAAACTGTAAAAAACCGGAAGAAACTGGAAAAACCCACTAAAAGCCAAACAAATGCTCCACATTTTTAAATTTACTGACTACATAAATGAACAATTTAAACCACAATCTAAAAAATAAAAGTTAATTTAATTACTATTAATTAATTAAAATCATAAATTTTTGAAAAAGAAGTTACTTTTAACACTAAATTTCAGGTTACTATGTTTTAAAAGGGGATATTGACTAGAATGGTTTCTACTATTTATGTATGAATGTTACCTAACCATTCTTTATTTAAATATTATTAAAAAAAGAAAAGATTTCTTCCAGTGGAAGAAACCTCCTAGTAAAAACATTGGTGTAATTATTAACTCTACAGTACCTACTAGCATATAATTATATTTTTAATGGTATAATTTTATTAGTAAAACATTATAACTTATAAATTAAAGCTTATTTGTCAATTTACTTGAATAAAAAAGGTTTCTTCCATCCAGAAGAAACCCATTTCTTCCGGACGGTTTTTTCCACTTCGGAAGAAACTTGCCAACCCTGCTCTGAAGTGGATGAACTGAGTTATAGTTTCAGTGAAAAATATTTAAAAGAAATTCAAAAATATGATACTAGTATTTAACTAGTAAATATAAATAGTCACACTACTTTATAATAACAGAACATGTAAATTAACTGAAATTGAGAAAACCAAAATTGGAGAAATGTTTCATTGAAAAATCTATCTTATTAAATTATCTTTTTAAATAGGTATGAGCCTTTTCACACAAGATGCTGATACCAAGTTGAGACTTTTATATCACGGCTACCTAATGCAAAATTCTACATAACAGTCAAGTTGTGTGTCTGAGCCTTACACACTACAAGCACAAGTATTATTCACTTGTAAAATGGTAATGCATCAAAATTAATTTCAGCCAAGTTTGACACTCAATTAGTTCAATAATGAACTACAAGTAACACCAAGGCTAGAAAAAACATGAGCAATCTCGTAAATAAAAAAATTTACTAGATAATGAACATAAGAGAAAATAATAGGGGTTTTTTTACATGTTCATGAAGGTTTAAAAGAGTATTTTGTATATATAAACTATATATAAACACTATACCTCAAAATTTTTTAAAATCAATGGATTGGTAAAAAGAACAATCCACAGAATAGCAGTGCTAAGCTGCATGTTAAAACTATCTTTAAATAGTACTAAAAAAAATGAGAAATCAAAATACACCAAAATAACCATTGAGGATCAATCCATGCTATCAAATTTTCCACATCTCTTAGAGCTCAGGGGCTCTACTTAGATGCCTCCGGAATTATTTCCCCGTTGGAAAAATTCCGGAACCACGTGACTTTCCGGAGTCACGTGATACAAAAACTCAAAAGCGGCACTTAGATGCAACCGAAAACATCTCCCTTCCGGAATTTCGAGGAATAAGTTGTTGGCAATGCGGGAATTTTTTCGGCGGGAGAAAGCTTGGTGAAATTATTTCCCGTACGAGGAAACGAAAGTAAACAAACTTCAATAGGGCCATCTTATCTAATTAAATCATTCAATCCCTGTATTTTTTTAATTGAAGAGACTGCAAAAGGTCTAATTAATTCTTAATTTATGACTAAATGTAATTAGAATTTTTAAAATAGTCAAAATAGAAGAATGAAAAGAACAGCATAAAGCCATCAGAACATATCATTCTGTGGTGAAAGAAAAACAAGGTAAGCTTTTTTTTCTAATTAATTTGTTAAAATTAACTATTTTTGAATTTCTTAAAGTCTTATTGTCTGATTACTTATTCTATAAGGAGTTTTGAATTCTCAAAACTCACAATATGTCTCGATCAATTTAACCATGATTTATTGAAATGTAACTCGAGACAAATATTACGGTTCTACTTAATTTGGTAGATGTCTTCACAATTATTCCCCCAACTCTGGTTATCGTAATATATATACAGTTTATAACATAAATTGCTGAAATATAAGAACTGAACAACTTCCAGAGAACAATATCTAGCTAGTCAAAAGTTATTGAAATATTTAGTAAATTGGTATCTTTTAATCATATTTTATGCTCTTAAAGAGTACTTTGGTTTATAATTTTTAAAACACATAAGCAAGTTGAAAAGAAGATTTTCTACTTGACAACACTGTTGAACTCTTACTTATTATTTGTGATAATAGAAGTAATTGATTTATGAAATGTACTATTTTGTTTTTAAAAAAATTATCTGCTAGTAAATGCATGTGTTCCATTCTAGGTTCCATGTGGCTGTTATCACAGCCTTTCTTAATGTATTGGACCTCAGACCTATTAAAACTATTGCAGAAGTAACAAAGTTTTTTTTAAAGGTAAAATAACATTTTATTGTAATGTAGAGTGTGAATAAGTAGAATGCTTTTAATATAATTATGTACTTTGCATGGAATAGGAAAATATTTAATGAGTTTCTAGTTTTGCTGATAGATATTACAATTAATAAATATTATTATGTGTTTTCTGCTTTAGATAATATGACATTGTTAGTTTTATTTGCATTCTTTATCATCAAGTTTAGTCATGTTTTTTAGTCAAAAAAGAATGTTGATAAACAATTGATTTGAACAATTAGCCAAAATCAAAACAGTTGCTAAAAAATCTTCAATGCTCTACTCATCTATATATCATTTTCTGGTTTTTTTTGTGACAGTTTTAACATTAATGAAAAAAGTGGACTGTTTAATACCCAAAAAACCTACCCATTTCATTATTAACTGAATTATCTTTGAAGTATGCTAATTTTGATTCCTCGCTTATTATAATACAGTAGAATAGCATTTTTTTATATAGTTACATGCCGCATAACCAAATAATTTGAAAAAAAAACCCCATAACTTTAGCTAACCATAACCTGTCTGAGATTTAGAAGAATTATGGCAGTAAGAATAGAAAAGAAATGGTAAAAAATAGCACGATACTCCTATTTCATTTCGCCGAAATCCAATTTACTGACAAATCTTCCCCAACAAATTATTTCTCAAAATGGGCCATTGAACTAACAGAATGTGTTCCAAACAAGATGCTTCTCCATATTCCAGTACACTGCAAAGAAGTTTCACTGAATTCTACAACACCGGCAGATCATTTCAGCGAATTGATCATTACACCTGTCTTTTCGGCCAATGGTCAATTAATTAAGGCGTGTTAGTGTCATGGAATTCAGTGAAAAATTTTGTCAGTGAAATGGATTTTCAGTGTACTGAAATTGGGGGAAATGTCTGTCGGTGTAATAAGGCCATTCAATGAAACGGAGAAATTTGTCTGTTGAAAGTTTCTCGATAATGTGGCTTTTGATGAGATAGGTGTGATTGCTATAGTAAAACTAATGTTTAATTCCTCAAGATAGACTTTTGTACAACAGCCTGAATGTGTATTTTGGAGTAATTGTTTAACTGCATTTAAGTTTTGGTCAAAATTTAACTTCACTCCCTGACACGGCAAATAATGTGGAGTGAAGAATACTTATAAATTGAGTAAAATCTTAACCATTTTCTGAGAAGGGGGAAATATCAAGAATGAAAAGGACATGGAAAATGTATTAAGTTATTAACAACTTTTATAACATTCTTTGTTTTTTTATACAGGCAACATCTCTTACTCGAGTAACCCATGGCTGGGGAATCCCAATTACAACAACGGCGAAGGATTCAGTTAACAATTCATCTTTAGAATGTGCATGGATCTTCATATCAAGATCATTTTAAAACTGAAAGGACTTAGGTTGTGACTCTGGCATGTCTTGGAATGTGATTTGATTAAACATGTAGATTAAAAAAGCTGCCCAAATGGAAATTCTAAAAATATTGATAGTGCTCAAATAACTTCTTTGAATAAAGTTATGTTATTTTAATAAAATATATATTATTTTAGTAGTATTACTATGTGTTCATTTCTTGTAGCTAATGAAAATGGTACTCTAAGATTAGCTGGGTTCTCCCTATTTAACTTATTGGCAGCATTTTACTAATAAATATCACTAAGTTGATTTATCATAGTTGGAAGTTTCTATCAAATTGAATTTTCATAGCATACTGCCACGTGTGGGCTTAGATCTTATACTTCAGTAGGAATAAGGTTAGAAACAAAGTGTCATTGAATACTGACAACCATTACTTTTGCTTGAGTTGGCTAACATTTAAATGCAAATTTCGATTTTGAAAAGCGAGCTATTGGTTTCGTCATTGAGAAATTACCATAAGAGGACATCCATAAATCATGAGGTCAAAAAGAGGAAAGGGGGTCTATTAAAATCACACGTCAACTTTTTCTTTCAAGATTTTTAGCATAAGTTTAAGAAAAATATCCACATTAGTCAAAACAGCAAATCCTTATCTAGTCAGTCATGATAATTTAATTTCAACATGGATTTGTATCAAAACTTTTGTAACGTGTATACTGTATATGACAAGTTGAAACAAATGTGGCTCGATCAAATGGGAATGAATCTTCCATGAGAATTTGAGAAGGTAAGGGGGTTTAGCAAAATCACCAAGGGGGAGGGAGGGGTCCAAAATCTCTCACTCACCTCACATAATTGTGTTAGAAATTGTCAGTTTTGTGTGATTTGGGTTGAGAGTTAATTATGAGAAATTAGGTTTAACTAGTGGTAAAGCATAAGTTGCAAATAGAGAAAGCGCTACTTAAACATGACATAAATACAAATTTCAAAAATCTCTGAAACAGATGCAACTTTGAGGAATTTCAAAAATCAGAATAAAACTAGGTGCTATTATACAACAGGGTGCCACTATTGTTGGCATTATAATCCAGTATAACAAACAAAAAAAACAAGTGGCACCCTATTGTATAATGAAACCAAACTATAAACACTAATATTACAATCAGCTTAATATATGATAGATAACAATCTTTCAACGCTTTCCCTCTTTGCAATTCATGCTTCGCCACTGGGTTTAACTTGCATTTCAAGAAAAGTTAATATTTTGAAATAAATATATTTTGTTAATAAAGCTGTTTTGAAAATTTATAAAAATACATTTCAATGAAAAAATGGGACCTTACCAGAGGGTTTGACTGCTACGTTCAGTTAATGAGTAGCAAATCTATAGATCGAGAGTTTTAATAAAAAGTTATACTATAAGAAAACATTCCCAGACCATACGCAGCCATGGGAAATCAGGAACTATTAAACACTTTCACTAGACTTCCCTCATCGTTTTACGAAGCGAAACCACACCATACAATTGACAACCAATCAAACACAAGGAGAAAGCAGGATGACCTTCAAGGGAAATTTTGAACTGAAACTTTTCGCCTTTCTCAGGAAGGGAATGAGCAAAAGGCTGATGCAATACCATGAAGTAAAAAAACTTTATCAAAGTAATAACTGATGCACTTGCCCTTTACTGAGAATTTATTGTTTGTAGACAGAAAAAGAAATTATTATGAATTTTCTCCTCTTTAATGTCATCAATTCATCATGGGTAGAAAAAAAGCAAGAAAAAACTTCTATCATCCTCCAATTTTAAGAAATTTAGATTATAGAAGTGGTGCAGAACTAATGTAAAGTTTCTTAATTTTGACAAATACTTCATCACTTCCCAATTACTTTTGTGAAATACAAAACCTTTTAGCAGAAAATAAAATATAGCAGGGGCCGCAGCCGATTTTTTGGGAAAAAAGTAGGAAAAATAGGAGAGCAAAAGAAAAAAAAAGGAGAAAAATATGATTATTTTTCTAAAAAAATAGGAGAAAAAAGGAAGATTTTCCTAAAAAAATAGGAGAAAAAGGATTATTTTTCTAATATTAGATCTATAATACAGTAACGGACCCCTCATCCGGCAAGCCTGGGGCCGACATCATCCCGGATTCGCGAATTTTCCGGAGTTTGAAGCAATTTCGGAAAAAAACGCCTAAAAAGACCGCAACTGTCTACTAACACAACTGCGTTTGTATCATAACGAAATTGCGTGCACGCATTTGCGGTACGATCATCATTCCCGTTCTCGAAAAGTTAAGAGAAATAATAAACAATCCCAGACAAATATTCGCAAACGGTTTGAAACTTTGAATTCCCAGTTGTTAGTGAGAAGGTATTGCTTGGGACCGATAGTACCGACCCGACATCAATCCGAAAAAAACGAAGAAAGTCCATTACAAGGGTTAAAAAAAAAGGAATAAAAGGAGGAAAACGATGAAAAAAAGGAGGTTGACCGTAAAAATAGGAAAAAAGGAGCTAATGTGAAAATAATAGGAAAAATAGGAAAAACAGGAGCTCTGCGGTCCCTGATATAGAAACATTTTCATAATATTGGAAGATGATTGACATGTTTAATTTAGCATCCTGAAATCTATGAAAAAGGCCCCCCCCCAGTGTGACAAGATAAGAAAACTGAAAATCTGTAGAAATTTGAAAACTAGATATATTAATCTTAAAAGAATCTAACTTAGTTTATGAGATTGACAATGAAACATAAACAGTGAATTTAATTTGTATTTTTAATTTTCCCGAATGAACATAAATGTCTGTATGAAATACAAACTAAACGAAAACTTCAATAACACAGTCCCCTAACACTGTTCGCACAGCAATCAAAATTCGGATCGCTTCTAGTTGCTGGTTCGTTGGCGAGTTATTGTTAGTCGCGCACATTATTTAATTGTTCTGCCATCCTTTAAAGTGTCTTTTGACACCCATGTGGACCTATATAAAACCAATCTTTTATAGATATCTAGAATTGTCATCTAACGACACGTTATCATCTCTTGTTTACTAAACAAGAGCGCACAACAAAAGCTCTGATTGGTTGCCGCTATTCCGGAGTGGGAAATAAAGTAGTCTCGAACCCAAAATGCCCCTCTTCGATTCCTAACCCGGTTTCCGGAGGTATCTAAGTACGACTTTCGCTTACTTCCGGAATCTTGCCTTTGGAATTTCCAGATTTCGGTTGTTGGAAATATTCCGGAGGGGAATAATTCCAAAGGCATCTAAGTAGAGCCCCAGGTGTGGTCAATTTGAAAGCCCCCTGATGATAACAGATTAATCACCTTAATGGTTATTTTTGTTTTATTTTGAATTCCCATTTTTTAGTATCTTTTGTTCAGTGGCAAGTTTATATTCAATTCAGTTCGCGAGCTACAAATAAAGTAAAACTGAGCAAGTAAAATAATAACATTAACTCATAAGAGATTTCATTCCAGTTTCCCTCTTTTTCAGCTTAAACTTGATCAAAAGAGAAATAATTATGACCTGGAAAAGCTTTGGCTTAAATCTTACCTTGATTTCAACTTGGTTGAAAGTCTTTCCATTATAGACTCCAACAATAGAGCCAACCATCTCTGGTACCACAATCATGTCTCGAAGATGTGTCTTGACAACCTCAGGTTTTTCAAGAGGTCCAGCTTCTTTTTTAGCTTTCCTCAGCTTCTTGATGAGAGCCATGGGCTTCCTCTTCAGACCACGGGCAAACCTCCTTCGTGCTCGACAATGTAGAAGCTCCATGAGCTGTGTGCTGAAAAACAATATATTATGTTGTGAGTATAAAAATTAAATGAAGATTTCTCTCCCTCTGAGTAATTGCTACTCGGTCCACCATTGTAGCCTTTTATAGCATGTATACCATTGCCAAGATTAACATCCAGCTAATCCTAATCAGAATTTTCAACCTGCCCACAAACCCCCCAAAAAACGGTGGGGTTTTTATAAAACACAGCCCTAACCCTAAGTGATTTTTTTTTTCAAAAATAGGGTAAAATTTCACTAAAACCATCATTACCAAGTCTATAAATAATGCAAATCGCTCACTTTTATACAGGGTGTTTCAAAAGTCTGTTTTACGGCTTTATTTGGAACCAACATCTCCTAGGGTTCTGGAAGTAAGGTCTACCCCTAGGTGACCCTGGAGAATCCACAGGAGTCTCCTGTGGTTTCTCCAGGGTCAATTTGGCAAATTATTGGACACATTTGAACTGCTATAAGTGAACACTTTCTCCAAAAACAAGCATTTAAAGCCACGGTTATTGATGCATTGAGAAAACTTAGTGCTCCCAGTGGCAAAATAAAAATGTAAAAAAAAATTAGAAACTAAAGGAGATAGAGCAAACATCTCAGGTTTGCAGGTCTTTGACATGCGACGGTTTTAACCATGTTAAAACCAGCTTGTCAAAAACCTAATTTGTAAAAAAAAATTATCAAAGAAATGATTTAGCAGAATTGGAGACTTTAATCAATAAATTTTAAATAAAGCAGTATAAATGCATTAAAACTGTCCTGTCCAGTATAAACTACAAAAATATATTCGTACTGTAGCATGGCCTGAGTGATTTTATTCATAAGAATTGCTCTTAACACTAGAACCACGGCATTTTCGGTATAACTAAAACCGCGGGCCTGGGTCAAATTGACCCCGGCTTATAAAACTGAGTTTTTTTTATTGAAAATATCATATTATTTGAGGGAAATTAATTTACTTCTATGCTCTACATTAAGGTCAATAAAGGTAGACATTATTACATACCTGCCAACATTGGGATTCATTAAAGATGTTTTTTAATTTATTTTAAAACATTTTTTTTTGCAACTAAAGTTTCCCTTTACCAATAATTCCAGCTGCAAAACTATGCTGTTTTAATTAATAAACTTGTAAAAATCCAATAAAGCCCAAATAACCCACCCGGGGTTTAAAAAAACATTTTTTTTTCACACCATGATCCTAATGAACCAAAAATTTAGTACAACTATGTGTGAACCAAACAAAATCCTTAATAGGAAACATGAGTGGTTCGAAGTAATTTCAGCCTAGTTTGACGCTCAATTAGTTCAATAATGAACTATGAGTAACACCAAGGCTAAATAATCCAAATAACCCACCCGGGCGGACCTGGAAAAAGTGCCCGAACCTACGAACCTGGTTCGGGGGAAGCCCCTGTCAGCTCCATAGGAGCAATACATTAGGTTCGGGTAAATTTTATTAGGTTCGGGGGAAGGTTTAAACTTTTTCCAGGTCCGCACCCGGGTTAAAAAAAAAAAACATTTTTTTTTCACACCATGATCCTAATGAACCAAAAATTTAATACAACAATGTGTGAACCAAACAAAATCCTTAATAGGAAACATGAGTGGTTCGAAGTAATTTCAGCCTAGTTTGACGCTCAATTGGTTCAATAATGAACTATGAGTAACACCAAGGCTAAACAATCGTATTTTTAAGAATGAATCTCCTTTACTTTTTAAAAATTTAGGTTTTTATGGCATTTAACAGAAAAGCATGTTAACATCATAGATGTGGTGAATTAGCCAGGTGCTTATCTCCCTAATTGAACAATATTAGTAACATTTTATTTACACAAAATAAAATGTCTGGTCACTCAGTGAGATTTTACTGTATTCGAGTTCCAAATATTAGTGTTTGATTTACATTTATTTACCATAGGGATATAATGCCACAGTTCTCGAGGAGACAAATACACAGGTTAAATTGTTATCAGTCCAGTCAAATATTGCCCAGCTGCTTTGGTTGTAAAGGATTATAACTATCAAAAACTATTGCAAATACAGATAATTTAATTATATACATCCAAACAATCCAGGCCTGGTTGATACTTTTGGCAAAATATGGTGTTGCCATGGTCGTTAATTGAAGAATAAACTGTAGAACTGGGTTGCCAGAATCCACTACTTTATCTTCAATTTTGGAGGTAAAGTCTGTCTGCCCTAGCAAGGCACGAGTGGCAAACCTAAAATCAGTACCCACAGCAGAAAAAACAGTGGCGAGTGCACTAAAAAAGCCATAAAGATGGTTATCTCACTTCTATTAGATACCCGATACCCTGCACTTTAGTCCAGTCAATATCAATTTTGCTCCGGAAATAATTCATAAAGTTTTGAAATTTGGCACACTTGTTGGGATGGGTCTGGAGGGGTTTCACACAAAAGTCCACTAAATTTGCACTGGAGGGTTTTCCGCTACGGCCATTTTAGTGGTCAGTTTTTGGAAACGCACGTCGCCAAACCGGCGGTAACGCGCCAATAGTAGAACAACCTGTTTGTACTGGAAACAGCGGGTGCCTCCGGCAGAATGGCGACTGGTCTGGCGCAGTTCTTGTTTGGCGATCATGGACAATGCGGTAGTATTCTCTAATGATGAGATGCTTAACTAGGATATAATACATTTTTTTTTACTCAGATCTCAGAAATAATTTAAGATAATCAATTGAGCTTTGAAAATAAAGTTTTAAGTAATTTTAATAGATTTTTAAGCTAAATACATCAGGCAAAGTAAAACCTGATATCAAACTTATTAGTGTTCCTTACGCTAAACCATATTTTACATGTAGCTCAACAGCTGTAAATGAATATTTGTTTCATATTCTTGCAATTATCCTCAAACAAGAAAGTATTTCTTGATCCTATGAAAAAAATGTTTCAAGGGAACTAAAAAATAACGCATTTGTTATAAATACAAATGAATATTTCAATTAATAATGCCCTATAATAATTTCCAAACAATCGTAAGCTGCATGGAAATAATAAAAACAAAATCACTCTTGGAGATAAGTGTAAAAAATACAGTAAATTATATTTTACATGTAGATTTACAGCTGTAAATGAATATTTATTTCATATTCTCGCAATTCTCTTTAAATAAGAAAGTATTACTTCATCTTATCAAAAAATATTTCAAGGGAACTGAAAATAAACGATCTGTGATAATTAATGTTCAGATTATTTTGACTAATTTTTTTCTAGTTAATATTGTTTAAATGATTTCAATATACAAAAATGGGAAAATAAGTATGCATTTTTAACCGTTCAATATTCACAATTCCTGTAGAGTTTTTATGAATATACAGTGTAAACCAAGAATAATAAAAATGTACAAATAAATTTTCATCTCATAAAGGCCAGTGATATTTTATTATAAACTATCGTTAACAACGTAAAACTATATTAGTAAAGGTTTGGAGAAAAGTGTATAAACCATCCCAGAAAATTCCATTAAATGTTTCCAGAAAGCTTGTGTTGTACAAAATTATTTGTTTCAAAACTCAATGAAATTTTAAGTTTCACCTTACAGCTGAGGATGCGTATTTTCTCAATACGTATAAATATAAGTAGCGATTTTAAGACATTTTCCAAATACATACTAATGGCTATTATTTAAGCCCGTATCGATCCAATTAAGAAGGATTACCTCTGGTAATTCAAAGTTGAAATACTATTTTATTTGTTTTAAATAGTCTAAGTTAACATGGTTTATTCATGTAACTCTACATCTATATAAACTGTGTATGTTATGAGATTCGATGAGACGATGAAGTATTATTTTCTATTTTTAATTAATAATATTAAATTACTGTTGACACAAAAATAGTTCGTACTAAATCAAAGCATTTAACAGCATGCATGTTAATTACTAGAAGAAATATGCTTAAAAAACCACAGGTTTCAGTAGGATAGAAGATAAAGAGGATATTTATTGTAACAAATTATATTTTTTTATTCTAAAACATATTTTTCTTAGATAACAAGGTAAGTATTTAATAAAAATTTTGATGTAGAAGAAAAAACATGTCTGTAAAAAACATTTAGGTTTTCATAGCTATCAGTTTCAACTTAAAATTTTGGAACAGAGTATATAACTTTGTACAACAAATCTTTCAGGAAAGCATTTTACTGTTATACTTTTCAGGGATATTTTTAACACTTATTTTCTCCATAAATTTTTATTTTATTAATATACTGAATACGATAGTTTGGAAATTACTCTGAGGCTTTTTTAATTGAAATATTCATTTGTATTTATAACAAAGCGTTATTTTTAGTTCCCTTGAAATATTAATAGGATTAAGTAATACGTTCTTTCATAAAGAGATAATTGCAAGATTATGAAATAAATATTCATTTACAGCTGTTGAGCTACCAAATCTTTAATTATGTTGTTTTATGTAGTTATCGATAGTTCATAATAAAATATCACTGGCCTTTATAAGATGAAAATTTATTTGCATATTTAATATTCTTGGTTTACACTGTATATTCATAAAAACTCTACAGGAATTGTGAATATTAAACAATTAAAAGGGCACACTTACTTTTCCATTTTTGTATTGAAATCATTTAAACAATATAAACTAGAAAAAAATTAGTCAAAATAATCTGAACATTAATTATCACAGAGCGTTTATGTTCAGTTCCCTTGAAATATTTTTTGATAAGTTGAAGTAATACTTTCTTATTTAAAGAGAATTGCGAGAATATGAAATAAATATTCATTTACAGCTGTTAATCTACATGTAAAATATAATTTACTGTATTTTTTACATTACACTTATCTCCAAGAGTGATTTTGTTTTTATTATTTCCATGCTGCTTACGATAGTTTGGAAATTATTATGGGGCATTATTAATTGAAATATTCATTTGTATTTATAACAAAAGCATTATTTTTTAGTTCCCTTGAAACATTTTTTTCATAGGATCAAGAAATACTTTCTTGTTTAAGGAGAATTGCAAGAATATGAAATAAATATTCATTTACAGCTGTTGAGCTACATGTAAAATATCGTTTAGCGTAAGGAACACTAATAAGTTTGATATCAGGTTTTACTTTGCCTGATGTATTTATCTTAAAAATCTATTAAAATTACTTAAAACTTTATTTTCAAAGCTCAATTGATTATCTTAAATTATTTCTGAGATCTGAGTAAAAAAAAATGTATTATATCCTATTAAGCATCTCATCATTAGAGAATACTACGGCACTGTCCATGATCGCCAAACAAGAACTCCGCCAGACCAGTCGCCATTCTGCCGGAGGCACCCGCTGTTTCCAGTACAAACAGGTTGTTCTACTATTGGCGCGTTACCGCCGGTTTGGCGACGTGCGTTTCCAAAAACTGACCACTAAAATGGCCGTAGCGGAAAACCCTCCAGTGCAAATTTAGTGGACTTTTGTGTGAAACCCCTCCAGACCCATCCCAACAAGTGTGCCAAATTTCAAAACTTTATGAATTATTTCCGGAGCCACCCTTTTTTTGTTCTACGTTGACTGGACTACTTGCCACTGCTTTCTCTGCTGTGGGTACAGATTTTAGGTTTGCCACTTGTGCCTTGCTAAGGCAGACAGACTTTACCAGGCCTGGTTTCTTTAAATTACTTTAAAATTAAGACAATATACACAATTTTTTAAAAATTGCAATAAACATACTTGGAAATATCAAGGAGTTGGTCCAGGTCAACACCTCGGTATGTGTATTTACGGAAAGTTCTTTTCTTCTTCAAAGCCTCCTGAGTTTGGACAGCTTCCTGGAAAGAAAATGCATTTATGAGTTATGGCAAAACATTTTAACGGATATCTTAGCAAGCATACCTATGTAAAATACACAAACGTACAAATAGCATTTAACCATCCATTATTTTGGTACTGGGACAGATTCCATAATCGAAGTTTTCGCCAAATTTGGCGAGATTGGATCTCGCCAAGCTACTAAAGTCTGTCTGCCGTCGCTTGGCACGTGCGGCAAACCTAAAATCAGTACCCACAGCAGGAAAAACAGTGGCAAGTGCACTAAAAAAGCCATAAAGATGGTTATCTCACTTCCATTAGATACCCGATACCCTGCACTCGCCACTGCTTTTCCTGCTGTGGGTGCTGATTTTAGGTTTGCCACACGTGCCAAGCGAGGACAGACTTTACTAACACTAAAGTCTGTCTGCCCTAGCAAGGCACGAGTGGCAAACCTAAAATCAGTACCCACAGCAGAAAAAGCAGTGGCGAGTGCAGGGTATCGGGTATCTAATAGAAGTGAGATAACCATCTTTATGGCTTTTTCGCCACTGTTTTTTCTGCTGTGGGTACTGATTTTAGGTTTGCCACTCGTGCCTTGCTAGGGCAGACAGACTTTACATCTAAATCCCTGGTTATTGCCCAAATTTGGCGAAAACCTCGATTACGGAATATTACCTTTGGTCCTCTTACTTTTACCAGTAATGAGCTTTGTAACTTCGAATCTAAAGTCAGGCATATTATGTTTCTGCTTATAAGATTTGCATGTGTTCGGATTAACTTATTTTTTCTCTAGAAATAGCTTAGTAATGGTGGAAGTTAAGATTTAGAAGTTATAAAATTTCCTCAACATGCATGGATAATATATTTAAGACACCTTGACCATCTTTTGTGACTGGTAGTGATTTAAAATAAAGTTGGAAGATTTTTCAAAGCAGGAAAGCTAATAATTTTTACGGTCAATATTGTGACAAAACCTGAAAATAAAGTAACAACTCCAACTCTCCCTCTCATGAACTAAATTTTGCCTACTATTTTAAAGAGACAAGCTAAGAACTTTGCGAGATTGTGCTAACATAAACATTCATTGCACGAATAGAAAAGATGTTAGACGAAATGTTAGATACATAAATTAACGTAAAATTTCTGCAGAAAGATATGTATATAGGGCGCTATGCAAAAAATGCCGAGAAAGTTTGGGAGGGTCGCGTAACATTGTTGTGTGGTCAATTCATTTAATTTAAATTTAAGTAGTCATAAAACAGTAATAAATAACTTGCCCCTAACATTATTAACAGGTAAAATTCATTTCACAGTGAATATACAAACGCTATTAATAGCAAAACCATGTGGCATTGATGAGTTAAGTGTCATTGTTTTTAAAGAAACACTGAGGATACTTAATCAAAAAATACAAGGCCTCGAGTTTGCATGGACAAAATTAATAATAATTAAATGACTATATGAACGATTTTATTCCAGAATTGACAAGATTAAAATAGATTTAACTTACCTCCTCCATTTTTGTTAAATTTCTGAAAACAAGATGAAAATATATACACAACTTCACACTCGAAACCCTTCAGAACTGTTGCCAGGTTGCCACTGCCAGTTGCCAGATGAGAAATAAATAATTATTAATAAAATCGAATTTTTATCCGTGGCTCAAAGTTACAACAGAGGACGCTTTACAGGCGATAAATAAGATAACGTAAATCACAAGTAAAGTTTAACATGGCGTTTTCGATTTCGTACTCATTTTAAAACTTCAACTCACTTATTTTAACAATTGAATTTAGATTTTTCTCTCGTATTCATCAAAATATCGCCGAAATATTGCAGTAGAACTGTTCTTTGTTAAAATTAAATAAAGGAATAGCAGAAAACCGGTTTCAAATTATTTATGAATTTTTATATTTTTAAGTATAAATAGTTTTTACAAATTAATATTTCATATAATCTGAATAACAAAACTAGGCCATAGGGGCCTAGTGGTTCCTAAGAGCGGCACATAGAAGCATCCTACGCGCGAGCGCAGATGGATTCTAGCCAAGCCCCCCCCCCTACCAAAATTCAAACTAATGTACAAAAACTAGTAAAAAAAGTGGTTATAATGATCATTTGTTAAAAAATTAAATACAGAAATAAAATATTTCTTAAGAGTTACCCATCAAGTTAATATTGATGAAATCCTATCTTACAATTTTTAAAAAGTTTTAGTATAATATGGAGGAGGTTTAGGAATAATTTCATCCTTCTCAAACAAAAATCTAAATATGTGTCTTGTGTTATAAATTACTAAATTTCTTTAAAGAATTTCGGCCCTTCCTGGAAACTTTTCTTTATACGCCACTACAATTTCAGTAATTTCAGGAACAATGGCGGGTTGAGGGGGCCATCATTTGTATCCTCACGAATCCACAAGAAATAGCTTAGAATTGTGTTTATCCTAATAAAATTTTTTAAAAATTCTGGGGGAGACCCCCCTCTCCCTTTAGCAGTAGTCCCTAACCGTTGTCTTGAGATAAAAAAAGGCTATTAAAAGTTTTTAAAGGGGTTCGTGAATTACTGTTGAAAAGAAGTTGCTCGAATTTGTTTGAACAATATTCAGCTCCAAATTTTTAAAACCTAATTTTTAAATAAACCGTCTAAATTCAACTTTGAAGTGTTAAAATACTCTAGAATTATTCTATGTGACATATATACTACTATCGATTCCAGAAAAGGGACCACGAACCCTCGTGATCCCCGTAAAGTAGTAAAAAAAATTTTTGGGGCATTCTAATATTTAACAATTTTCTGGGGGAAGACCCCCTACATACCCTCTCTTTATCATAAAAATTTATACTTACCAACTTACCTAAATATTTGATAGAATAGGGTTCAAATTACATATTTAAGTGTTCTAAAAAGATATATTTAATCCATTTTCACCCCTGGAACTGAAGTTGAAAAAATGTTTTGTACATCTCCAGTATCAAGTCTAGTTGCTTTTCCTGGGATTGAACCCCTTGAAAAATTTGTCACGTGCGTGCATGTGTGGACTAAGGTCATACTGTAACTTCAGTGTCAAAAATCAAAATATACAATGTTATTTTATAAAAGGATGTAGTATGTTCTCTTTTCTTGAGCCAGAACGAAGTAAAAATCTCCAAAACCAGAAGTAAAATATCCACTTTCAAACTTTCAACACTAAAGTGCTAATTTGAACCCAGAGGAGGGCAGCACAATATTGAGGTGGGAATCAGTTTTCTCAATGATTCAATCAAGAGCAATGGGTATACTTTCCTTCTCTGTGTCAGTAAAAATTTCTGTTGTGTCTGTCTTTCTTGACGAAGGTTTATAAGCTGATCCTTGAGATCAAGCACACAGACCGGAAAATGTATGTACCCACAATCCAATCCAATACAAACAAAAGCAAGGATGTATTAAGCAAAACCGTACAAGTGGGAATTAGTCATCCCAAGATCTAGCAAAAGGGAAAATAATACTAATTGTGTATAAATGGATATATTTTTTTAATAAATAACTCATATAGCCTGAAATTTCTATTTTCATTTCATTACTTTTGGGTAACTTTGTCTCAATATGGTATCTGCTGGAATAAGAAAAATGCTTATTGAATTTGAAATTTGATGAAAAATGGAAGAAATTAATTGTTACCACAAAAAATGTCAAAATAAGTAAATAAATCTCAAAGATAATTTAGATAGAGTTGTTATTGTTCAAAGAAAAATCCGTTTATTGTCCCATAAATGGATTTGTTTCCATAATTTAGAATTAAGAGTAATCTATATTAACATGGTATGCTAAAGCTAATTAAATGCCTTAAATTTTTGGTTTTTGGGGCAAAGTTACTCTAATTCAAGGTAACATTAGTCCAAAAATTTAATTTTTTAAAACTTGATTACAAACTTTGATAATGGTTTATATTACCGTTGAGCACATTAAAATATTATAAACCACTTAACATATAAAATGCTTTTGTTTAATAACTTTTTTGCTCTTAATGGAAAAAACACAATTAGAGTCAAAGTAACCCAATTGATGGTATTTCAAATGCACAGTCCTATGGAAACAATATGGGAAATTGTGGCCAGTGTGATTAAAACAGGACTTTTTTTTATAATATCTATAAAAATATGTTTGGGCAATAAAAATGAACAAGATTTTACTTTAGTAAATACAACTTCTTATACTTTATCAATTTTTATTGAATTTGGTACAAAATCGTAAGAGTATTTTAAAAATTAAGTTACAATTTATTCATTCATAAACTGATTGGTAAACATATTAATATTATCATTTTTTCATTAAAATTGAAAATACTGCAAATATTTTAACCAAATTGAACCAAAACAATGTATATGAATTTTCAATCAACAATAATGTATGTTTTAAGAAAAAGTAGTAAAAAATGATATATTATCATTGAAAAAATATAAAAATCTTCAATACATAAGCATACAATTCTATTTTATATTATTGTAAATTGTGCATTGAACTGGACATAGATTCTTTTTTCAATAAAGAACATGAAACTTTTAGCTTCCAAGCTCATAATTCAAAAGTCCTACAAAAAAGACAAGAAGTTAATTTTGGCTAAATATAAAAAGGATTTGTTCCATAATAAAAGTATATAAACCCCATTGATGGTTTATCAGTTTTCTATTGATTTATTAGTAACTGGTTCCCATTCTACTATTATGTTTCTGATTTCTGTAAGAACCAAATCTCTTTTTGAACTTGATGCTCATTTCTTCGAATCATTGTTGGAGAGTTCTAATCTGCTTTATAAATTGTGAAGCTTTTGAGATATTTTTAAAGGAGAATAGGGTAATAAGAAACATACAAAAATTCCAACTTGTTTTTCAGTCTATGACGCTGATTTTTTTTACATAAAGTGTATATCATCCTTAAGTTTCTTTAAAAAGGAACTCGATGCCTCTTTTCCAAGTTAAAGTGCATAAGGATTTTTTTACTTGTATATTATTACCCCCAGGTAAATTTATCTTGTTACCAGAGCAGACTTGAAGAGAAACAAGTCGGCTATTTTACATAGGGAAACAATTAAAAATTAAAGGAAGAAATCATATAATCTCCAAAGTGCACTGTACATTATAACACCCTTGAAGTTTTTTTTTTTACTTTTGTTTTAGTTAAGTTTCACTACCTAAAAAATAAAATTGAGATGCAAAGTTTTTAAAAATACTATATTACTCTTGTTTTTATAAAAATATGATATCATGGTTTGGGGAGGTGAATGTAAATCAAATTTATTAGCGTTAATTTCAATTCAAAGTAAGTGCTTTAAAATTCTTGAATCCAGGTACTCTAACCTAACCATTGTAAAATTATAAAGTTAAATTTATTACGTTTATTTAAGGTAGGATTTCTTATATCATGTTTCACCTTTTTTTTGCACCAAAATAAATCAATATGTAACTTTAAAAAATGATGCTCAAAGAAGACCAAATAAAATTAACAAAATTCCTCAAGTTTACAAAGAAATATTTTGCAAGCATTTTTCTACTTAGCACACAAAGTTTACAACAATTTGCCCCTATATCTACAAAATATTGACAAACATTTGACTTTTTAGTGGAAACCTTTTCATTTATTATAAATTTAGACCACATAGACCTTTATTTTTAGAATTATATGAAGTGACAGTAATAACAAATTACAGTAACCAGACTTTTGCCAATTAGCACATTACTTGTTATTAAATTTTAATGTACTTTGTTATTGAAATTCAATGTATTTTAATCCTGAATATATGTTTTTTTTCCATCATAACTTTTTTTCCTTCTCAAATTTATAAGTTCTGTATTTAATTATTATATATATGTTACCTGAATGGGTTCCTATTGGTGACTAACAACTAACAAGCAGTTCTTAAATTGTTTGTTTTAAATTTTGTTGTTGAATTAATAAGTACAATTATGATTACTATTAGTTATTATTTACATAAACAGTTTGTCTAAAAATTAAATTGAATCTATAAAATAATGACAAACCTGAGTTTTTATAAACAGGGTAATAAGAAACAGGCTTTTAAAGAATGATAGACAAATCTAAATATAAAAAAGGTAATTATATAGCCTTTTTAACCTCTAAAAAGTTTCCCTAAAAATGTATGTAAATTCATTATAGTTGAAATAAATAGAACTAGCTGAAAGTACAATACATGACTTTTGAGATGGACCAGAAAAGCAATGGTGCTGGTTGTATTAATTGTATCATTTCAGAACTTTTCCTTATAATACATTAAAAAATATTTGTAGAAGAGATAAATCATGTAACTATCAACTATAACTTTTTTAGAAAAACATGATATTTAGCAAGACATTTACTGAGTTTAATACAAACCTTTCTCAAAAGCAAAAACATCCAACATTTCCTTCTCTACAGGATGCAGCTCTCCACAAATAATTAATGAATGTAGAGGATCCCCCAAGTCAACAGTAATCATCTTTTGCAAAGGAGCAGCTACAATTTTTTGCTCATCAGCACCGACTCTTGACAATCCGACACAAATTGTATCTTCTGTAAAGGCTATAACAAGCAAACAATACAAAATCAATAGTTAGTATAGTACAACATTTTGGAAGAAATCACCCTCCTTGTTACATTTAAGATATGATAAACACAGCAAAATTATTCTTTACTTAGTTAGCTTTATGAATATTAACATTGTTTCCGAAATAATCTTACCAAGGTTCTCTCCTCCTACTTCTCTTTTTTGCTTAATGATTTCTAATAGTTGCCGAGCTGCACAGGAAACAGTCATAAATCGAGGTGGCTCATAAATTTTTTTCCCCCTAGAGTACAAAATATGAAATAAATTACAACCTTTAAAAGCAATTCTACATTATAAAGGTAAGTAAGTAATAAGGTATATCACAGGATAAATTTCCCAAATAATTAAGAAATGACAAGACAGAATTAACTTCTGATAGGTTCACCCTAAGTAACTAAATTTGGCAAGTGTATTCATAAAAAGGTGTACATTAAATGGTAGAATAGAATAGAATTATATGCAAGAAGAGGCAAAAAGCCAGGCACCTTGATAAAAAATTCTACATTTATTTGAAACACATAAAAAGTTCTCTTGATAACAACTGATGGATTACAATGTGAAAAATAAAATTCTTTATTTGAGAGATTAGCATACTTGTTACTTCACTTGAACTTATTTATACAGGGTGCTTCAATAAGTCCACCCAAACTCTTTCAACTCAAAATAAAAAAGAATCTTTCTGAGCAGAGTTAGGGCAGACTTGTTGAAAAACCCTGTATATTCTTTAAGTCTGTTATTCCTTAATTTAAAACTAATTTGGCCTTAATAAGAGTTTTCTTTATAGTACTGTATATCTATAAATTGAAGGAAACCTAACAATTAAAGTTTTCAGAACTATCCTAACAGTTAAGCATATTATTTTTGGACACACAATTGAACACAAAACTATAGAATTAAAATAACTTATATGCAGCAGTAGATAAATACATTAGTAACTGATAATGTTTTCAAGATAAAACCTACTCACTTTATTAAGTTTTCTATTGATTGCTCCTTTATTTTTATATCTAAAATAAGAAACAATTTAAAACTACATTATGTGATGAAGTACAATTATAATAAACTAGCTGATTTGCCCGGCCTTGCACGGGTGGGAGTGTATAAAATTATTTTTTATGCTCTCTCAAGTTGCACGTCTAAGTTTCTGTATCAGGAATTACCAATTTATCCCGGTGTACCCGGCGCCTTTTTCCACCCAGTGTTCCCAGTACTTTTCATTCCGGAGTTCCCGGTACCTTTTTCATCCCGTAGTTCCCGGTACCTTTTCCATCTCGGCGTTCCCGGTACCTTTTCCATCCCGGCGTTCTCGTTACCTTTTATATCCCGGTGTTCCCGGTACCTTTTACATCCCGGTGATCCCGGTACCTTTTCCATCCTGGTGTTCTCGTTACCTTTTATATCCCTGTGTTCCCGGTACATTTTTCATCGGCATAATATAATATTACTTCATTATCAGGAAAAAATCCCGCAGAGGAATTTAGTCAACAACTTCAAAAAAAAATTGATAATGCTCCCATTCGGCTATTTTGACGAATTTCCCGGTAAATAAATAAAAACAATAAAAACAGCCACATAAAGAAAAGGTATTTAACATTCCTGCTGTTAAATTGAAAAAAATCTTGTTAAGCTATCATGGAAAAATAATAATGGAGAATGAAAATCGATCTAGTTTTTATTACCAACTTTCTTAAAAAAACTACACTTAAATAATTCACGTTTTGTTTCTATAAAGATTAATTTTAATAGCCTAAACTTTCAATTTCAACTTAAAGTTTCATGGAAAATGAAGTTTTTAATAAGAAAATACTGTCAAAAAGTTTTTTATCAGGATAGATTTCAATTTTTTAAATTATTAATAAGCTTTTTAAAACAATTTTAGTCCGGTTTTATCTTTAAAAACTTTGTTTTATGCTTAAAATTGCTTTTGTTGAATTATTTGCAACAATGCGAGTTAAACAAATCTTCTTTAGTGGAGAAGTAAGGCGATTTTTACAAAAAGGCCTAAAAGGGGGTGAAGGGGTGGTTTTAGAAATTTGGAAATGATGTCATTGTCTTTCCCCCGTCCCCATACGTATGTGTACCAAGTTTGGTTCGATTCGGACGGGTAGTTTGGGAGGAATTGAGCCACATCTGTTCCGGACAAACCCAGGCAGGAACCCAGGAACCCAGGGACACCTTCATTATATATAGAGAGATAATGGTTGGGTTTTTAAGCACAAGGCCAGGGCATAGAGTGCATACATGGGCATAGAGTGCCAACCAAGGTAATAAATAATGGATAACTAAACAATTGTTTATGTTATATTTGGTGCTGATAAATATACCCTGTAAAAAGGCCGGATGTTTCAACCAATGCAATAGCAAGTAATTTCTTTTTTAAACATTGAACATAATTATTACATTTATGGGCCCATTAAAATATTATGCAAGATCTAAGGGGGGAGGGAGGAGGGTTACTATTTTCTTATGACTATATCACCATATATTTATGAAACACTGAAGCAAAAACTGATTCATATATGAAAAATGAAACTTTAGATTTTCAAATATCTTAAACCTTTTAGGTTATTATATTACCTAATAGACACAAAGTGTGAAGACCATTCTTCCGGTTCAGTTGTATTTTATCGTAAAAGCTATTAGGCTTCCATTCATCTGTCCAAAAAACAATGGAAACTGCTTCTCCAAATCTGTAAAGCTAAAAAGTAATCAAATTCTGAACAAACCCAAGAAAATTTGAAGCATATATATTTTAAATAAACACTTTTTCGTATTGAACTCTTATGGAAAAAATATTTGCTTTAATCATAAAATGAGGAATTAGAGATTTTGAAAGAATATTTTTAAGACAATTATATCTGTTTCGTTAAAATTTAAATTACAACTTACTTGCAAACCACAACAACCAACGGCGTTCATGATTGAGGCATTATGAATTACTTTATATGGTATTCCCTTTTCTATAGCTCTCAACACCAAATCAGAATGAGTAGTGGCACTAAGAAAAAACTTTACTGAGCATCAAAATAATGTATATTAGAAAAAAATAAACCTTGCAGTACTCACACGGTACTTACGTATTATCCCGTCGACCGTGACGCTTAATCCGAAACGTTATCAAATCCCATTGAGTTTACTATTACTGTGCCGCTGAACGGTTGACGGGATAATACGTAAGTACCCTTACACATTATGGGAAGCTATACAGGTAATTTTAGAAAATAAAAAGGAATAACCGAGACAAAAACAATGAGGTAATAAAATTATATAAAACTTAAGTATAGCAAGAGTATTTGTTGTATTAAAAAAAATCTAAAATATCTTTAAAACTTTGTTGAGCCTGAAATGCTAAAAGAAAAAAGATAAGAGGAGAAATTAGATATCCTCACAATTCACAGTCCTCACAATTCATGTTAAACATTAAAAAACTATGTATAAGTGAAAATTGAATAAACTTAATTAGGATTATTAGAATAAAACAAAACATATCTTACCCAAAAGGATCTCCAACAACTAGGAATGCAACATCATTATTGATAGCTTTTTCAAGAATGGGATCTAAATAAAAAAAACTAAGCATTAGAGACATATAAAGTGGGAGAAAGGCTTTCTTACTTCTGAAAAATTTAGGAATTGTTTCAACAAAAAAATTCCTCGCAAGCTACATAATTCTTCCAAACCAAGTACAGTAGAGCCCCAATTATCCGTGGAATTGGGTGGCAAGGGTACCGCGGATAACCCAAAAAAATATTAAACTTACTTTGCGTTACCCAGTGGGCACCTGTGGAACTTTTAAAGTATGTACAGTACAGCAGAAACCTTTGCTCTACATCTAAATCACTAAAATAAAGAACAGTAAACAAAAAAACAATATACTGTACTGTTAACAAAAGTATTCAATCACGCCTTTTTAAAAAAATCAGTCACTCGCTTTTGCTTTGGAAACACATTTTTTTTTCAATTGGAAAAAAAAATTGTGGCACTCGCGGATCATCAGCTTGCGGATAATCGGGGCTCTACTGTTATGAAAAAATCGGTCAGAAAAAATCAGTCAACAAAACACAAATTTTGTCTTTATCCCTTGTATTAAACTTTTTGGTTTTTCTCAAAACAAAATGTTTCTAATTATTTATTAATTTAGTCATCACCAAAAGTAATAATAACTCCCAGACATTTATTTACTGTGAAATATTGCGAGGGCCCCTTTAAAAATAACCAAACTAAAATACCCCGCAGGCCCCTTTTTAACATGAGGCATACACTATTTAAAAAGTTGAACTGCTGATGTTTAAATATAACCTCTTAATTTTCTAAAAAGCTAAAGACTTAAGCTCTGCATGTAATTAGGGGACGTTCATAAATTATGTGAGGTCAAAAAGAGGGGAGGGGTCCAGCAAAATCTCATCAGGGGGTAGAGGAGAGTCAATTAAAATCTCACGTCAACTTTTAATTTAAAAAATATACGTTTTTTCTTTAATATTTTTTATACAAGTTTAGAACAAAATGCTTAGATTAGTCAAAACAGTGAATCATTAGCCATTCAGTCTTGAAATTTACAAGTTAAAATCGTGTTTTCGATTTCAACGTTTATTTTTATCAAAATTTTGCAATCTGGATGGTAATTGTAATGCCGATAAGATGAAACGAGTGATTGAGAAAATCTCACGTGAGAATTTAAGGGGGAGGGGGGTCCAGCAAAATCTCATCAAGGGGGAGGGAAGGGTCCAAAACTTGGAAAAAACACCTGAAGTAATTTATGGACGTTCATTTATAAGAAAAATGGTGGATAATGAAAAATTTTAAGGACTTAGGCATGGATAAGGTTGAGTAACACTGATTTAAATGCAATTCGCTTGTCAAAATAGTGTCTGAAAATATTAAATCATAACTGAAGCATCGTGAAGGTGGGTCAAGTTAGATTATTTTTATAAAAGGTGGGTTGCAGCATTCAAAAGTTTGGTAACCCCTGTTTTAGAGGACTTATTTAGCCTTTTCACTTTTTTCTCATACTTTTTTGGATGAAACTAAAACCCACTTATTTTATGGAAATGCGAATGGCCCAAATGTTACAGGAGATGGTACAAATATTTCATAGAACAGTGTTCCCCTCCAATCTCAGCACTGACTAAACAGTACAATGAATAAAAAATTTTCATTGTGTTGCTACAATTACATCATGTTTACCGAGCAAAGTCATGCTTACCCCCCTACCATAATGAAATCAGAAAATAGTTTTCAAGAATAAGATATGATTATAGCATAGGGAGGGAAAGCAGATACTTTTGTTATTCTCAAACAAAGGCATCATAAGTAGGCTTTTAAAACCACTGATGTGCTTGTTAATTACACGGTGTGAGAGCCCATATTACTGCAACTGGTGCATCATTATCAGCATTTTATTCGGAAATGGACACAAAATCAGGATATTTGAACAATTTTGTTCCTAAGCTTGTCAGCTAAAAGATTTAAAGATTTGTTAATCTTTCTACTACTACATTTGTAACTTATGGACACAATTAAGTTATGCATATGCTATAAAAAAGTAAATAGAAGAATAGGATCAATCACAAATTATTATCAAAAGTAATAGGTATGTATTAAAACATTTTTAAAATACACAAATGAGATGACTAATGAAATTCGATATCAGGCAATACATACTTGAATCTTGTTCAACCATTTCTCTATCAGCTATTTGGATACTCTTCCCATAATATTCCTCCTAAAAGAAATTATGATCATATAAAAAGGACTGGTCCTATACTATTCACATTAAATGCTAATCTCCATGAAGAGGCTGTCAAGAAGTAGAGGAAAGTTCAGTGTGAAAGTTCAGAAAGATAAGTGCTTTGTAAGAGACTTCACTGTTATGCATTTTATATTAATTAGTTAGAGTAAAATGTGTATGAATCTACTCAGCTCTGGTTCTGCATGGATAGGTACGATGTCACTTTTAACTATGTGCCAGTGCCAGGAAGCAGTTGGTGGTAACTGATGCCCTCTCCAAAGCTACTGGCAGTGATGTCTTATTGTCTTTGAAGACTTACCAGTCTCAACTCCTTCAGTTCATAAAGTCTTCTCACGACATGACTGGATTACGCGTTGTAAGCAGTATCTCAAGGAAGGTTTGCCACAGAGAAGGCATAAGCAAGGGTCTGTTTAGAAGAAATTTGGGTCCGTTTTAGGACCTTTCAAAACATTTTACCTTAAAAAAGGACCCTTCACAAAGTATTTTTACCTTTAAACAGACCCTTTTTTCATAATACTTCAAATATTGAACCCTATTTTCACAAAAACAGGCTCCTTGCTGAAAAAACTAATTTAACGCTAACTTCAAATTCACAAAATTATGAGTAGATTTTCACAATTTTTAAGAAAAACGAACCCTTCACAAAAAGTCTGGAATGAGTGAATGACCCCTGAAAAGATAATCTACTGCAAGACCTTTTTGGCATTGCCGATATGAACTGTATCTAACTGAAGAAGGAATTTTACAAAGAGGAAAACAAGTCATTATCCCTGAAGCAGCAAGACTTGATATGCTCAAGAAATCACACTGCATATAGAGGAATAGTAGCTCGCAAAACAAAAGCTTTTGCTTACAAAAAAAGGTTAGTTTTTATGCTCAATTTTTAGGAAAAGTTTCTGCAGGATGGTTCGAAAATGGTACTGCAGGAAAGGAATAGCTTTTGGGTTTAGGTTTTCGTCTAGAAATCAAGAATTATCTTTTTGCACGAACAAAAGTAAAAACCATCAAGTGTGAGTACTAATTTTAAAAGAAATAACACAAAGCCTCAAGCATTAGGAACTGAAAGAACAAAGAACTTAGTTAGGACATCAGTTGATGTTAAATAAAGTAGGCTGTTTATCCCCCTTTAAATGCGTTTCTAATTTTTCTATGATATGAATGCATTGTTCCTTAAAAAAGTTAAACCTAATGCAGTATTAAATATAACATTCTTATTTTATAAATTTCCAACCTTTTTTTATTTGTCTCTTTCATCTCCCTCTTTTCCAAACCAAAGCCGTCGCGGGGATGAATGGAACAAAATTTATGTACATTATATGCATTCATAAAAACTTTTCTTGTAGTTGAAATGATGAATAACCCGTTCTCTAGACAACTGCCAAAAATTTTGAGGGAGAGAAAGCGGAAAAAAAAGGATATAAATTATATAAATACTCACCAATTTTTCTTTGCCGACAGTAAGAATAGATGTATACGATTCTAAATAAATTTCAGAAACTTTGCGAATAACTTCTAATCCTTTCACAGTAATATCAGTAGGATCTCCTAATCCTAATCCAATAAAGTAAAGCATACTGTTCTATTTTATCGATTTCTAAATTAATCTAACCTATTGACGGTGTGTTAACACGAAAATCAAATGCAGATTGCCGATCAATGAAGCTATTGTTTATTTACTCTTAAGAGTGAGTTTGAAACAAGTATTTACAGAAAGGACTAGCTCTGCCTTGCGATTGGTAAATTATTTAGTTCCTATTCCTTTTAACGAGCGTATCCGTCACATGTTGACATTTTTCATTTAACGGGACGGATAAAATTTATCAAGGAAAATAAAGAGAAACAAATAAAAAAAAAATTATAAATACTATTTGCAATTCAGAAAATCCCTCCTGCGCCTGCCCTATTATCATTCTATTTGAATAGTCAGAAAGCTTTGAATTTTTACATATTGAAAGAGTTATTATTCAGATCATATCTCCAGGTTTGAAGTTTTTCATCTGCGTTCAGCTTTGATTTTGCTTGCATAATTCATGTTATACCTACTAATGTGATGTATAAGTGATGATGTAATGTCAATAATTGATTTTTTCTCTACAGATAAAATGGTTTGCATTCCCTGTATTATAGCTCCTGTGTTGCTCTTTATTTGGTACAGATTTATTCAGCCCATTGTTTTGAAATTTTGGAACCCTTGGGCCCCTAAGGAATCTATAACAGATACTCCACATACTGCTAAAAGTCAAACAAATTCTAGTGAATCAGCTTGTCCTTTTGCAAAGAAAAGTGAAGTAAGTGTAGCAGTGTATTATGTATTTGCATAGCTGTTTTTTGACTAAAGACCTTCAATTACTACATCGTAAGAGGGGTCCAGAAGTTCCCCCCTGAAAATTTTAGAATTTTAACATGGTGAAGAAGTGTTTTCAAGGCACTTTTAAGGGGTTGTGAGCCATAGATGCTCTCTCTTGAGGGGCCACTGATAATTGCTATACATAACTATAATACGTTGTTTAAAATTTGGGGTCTTGCCCAAAAGGGAGGTTCATACCTGTCCCTCTTCATGGCTATGCCCTTGCATGTAATTATTTAAGTTAAGGATTAATGTAGTTTACTCACTCTGATGTTTTTATAGGTTGAGCCAGCATCCATTGAGAAAGAATCAGGTGATAAAAAAACTGACTGACAGAAATATGGATATTATGTTAAAAATTAATTTTTAAGTATATGTTTAAACATTTTGAACTCTATATAGGAGCTTTATATTTACATGGCAGCCAATGTAATGATTCATTTGTTTAATAACTGATTTGTTTGTACTGCTTCATGAATGTCTCTTAAACATTCCTGAGTTTTTATTAAAGTAGTTGTTCTTGTATTGTATTCCATAAATTACTGATTTTTAAATGTAATAAAATATGATTTTGTTAAAGATGCTATTTATGTATATAAGTAGGGAAGACTTATGTACCTGTGGACAAAATTCATGCTTTAATTTTTCTAAGACAGATAAAATTTACGCAAAAAAATTGGATAGACTATTTAAAGTGCACAACCTATAGTCTTAACCTTTGTAAATAGGGTATTATATTTTAATAGCTCAAATTAAAGAACTTGGATTTTGATAATATATTTATTAATTTTATAAAAATATGTGTCCGTAGGTATATCAAGCTGTTCTCCCTATGGACAGACCCAGTTTTATCTATGGACATGCATTAAAAAAAGTTGTAGTTGGAAAAAGTTAAAAATGAAGAATTTTATAAATGCATTACATTTTAATGAACAATTCCTGCCATATAATTAATTGGCAACTAGATTTAACGTACCATTAGAGTAAAAATTACCCTTTAAAAGAACTTGATTAATACGTCTTGATTTGTAACCATAAAATATAAATCACATGGAACTTTTTAAATCTGAATTGAAGTTAAATAGTTTTACTGATCATGCTTTTAACTGAAACTTATTAACCATGTATCAGGGATGGGAATTCTGCGCCAAATGCGCCAGAGAGCGCCAAAAAGGGTAACCTGCGCCAATCTGATACAAATACCTAATTTTGAACGATTTTGCGCCATTCCGCGCAAAATCACGATGTATTGCGGAAAAAAGTTGGAAAATCGCGACTTCGCGCGAAAGTTTCTTTTTGCTCACAGAGTGTTTGTTTTCTCGCAATGCTTTCTTGGACGGACGCAGACGCCAAGTTGAAGTCGGCTTCTTTTCGAGTTGTTATTGCGATGTTGGAAAAACAACTTTACCGTAGTCAGGTCAGAAGCCAACAAGTCCGGCGTTCCGGAAGTCGAAAAATAGCGATTTTTCGCGAAAGTTCCGTTTTTTCCGCGAATGCTTCCTACGGGCGCGTGTTTGTTGAAGTTGGCTTCTTCTCACGTTGTAATTGCGATGCAGAAAAAACAACTTACTGTGTCAGATCACTCTAACAAGTCTAATCTTGTGAAGAATCGCGTTTTTCTCGATTTTAGTTAGTATTTTCAACTTACGAAGTTTTTCTGAGTTGTAATTTTTTTTGAAAGGTCGCTTAAAAGCAATTTAATAAGATAATAATAAAGTGTTTTTTTAAAATCTTGTTAGATTATAACCTGTTTTAGATATCTGATATGATTTTAGATTCTAAAAATATTTTCAAAAATACAAACTTCTTATTTAGCAAAAATGATATTGGTCAAAATTTTTTTGTAATTTCATTATTATTTAAGTAATTATTAAATTATTCTAGTAGGTATTAACTAATTTTCTAAATTTTTTATTTGCTTTCAGTTATATTTTGGTTATTTTAATTTGGTTCTTAAAATCCTCCTAAATATAACCCACATAAATTAAAATATGTTCATTGTTAAAATTATCCATTAATGCTAAAAAAAAGTTACATATAATTGAGCTAGCGCGCTTTTTCCTCTTTTTTGGTCTTTGGGTAAACTTATCCCTGCATTAATCATAATTTTAGCTCCAGAAGTAAAATTGTGCTCCAATTATTGCGTGTAACTGCTACAAAAGTAAAATTTTATTGCTCCAATTTGGTGTGTTACTGCTACAAAAGTTAAATTTTGCTGCTACAAAATTTGCTCCAAAGTGAGTTATACCACTTCTCATCCCTGATGTATTTCCCATATAATAATGAAGTGATGCACCAAAAATAACGTTGATATATTAAAAACCATAAATTAATTATATTTAGATAACTTTTATATTAAAAGAGCCGATTTCACATTTGCAACTAGAACATGTTTACATACAACAGGACAGGGGTGCTACTTTTTCGGGGTAGCCCTGGAAATCCGTTTTTTTTTTTTTAAACAGTATGAATACCGGATTTCATTGACATCAAAGAGGACTAATCCTCGTAAGCAACAGCAGAGGTTCTCCCTCAGAAACAAAATTTAAAATTTGACCTTCAAGGTAGTGTTTTAACTCTATAAACCCCTTGGTTAACTACACTCAAAGAGGAGTGCTCTTTGTAAGTAGCAGAATTTTCAAGGAAAAAACAGGTATCAAACTCAATAACAGTATAATAAAGGGGTTGAACGGTTAAATCCCTAATGCCCCATTGGATACAGCCCTGTTCTGTGTTAATTCAAACGAAATTATGTTGCATTTTGTAGATATATTTGAATTGAAATCTAACAGATTCATGAGCTGGCAGGTATGGGGATATTAAGGAAAAAAAATGTCTTTATAGTCAATTTAAGCTAGGAGAAAAAAGCTTTAGCAAAATAAAAACCAAAATAAGTCAGATACACGAGTTTTTTTTAAGCTGAAATAATTCAATGCTAAATATTTCCCTTTAAAATCTTTATACTATATTTCAACAACTTTAAATGTTTACATTTTTCAAGTATTTATACCAATGCGATTTTTCATTCACATTTTTGTGAAAATGGTCTAAAATATTGAAGCATCCCCAGAGGTTTCTCCACATTTAGGAAAAAAATCCACATCTGAATCCGTGCTATGTCAGTATTATAAAATAAGGTTATACTCATGAATAAAAGTTTAACACTTTTCAATATAATTTTATTTTAAAATGTACACATCATCAATTCACCAATCCATAAAATTGCTGTAAGCTTTAATCTCATTAGTATTTTCTCTACGGTGGCGATTAGTAGCACTGGCTTCTCCTTTAACCAACTGTCTCTTTCTGTCTTGTTTCCTTTCTTTATTTAATAGTTCTCTACGAACTCTGGCTTTCACTTCTTCTGGAGGTATTGTAGTAACCGATCTTATGCTGCAAGTTTTAGTTCTTCTGGTAGATAAAACTTCTACATTTTCTAAATCTTCTGAGTTGTTGGACTGTGTTTCCAATTCTTTTGATGCATCACATTCAAGACTATTCATAACTTCAATTTCTTTGACAGAATTGTTTTCCTCAAAAGAGGTTTTTTCTCCTTCTATGCTGTGTTCAGTACTTTTTAAATCAGATATAAATTCAGTATTTTCAGCACATTCAATCGAGTCATCCAAGTATCTTTGTAAAAGTTCATTTGCAATTTTAACCTTTGCAGGTTTATTTACTGCTTGTACTTCTTTTAAATCTTCCACTGTTTCTTCCTCTTCATCACTTTCAATTTCTGGCTTCTCTTCAAGGGTCATCATTTCTATTGCCTATAATGAAAAAGAAATTAATGGTATTTGGTTTGTTTACTTCATCAATAAGTAAATCAGTCTCAAAATCTAAAATATTTACTTGATCCAAGTCCTCCATGACATCTTTAGAGTAACCACTTGCGCAAGTTTTAAGATCCAATGTATCTTCCCTTCTGTAATAAAAAAGCTGTTTACTTTTTTCCCAAAATTTATATAACAATACTGTTATAACAATATGCAGTGAATGCCCCCAATCCTTCGTGAACCTTCCAGAAAAGAAAAGATTCATTAAGAAATGGGTCTCAGCTCTCAGAGGTGATAGGAGTGACTTGAAGCTTGGCATT
The DNA here is from genome assembly GCA_963680715.1 of Tetragnatha montana. Classification (NCBI taxonomy): domain Eukaryota; kingdom Metazoa; phylum Arthropoda; class Arachnida; order Araneae; family Tetragnathidae; genus Tetragnatha; species Tetragnatha montana. Next base: position 40,874,054 of record OY796675.1, read on the forward strand.
CAGAAAGGGAGGATTTCCTCTGTTTGTGGAGTTGGAGTAACAAACATTTTATGAACCCCCCCAATATCTGGAATATTTTTAGGTGTTACTTCTATAAATTTACTAGAGATGGGCAAAAAACGAGTAGCAGTTAAAAAATAGCTGCTACAGGAAAAAAATTAATGTAGCTGCTAAACGTGTTCAGAAATAGCTGCTAAAATTTAGCAGCACTTGAAGGCTCTCGATTGGTCAAAAAATAGCATCTATACTGCTACGCGCTGTCCAATGAGAATCTCCTAGATTTAGCAGTAGCAGATAACGAAGGAAACGACAGGAAAACACGATCATATCCCCTGCTAAAATTTAGCAGCATTTGAAGACTCCCGATTGGTCAAAAAATAGCATCTAAACTGCTACGTGCTGACCAATGAGAATCGCCTAGATTTAGCAGAAGCAGATAACGCGATCCTGTCCCTTATCAGTAGCGTAGCAGCTGCTAAAAAAAAGCACCTGTAACCTCAACCATAGAGTGCTAATCTGCTAATTTTTAGCAGCTACTTTTACAGGGTTCATACACTTTTTGAGGCAAAAAATTCAAGGATTTTCAAGGCCTTTTCATGGCTACCAGATGAAAAATTCAAGGCAGGCCAATATTGTATGTAACCTTTTTTTAAGTAGTACTCAAGTTTCATTTCATACAATTTTATCTATTAAACAGTTTAATTAAAGTAAATTTTCATATAGGTTCCTAGTTACAAAAATAAAGAGGTTTGAATAAAATTTTAATTAACAGGGTTCGTACACCTTTAAAGGAAAAAAATTCAAGGCTTTTCCAGGCCTTCAAACGAAAAATTCAAGGCTGATATTTTTGTTCAGAACATAACCGCAATCATGACACTATTCTATTAACCTACCATATTTTAAACCAAGTATGATGAGTACTGTATTTTGAACTGAGAGTACTTATGGTGTGATGAGGTTGGTTAATCATAGGTTGAGTGTTTATTTGAAAGAGTTAGTTAACCTCAATTCAATTGCAATAAAACAACAAAAAAAAATAGGGGGGAAAAGAAGGTATCAATATCTTTTTACTGATCTCATCAGGAAAAAAATATACTGATCAATATCTTTATCCGTACAAAAATTCAAGGCTTTTCCAGGCCTTTTCCGAAAAATGCGCTTTTTCCAGGACTTTCAAGGCCTAGAATTCTTAATTTAAAATTCAAGGCTTTTCCAGGTTTTCCAGGCCCCGTACGCACCCTGAATTAAGCTATAGTATTTAACAAAATATTTTCACGTAATTTTTAAATAAATAAACCTAACAGATTTAATTTAAAAAAATAGACTACCTTATACTTGCAATAAAACTGTAAGTAATGATCAATATTTTTCATGATGCATTGACTCAATGTATAAATTGGGCAGAAAATGAAAAACTGACAGGAGTAAAAAACTTTAGTCTTTGAAGTTTAATTTCAACCCCCAAAAATTACCCATATGGAAGATTTTGTAAGACTTTCTTTCTGATAGAAAATTTAAATAATGCTTAAATAATATTTACCTTATTTACCTTAAAATTTTCATATACCCCATTATCTACACACCTTGTAATTCTTTGTTTGATATTAAAGCTCTCAAATTCAAACTATAAATTTCTATTTGCTTTCTTGCAAACAACAAGAAATTAATCTAATATTTTTTTTTTAATTTACCAGATAAATATTGGACACATTTGAACTACAATAAGTGAACAGTTTCTCCAAAAACAAGCATTTAAAGCCAAGGATATTGATGCAAAGAAAGAAAAACGCATGGAAAAACGCGATCGCGAACCGTCTGTCGAGTTGTTTTTTCTGCCTGCGTCCATGCCGTCAAAATGCCAACTTTACAGGCAAACGTCCGGAAGGATGTATGAAAATTCGGGATTTTTCATTGAAATTCCGGACAGGAGGATTTCAGGACTAACATAATCAGCAGATACCCTGAAATCTTTTTATGGCCAAAAATGTCAAGGCTTAAATAAAATTCAAGGATTTTCAAGGCTCTTAGGGTAAAATACGTTTTTTCAAGGACTTTCAAGGCCTTGAAATCGAAAATTTGAAATTCAAGGACTTTCAAGGTTTTCAAGGCCGCGTACGAACCCTGCTTTTAGCTGCTATTTTTCCTTAACGAACGTAACTGCTAAATTTTCAAAAAATAGCAGATTTGCCCACCTCTAAAATTTACAGCAGACCCAATGAATTGGTAAGTAAGCATAGTCATGGTCAGGAATCTTTCTTAATATACTCCTAATATAAATTCTTAAATACTTGTACCATGTTAAGATAACCTACATCAAGCTTAAATAAGGCAAAATTTTAAAGAAATCTTACACTGTTTCTTTGAATGAGGGATACAGTTCACTTTCATATGAAAACCGCTTCTTGAAAAATTCTCTGATGCAATTTACATCTCTGTCAAAATACCTAAAATAAAGCAAATTTAAGTTTTCACAGAAAAACTATAAAATCAAAATAAATAATTTTGAAAGAACTGTATACAAAAGCACCATTCAGCATTTGGATGAGAAGTTGACACCATTTGTGGAAAATCTATAAGTGTTGGACGCTCATTTTCTCCTATCATAATGTTGAATTCATTGAAATCTCCATGTATCAGTCCATGATTTGCCAAATTCACAAGGAGATTCATAAGTTCATCATAAAGAGCAGGTACATTATCCACAGCATGAACCTGACACCTAGAGAAAAAAATGGAGTAGGTCAGTCGTGTGACCCAATGATGCAAATAAATTAATTTTTGGTATAATTTTGCATTAAACTTAGAAAAGGCATGTTTTAATTTAGTTACAGTGAAAGACAAGAACCAGACTAAATGACTTACATAGGATTATTTATCGAAATAACACTCAAAGCTTCTCTTGGATGCAGCCCTGCACTTTAGTTATATTTAAGTATCCATATTTATTTATTATACCCCCTAGAGACATCCCAACTGGTTGAGAACCCCTGCTGCTACTCCCCACAGATCCACCTTTTCCATTAAGTAGATTATCTTTATGCATGTTCTTCATCTAGCAGATGTTTGAAAAAAATAGTTGCAAATAATCTTGCAAATCATTATTTTAAAAACATAATTTATTTTTTATAAATTGAGGTTTTTTGAATTGATTCAAATCACATGATATAAAAAAACACCAAGTGATTTAAATCACAAGCAACCCTGCATAAAAACCTGATGAAACCATGCAGTAAACAACAATTAATTAGAATACAAAAGTTAGTTTTAGAAAGTACAGAACTGTTAACGCAATTTTAATTTAAAAAACCTGATTTAATGAAATAAACCCGATTTTTTTTAAATAAATAGACCTTTCCAGGTTTTGGTATGCTAATTGGGATTAATTAAAAATTTCAAAACCATAAAACTATATTAATGAGTGACTGTTAAGGAAGAACTAAGTTATATCCTACTAAACATAAACCTAAAGCAACTTTGGCAGAAATTAATTGCTTGATTAATTAATCAATTACAAATCTTATATCCACGATATCTCTAAAATTCAATTGGCATAATAAACAAATTTACTTACAAGGGATATCCTTTGACAACCTCCATCACTACACAATGCCTGTTAAAGTCAATAGGTTTAGGAACAGGAAATCCTCGATCATGCAAAGCCTAGTTAAAGGAATTTTTAATAATTATACAAGAAAACAGGTGGTTTGGAGACCTCTGCACCAAAACAATTTTATTTAGGCAGGCCTGTGTAAATTTTCTGTCCTCAAAGTTTAAATTACGAGTAGCCAACCAAAAAAATATTAAAAAGCCTTTTCAAATGTTTTAATATAAAAAATATAAATGAAATTAAAGTATATTTAAAACATTAGTAAGAAAAAATGAGCCAAGATACCTGCATGAAAGTAAATTCCTTAACTGCTGCTATCCTAGATAAATAAATCCAAGATGTATTGTGACGATATTTAACATAGTCTCTTTTTTCCATTACTTTTCGAAATGATGTTCTCCCCAGTCTGTAAAAATTCAAAAAAAAATTTAGGATAATAAGACATGTTCTTTTAAAACCTGAAATTACATTAATGGAATGCATATTCTAATACTTCATACAGGGTATCTGCCAGAATGAAATTTCTCAAATCCTACAGCCCCCTTTTAATAATGGCTTAGCAGCTTCAATTCCACATGGATATGATCAGTGAAGGGAATAGTTAGGGATTGTATCCAAAGTGTGTGTTCATATGAATATCATGGTGCATTGCTTGCGAGTGCCTATTGACTGTAATTTGACTGTCAGAGATGGCAGCTCATCGACGTAAAAAGGCGAAAATTACTTTATACTGAAAAATTAAAGATAGCAAATTATAAAAAAGAAAATACAAGAAAGTTTAATAAAATATAAATCTGCAGACCTGCAGAAAATTCATCCTTCTTGTATATTATCTTCATTCAAAATTTGTATCCTTGTGCAAGGTATAAATACAAAATTTCTTTAGAAAATATTTGAGTCCTCCCTAAAATAAATTTCTATATACCTCGCTGTAAAGAGCAATTCATTTTGGTTTGGTTGATAAGATTTTTATGCCACGAGGGCCAGATTAGGCTATTCTATGCTAAGTAAGACAAAAGCAAGTCAGTAATTAAAGCTTAAGTGAGCAAGAAGCTCTTGTTCGAGCAAGTGTTTTTGGATTTAACTCCTTCATTCTTCTGTGGATGGCTGCTGTAGTATGCTCAAAATGCTGCAGTCAAGAAAAAACGAAAATAAAGGAGATTTGTAGCTCTTAGCACAATATCATTGCATTCTAAAAAGAGAAGGGAAGTAAAAGAAACTTGGAAAATGCCCTTTAAAAATCAGAAAAAATGTTTAAAACTTTCTCAATGCTTTGAAAATTTTCAAAATTTCCCAAATTTCTATAAGATTTTCTAAAATTACCAGTTTTTGTAAGTATGGCCTCCCTACGTATTCCCCCCCCCAAAAAAAAGTCCCCAGATGGTTGTGCATCCAGCATCATTGCTTAATAGCTGCTGGGGATGTTTATTTTAAATGTATTAAAGCGTTACTCATTTTCTAAACAATTTTACATACAAAAGGCAGATATGCATTGAATTAAATGTGGTTTTACTTTTTGTTTTTTTATAGCAACATATCTTAACTTGGAAGAAGGTGTGCTACATCCTGTTTCCCAGAATTGCATGTGTCTAGCTTATATTTTTCATCTAACATGGTACATTAAATTGTTCATTTGAAGATCATTTAAAAAATAATTTCAAAATAATTATTTTTAAGAGAAATAAATGCAAGACTCACAGGTAATAAACCTTTGTTGGATTTTTTTTTTTTAAATTTCTAAAAAGATAAAATTGTACATACCTGTGAATTTTGAGAACCATTTCTTCTTCCTCTTCATTAGCAACCAAAAAAATATCTGAAAAATTAAGCAAATGCAAGCAATGTAAAATTTTTTAACACAACTTAAGTTTGAATGCATTCAATATATTCATATTAATTATGATTAAACAGCATGGTTGAAATAAATTTCAAATACTATTTATATGTAGGCAAAGTAATGAGTGGCAAAAATTTTGCATCTTTTCTCTTTTGTAGAATGTAGTACTTTTAATCGTCCATGTTTGTAAGTTAATATAATAATATATTTTTCAGAAAATACACTAAAAAATTTAAATAGTTTTTCAAAATTATTTCTTAGGATGCTAATTAATAAAGTATTCCCCCATACATAAAAGTAACAAGACATAGGTAATAATACTGTTATACTAGATAAGAACATCTTTTCTCTCAATAACAGCTTTATAATAACTGTTTTCTAAATTCTAATTATATGCTGTATAAAACTAGAAATAATTTTTATTAAAATGCAATAGAACTTACCAGATTCTTTTCCAGTGCCGACTTGATTACCAAAAGATTTTATTACACCTTTAGAAGACAAAGCCTTCAAAGCCAAAAAATCATAGCCCATATTTGTAAGCCTGTATCCATCAACTAAAAAATGAATAAAATAATTAATCTGTGGTATGAAACAAAGTTATGAATTTGAAAGGTTAGAATGTCAAAAGTTTCTTTTACATCTCTTTCCTCTTTCATAGCAAGCCAACTTATGCTTAGTGAGATCCCTAAGGCGCTTATGGCAACCACCATGCTTTAAATTTGCAATGGATATAATCAATGGTCCTGGAACTAATTCATGGTTTCTCATTCCCATTTCAATCTAAAAACAACAATCAAATCAGTACAATACTTACATTCAAACATTTCTATAAGTATAATATAAATTCTGTAACATTTAAATTTTGGAAAAGGAGAAAACGATTTCCACAAAATTTCTGCAGACGACTGAAATTTCCCCCAATTCAAGATTGGTGGATTGAATATATTCTGCATCCCTGATGATGGCCAGAGTTAAATAAATATAAATTCAGCTATTTCTAAAAGTCTTCATTGTTTTCAGTCCAGCAACTTTACTTCAATTAATCAATTATCCTCAAAGTACTGAAATACAGGGGTGCTGACATCTTGATAGAATTTTCAATGTTTCTTTAAATTGCACAAATGAAGGATTGAATTTCATTCCCTTATAAACATATTTAACATGCCCTTGTTTTTGAGTTCCTTTAAACTGGATTTTCACCAGCAGTTGGGTGCATATAAAATTTAGGAGCTTCCTTATTATCCTGCTGACAGTGACACTGAAAACAAAAATGTATTGAGAAACTGATGTTACACGAGATAATATGTGGTTCTTATTTATTATACTGTTGACTATGATGCTGAATCCAAAAACGTTATCAAAGCCCATTGACTGTTAAAGCTGTGCCGTTGAATTGAACGGCCACTAAACAGTCGACGGTATAATACTACGTATAAGTACCTAATATGTAATAACCAAAATTTATTTGGGGAGGGGTCCTAATATCCCATTTACAAGTTAAGTCATAATTATGCCCAAAGCTAGATTTTTGCACTGGGGCAAATGACCTAAAATTATTTAGGTAGGACTTGCATTTTGATGAAATTAATATACAAAATATTGTGTTCCAATAGCATAGAGAAGAACAAAAGGGGATCTGAGATTCCCCCCCAGAAAACTTATGTAAATTTGACCCTAAACAGGGTTTTAACTCCTTTTGGTAGTAAGTTTGGTTTTTAACTCCTTTTTTACAGGGGGGGGCTTGCCTTTCCATATAAACACCCATTTACCAAATAATTTAATTGTGCTCTTTTACTACTTTGATAGCTTGAGACCTCCGTGTTATAAATCTTAAAGAAATATTCAAATGAGGTATGATGTAAAACAAAAACGCATTGGCGGCCAGATCCGCAGTGGCTAAAGGCACCGACGGTGCCCTTAGCCGTTACAGGCTATTGGCACCGCCTATGTATGCACCGTGCGAGCAATGTCAGCAAAGCCCGAAGGATGGAAGTGTCTTTGATATTGCGATGTAAATAAACGTTGCTTTTTTTTCTTCGAAGTTATATTATGAAACGGCCTTTTTCTTACTATCTATGGGCCTGATTTTATGAAAACAGAAAGAATGCGTTTTTTCCTTGTTAAAGAAATGGTTCTAAAATGGTACCCTTGCCACCCAATTCCGCGGATAATCGGGGCTCTACTGTATTAAACCATTTTTAAATTCTTTTCAAAAATTTAAAGTTTCAAAAAATTAAATAATTAATGCTCTCAAAGTTTAACAGTGACTAAGTACTAGACCTGAGTACTTGGCCAAAACACTTTCCCTGGATGACTTTATTCTGTTTTAAACAAAGTTTAAAATTATTTTAAAATTTAAATTTTTACCATCAGAATACAGCCATACTATTCAGAAGAATCTAGAATCGTTTCCCGAGATTGCCAGTTACCACCTTTTCTTCTCTTTCAAAAGGTGCACGGCAGAAAAGAGGAGGAAGCGTTATTTTGCACATCACTAGTTGGGGCATGCGCAATGATAAGCGGTGCCAATAGCCTGTAGAAGCTAACGGCACCGGCGGTGCCAATAGCTTCGGCCTGCAAGATCGGCCAGAGATACTTGACACAGTGGCAGTGGCGTATATAGGAATTTATTTCGGGAGGGGCCCAAAACTACTCCCCACCCCTCTCTCACATATTTAATAAGTCCAATGTAGCTTTTTAGATGATAATTTAGGTCTTAAAAACTTAATATAGGAAAAGTTGTTAGAAATAAAAATACAAGTACCAAAGGGGGGTCTGGGGGTCCTCCCCCAGAATATTTTTGGAGCTTTACCCCTAAAAACATGGTTTTATCTTGTTTTTGGTACAATTTGTCCGAATTTTGTACATATATTTTTTGGTAGATTTGGATTTTGGTGAATTTATTATAATAAAGTTGTTAATAATAAAATTCCAAGAACAAAAGGAGGGTATGGGGGCCCTCCCCCAGAAAATTTTTTGAAATTTGACCTCAAAATACAGGGTTTTAACTAGTTTTGGTACACCTAGTCCGAATTTCGGGGGGGGCCAGGGCCCCCCCCTTATATACGCCACTGCACAGTGGCATGCTTTGGGTGGTGAATATATGGCATCAAAACAGTTTTGGGTTATTTAATGGGAGCCGAGTTAACAAAATTGAACCAGCAATTGGCCCGGATTGTTAACATTAACCAAAAATTTTCCACTAATAACCTAAAAATTAGAAAGACACCGCCGGACTTCAGAAGACTGCACAGAAAATATCTTTTCGGTGTTAATGGGGTAAAGCATAATTATTTTAACACCAAAAGTCTGGCACAAGTAGGATGGAATAGTAAATATATACATACAGCAGTCAGTGCTCGAAAGTCCTCCTGGGAAAGGTATCGCAGAATGGCTACGTTTAATTTACCCATTTGGTTAATTTTAAGAATCCGGGACTTGGCGAGCACTTGGCGATAAATCATTCTTCCTGGTTACCCTACCCTTACTTTATTCTAGCAACCCTAGGTTATCATATCTTTTTTCCAGCTCTCTTCCAGCCACCTGCCTCTTAGCTCATTAATTCAAAATTTTACATATTTCTGGAGTTGGTTTTTATTCAAAACATCGTTATCAAGGATTGGTTTCAGTTTCAAATGACGCACACATTCATTCACTATCAGCTTGTTTCTTTTTTATTTCATCCTCTATGGTTCTTTCCGTTAGGTTCCTTTTTTTTATTGAATAGTAATTTGAAGGCATCAGGATTTTAATTGGTTGAAAGGGGGTTCTAGAACATTCTAGATTTTTTTTTGTTCGACCGCCACTTTTCCATAATTATTCAGTTTTGAAATTGTTACTCGTTGGGATGGTTGTGCGCGCTTGTGCTCCTCCTTTGTTTTCGATTGCCGGCCGGCCGTACTCCGTGGCCGTGCCTTTCTCCTGAGCTCCCGTCCCGAATTTCCACAACCAATTTTGGATTATTATCCGTTTTGAGGTAAGCTCTGCACATTTTTTATTTAAAAGGAGAGCTTTTTTTCTACATGGTATTTTTAATATTCTTGTGATTTCGCATTTTTGTTTAGGGTGGTCGATATCGTTGAGTGTGAGGTATATGTGTGTTCTGTGAATGCAGGGGCGTAGCTACGAAGCAAAATTTCGGGATTTCTTCCCCTAATATGCAAAAAATTTCTTAATTAATTGTACATGTTAAAATTAATTAACCTAAATCCCCCGATTTTGTTTTCTTGGCTACGCCACTGTTTCGTGTGGAATGAATGCTCTATCTTACATGTAGAGAAAATGCTCTCATTTTTTCAAAGTAATGTGCGGAGCTTCATCCTTTTTGGTTAGAAGGAGAAAAATTACTTCCGAAGATCGGTTAGTACTGTTCTCCATCTTTTCGTACCGCGAAGTGCTTTCTCGCCAATGCCAGGCATTGGCGAGAAAGCACTTCGCCAAGAAGTCGCCAAGTCCCGGATTGTTAAAATTTACCACCCATTTTTCTTACATTCAAGAAATACAAATAATTTCTCAAAAAGTTAAATAAAAAAACCACAAACGTAGTTTACGTTAACAACTTAATCAAAACTCCAAAATATTATTGATTGAACATTGAACAACATGCTTCATATTTCTTGTGTAAATGTAAATAAAATTTGATGTTGCCAATTAATAAAACTTAAAATTGGAGTCACAGTCGCAGGTAGGCAGGTAGTCGATTGAAAATAATGGGTATCGGTAACTGACCACATACTATAAAATTTCTCTTATAGAAGCTAAATTAAGTATTAAATTCCATTCAATAGATGCTTTCACAAAAATTTAATTATTTGTTTTTTAAAATGAAAAGTCCGTCCGTCTGCTGCTGTTAAACGGAAGCAAAAGGCAAAACAAAAACTAGTGAAAAAAAAAACAACCAAACAACCAACCTTTGGCTGTCTCGGCTCTCGGCTGTCTGTCTGCTGGTCGTTGTGTTGTTTTGTTTGTTTACAAATAGGAGGAATGAGATATTGTTCATTTATTAATAAATTTTCACCTAAATTTACAGTTTTTCATCCACAAACAAACTTGAAGATTTCCCTCCATCATCAAACATTTTACTCTTCAATTCTTTTTAAAGAAAATTACTGTAGCAGTATTACAGCTTTTCGAAAAGTCATGAAACTTTCTTCAGCTGTAAAAACAATTGAACAGATATTTCCAAAATGTCTTGCTGAAAAGTGGGATAATGTAGGATTATTAATAGAACCCCCAAGAGACTTGCTAGTAAGTTACACTTTTCAGTGGGTTGATAAATGGACAAAATCAAAAATCTATGTTTAGTATGTTTTAGCATCCTGAATAGCAAATTGGTTTTATGCTACAACCGGGTGCCACTCGCTTTTCTGGTGCCGCCAATAAGGGTGATAATTTGTTGTCTAACAACCCAGCAAGCTGTCAATGATGCCAAGAAGAATGGCACCTAGAGCATGAGCGGATTTAGATGTTGGACTTGGGGGGGGGGTCAAGCTTCCCCTGACGGCTTTAGAAATAGGACTTTTTCTTATTAAAATGGAAATTTTGGCACAGCTGGAATAAGAGTCCTCCATTTGGTGACTCGCGTTGCGGTCGCCAAGTTAGCGGCACGATTAGTTATAATGTACCTACAGATCGCAACGCGATTGCCAAATGGAGGACTCTTATTCCAGCTGACCGAAATTTCTTTTTTCTTTCTTTCCAAATTTCTTAAAAGGTTAGGGGCATTGCCCCATAAATCCACCCATAACATGGAGTACACGCATACACAAGAAGAGTGGTTGTTATATAGCAGGGTTGATGACAGCACCGGTAAATCAAAACAAACCAAGCGTGGTAACTTTAGCAAAATTTGGTGTTGCCACTGTCGTTTATTGGCAAGTAAGCAATTCAACTCTATTAAACTGGGATGCCATACTCAATTATTTTATTGCTATTTTTGACATTGGGCCTGGTTTCTTTTTACTACCCTCCTTAATAACTAGGTAGGTACCTTGGCCGTAAACTTGGGGGGAATTGTCAATCAGCTTTGGAATTTATACCATCAGACCCTCACCCTAAATTGGGTATAGATTTTATGTAGGTTCTCCACAATGACCGCAAACTAGAGCAGTCACCCATTTGGGTGGTCTCCAGTTCTTGCCAACTATTGCTCTATTCCCTCTGTGGAGGACCTATATCAAATCTGTTGCTTAAAATTTCCCAATAGGCTAAAAAAAAGGATATTTGTAAAGCACTCTTCAGTCCTGGGGACGGAATTCCATCTCAGTTTCTATAAAAAGCGTAAAATGGGTCTTGTACTAAATTTAATTACATCTTCCATTTTGAAAAGAAATAAGACTGTTTTACACAAATAAAGCTTTAACTTAAAATTTAAGGACCTATGCAATTGTTTTTCTGATATTTTATAGGTTTTTCTGCTAGCTATAAAAAATCTGCTAGACTGGAAGAAAATGATTAAAAAGATCAAAGTTCAGTCTTACAATTTTTAAAGAGTAGCACCCATGATAGTTAATATCTCACCCAGTAGAGATGTTTTCTCCATATATTCTCTGGATTATAATGAACGTTTGAGCAGGCTCAACATGTATTCACTGGAAAAAAGAAGAGAGAGGGGGGATTTGATTCAGCTATTCAAGTTGGTAAAGCAAGGGGATATGGAGGGCTTAAGTTTCAGCAAGGATAACAGAACAAGTGGCCATGGGTAGTATAAACTAAATAAGACACATGTCAATCGGGATTTAAGGAAGTACTACTAGTTGCCAGAAAATATAGTTTATTCAAAAGGAGTGTATGAGTTTAAGAGGCAATTGGATAGGCTGTGGGAATTGGGGAATTCATAATCATAGGACCAGCCTTGTTGGGCTTTGAGCCTGTATAGCTGGTCGTCAGTTTTTGTATTATTTGTATCTATTTAGATCGCATACTGCAAGAATACACCTTTGTTTTTTACCTAGGTATCAACTATATTTTTGACCAATGACCTGACTGAGGATGTGTTAAAGGAAGCTATAGATGCCAAGACAAATCTTATAATTTCATACCATCCTCCAATATTTAGTGGTTTGAAAGCATTAGTTTTGAAAAATTGGAAGGATCGTATAGTTATGCAATGCATAGCAAATAATATAGCTTTATATTCTCCACATACTGCTTGTGATGCCATTGAAGGAGGAGTGAATGATTGGCTGATAAAATGTTTTGGTAAATTAAATATCTAAAATACATTTTTACATAATTTGAAAGTATAGTATATATTTATTCAGTTGAAATACTTAACAATAATTTTATGTTTTCTTTTTTATTTATTTAAGTAAATAACTTTTTGTTTAACTTTTTTAAAACTTTTTATGTTTTATTGGATTATGTAACTTAGATTTTGATATTTTTAATTGATCTGAAAAATTTTATTAATAAATGAATATTGTGTCTGGTACTAATTAAGCTTTAATTTCATTTTTAAGATTTTTACTGAAACTTGTTCTAAAACTAAAAGTAAATTACTATCTTCGATCATGATATAGGTCCAGTATTCAATCTTTTTTCAGATTTGAAAGATGTTAAACCAATTAAGTCTGCAAGTAATGATGTTGTTTATATAATTGAATGCATCATTCCTGAAGCATTCAATTTATGTGAGATTACAGATCTTGGTGTACAAGTAGAGAATGCATTTCCTTGGTAAGAAGAATTGGTACTTACATTTTAAGCCATTGAATACTACAAATGTATTTATAGTATTAAATATTTCTTAAACTAATTTTAAATTAATGAAACCGAAAATTTCAGTCAGAATTTGATAAAATCTGATTTAAGCCAAACTGAATGTTTTGGAATGGTAGGTACATTGGTTGTCTTACATTTTGCACTGGGCAGAAATGTGTTGTTCCAGGTTATTATATCCATATTTTATATTACTATCCTATTTCATTCTGATTATTTTTTTGAAATTCATTATAGTACTGTCCTTTTGTTATAGGGTCATTTCACAGTAATTGTAGAGCCCGTAACATTTCATTTTGTCTTTAAAAGTTGAAAAATTTCAAATTTTTAAAGTGTTTCTCTGTTAATCTGATGTTTACAGGCTATGTTAGTATGAAAACAGAAAATTTTGAAAAAATTTGAAATTTATACAACTTTAAAAGACGAAATGAAATGTTACGGACTCTACAATTACCGTGAAATGCCCCTATAACAACTCTATGTTAGTTTCGAAAGGGGTCGCTATATTGAAGTTATACTGTATATATGTACACTAAAATTTAAAAACTGTGTATTTCTATTTATTTAGTATTAAATTTTATTGTTTCAATAATTCAAGGTAGGATTGATCCCATCCTCCACAAATTACAATTTGTAATTATAATATACATACTTGATAATTATCAAGATTCTACTTTACTTCAATCCTAACGTAGATAAGAAAAAGTATATTGTTGCTGCATAACAATTGCTTGCTATTGTCTTTTCGAGGATAAAATTTTAACCCATTAAAGTAATAATTTAAAAGATAGATAATTAAAATAATTTATTTCTTCACCCATTACAGTTATTTTTTTTTAGTGAAAAGAATGAATTGTTAAGACGAATCAAGATATCTGCTGATAAATATTTGCTTGATAAAGTTGTCATGAAACTGAAAAGTGTGGTAGAAGCTAACTCTATCAAGATAATAGAGTGCAAGAAGCCAGTAAGTATTAGCCTGGCTTACTAGATTAATTCAGGCTTGCCTGATTTTTAATAACAGGGAATATTTATTAATCTTTAACCCACTAGAGTTGCCAGTAAGCTTTTTAGGTCCCAACCAATGGGATAACACATTGACAAGTAAGGAAAAAAAATGGTATGGTTGTATGACATAATTGTTGTCTAATGAGGTTCTTGTCTTGGTGTAAGCCTAGCTTAGCAAACTTTGTTTCCATGGCAATCTACTACATCTAGATAACAACATACTTTTTTTGTAGATAATCTGTTCTATTTTCTTGCTATTAGCCCCACCTATAAATCCATGGATTAGTTTTGTCAGAATGTCTGCTATTTTCATCTATTTCTTCACAGATTTTCGTACCTCAGCAAGCTTGTTGGGTACTGAGTAAGCTGTGGTATTGAATATATGTTTCAAAATAATATTAAATCCAATTTTATCTTGTTTACTTTTAAGTTGAGATTATGCCTTTTTAATTTTTAAAAATAATATAGATAATTAGTCATAAGTTTTATATTTATTCATTTGCCAGAGTATAGTTCAATTACTTACTCATATTGGTTAAACATTTGATTAAAACTGCTATCTATATTTTATACGAGTTGAAAAGACCACACTGTAGAACAGTAATTTTATTGACTTGGATACTGCACTTAGAATATAATTACCAAGAGGGGCAAAGATCCAGGCACCTTGACCAAAGGTCCAATTTTATTCTACATTTTTGAGTATACACCTTGTTAAACTCCTTTGTAAGAACTCACAAATGCGGAAGGAGAAATCGGTAAACACGAAGCCTGTTGGGTTAATTGGAGGAGTTTAACAAACGAATCATATTTTTAAATTGATGTTCTTCATTTCACTTATAATTCAGACACCGCGATGGGAACTACTTTGTTTGTTAGTGACGTCGTAGGGTCAACTTTAGTTGCTGTCTAGTATAGTTAATCTTCAGTTATAATAGATTCACTGGGTCTTATTACAAAACTTATAAGTTTCAAGTAGATTAAATGACTGTAATAAATGGATTTCCCTTTTTAGTAATTACTTTATGCTCCATAAGCATTTCAAAAACAATGATGACATCCATTTGTACTGTTAAAAATTAATCTATAACAGTCATCTTACTATTCCGATAATTAAAGAGAAGGCGTATTTTTTACTAACTTATTCATTAATCATTTTGTATGCTTGAGTTTCTAATTTGAAATAAATTCACTTCAGAATGAATCATCACTGACTGGAATGGGACGAGTGGGAAACCTTATAAAACCTTTGTCACTAAGAGATTGCATTGAAGTTATGAAAAAACATGCTAAGGTGGATCATATACGTGTTTCTGTTGGAGTTCATAATACATTAGGTGATTATATATTTTCATATTGTTTTATTACCATGATTTTTATATCTGTTGTACAGTAAAATCTTTCTTTTATATCAGAGCATACTTCTTTCTGTCAATATAATTCCCATCCATTTCTTTTCTTTCAACTTGAAATTACTAAGTGTTAAAATGGATTATGCCTTTATAATTATCTAAATTTATTGTCTTGTTTTTCACCCTTAATTTTGTCTTAGTTTGTTGCAATAATGGCTATTTAATCTATCTGTCTTGAATTATTATATTTCTAGACTCTGAAATCTCAGTGATTGGGGCATGTGCTGGATCTGGTGCTAGTCTATTGAGAGGTGTCCCAGCAGATCTATATGTTACAGGAGAGATGTCACACCACGATATCCTAGATTGCCAACAGAATGGAATAAATGTTATTTTATGTGAGCATAGCAATTCTGAGAGGGGTTATCTCAGGCATTTAGCTGAGAAGTTAACTTCCAGTTTAAATGGTGTCAATGTTTTGTGTTCCTCTGTTGATAGGGATCCCATTTCCATTTGCTAAAAAAAGATTGTTTACCTATATCTACACAATTTAAAATTGAACTGTGACCCAAGATAACTAAATTTTAATTTTATCAAGGGATAACATCAATTTTAAGTATTTGATCCAGTAACAATTTATACTATTTCCGTAATATTTATTATTAAATTTGAATTATGAATAAAATAAAGCTAAAGATGAGTTTTCTGATTACTGCATGAGTAATTTATAAAATCTTAAGGAAATAAATTGAGCTCATTTTTAATAAGGCAACTTACTTTTTACTTGACAAGCCTGTTGTTGTCAACCTGTAATAAATAATTATCTTCTATTTGTATTTTTCTCTTGGAATGTAATTTTTAATAAAAATATACAAGCAAGAATTTTATTTTAGAGAACTAGACTGAGCGATCACCTCCTCTAATCTAATGACCAGTTTTTGAATGTACCAAATTTTCCCCTATTCTTCTGTTTAAATACATTTATATAACCAAAAAAAACCCTGACATCCCTCCCTGCACTTAGTTTTCCCAATTAACAGAAAAATTGCCATTTGTTTTAAAGCTGGGAAGGGAAATAAACAGTATTCCATAGTAGAAAACTTTCAATAAATTTGTTTCACTTATTCAAACACTCTTTAAAAACATTTGTTCCACCATGGCCAATGGATGCAAGATGGAAATTCCTAAGCATGTCTATTAAAAAAACATATGAAATTAATGGGTCAAAATTTTTTAAAAATTAACAAGTTGTTTGAATCAGAATAAAGAAATGAGAAAATTTATTTTTACACCTTATATACAAAAAAGATTTAAACATTCACAAGATTACAAATCATTACTATGTAATTACATAGATTAAAAGTCAAAAAATGCATCATTCACATTTTCCACCATTTTGAGTCATTGATGCAGTTGGTACTGGATCTATTTCTTTTTTAATTGAAACCATAGCTTCTGTCTGATGTCTTAAAGTTTGAAGTTCGAACTCACAATTGGCAAGAGCAAGCTTTAACTCGTATAAAAGTACCATGTCACTACGCAATTCATTGAAATGTCCACATATTTCTTCGGTTGGAATAGGACTTGGTTCTAGAAAAGTAAAAATATTTGTATGGTTGGGTAGTCTTAATGGTATTACCTTTCAATAAAAATCAATTATAACAATTTATTTTCAGTCAGTATTAACTAAAAGATGTTCACAATCCAAATCATGGATATGAAGTCTTCCAGGAAAAGGCATAAAGTCACTTTTGGTGCCTCTTTAGAAGGCAGTGGAACAGAACCAAAGATGGAGCAGATTCCGAAATCCCAACAATTTGAAATGCAATCTGTTAATTGGGGAGATTGCATGACATAAAAGAAAGCAATTGGTTAATGCCCTTTTTTTATCTTAAGGCCTTTAATTACTTGGATCAGACGCTCCCAAGAAGTTAAGACAAATATCATATTTTCAAATTTAGTACAAATTTTATTTTGAAAATATCTAACCTAAAGTAAGACCCATGAAAAATCAATCTGTAAATTTTTAAACATTTAGTTAGATATAAAATAACACCAATATTTCTTTAAATTACCAATATCAAGTTCTTTCAGCAACTGTTCAATAGCTTTGGCTTTCTTTTGTCCAACAGAAGCAGGTAGTTTCATCTAAAAAAATTGCATAAACAGTCAAATATTTACAGAAATATCAAAACTATTTAAGTAGGAAAAGTTAAAAATTAAAAACCAACCCTCTGACTTCTTAAGGTAACACCACTTCCTTTGAAATCAGCAAACTTTATTCCTGCTGAATCAACACTCTGTAAAAATTAAAATTAACTTTATCAAAATGCATTCTATTAATGTATAAAATATAGTCATCTAAGTAAATAATTTAAAAGCTAAAACCAACATTTACTGAATATTTTGGAATACAAGCTGATAGTTTTTGGAAATATTTCCAACAATGAAGTGCCCAGTAGCAGAATAGCACTGCATATTCATTCCAAACCTTGCAGATTAATTTGCCAACTTAACTTACAAAGATTAAAAAAATTTGGCACAGAAAAAAAAATTCAATCAAGTTATTATCTGCATACATTATTATTTCTATAATACATTCTAACCATGCAAATTTTGCTTATAAAATTGTATCAATTTCTAAATATTGAAAGTAGATTCTGCATCATTTGAAGTTGCAGAAAAACTATAGCTTTGCAAATTAGTGCTACAAAAATTTCTGGTACCAATGAAAGTGACTTGATGAAAAGCTGGAGATGTAGCAGTAATCACCAAATCCATAAATGAAATTATTCATTATAAAAGAAAGTTAAATTGGTATTTGTTACTTTTGCTTAACTGATACAGAACAAATAATTTTTCTCTACAGTATTATTACTACTAAAACATGCTTTATTTCTTTCATTGCTGTATGGCAATTATACTCCTTTCCTTAGGTAGGAATGATTGATTCAAAACAAATTTCTTAACTCTTTTTGGGCACAGTGAACAGCATTTTCAGACCATTTGGAATTGTGCATGCAAAATTCTGGTAAAAGGAACATAACTGCTAAATCATTGAAAAAACAAAGTACTTAGGAGTTTGGCAAAGCAAGCAAATTTAACATTACATTACAAAACGGAGAAATTTCTGTCGGACCAGAGCAGTTGGTATGTCTTCTATCAATCATTAAGTAAAGGAATCTTTCTTACAATGTGATTTGTAAACACATAATTTAAAAGAAACAGGTTTTAAAACTTGAAATTGTAGTAAAAATCAACATAAATAAAGTTTAAACATATCCTTTGCGGATAAATAAAATACTATTACTAAAAAAACCTATTAAACAGATTGTAGTATACTTGATTGCAGAATTTAACATTAATTTATAAATTGGTTTTGATTTCAAAGTAAACTTTTGAAAGAAAAACAGAACTCTCAGTTCATTTGTGAAAATATACTGTATTTTACATTTATCATAGTTAACATAGTACTCACAGCATTCTCAGACTTGATATTTTTTTGCTGTACAACCTTCTTTTTAGGGCCTTTCTTTTCAAGCCTTTTATTTTCACCTTGACTACTATCAGCAGCAGTGATCAACTTCTGCAGGTCTTGGGTCTTCTTTTCTCTTTCTTTTTTACGCAGCTCAATTTTCCTAAGTTCATTTAACAAAGTCTGCTCTTCTTCAACCTATTGGCAATTGTAAACTTAAACTATAAAGCAAAATAAATCCCTCTAATCCAGGCATGGCCAGCCCGCATGTGGCCTGCTTGATTTAATTTTGCGGCCTGCGAGAATTTTCGCAAGTTTATAGCAAAAATACCTCAAATGTATCTCTAAAATTCGGACTAGGTGTACCAAAACTAGTTAAAATCTTGGGTTTTTTTAGTCAAATTTTCTGGGGGAGGACCCCCAGACCCCCCTTTGGTACTTGTACCTTTATTACTAACAACTTTTCTTACATTTAGTTGTTTAGGACAGAAATTCTACTTAAAAATTTACATTTGACCTATTAAAAATGCGTGAGAGAGGCTGAGGAGTAATTTTGGGCCCCTCCTGAAATAAATTTCTACATGAGCCACTGATCTCATCAATACATATTCAATATCTTAATTACTGTCACTATATCACACCATACTTGCATTCGTGAATGTAGGAATTTAGACAAAAATATAAGGTATCAATTAATTTTGTTTTATTTTTCACTAAAAATTTTGGTTTTGGGACTTCGTCTTCAGACTTGAGAGATTATTAAAATGACAGTAGTGCGTATCCACCTAACTTAGTTTCAAGTAATTCAGAATGTTTTTTTAACGGCACCTGTTTAATACCTTAACTCCCTAATCTAAATACTCATTTTATACTTTTCAACTTATGTTACTGTCATTCTGAGCAGCTCCTACCTTAAAATTTTATATGCGGCCTGCGGGAGTATTGTGGTTTTCCAAAGTGGCCCTCAAGATAATTTGGGTTGGCCATCCCTGCTCTAATCCAATAAAATTAAAATAGAATAATCTAATTTTAAACTTTTAGAATGAATATTTATTGGGTTTCACAATAAAAATTATTTTAATACTTAAAATGTTTATATCTATACATAAAGTATACTTAACAAATACTTTATAATTATGATCACCTGACAATTTTATGAAAATGAGCTATTGTGTTATGGTGTTACCATGAAATGGGTAGTGTGGGTATTAAAATAAGAAAAACTAGGATAAGATTCATTATTTTTTAAAAATATTTTTGGAAAAAAATGATTGGATAGACTTAGATTGTGGGAAAGAGACCTTGGTTGTTATTTTTAAATTTGTTATACCTAGGAAGATTTAACGATAAGATTTAATGAAAATTGATCAAACCTAGACTGAAAAGCAAAAGAAGTAAGTTTGAACTGGCAATTTAGGCTTGTTCCCCAAATGATGAATATTCAAGTGAAACTTAGATTCATCCATATTTTAAAGTTCCAAATGGTATCTAATTTACCATCACATCTCAACACAGTTGATGACTAGATACATCCTAAAAAGAAGGTGGTAATAATAAACTGGCTGCTCAGAGTATATCAGTGTTGAGATTAAGAAGAGATTCCATCCCTTTGAAAAACTTAGTCATCATCCGCGGAATTGGGTGGCCAGGAGCCGCGCTAACCATTCGCCAATGCGCCAAATGCGAATAAATCGCGAAAATGGCGAGAAAAAAATAATTATGGCGAAAAGACTGGCGAATGATTTTTGGGAATCTAAATGGTGTAATTCCGTTTTGGCAATCTTAAAAATTGATCCGATTACATTTCGGAACGTAACTTTCTGTTTAAAAAGTTTGTTGGGAAAAATATGCATTCCGCACACTCAAAAAAGTAACAATATAAAAAACCGCAAAAGCTGCGATAACGCGCCAAAATCGATATGGCTGCCTGACGCCTCACCAAGTGCGGCCCGCGGACTGATTTGGATTTTTTCAAATAATCCCTACTTTTGATAATCTTTAGTTTCCAGATTATTTCCAAGTAAAAGGACTAGTTATCGCTAGAGTGCGGAAAATCGCTATTTTTTGCGTAAGTTTCGTTTTGCGTGCGGAGTACCGTTCCTCCCGCGACTTCTTTCTCGATCGGCCGCGAGCGCAAGAAGTCGGCTTCTGCTTGTGTTGCGATGTAGAAAACCCAACTTTACAGGGGTCAGAAGCCAACAAATCCAGTATTCAGGATCACATTCTCCGAAAAGTCGAAAAATAGCAATTTTTCGCGAAAGTTCCCTTTTTCCCGCAATTAGGTTTTACGCAATAAATATGGCTAATAGCTAAATAATTTGGCTAATAAATTTATGATTTGGCTAATTTACTGGCTAATGTTTTGAAAACCTTAGCGCGGCCCCTGGGTGGCAAGGGTACCGCGGATAGCGAAAATCACGGATAACCCAAAAAAAGACTAAAAATGAGGTGAAAACACGAAAAAAAATATTTCAGCATGAAAACTATGTTTTATAGTACAAAAAACATGATATGAAAAACTTATAAAATATGTACAGCAGAAACCTTTTCTCTACATCTAAATCACTAAAATAAAAAACAGTATAAACAGTGTACTGTTAACAAAAAGTGTTCAGTTACGCCTTTTTAAAAAATAGTCACTTGCTTTTGCTTCGGAAACACCTGTTTTTAATTAAAAATTAGGTTGTTAGGTAAAAAAATTGTTGTAATTAAAAAATTTTATCGTGGCACTAGCGGATAATCGGGGCTCTACTGTAATGTATATTGAAATAAATAATTTTAAAGTTACAATATAAGTTAACAGATTAACTAAAGATGGAACTTGCCTGTTCAGGAGTTCTATCATAAAGTTTAATGAGTTGTTCTTTTCTTCTTCTTTCATGGTCTGCATCATAAGCAATCAACTTTGGTTCTACATTCCCAACAGCATGAATCTATCATTTAAAAACAAAATAATTATTTTAGAGAATTTGAGTTCCAAAACTAATGAATTACTTTTTATATAAAGTTTGGATTTTAAAAATATTGGATAAAAATAACTAACACTAACCACCCAATCAATGTTTTTGAAAGAAACATTTATCATAACAGTTGATATTAAGTTGATCTTTATGATCATGAACAATATACTAAATTGAACCTACAGTGAAACCTGTCCACAGCAACTCTGTGGGTCCTCAAAAAAACATTGTTGTAGACAGGTTATCTCAATAGGCAGTTTGTCATTATATTACTGGCTTTGACGTGATCATGGAGAAATATTCTAGACAGTACTGTTTACAAACCAGTTTTATTGCAATATGGATATTCATAAAAAAAGTTTTGGTAAAGCAACTTTATAAAAAACATTTGTTCCTCGAGTTGTAAAAACGACTGGACTGTGAGGAAGAAAACAAGATCCTCACTTTGGAAAAGTGAAAAGGAATAAGCAAAGGTATGATACTTATCCTAACAAAAACATGCATTATTAATAAATATTAAAACTGATTTTTATTTCAAAAATAAAAGTGCTGATTTAACAAGCTGGGAGCCAAAATTAAAATTTTAAGTAGCCCAAAAGGAAATTTTTATTGCAAGGGCCCTTCAAAAGGAACCCAATCCATGACTACTTTGGAAGTAGTAGAACTAGGATTTATGAATGACCCTAAAATAGGAATAAAAAATACTACCTTTGCTAAAGTGTTGGAGATGTTATAATATCGCTCTTTTAAATCTTCAACAGTTTTTTCCCCAAAATCTTTTTTGTTCCAGCGATCTTGAATAACAATAAAGCGAAGATCAAACTGTTTACACAGTTCATAGAGGTGATCAGTTTCCTGACGAGTCCAATTGTCTGATTGTAAATGTTGTAAGTATTCTTCATCAGTGTATTGGAGAATAGGTACAGTCTAAAACATAAAACTTGTAAGAAAACAGATATAATTATAAAGATGCTAAAAAACTTTCATTAAGAATTCTACCTTGTTGAACTTAGCAAATGGATATTCCTCTCCTTCATCTTCAACTCTTTTCCAATGGTGAAATACAGCCCCATCCTAA
Source organism: Tetragnatha montana (assembly GCA_963680715.1). Classification (NCBI taxonomy): domain Eukaryota; kingdom Metazoa; phylum Arthropoda; class Arachnida; order Araneae; family Tetragnathidae; genus Tetragnatha; species Tetragnatha montana. The sequence continues at coordinate 40,897,093 of OY796675.1, forward strand.
ACAAACAAAAAATTCTCTTTTAAGAATAAGCCTTTAAACATCATAGATGTTTAGAAATGGAAGTATAATTTAGCAATATAAATATTAGGGAAATGTAATAAATATATATACAAATATAATGGTTTTATGACTATAAATGGCAAAAAAATTGTTAGGGTTTGAATGTTTTATAACAGAAACTTTGAAATACAGAAGAACTTCAAATTATCCACAATTTTATAACATTGATTTAGAAGTTAAAGGAGCTGAGAAAAACCGTAAATTAAATACATCAGAGTTATCCAAGTTGCACTGCTTATATTACTTAAGAGAGAAATTAAAATAATTATACAAAATGACTATTATTCAAGAGTTTTCTAACTTTTCTAGCTGGGTTTGTAAAAGGCATCCATTTCCATGGTCGTGGTCGCTTTATCCCCAACTTTGCTTTTGTTTGTTTATAACCTTGATCGTTATCAGTGATGAACATAGGAGGATTATCTCTAAAAGAAAACACTCTTGAAAAGAAAGAAAGTGTAATCTTTTGAGAATATTAAGTACTTTTGAAATTAATTAAAACACTGAAGAGAGAAGGTAGCTTTTTTAACAAAACAGATCAACAACTACAAGGTTAAAAAATATGATGAGGCAGTTTTTTTTATACTTTAAAAATTCACAAAAGAATGCTTTGGAAAAAATTGATTAACACAAAAACTGATATCTACTCGAGAACAAAATATATTATATATACAGTAAACTATCGTTAGTTCACCCCCGCTTAGTGCGACATCCCACATATTTCTTTAGTCCCTGGGACCTTTAGGCTTTTTATCATTAAATCAGCTTATAGAGCCCCTGCTTATTACGACTTTGTGCATATTTCGACGATTTTCTCCGGTCTCCCGAAGGAAAATCCTGGTTATTGCGCTGTTAAGCTCCTTTCAAACAATGTATGAGCCATGGTACCAAAGAAAAGGTGAGTAGAACAATATGTAGAACTGGTTTTTCCCACCCACTCCCCATTTTCCCAGAATGGCCCCCCCGTTGCGCCCTCAAGAACAAGGAAGACCAGTGTCTTGCAGGTCATGCTTGTCCTGTGATAAATCAGAACCCCCCTGAATTTCTTGGAAATTCACCCCCTTCTTCTACGGTTCAAATACTGCATTCTATAGCTCATTGTTCAGTCCACTGTCATGCAAGTTCATATACCGTACTCGGCAAGTTCTTCTGGAACTAAAAAGAAAGATTTGAGTTTCGATGATAAATTAAAGATAATCAAGCTGTATGACGCGAAGAAAGGTGTGATGAATAAGCAGCAATTTGCAAATGAACAGGGATTGACTGTCTGTTCTGTTTTTAGACATTGTTTTTTCGCTTCTATTTTAGTGATAAAATCCTGCTTTAAAAAGTTTCTAGATAAGATATATGTGTTATGTATATTGCCGAAATGGTGTTTTAAGGAACCCCGCATATAGTGCCTTACCGCTTATTACGACGTTTTCAAACATCTCCTTGAACGTCGTACTAAAAAGAGTTTACTGTATACATATACAGGGGAATGTTCTATGAAATTAACTAAGGTACTAGTATAGACATTACAGAATACCTAATACAATTTTACAAGTTCAGATAAAAGAAAATTACTTTTTATCTGTGGAATATAGAAGAGCATAAAGCTCACGATGCATTCCTTCAGGTCGCTTAAAAGTTGCTTCATTTAATTTCTTCTTCTTCTGCAAAACAATGTTTTCCTTGAAATAAACACTTTAAACATATATGAAAAAGACTTTTTATGTTACGAAAAGCCTATAATTATTAATATTCAAAACTAATTGCAATGATAATTAAATTTTAATTTAGTTATAAAAAAAATCCTCTTAATGAAAACACCACTCTTTTACCTTATAGAGCAAATGGAAGAAGTATATTGATTGTGCTTAACTGACTAAGCCCCTATTTAATATTAAATAAAATTATTTTTTTCAAATATCTAAAGAAGTTGTGAATTATTCCCATTTTATAGTTCATCAATACAGGGGTCCCACTCAATTTCAGAAATAAAATTCCCTGACTTTTCCAGGTCAATTTTGAAAATTTTTTGGTAAATAAACGCTTTTATTAGACTTGCTCTGGGCCAAGGTCACAGGTAGAATCTTACAACTTGATTTTCGGGCACTTCCTGATATGCCAGGACCCTGACATTTTACACATTGATGTAACGACACTCCAATATACAATTATTATCTAATCAATAACCAAAGAATTACGTTAATTAACGAGTATTTTTAATTATCAGTAAAACTGAAATTTGAGACCCTTCCAAAGAGATTTTAGCTCCCAAAAAAAGAACAATATTGTAATAGGCATAGTACTACTATATTCAATCATCAAAACGACAATTCTCAAGTAATTAAATTAATTAACGGCAAATTATCGCAAAAAATTTAGATTCTTGTACATAAAATTTCAGATACTTCTAAACGATATTAAGCCTTGAAACTTCGCAGCATGGTGTAATATCCATGACAATGCAATATTCAACTGTCAGCCAGTCAAAATCTCCGTAATTAAGGTAATTAAAGAGTATTTTCGATTATCCGATAAACTCGATTTTGAGACCCTTAAAAAATATTTTAGCTCCCAAAAAAAAGGAGCAATGGTGTAATAGGCATAGTACTACTATATTGAATCATCAAAACAGCAATTTTCAAGTAATTAAAGAAATTAAAGGCGAATTTATGCAAATTTTAAGGTTCTCATTTAGATTCTTGTACATAAAATTTCATATACTTCTAAACGATATTAAGCCTTGAAACTTTGCAGCATCATAGTGTAAAATTCATGACCATGCAATAATCAATTGTCAACTAGTCAAAACCTCCGTAATTAAGGCAATTAAAGAGTATTTTTGATTAACCCGAATTTAAGACGTTTTAAAAAGACTATGACCCCCAAAACTTATACAATATCGTATTATATATATTTTAGCTATATTCAATCTTCAAACCTTGAATTACTATCTTTCAATTAAGATAATTAACGAAGATAGTAATGTGAATTTAAACCTATACCACTTGTTCTATAAGCTTGGAAATACTTTTTATTTTCATTTGATGGATAAAATGGGAGTTTTGATGTTTATGATGACAGTTATGGCTATTCATTTTCTTTAGATTTCGCTTTCGTTCAGATGGAATTATTTATAGCTTGAATAGAAATACAGAATATGTTTGAAAGTTTAGTGGAAAAAGGGATATATATTATTTGGTATTTTCCTCTGAATTAACACGTTTGAATGATTTTCGAACAATTATATTAGCTTCGGGTGTTGCGCTTTTTCCGTAAGAAAGAAATTATAAAATCTCTTTCTTTTGGAACATTTTTTTTTAAATTCTTCACTGGTGTTTGGAAAAGTTTATTTTTTACAAATTACTTCTTCTTCTTCAAAAGCTCAACAGCCTTTTACAGGCCAAGGCTGACTCGCAGATTCTCCTCCATCTGGCCCTGTCTGGAGCGACGGCCCGCCATCGGTTAATTCCCAATAGCTTGAGGTCTCCCTCAACATCATCCATCCATCTTGTAGGTGGTCTTCACCTTCGTCTAATCCCTTCAATTCTGGAGAAAGTCACTTTTTTTGCAGGGGCGGCATCGGGATATCTGAAGAGATGGCCCAGCCACCTAATACGTGACGCCTTGATAGTTCTCACAATGTCGGTCCCACCAAATTTGTCTTATTTTTTGTAAATTTCGTGATTGTAAAGAATCCTCCTCACGTTGTTTTCTTGAATTGGTCCAAATATTTTCCTCAATATTTTTCTTTCAAAGATCAGCAGTTTTTCCTCCTCTGTTTTATTGAGGGTCCAACACTCGCTTCCATACATAAACAAATTACTTGCTTTGAAAAATTTTATACGTACCTAAATAGAGGGGTAACGTTTTAAATTCTTAGCATTAAAGTCAAAGGGGTTTTACTAATTGTATACCAACAATTGGAATAAAAATTAAGATTTTAGGCAAAATTCTAAGACTAAAAAGTAGAAAATAAAATAAGTAAAAAAAGCTTTTTAAAAAAAACCGCTTTTATTATGATGACATGATGACCTAAAAATTCAAAAATAATTTATTGGGTTTTGTGAAATAATTTATTGGAGAGTAGAAAATAACTTTCCGGTAAGTAAAAATTAACTGATTTTCTGATCACTAAAAATAAAAGCGTGGGCGCTAGTAATTTATAATTTTACATAAAAGAAAACGAGAAAATAGAATAAATAGTAAAAAACTAGCCATTTACGGCATTTTTCAGATATATCTGTCTCAAATGAACATATATTTTCAATCAATGTTTTTTTTCCACTCTCTAGAGCCAAAATTGACACAATAACATTAAAAATTTTTCATTTTCCAGGTTTTTGGTCAAACTGAGCAATTTTCCCTGACTACTCCCTGACTTTTTAGGTGAAATTAAAATTCCCTGACTATTCCAGGTTTTTCAAGTATTCCCTGACCAATGGGAACCCTGTTAATATTTATTTTTTAATTTAGCACACTGATATACATCAATACTTTGAGCATTTCACTGTACCTTCATGTGCACTGCATATCAAGTACCACAAGAGGACAATTAAAATTACACCCAAGAGGACAAGAAAGGTTAAAGTTTCTAAAATATGAAAATTTGTAGCAAATGGATAGGTTTAAGGGGTAATTACCCCCTAAAATGCCAAAAAAAATTATCGAGGTTATTTTACGCTTTTTCTCTTACTTTTTTACGCAATTCCTGTTTAAAAGGTCTTAAAGGTAAATGTTTAAAAGATATAAATGATTTTGATAAAATAAGAATTTGAAAAAGGACTTACTTTTTTGTCTCCTAAAATAGCTTCTTTGCTGATTTCTGGAGTTTGAGGCCGTTCAACATCAAGAATATCAAGCACGTCACTCATCTTTAAAGAAAATAAGGGACTTTAAAATAATCAAATAATTTTATAATGTTAAAATCAACATAAGAACTAAGAAAATCCTTAAAAATATAACGATACGATACTGCACAGCGAAAAGAGCAATAGTCACCAAAAACTTGAGACCCTTTAAGTGGCCAGTGTCATAGAGGAGAGCAATTGCCAACTTTGGGACTGCTCCACTTGTCAGTCACACAAAAGGTAATAACAATGGTACAGCTTTCTTCTACAGGTACGGCGAATTTTAGGAATATTTTTTCATCTGATGCGTGATAACTTGCAGAGTCTGACATAGTGGTTTGGATGTTCGGCAACCCTTAATATATTCCATCTTTGTTTACAGACTTGAAAGAGTCTCAAAGTGGATTTGAAACAGCTTTAGAAAGAGTCCTCCAGCTGCCATGTGTAACCACAGCAATATGCTTTTAAGTGTTGTCATCATCACTCAGCTTTATATAAATCTGGAGTGCAAACTTCCTATATACTTTAGTATTATAAAAATCAATATAGCACATTGGGCTAATGAAGCAAATCCAGCCGGCAGATTTTCATCGCAAAATTTGGCAACCGATTGTCATAGCTACTTGGTTTGGATGTAACTGTCAAACTTGGCGATAAAAAAAATCTCCAAATTCAGCTGCCGGCTGTGTTTGCTTCATTTACTTACCGCCCATTGAATAGTTATTAAAGTAGGGGTACAACAGGGGTGCAGAATATGTCCGAACGCCCGAACATGGTTCGGGGGAAATTCAGACAGGTTTGGGGAAATTTTTCCCTAAGTTTATAAAGAAAAAAAAACTCTGCAAGTCCAAGTTGTAATTAGTAACAAATATTTTGGCTGGGGACAATATTATACCCTCCGAATTCTACGGAAATTAGGTGAAAACTACGGATTTACGCCGTAAAAACGAGTTTCCTTGGTGAATACCTGAAAGTTGGCTTTTCCTCCATTTAGACAGAAATGCAGGAAAAACAACGTATCCGTAGCGGAATTAGCGATTTTCACTAAAAACCGCGTTCTTGTTTAATCACAACGATGTTTTTGACTTAAAAGAACATTTTATAGCTAAGATGCCTTGTATGCAAGAAAGAATAAAAGAATGTATTGAGCCCATAAAAATTAAAACAGATTATTTGGTAATTATTGAATCTTTCAGAAGTTCAGTAATTAAGTTATTATTCGTAATTTTTATTATTTCATAATAAAATCTCTTTGTACTTTAGTAATAACATGAACTAGAATGAAAATATGGGGTATTTTTGGAAAAATTTTGATGAAAATTTGGAAACATTTTTGGGGGAAATTTTGAACGAAATAAACTGTGTTCTGGGGAAATATTGGGCCCTGGAACATTTTCTGCACCCCTGGGGTACAATTCCGTTAGAGTCCCCGCTAAATATCGCCGATATCCAAATTGCTAAATATATCCAAATATCAACAAAGTTTTCTGACTTTTATTAATAAACTGAATAGTTATTGATATAATTAAACATTTTAATTCAGAAGTTTGAAATTATTTATGTATACTATTTCTACTTTTTGTTGTCTAAAAGAACCGGGCAATATTTAGCGGGGACTCTAACGGAATTGAACCCTATATTTGAAACATAGTTAAAGTAATCCTAAGTGTTCAGGCCTTTAAAGTTATAAGTTAGTTTAAAGTTATTTATGTGAATATTACTACTTTTTGTGGTCTAAAAGAACCGGGTGATATTTAAGGGGGACCTAAGTAGGTTATTATTATTACATAGCTTAGTGGTAATTTGAGCTGTGGGGAAACATGGCAGCTAGAGGACTCTTTCTGAAGCTGTTCCGTGGATTTGCAGCGTGGCCACAGAAAACTTGTTTCGAAATTCGATGATAATTCTAGGTTTTCCCTGATAATCTGGTATGATTTTCCCCTGATATTTTATAAATATACTAAATTCTAATCATCTAGAAAACAGGAGAATGACTGTATAAATCGGGAAAGTTTTAGAAAGAAGGAATGTAAATTATATGGATTTCTAGACTTTTATCCCAAAGGAACCCTTTTTTGAACATTTGCTTTGCACCACACTAATTTATATGCATTCGAGATTTTATTCTGTAGGAAGGAGAATGGAAATGCACATTTAAAGATTTGAAAATCAGAAAAATGTTGAATTTATTTTTAAAACCAGGTAGTACATTTTTAAAATTTCCCTGATTATTATCAGATATTTTAAGGTTTTCCAGGTCTGTGGCCACCCTGATTTGGTGGCTTTCAAAATTTGCCGTACTCATAGACAAATAATATTTCAAAACAATTTGATCCCTTTTACTTTTGAAAAACACAAATTACTTTCTATATTTGGTACAATTCCGTTAGAGTCCCCGCTAAATATCACCAATATCCAAATCACTAAATATATCCAAATATCAACAAATTTTTCCGACTTTTATAAATAAACTGAATAGTTATTGATATAATTAAACATTTTAATTCAGAAGTTTGAAATTATTTATGTATATTTCTACTTTTTGTTGTCTAAAAGAACCGGGCAATATTTAGCGGGGACTCTAACGGAATTGAACCCTATATTTAAAACATACAGTAAACTCTCGTTAGTACGCCCCCGCTTAGTGCGACGTCCCGCATATTACGTTTTTCTCCGGTCCCTGGTACCAATAGGCCTTTTATCATTAAAAACTATCTGCTTATAGCGCCCCCGCTTATTACGACTTCCCGCATTTATCGACGTTTTTCTCCAGTCCCCCGAAGAAAAATCCCGGTTATTGCGTCGTCGAGTTCCGTTCAAATAGCTACAGAACCGTTGAAAACGCGAGTAGAACAATATGGTAGAACTGGTTTTTCCCAACTGCTCCCTTTTTCCCCGAACGTCCCCCATTGCGCCCTCAAAAATAAGGATGACCAGACCGGCACGTGGGTTGTCCTGTGACAAATCAGAACCCTCCCTGAATTTCTTTGAAATTCTCCCCCTCTCGATCCTCCAATTCGACTTCTGCATTCCATAGCTCAGTGTTCAGTCCACTGTTGTGTAAGTTCAGAATTATGGAGAAAAAAAAACAGAAGCAACTCTTTATGGAAATTTTTTTAATCAGATAGAAAATTAAAAATACGAGATTGCGGTGTGTACAAAATGTAAAGATTGTAGATATATACCAATAAAAGATGTAAAGGTAAGAATGTTTGTACTGTTTTTATTGTTCTTTCGTTTCTATTTTAGTGATAAAATCCCGCTTAAAAAGGTTTCTAGGTAAGATTACGTATTACAAGTTTTAGGTAATCGCCGAAACGGTGTTTTATGGAATTCCGCATATAGCGTCGTCCCACTTATAACGACGTTTTCACAAATCCCCTTGAACGGCGTACTAGCGGAAGTTTACTGTAGTTAAAGAAATCCTAAGTGTTCAGGCCTGGCACCAAAAACGCTTGCTAATACACGGCATTAGCTACACCAAATTTCGCCAAAATTGTTGCCCAGGCCAGACTTTTTTTGGATTTACCCAAAGCTATATTTAAAATACTTACCTTTACCAGTTTTTAAGAATCTATACCCAATAAATAGTAAATCTAAAGCAAAATTAAATTTCCCTGTTAAGGAAGAAGGTGAATTTTAGTCAAGAATTCGTAAAACTCCAGACGGCTTCTTGCATTTGCAGGCAGTTTATGTATAGGATGTATTTTAAGACAGAAAAATTAATTCTATCAAAATATTGTAAAACGCTGAAATATTGCGATTGCGATGCGAATCACAATGTTTTGTTTAGCGGAGTGTCTATAGACCCGAGTACTCGGTTCACTGCATATTTCTAGTATTACGCCGAGTATTGCGCAGTATGGGACTGCGCAGTTTTAAAGCTTAGTTAGTGTGACGTCACATCCAGATTCATTTTCGCGCGTCCATTCATTTACCATTTCCATTGCATCCATTTCCATGTTTCCATCGTGTTTTAGAAATGAATTTTAATTTTTCCTTTGTTGTTATTGTGTTAGTTGTAGACGAGTCAAAAATGCAAGACGCCGAGATGAGTTTGTCATCATCTGTAAGAGAAAAAACGTGCTCAAAGGCACTATTTCGTCCCGGGATGTGATATGGACTACCATAACAAAGGTAAGGTAAAGAAACTATCTTCTCTTTTTTAAATTCTTCTAAAGGAAGCCCATAGAAAATGTTGGTAAATGCAATCCCTATTTTGGACAAATTTCATAATATGTTACGAGTAATGTTATAAATCGGCCATTATTAATAATGCCCGAAGTGGAGGAGGGCAATGTGATAATCAATGAAATGCATTTATCAATGAAAATTATCACTTAGCCCGGCCTCCACTCTGGGTTATTAATAATACCAAATTAATCACTTTGCCCGAAAGATAAATATATATTATATAAGACTGTCAGAGATGGGAAAGAAGTTTCACTCCTAGATCGCGACCCAAATAGTAGCCTAATGCCATTCCATCTGAATTCTTTTTACCTATTATTGATTAAAAAGGTGGTTTGAATTATCCATCGAAATCTCTATTTTCTAAATTTTTGAGATTGAGATAACAGTCAGTCCAGAAAGTATTAATACACCCAACAAATTTGCACTTTAGTAAACCAACTATAATGGCTCAACTGCATGTGCAAAATCCAAACAAAAATTATCCTAACATCATTTGTTATCCTTCATTACAATCTACCAGAAAGAGCATCAAAAGAGTGTAAAATTATTATCCAAAATTATGCTGCGAGTTTGAAAACCATAAAAGTGTGAGTGCCAGTGTACAGCCATAGACCAATGGGTAACTGTTGTCTGGCACTCCCACAGACATTAAATCTAAAATCCTTTGATTTAAAGACACCCATTGATTGTGAAGATTCCATTCCAAGAGTCTCCTAAGAATTAAATTTGATGTGTATGTGGGGGCTAGACATTAGTTTCCCATGTTAGTCTATGGCTGTACGAATACTTTTTGGTTTTCGAAATCGCTTCATATTGGATAATAATTTTTTTCATTCTGTTTTGATGCTTTGTTTTAGTAGATTGTAATGAAGGATAACAAACCATATTGGGATATTTTTTGTTTGGATTTTTCACATGCAGTTAGCGTAATAGGTATTATACTAGTGCAAATTTGATGGGTGTACGAACGAATACTTTCTGGACTCACTGCAAGTTTACTGAATGCTTCAATCTTGAATCACTACAAACCAATAGCATATTAGATTTAAAGACTAGTTTAGGTCCCAAAAAGATGGTAGGCTTGAAAGCCATTAAGTTGAAAAAGAAAATAATAAAACTGTTTATTTTATTTAACTCTACTACATTTTTGTATCAAACAGTACCTAAGTATGTATATACAGTAATTTTTAAATTACTTCCAATTTGTAATTAAAATACTTTTTCTCAAAAGTTTTCTTCTAATATGTTGTAATTGAGTAGATAATTAAATACTATTGTGATGTATGAAATTTAATGTTTTCAGTTGTTGTTCTTCAAAAAATCAAGTTTAGAATAGAATAAACGAAATCTTTCTTGCCCGGTGAAAGCCCTTTAAACATTGTCCTATAATAGAAGGCTTTAATTAAAGGGTGATCACCATGGCTTTCTCGTTGTGTGCCACTAGAAATACCCAAGCTCCATAAGGATTCAAGGCTAAGTGATCTCAAAGAGGGAGTATTTCACCAGTTACAGCTGGTTAGCCGAACCATAGGTTAAACTCCGACTCTCAAGCGTCAACTCCAGCCATGGACCAGTTTCGTCCTTGTTAGGACTCATCAGCACGGCATAGGAAGGCAACGCAAGAGAGCGGAGAGCAAGTGATCTCATGTGATTTTTATGATTTCCTTGTAAGTATGTTTGTTTTCAGAAACTTGATATTGCAGAATTCTCTTAATCTTCTCATTTCTAGGAAATTTGGATTGATATACTGTTTTTATATTACATATTTGGTTTATTTCCGAGTTTTTACCACATTTAAGCTATAGGGAAGACTGCGGACACTTGATCCTCAATTCAGTTTTTAATTTTTTTTCTCTGCTGCAAATTATCAGATTTCAAATTTTTGACTTAACAATTGTATTCTATCCCCCTCACCAAATAATATTTTGTATTTGAAATTAATCAAATAATTTTTAAAAAATGCTTGCAGAGGGATAAGTCTTTTACTCTCTGATGCAGTTGTGCACGTACAATATATTTTATAAATGAAATTAACTTTTTCCTAAATTAGTAATTCTAAAAGAATCTAAAATTATGCAGCAAAGAATAGGTACATTAACCTCAATCATAATTACAAAAATAAAAAAACTTATTTACCATACCTAAGGTGACCAAGCGTCCTCCATTTCTAAGTTCTGTGCTCCTTTTCACTATTTTAAAACTAATCCATTGATTAGTTTCCAAGGCACAGAAGAAATAGAGGAAGAGAGGGGTTGGGTTGAAATATTTCCTTCGTTTTGTTTTTATTTCATATCTTCAGTGGGTTTTTTTTCTTTTTGGAAGTAGTTTAAGCAGTTTTGTTTTAATATTTTTGATAAAAGATGGGTGGAAATATTTAACCCAAGCCATGATTAAACCATTTCAAAACTGAACACATTTTACAGGAATATTTAGTTATTCTTGTTGAATTTACTTTTTGTGTTGCCCTGGAATTAATACAGCCTCAGTTGAAAGCACTTTTTAGATGGGTAATGCTAATGATTTTTGGGCAAGTAAGAAATCAAGATTAAATGTAGATACTCTAGCTGCAGAACTTTATGTAAAATTCAATATGAAGGATACTTGTTGTTTTGAAATTTCCTATATATTGTTAGAAAATGATACATCAACAAAAAATATTCATTTAATGGAAAATACTTGTTTATAATTGAAAGATATGTAAGGCATAATTAGTGTATTTTTGTTTGAATTAATAAAATGTTTCATTTATTATTGTTGTGCCTTTTTCTTAAATTATTTCGTCCTCCTTTTTATTGAGAAAAAAATTGTCACCTACCATACCAGTAGTACCAGATTTTCTAGAGTTTATTTCCAATAACAACATTAATTAAGAGTTGTAATAATTTTACTTATTGAAAGTAAAAGTGAAAGCATGTGTTGACCAGAATACTTGATACAAAGAAAATAAAGACTAACAAAGTTTTAAAACCTAAAAATTTAAATGCAATAATTGCATAATAATAAACTTGTTTTCTAGTCTAGAGTTTATATCTATTAATTAATAGAAAAAAAAATAATCATGTAATGAACCACTGGACCATACCATAGTTCTACTGTACTAGAGGAACCTTTTGTCTTCATGGGCATGGGTAGAAAAAGTTAAAATCTGAAATAATCACTGAAATACTTTTCTAATATGACTTTAAATATTTTTAGTTTTCAGAATTCATTTAAAAACTTTAAATAGCATATCTTTTTAAAAATTCTTAAAATATAATCACTTTTTAAATATTGATTATACCAGATAGTATTAAAAATTAACAAAGCAAAAAAAGAAGAGATCCTTTGATTTGTATATATATTATGATTTTAAAAAAATAATTGAGTAGTACACTATAAACTTATTAAATTTATTTTATTAAATGAAAACAATAAGAAATTTCTTTGTATGTATATCATAATACAATTTAAAACTAGTGAGTTTAATTTAAACTTGCCACAAAACCCATTTCATTGAGAAAGAATAATATTTTAAAATTAAAAATCTTATTTTTAAAAAGTGTTCTCTCTTTTATGAAGTTTAAAAAATTTTATCAAAAAAATGAATAAAAACATCCATATAGCTGTAGATGTTCTAGTATACTTCATTTCATTAATTAAAGCAGGAAAAAAATAATGTTCCAATTTGGTTAATGGGTATTCTGTAGCTGAAGTACTCGTTTGAAAATGATCGTTTCGATGTCGTTCTTGGTCTCGAATCTTTATCGACTCGTTTCATAATCGTGTTAAAAGTTTCTGAATACGGCCCTTCCAATTTAATTTTAAATTTTTTAAAATTCTGAAGTACAGGCTGTTTACGAATATCAGGTGAATTTTTCAACAAAAATTTAGAATAAGTGTTGAAAAATTGAAGCATTTTTCTTGATACTTTTGTTTTATATGCTTTAATTTTTCTACACTCATGCAAACACTCGTGTCACAGTGTTTGTCACTTTTTAGTATAGAATCACTTATTATTCAACCGTATCTGGTTATCACTCTGACCTTGGGCAAATGTGATAACATAAAGCGGAGTAGACTATTTATAGACTGTATTTGAGCTAACTAATTTTAAGAACTTTTGAAAGAATAGGGAGATTTTGAGGCAAAAAGCGAAATATCTGGTCACCCAACTCTCAAAATATGTACATTTGAGAAAACATTTACATCAAAAATGAAGTAAAAAACACAAAAATTTTATTTTGAAAAAAAATACACAATCTACAAAACAAAATCAGTATGAGCGGCGGTCCCTGGACCCGTGCGTAAGTCGCAATTTTTACTAAAATCGAAATTGTGTTTTCTACCTTAAAATATACCCTGCCATATACTATACCTCATATTCGATTTTGGTGAAAATCGGTTGGTAATTAAGGCAGTAATTGACTTTGAAAAAGGTTCAGATCTCGACGAAAAAAACACAAGTCCAAAGAAAGCTTATAAATTCGAAAGAATTAATATTAATTTTTTTGTAATTTTTTTTATTGTAACTAATTGTTATGGCAAAGTTTTTCCAGAATTACGGGTTTCCATGGGGATGTTTATGTCATCCATGATTTTTAGAACAAGATTGGGGCTTACTTACTTTTAATGCCTAATACTCCATTTTTGGGGGCAAGTCGTGTTAGTAGAGTTTCGGAAAGAATTCGACCCTACCCTAAATGCCTTACATGTATAAATCGGGAATTTTTTACACATTACGAAAATGTAAATCATTAAGGTGTGAGATAATTATTTCGGGAGTTTTTCCTGAAAAACCGATATTCCCAAACCTCCGTTTTTACCGGATTACTGAAATTTTGGTATATGTGTACCCTAAAACTAAGGAATTGAACCATGTATTGCATTAGGGGTTGAGTCAAAATTAAAATTCCTACTTTTTTCCCGTCAAAATGCTCCCGGACCATTGGCTCCTTTTCCAAGGACGGGATAGGATCCCAGTCCTTAGGGGCTCTACTACGCGCTTCGACGAATCATTCCACGCGACGGAATTGACGTGGTCACGTGATCTTTTTCACGGAATTGCTAAAAACGCTACTTCCCGGTGCAGCGGAATTATTCCCCGTCGGAATGAGGAGCTCTTTTTCGACGAATCTTTCCACCACCTAAAGACCGCGGGGAATCGATTCCGCCTCCGCCATATTGGATACAATTTTGGTCCATGCTGCCGTCCGAGAGAACGAGGATCCATCAAAATAACAATTGAACAGTTTTAATCTGCCAGAAAATGAATCGAAAGGTGTTATCGTGTCCTTAAACCACTTGCTCTAGCTCTAGGTTCGTCCTTACTTCACTGAGCTCCTTACTTAGAAACCCGATCAACCACTGGAACTGCCTTTTCAGTCCAAACAAAGGTAAGCCTCTTTTTTAAGTTCTTTTACTCTGTTAAAAGTTAATTTTATTGAAATTAGGAAAGGAAATTGTTTTAAAATTATATTATGTAGTATCATTATCGATATTTAATCCCTACATCGATTACATCAGCATTTAGTAAATGTAAACAAACATTACGAATACGAATACAACTTCTTGTAAAAATAATAGAAAGATTACTCTAAAATTATTTTATTGAAATTAGTTAAGTAAATAGCTTTAAAATTATATTATATGGCTGTATCATAATCGCTATTTAATGCCCTTTATCGATTACATCAGCCTTTAGTAAACAAACATTACCAAACTCAAACATTACGAACAAATACAACTTTTATTTTGACTTATTTTAAAAGTAATATTAGCCACGATTTCAGTCTCAATAATACTTATGATAACTTTCACATGTGTTCAACTTGTCGATTTGTTCATTTTGATAAGCTATGTTTATGCTTGTTTCTGAGTTATTGATTACTTAGTCATAAACTTTCTATGGCGAACAAGTTTCATATTACTTTTTAGGGTAAGTTTTTTGTCTGTTGTAGATTTGAGGAACTTCTTTTTAGATTAGTGGTATTCAAACTGCTTAATGTTCGTCTTCGGATTCTAGAATACAAATATAAACACATAGTTGAGTTAATACTAAGAATTGTTATACATGTTTTGTTGCTATTATGATATTAAGTAAACTTTTTTTGCAGATGTGAAATACCTGCCCTCTGGCTCTGTCGATAGATGTCTACTTGGCTTTTTCAAAGTGAGTAGTTTTATGGTCTTTTTCACTCCTATACACACATGTATTATACAACTTAAATCAGTATTTTTCAATCAACCTGGCACATGCTCAGACTTGGATAATGCATTGTAATGTAATTGTAATGTTGTGTAATTTTCTTCAAGTGTCACAATCATTTAAATTTTGACTTAAAATTAGACAGTCACATTGTTCACCAAAACTGTACGATGATTCTTTATTTTAACAGTAAAAAGAATTTACATTTGAAAAAAACTTCTACGTGACTCCCAAGTTGCGTAACTATATTTTCCAAGTCTGCACATGTCTCGCCAATCCGACTTCATCAACAACATTTTACAAGTTAAAAAATTGTTTAAAGCAACACTGTTGAGATGTTTTGATTTTTTAATTTGTCGATTTATTTTTTCTGTGATTTATCAAAATACTTGGCTCTTTTGCGCCTGGCTTAAATTTAATGCATGTATTGTTAAGTCACGGCTTACTAGATACTTATACAGGCTAGCCGAGTTTTAAACAATGAAAACCATTTGACAACTTTTCCCGCTTAGAGCGCTACAAGAACTACCTATATCACCCACCGCTTTCAACACTGTGGATATGCTTTGCCAGTTTGTCCGCTAATGCCATCTGGATTTGCAATGATTTCCGTACTCGGCTAGCCTGTATAAGTATCTAGTAAGCCGTGGTTAAGTCAAATACTTGGTCATGTACATGGCTTGTTACTGAAATAACTTTGATAGTTAGAGACATCTTTTCTTGAAATACACATCTCTCCCCTGGAAATTCTTATATCCCCTTCGATAATTTATTATTTTTCTAGCCATTGGATCTTAAATTTCTCAAACTTAAAATAACCGAAAGTAGTGTTTTGTCGGCATTTTTTGCTTTTATCCCATGTTTTAAAATTTTTTGATTATTGCATGATAGAAATGTTAGTTATTAAGATATCTATTATATACTTAACTTAATGAGTCTTGATCTGTGTTGATAAGGGGACATCCATAAATTATGTGAGGTGTTTTTTCTAAATTTTTGACCCCTTCCTCCTCTTTAGTGAGATTTTGCCGGACTTTTCCCCCACAAATTCTTAATGATATTTTCTTCAACGATTTATTGAATAAATTTCTTTGACATGTTCTAGCCACGTTTGTTTGTCTTGTTAGCATGAAACCTAGCATATACATTGTACACTGCAAAAGTTTTGATACAAATCCATGTTGAAATCAAAACTATTTTCTTATGTATGTTTTAATTATCAAGACTGATTGACTAATGATTTGCTGTTCTAACTAATTTGTGCAGTTTTCCTGAACATGAGCTAAAAAATTAAAGAAAAAATGTATATTTTCTAAACTAAAAGTTGATGGCGAGATTTTAATTGACTTCCCCCTCCCCTGGTGAGGTTTTGCTGAACCTCCCCTTTTTGCCCTCATGTAATTTATTGATGTCAATTAATCAACATATTAAATCTGGACAACTACTTACTGCCATATTCGCTGTCTCTGATTGGTGGAATCCTTCATTGACCAAGGATTTAACACCGATGCTTATGGCTATGAATATGGCTGATAGAGATGTTTCAAACACAGGGTTGTTGTCAGTTGTACTTCTTGTAATATTTTAAATTGAACATCAGTCTGAGCTAAACAATTTTTTTGTCTCTGTGCCAGTACATTTCAACAGGCTGGTTTCTCGAAAACCGATGTGCATTTCACTTCATGCATTCCTTGTTAAGCTCAGACTGGTTTCAAAAATTATTTTGTTAAAAAATTTTTAGGGTAACTTAATATTTATAATTTTATATTTTTAGGATCTATTGCTTAAAAAAGGATGCATTCATCTTAGCAGATGGAATTTCATGGTCATGCTGTGTATTTTTGTAGTTTGCTTCATCTTCCACATTGAAATAAATGTAAATTGTGTTAATATATACTTAATTTTAACATTTTCATATTTAAGTAAATTAAAAATGTGGAAATTTAAGGTTAATAAGAGTGTATACTAGTTTATTCAATTAAACTTCTGTATTCATAGAAACATTAATAAGTTCTTTTTGAACATTTCAATGTAATTTGATTGTATGTAATAAAAAAAAATTCTTGATTGAACTTCTGTTTTGAAAATTTTTTCCTTCTATTATTCTACATGCTGTAATTATTGTTATTTTCCCACTCTTTGAAAGCTGCACAACATTTTTTCTGAATAGGTTTAATATTTTGTAGAATTTTATAAAAAGCAGATAAAGGAGAAAATTGAATTCAAAAATTCTATTTTTTGCACATATATGTTTAATCATTTATGGTATTTGTACTCAATTGCTACAATGGGTTCTTATTGAATTGGGGGGAAGAAGCATTTGTTATAAATAGTTGAAACAGTATTTTTTGTAAACATTAAGGTAAGTATCTTAATCAAAAACCTTTTCCTAATTAATTGTGTAAATATCTTCCCGTATTTTTTTCATAATTAATGTTAATCTCAGGTATATATTCCAATAAAAATGTGCTTGAACTTGCAATTAAATTAAATACTGTGTTCATAATACTGAGCAGAAATGTCTTAATTTAAAGTACTTTCTCTCAAGGGGTGGGCTTGGGGCTAACACTCATATCCTCCCCAAGTTTAAAAAAAAAAAAGGATTAATAAGGGTAAATAAATGAAACAAATTTTCTGAACTTTTTAGCTCCCTCCCAGCCATTCACAATCTCTACAAAAGGATGTAATGAAAAAAATTAGAAAGATTTTGAGGAACCTAGATTTCATAATCAAAGCTTTAGAATTCATAGACAAATTTGGAATTCGAGTAATACAGTATTTGTAATGAAAAAGTAGAAACTGTTTAAAGGCAAATAAATTACTATTCTCATACCTACCAGAATATGATTATGTACCCAATTTTTCAAGAATAATTAAGTTTTTAATTTTGGAGAGAAATATAAGCTAAAAATTTATTTATTTCAAATTTACTGAGATATTTTTTTAGTTTCCAATAGGACTATCTGATCAACAGAAACTGCATTGAAAAAAAAGTATTTATTTTCCTCAATAGCTCAAAAATTTTAAGCATCAAAAATATTCCTGCTTAATATTTACATTATTTTAGTAAAAAAAATTCTATCTTATTTGGTTTTGAAAACTTAATTAAATTACACGATGCTCTCAACAACTTGAGAGCATTAAAATTTGTGAACAACCACCACTTTCATAAAACATCTCAGAGGCCCGCTAAAGTCTTAGCGCGCTTTTTAAAAAAGTGAATTTTCAAAACTAGAAACATGAAAAAGCCCGCGGTGAAGAGAAAACCAGGCACGTGGAGGCAGAAATCGCTGCGATTGGTTAAGAGATTCCCCAAAAACTACGTCGCATAGCCTCCAACCCAAAATGCCTTAATCCCATTCCGCTACAAAATTCTGACGAACGGGAAGTAAGACCAACGTGTTTTGACGGAATTCGATTCCGCAAATTTCAAGATTCCGACGGGGGAATGATTCGTCGTCGAAAAGATTCGTCGAAGCGCGTAGTAGTAGAGCTGGCTACGTGGGAATTTTTAACAGAATATAATTTTCAGAACTACGTCTTTCCTGTTAAATTCCCATGTAGCCAGCTCTTGGACTATAAGGGATCCTATTAAATTCGCGATATTGAAATGAAATGGCTAAATGCTCAAAATACGATGGTTTTTCGTTAATTTCTCTGGAATTAAGTAAGTTAGAGCTGAGAATTTACAAATTTCGAATTTTCGGGACCGAATCGCTCCAGGAAAGTGTTACTGCACTATCCTGGGCGTGCTTGGAAAAGGAGCCAATGGTCCAGGAGTATTTTGGCGGGGAAAAGTAGGAATTTTAATTTTGACTCAACCCCTAATGCAATACATAGTTCAATTCCTTAGTTTCAGGGTACACCATATACCAAAATTTCAGAAACTTGGAGCAAGCGGTTCGGCTGTAATCCGGTAAAAAACGGACATTAGGGAATATCGGTTTTTCAGGAAAAACTCCCGAAATAATTATCTCACGCCTTAATGAATTACATTTTCGTAATCTGTTAAAAATTCCCGATTTATACATGTAAGACATTTAGGGTAGGGTAGAATTTTTTCCGAAACTCTACTAACGCGACTTGCCACCAAAAATGGAGTATTAGGCATTAAATGTAAGTAAGCCCCGATCTTGTTCTAAAAATCTTGGATGACATAAAACTTCCCATGGAAACCCGTAATTCTGGAAAAACTTTGCCATAACAATTAGTTACAATAAAAAAATTACAAAAAAAAAAATAATATTAATATTTTCGAATTTATAAGCTTTTTTTGGACTTGTGTTTTTTTCGTTGAGATCTGAACTTTTTTCAAAGTCCAATTCCAATTACTGCCTTAATTTCCAACCCATTTTTACCAAAATCGAATATGAGGTATATGGCAGAGTATATTTTAAGATTTTAATGTAGAAAACACAATTTCGATTTTTGATTTGAGTAAAAGTTGCGACATTGGTGCACGCACGGGTCCAGGGACCGCCGCTCATACTGATTTTGGTTTGTAGATTGTGTATTTTTTTTTTCAAATTAAATTTTTGTGTTTTTTATTTCATTTTTGGTGTAAATGTTTTCTCAAATGTACATATTTTGAGAGTTGGTTGACCAGATAATATATTTCGCTTTTTGCCAAACAATCTCCCTATTCTTTCAAAAGTTCTTAAAATAAGTTGGCTCAAATACAGTCTACTCCGGCTTAATGTTATCACATTTGCCCAAGATCAGAGTGATATCCAGACACGGTTGATAATAATAAGTGGTTCTATACTAAAAAATGACAAACATTGTGACACGAGTGTTTGCATGAGCGTAGAAAAATTCAAGCATATAAAACTAAGATTTTTTTTTCAATTTTAAAATCATGAAAGTATTTAATTTTTAATTGCAAAAATAATAGTTTTATGTGATAGGATTAAATATCCACCTTTAGCCTGTATTATAATATAAAAATTAATTATTAAAAAAATTATTAAAATTTTAAAAATTTTGTAACTTATGTATTCTTATTATAATTTTATTCTTAGTTAAATAAATTCTGATGAAAATATGCCAAAGTATTTCCGGTTTTTACTTCTTTGGAAATTTCCAATTTCAAAATTTTAAATTAATTAACTAACTAATTATGCGTTAAAGTTAATTCCACAGGTTTTCCACTATATAACTACCTGAGGACAATTCCATTGGAAAATGACCTCTTCAAAAGCCTCGAAAGTTTAGGGCACAATTTAAAAAAAATAATTTATCGCCAAAAATGAAACTTTTAAAAAATAAAAAATTAAATATATTTATTGAAAATATATTTACAGCAAATATATCACTTTCTTATGTATTATTTCTAAGAACAAAAAAACTAGTAAAACAAAAGAGTTGTTTGAATTATTATTTTGAATTCTTATATTAATTTTTACGACATGACAAGAAAATTAAAATATTAAAACTTTTTTGATTAAAGACTGATAAAAATGACCATGGTCGGCGAAAATGCTCTTATAGCCGACCACTTTAGTTCCCCTAAAGTGGCGCTGTTGTCTATGGTCGGCGAAAATGCTCGGAGCCGACCACTTTAGTTCTCCTAAAGTGGCGCTGTTGTCCATGGTCGGCGAAAATCAGTGTAGAGGGCGCTGCGAAAATGCTGGGAGCCGACCACTTTAGTTCCCCTACAGTGGCGCTGTTGTCCATGGTCGGCCACTTTAGTTCCCCTAAAGTGGCGCTGTTGCCGTGCTCGGCGTAACAGTGTCGTTTGCTGTATACCCGAGTACTCGGGTCTATAGCAACAGCCTTTGTTTAGTGTATGTCGGAAATTCATTTGCTTCATTTCATTTCAAATATCTGCCTCTGTGTTTGGTTGGTTGGTTGGAGGGAGTAATACTGGTTTTTATCCCTGTTTTTTTTTATTGGTTACTGGGCAAGCCACACAAACCTCTGCCTCTGAAATATTTTGCACCCGTCACACAAATGGTCGTAACTGAAGGTGATTCCGAAGCAAAACAAAAACATGGCTCTCACTCCGTTAGCAATGTCAACATTGAACAAATTTAATAATTTGGTTGTGAAACCTGTTTTAATTTCCAATGTGTGAGTAATTTAAAGGTTTTTCTTATTTCACTATTTTTGGAAGTTCCGTATTTTGTGCAAGTAAAAAACAATGCTAAAATTTCATCCTCCCTTTTGGATGTGATTTTCCCCATTTCAAATAATTAAGCAATAATGTCCATAACTTTCTAGAACATGTCAGTATGGCAAGGGTCTAGAATCTTTTAAGGTCTAATTAAGTGGGAGATTGTTTTATTTAGCTCCCTTAACAATATAACTGCATTGAAGTAAAAAGTTCAAAATTGTTTTCTGGAGAGAACTCTTGAACTTGCTGCTGTCTGAATTTTCTGTTTCATTACCATATTAAAAAATTCTATTGTTTGGATTTTCTTAAGAATTTAGTTTTGAATACAGTTTAACAAGCAAAAACTGAAATTTATTTATTCTTAAGCTGTAGTTTTTTATGTCCTCCCACTTTCTAACCATTGTACCTCCTTACGGTAAGTTTAACAATCCGGGACTTGGCCACTTTTTGGCGAAGTGCTTTCTCACCAATGCCTGGCATTGGCTGAAAGGACTTCGCAGTACAAAAAGATGGAGAACATGGAACTTACCGATCTTCGGAAGTAATTTTTCTCCTTCTAAATAATAAGGATGAAGCTTTGAACATTATTTTGAAGAAATGAGAGCATTTGCTCTACATGTAAGATAGAGCATTTCATCCACATGATAGTGGGGTAGCCAAGAAAAAAAATCGGTGATATAGGTTAATTAATTTTATCATACAATTAATAAAAAAATTTTTGGCATGTTGGGGGAAGAAATTTTGCTTTGTAGCTACGCCCCTGCCTGCACAGAACACACATACCTCACCAGGCAACGGTATCGACCACCCCAAACAAAAATGCGAAATCACAAGAATATTAAAAAAATACCATGTAAAGCAGTGTTTCCCAACCTTTCGGTTGGACAATCGGTCTATTCCCCACCAAAGCCTTTCTAAATTTTCCATGCCCCCCATGTCCTTTACTTTTTCGAAAATCCTTCTTGAAAAGTAATTAAAACCTGGTGGTCCATGCTCCACCTGGGGGGGTAATTTTGTTGAAAATTTTCAAATTGCCCCCCTAGAAATTCATATTGCCCCCCGGTGGGGCATGCGCCCCACGTTGGGAAACACTGATGTAGAGAAAAGCTTTCCTTTTCATTAAAAAATGTGCAGAGCTTATCTCCATAAGCGCCCATACATAAGGGCAAAGGGGGGCCCGGGCCCCCCTTGCACCAGAAAAGTGATTAAAAATCTTACTTTGATTATAATAAATCAGTTTTTATTAAACGATTTTTTTTCCCATTTTAAATTTAGAACTGTATTATTTTTATTATAATTGCTTTTTTTTTAACGGCAGGTAATTTGAACTAAGTTCATTAACCCATGTCATGCCGGTATCAGTACTTTCTTCCTGTTACCCAGTGGGCACCTGTGGACCGAAGCCACAGAGGTGAAGTACTGTTCGCCCACGCCACCCACACATTCACACAGGCACAGCCCCTTTTTACAGGGGAGCCACATTCATTCCTCACACACAAGGATAGAAACTAACATCCATGCCAAACGGGGATTCGAACCCCGGACGTACAGCTTCGCAGTCAGTTGCTCTAACTACTAGGCCAGTACATTGGCATTATTATAATTGGGTACTTACGTATTATACCGTCGACCCGACCGTGACGCTGAATCCGAAAACGTTATCAGATCCCATTGACTTTACTATTACCATGCCGCTGAATTAGACGGCCGCTGAATGGTCGACGGGATAATACGTAAGTACCTATAATTGTAAGCTAATTCAAAAGCAAAATGTAAATAGTTGTTTCTAATAATGATGATCAATATTTGTTAAAACACTACTTTTAAGAATTTAATGTTTAAGAATCTTTTAAACACTACTTTTTCTGTGGAGGACCCTTAGACACCCCTTTTTGCTTGAAACTCCATAATTTTACACAATTTTTTTACATTAAAAGTGTACTTGTGAGGGGCCCCTTTGAAAAAATTATGGACAATGAACCTGACTTGACTCTGGCTAACTTGCAAAAAAATTTTTGGCCCCCTCCTAAATCCAAACATGTGGGCGCCCATGCTTATCTCATAATGGATAATAATCCAAAATTGGTTGTGGAAATTCGGGACGGGATCACAGGTGAAAGGCACGGCCATGGATTAGCAGAAGATAGTATGGCCAGCAATCAAAATTGATGGAGGAGCACACGCGCATAACCATCCCAACGAGCAACAATTTCAAAAGTGAATCATTATGGTAAAAGGACGGTTGAACAAAAAAATCCAGAATGTTCTACCCCCTTTCAACCAATTTAAATTTATCTGATGCCTTCAAATTCTTCAATAAAAATAAAGAAACCTAACGGAAACAACCATAGAGGATGAAATAAAAAAGAAACAAGTTGATAGTGAATGAATGTGTGAGTCATTTGAAATGGATCCTTGGTAACGCTCTTTTTACTAAAAAAAAAAACTAACTCCATAAAAATGTCAATCTTTGAATTAATGAGCTAAGAGCAGGTGGCTGGAAGAGAACTGGAAAAAATATTTGAAAACCTAGGGTTGCTGTACTAAGCATATTAAACTAGGGAGAATCATTTATCGCCCATTTTTCACCAAAACTTGCCAAATCCCAGATTGTTAAAATTAACCCCTCCTTATCCTTTCTGTTGCGTTTCTTTTAATTTAGTAGGGACATTTATCCTTCTCCTATCTTCATTACTGATATATAGTATATCTTAAAACTTCCAGTAACGTCGGCTTCTTTGATCTTTTGGGTAATGACCAAGCCTGATATAACACAGTTACCACGTTAACAGATCCAGTTTAGCCTTGGCATAACATACTAATAAAATAGCCCAGCCGAAGTAAAAATCAAATTGTTTATTAACTCCATAAACATTCGTCCAGAAATAAATTAGTTTAATCTTAACAAAAATATATTCTTATAAACATGATCTGATGAATTGACATAAGAAAAGATCATCATACAAGTTGACGCGTTACAAAATATATAGCTTAAGTTTTTAGGCTCCGCCCATTTAAAGATTGGAAGATATTTGCATACGTTGTCTTCTTCTTCCCAACAGAACGGCCCCCTCTTACAATCTTTGATCTTAAATGAAGAGAAAAAATTAGATACAATAAAAAGTACTTAAACATTCACATTAAATACACTTTCTTTGAAAAACTCGAGTCCCTCTTTGGTTTGAGGTTTAGTAAAAGGGTCAGCCAAGTTAACTTTACTTCTTATATACTTAAGCTTAAAAATATTATCAGCAACTAAATCTCTTACAAAATGAAGACTCACATCTATGTGCTTTGTACGGTTATTCTCGATTGGAGAATTGGTGAAATCAATAGCAGCAGTACTATCACTTAATAAAGTCACATTAGAATCAAAAGAGAAGAGTTTTGACTTATGACACTCATTAAGGATTCTAGTGATCCAGACCAGTTCTTTGGCGGATTCTGTAATTGAAATAAACTCAGCTTCCATGCTACTCAGGCTAACAGCTTTTTGCTTGAAAGTCCTCCACACAATAGGAGCTTTATCTAGAAATAAAATGAGTCCACCTATCGATACACGGTCATCTCTGTTCGAGGCGAAATCAGAGTCCGAGTAACATGACACATTTAAATTTGATGCTTCTGAAAGGACAAGCTTTTGATCTTTAGAGTGCACAACATAGCCTAGTAACTTGATTAATCCATTCCAGTGAGTAATACCAGGATTCTCCTGAAATTGAGAAAAAATGTTAATAGCATAAGCTATGTCAGGTCTTGTACGTCCCGCTAAATATCCAAGACATCCAATTAAACTTCTATAAGGATATTTCATCATCTCGTTCCTTTCAGGATTAGTTTTTGGACACTGACTTTTAGAGTACTTCAAACCTTTTGGGATTGGAAGAGATGAGATGGGAGGGTTAAATTTTAAAAACCTTTCGCGAATCTCATTAATATATCTTTCTTGACTTAAGAAAATATTTCCTTCCGATTCTTCAAAATCTATCCCTAATAAACATTTAACTTTTCCTAATACCTTTAAATCAAACTTTGATTTAAACAAACTAACAGTTCTATTAACAAGATTTTCAGTTTTACCTAAAATAACTATGTCGTCAACATATAACAGAAGTACAATATCACAGGAGTTGTGAAAAACACCATTACAACTTTCCAACTTTTTAAACTTTAAAGTTTTTAATATTTTTGAGATTTCAAAATACCATTCACGGCCACTTTGCTTCAAGCCGTAAATCGCTTTCTGCAATTCACACACATGATTTGGTTTCAAATTATCCACAAAACCTTTTGGCTGTGACATGTAAATCCTATCTTTTAGATTAGCATAGAGGTATGCACAAGTTATGTCTACATGACAATGTGACCACTTCAATTTTCCAATAAAAATTGAGAAAAACAATCTAATAATTGTGAAGTTAACAACTGGTGAAAACACCTCATCATAATTCTCACCTTTTATTTGTTTAAATCCATGTGCAACAAGTCTAGCCTTAAAACGAATAATTTCACCTTTTTAATTTTTTTTAAAATTAAACACCCAAGTACTCCCTAAGACTTTAACATTTTCAGGAGGTGGGACCAATCTCCAAACACGTCGATCGATCATGGTGTCCATCTCATCCTGCATGGCTTTTTGCCAATACTTTTGATCAGGTGATCTAATAGCTTCATAGTAGTGCTTAGGGATACTCATGTCGGCTAGTCAGTCCAAGTCATCACAACCGAAATTCGAATTTACTGGATTCGAATTGCTAGAACCTGAAACATTTAATTGTTGCTTATCATCAACTTCTTCAACATTAGATTTTTTACTAACACTGAAAGAAAAGAGATCAGGATCATAGGGAATGTTTTGTTTCTTACAAAACTCTTTAACGTCATTTTGAGATCTGAGTCTCTCACTTCGACCTTTTAAATAGTAATAGACATCAGAGCGTTTACCATCTCTACGGGGTACAACCTTTCTTACCCAAATTGAGTCTGCTTGGGTCTCACAGCTCTCTTCAACGAAAGATTCTTCTTCAGACTCCGATTCAGATGATACTTTTGTGAATGCTTCATACTGCTGAGCCTGTCCGAATCTTGAGTCAACTTTCCTACTTCTCAAATTATAATTATTAGTTGGGTCCAGTACTGCTCCACTGTCCTTCTGGGGTTTGAAAGAATCATTTGTAAACGAAACATTAATAGTTTCAACGATCCGCTTTTCATTAGACAAATAAATCCTATACCCTTTAGTTTTAAGTGCATAGCCAACCATAATCCCTTTTTGGGCTCTCATATCAAGTTTTCTTCTAAGTTGCTTCGGGGTACTAACAAAGGCAACAGTGCCAAACACCTTTAAATGTTTAACTGAAGGTTTGTGTCCCCCAAATAACTCAAACGGGGTTTTGGTTTGATCTTTATGACACAATCTGTTCCAGGTGTATGTAAAACATAACAAGGCTTCAGCCCAAAATCCTTCACTTAAACCGCTTGATTTTAACATTGTTTTGACACCATCCATTGCAGTATAGTTAAAACGTTCTGCAACACCATTCTGTTGAGGGGAATAAGTATTAGTGAACTCAATCTTTATTCCCTGATCTTCCAAATGGCTAACAAAGTTAGTGTTATATTCTTTACCGTTGTCACACCTAATATTCATAATCTTATGGTTAGTGAAACGCTCAGCCCGAACTTGGAATTTCTTAAAACATTCAAGAGATTCACTTTTATGCTTAATAGGGTAAACAACAGTTTTACGTGAAAAGTCATCTATAAAGGAAATAAAATATTTATGACCACTAATAGAAGCTTTAGGCATTGGCCCACAAATATCAGTATGAATTAGGGCAAGAGGTTTCTTAGAAAGAATTTTGCCTAAAGGTTTAAATGACTTTCGACGAGTTTTAGCTAAACGACAAGACTCACAGTCAATTTTCTCATGCTTAAGTTTAGGTAAACCAAAAACAGCACTTACGCTTTGACTGATGTATCTCGCATTGGCGTGGTTGAATTTTTCATGCCAGGACTGCAAATCTGATCCCACCGAGGTTTCAAAAGCAGCGTTATCCTTGACTTTACTAGGCTTTTTACTTCCAGTTGGAAAGCAGTAATATAGTCCTTTGAATAGTTTAGCAATCAAAATAGTTCGCTTCTTGAAGTACACGACGATCTGTCCATTCTTCCCAATAAAAGTAGCTTCACCTTGATCAAACTTCGATCCAGCTAGTAGGTTGTGACGAATAACTGGAGAGTACATCACATTTTTGAGTTCGACGAATTCCGTATGATCTTCTTGTTGAAAATTTAGCCAAACAGTTCCTGTGCCTTCTATAGGTATTGACACATTATCCACAGCGACCGTCATCTTCGAATTTTCTGTAGGGGTGAAATCATGAAACAAGTTTCGATCTCCGCAAAAATGAGTAGAAGCTGCAGAATCAAAAATCCAGGAGGTATTAGAAGTCTTGGTCTTTGGGGGCTTACCCATTCCGACTTTAAAACTGCTCAGTTCATCTTTTGGGTTTACTTTCAGATCTTCGGATTTCTTAGTCTTGAACTTAGAACGTCGGGATTCAGAAGTAGGATGACCGGTTTTACCGCAGTTCGAACACTTTGGACGGCTTCCCTTGACTGGTTTCTTAGATGCAGTAGTCTTTAAGGCAGCACAATCCAGGTCTTTTCGACTTTGAGATAGCCGAGCTTCTTCAGCTAGTAGTTCTTGTAAAACTCCGGCAAACCTAAATTTCTCATCAGACCATCTATATATGGATTGGACGATTCCGGTAAATTCAGGTGGCAAGTATCGAATCAGCTGGAAAGCTTGGTAGAGTTCCGCCATCGGGTGATTGCAATCTTGAAGCTGACAGACGATCTTTCGAAGTCTTGAAGCATATATTCCAACTGTTTCATCTTCACCCATTCGGCAAGAAAAGAAGGTGTCAAGCAATCCTATGATTCGTGCTCTGCTATCCGGTTGAAAATGCTTTTTTAAGGTATCCCAGGCTTCTCTCCCATCTTGGGTTTCAGAAATGAGGGTTCGCAGATCCTTGGACAAGTTCAAATAAATCGTAGAATAAGCTCGATTTTTCCTTTGCTTGAAGCTCTTCACGTCTTTGTCGGAACCTGCTTTTGGTAATTCTTCAGTTCCAATGACGATCTCCCAGCAGTCTCGATCCATCAGGATAGCTCTTAAATCCTCACTCCATGAAGCGTAGTTATCCAAATTTAGGGGGGTGAGTTTCTCATACATTGGATCCATCTTCCACGGCCCCCTACTACAGCACTCTTAAAAAATTTACTGTACTTCAGCTTGGGGTAATCTACGGCCCATAACCAATTAATAAAATAGCCCAGCCGAAGTAAAAATCAAATTGTTTATTAACTCCATAAACATTCGTCCAGAAATAAATTAGTTTAATCTTAACAAAAATATATTCTTATAAACATGATCTGATGAATTGACATAAGAAAAGATCATCATACAAGTTGACGCGTTACAAAATATATAGCTTAAGTTTTTAGGCTCCGCCCATTTAAAGATTGGAAGATATTTGCATACGTTGTCTTCTTCTTCCCAACACATACTAACAACCATATTCACAGCCATCAGAGTCAGCGTTAACCAACATTTAAAGAAAGGAAAATTAGCTTTTCGCTGACTCTGATTGGTGGAATCCTTCTTTGATCTAGGATTTAACACTGACGCTGATGGCTATGAATATGGCCGTAAAAATGGTATGAGTAAAAATGTAATTTGATTCCATCTGACTGAATTCAAACCTGCATGCCTTTTTGTATTTCCTTTTTTTTTAGAGTTCTTATCATATAAAGTTATATCAGAGTGGCCACAGACCTGAAAAACCTGGAATTATCAGGGAATTTTAGAAAATCTGATTATTATCAGGGAAATTTTGAATATCTGCCTAGTTTCATTAATAAATTCCTCAATTTTCTGATTTTCAAGTAGTTAAATGTGCATTTCCGTTCTCCTTCCTACAAAATACAATCTTGA
Organism: Tetragnatha montana; assembly: GCA_963680715.1. Classification (NCBI taxonomy): domain Eukaryota; kingdom Metazoa; phylum Arthropoda; class Arachnida; order Araneae; family Tetragnathidae; genus Tetragnatha; species Tetragnatha montana. Next base: position 40,926,483 of record OY796675.1, read on the forward strand.
ATGCATGTAATATAAATTAGCATTGTCGCAAATGTTCAAAAAAGGATTCCAAGGGTTTCTTTGTGATAAAAGTCTAGAAACAATCTCATTTATATTGTTTTACCAGAGTTTCAAGCTCTCCTAATTCAGGCTGGAGACTTCAGATTTTCCTTCTTTCTCCCTTTTTCAGAGTCATTCTCCTGTTTTCTAGAAGATTATAATTTACCATATTTATAAAATATCAAGGAAAATCCTACCAGATTATCAGGGAATTTTGAAATAAGTTTTCTGTGGCCACCCTGATTATCCCGTTAAACATTCAGCAGCACAGCCTATAAGATTTGGTAATGCTCAACAGGATAATACAAAGTACCAAAAAATGCTGTAACTACTTGAGAATATCCTCAAGTCAGGAACCCAGGTTTTGCATTTAAAGTATATGTAAGTACATAATATATAAAGTACTGTTTATAGGTTACAGTTTAATTTGTTTATCTTTTTTATTTAGGAGATGCATTTCTAACACTGCTGCTTTCAAAAATGAAATTAAAGACTTTAAAACAACATTGATGAAACCTGAAGAAAAGAAGCATCTGGAAGACCTTCAAAAGAAAATTACTGTCCCGGCCTTGGTTTGTTGAAACAATATGTTGTTGCTTATGATACCACATGTGCTCTCACAAATATATTTTTAATTGAAACTTTTTTCTTTAAAACATGTTTTTAACTTTTGAACATTTTTCCCTTTGCAGCACACTTTCAATTGAATCGAATAAAAACATAAAGAAGGGAAGTTTTAAAAAAGAAAGAAAAATTATAACTGTAAAACAAAAGTTAATAACTTTTATATTACTATTAAAGATCTTTAGTAAAGGATTTGATGGATGTAGCTGTTTAGAAATGCTGGGAAAAAACAACTTAAAAAAAATCTTTAACATTAAAAAGTATTACTACCAAATGAACGGTAATATAAAAAAAAGAAACCTGTAGAACATAGTAATAGTAGTTCCTCCTAAAAATCATAAACAAAATGAGAGTCTTAATTTATTGTTCTGGTAAAACATCAGTGTTTTGTTTAAAACTTGAAGGCCACACTATTACAAATTGAATACCAGAAAAAAAAAATTCCCACTTTTGTTTCACTCTAGTGGTCACTCATAATGGTGTATCAACATTAGATTGGCTTACAACTTAATTAAAACGCTTATGGGTCTTCCGTAAATTTCGCGAGCCACATCACTCACGGCTGTATTCACTACAAACCTGAACTAAGGTTGACCTGGAATGAACATTTTTTACCTTCTGCAACTACACTTTAGAGGTTTTGATTTCAGGTTAATCTTAGGTTAGGTTAGTGGTGAATAACGGCCGTATTCACCACAAACCTAACCTAAGGTTAACCTGGAATCAAACCTTCTAATTGGTAGTTGAAAAAGGGAAACATGTTTTAAGCCAATCAGAGTTGTCGAAAAAGCTTGATTCCAGGTTAATCTTAAGTCAAGTTAGTGGTGAATTCAGCCGTAAGTCTGTGTAAATATAAGTAATTGAAGTTTAGTTTTAAGTGTAAGTAATTGAGCAGATTACATAATGTGTATACATTATTGATGTATTTAATCTGTATATTTTCAGTCAGATATTACTTCTCTGACTGGTGTTCCAGAGGAACATATCAAATCTAGACTCGTTAGAATCTTCAAACCTGCAAAAAACCCTATGCAGTCTGGGACCTTCAACACACACAAGTGGAAAATGGAATTCGAAACTAGAGAACGATGGGAAAATCAACTCATGGGTTGGTCGTCAACGTAAGTTTAATCATTGGCATTGAAGATTTTGAGTCAAATGTTTGTTATACCCAAAAAACTGATTTTGAACTGAAAACTAAAGTAGTGATTCCAAAAGTTTTTAAATTCTTTTCATGAATCATATAAATGAAAAGAAGAGTTCCCTTAAATTTTTAGGAACCATATCATTGTACATTACCAATTACTGTAAAATGCATAAAAAATGGGGGAAATGCCTAGGGCTGACCATATTCACTCCATGTCTTATTGGGTCTTGTAGTGTCCTCTTTTTAATGGGGGGTGGTTAGCCAAAATGAGGAATGGTGCTGTTATTGCCCATTTTGAAAACTACTTATTTAATTAAATAAAATTTTAAAATTAAAACATTGTAAACCAGTTTTATCTTTCAGTGGAGATCCTTTATCCAATATGAATGTCCAGTTTGCAAGTAAGGAAGAAGCTGTAAACTTTTGTGAAAAGAATGGTATGTAACATAATTTTGTGGTAACCTAACTTCTACTTTTTTATTTACAACAAAGTTTAGAAAAATCAGGTGAAATACTATTAACACTAAGTGACAAGATTTGGACTGTAACTGTTAATGGGGTCATTTTGACCTTTGTAAGTAAGCCTTAATTAAATAAGGGAATTTTTTTATCTATATGAGAAAAAAGTTACATGACGATAAGCAGACTTTATATATGTTATGGGCAAAGTGATTAATCGGTCATTATTAATAATGCCCGAAGTGGAGATGGGCAAAGTGATAAATTTGATTCATAAATTCCACTGAATTTATCACATTGCCCGGGCATTATTAATAATGCCCGGATTCATCACATTGCCCGTAACATATATATTATGTTTCAAAGAAATTTTACTTATGAAAATGGTACATACATTATTTTAAGCATAAGATAAACAGTATACCTGCTTGTGAAAAACAAATTTTTCACAAATTCATTTTAACATACATTACAGATATTGCAAGTATCATTCTCCTCTATTTCCTCCGAAGAAACATTCCAGTTACTCTTTTCACCCAAATCTCGCCTTGCTTCAACAACTGTGCACTTCTGAATGTGTTTAATGAATACCAGGCAGAAAATTGATTAGATCTATATTTCATTGGATATTTGGTATATTAAACCACCGAGAGTTCAAATAATATTTCGTGGCAGTGTAGTTCTCCCAGTAGAAGTACTACTAGAGTTTATTGGGGGTCCAAACAATCCCACTGGCTAATGTGTACGTTTTAGCAGTGTCACACCTAGAATGAATGTTGCCTTGATTATGATCACAGATACCTCCACTTAAAATATCTTATGAGAAGGCACATCAGTACTGCATTCTGTTTCAGAGTTACTGCTCTCTGATGGGGACACATTTCCATTAGCAATGGGAGAATCTTCCATCATTAGTGTCTCCTCCCTATTGACACAAGAGCTAAGTGCTCCATTAGAGCAAGAAAATCTTGGATACTCATCCTTCTTTTCATTTCGAAAGTTAAATTACATTAAAATGAACTCAAAATTTAGAGATAAGATAATCCTTTTTAATGAATAATATCCCCATGATACTTTATTGTTTACTAACTTAGTTTACCATGCATTTCCGGCAAAATATTTATGCCAAGGTCATTTAGCATTTTCAAAAGAATCATGAGATGAAAAAATCTGATACTTAGAAGGTTTTTCAGCTGGGGCTAAATGACATTTGACTGTTTTAGATAATTCATTGATTAAAATTATGTAATTAAAATAAAAGCATGGGAAAATTTTGACCTTATTCTCAGATGTTAAGGGATTTGTTGAATATCAGATTTGACAATCTGTTTTATGCAGAGATATAGCTTGATAAAGTAAAAAAGGTGTGAAAATTACCCTTTTGTAAACCCTGACTTGTAGTCATCCACTAAAATTTTGATATTTATGCATAGAAAAATATTTAAGTTTTAAATTTTCTTAATAGCTTGTAATTTGTAATAATACATAAATAACTTTTTAGGTTGGCCATGCTATGTGGATGAGCCAAATGTTCCTGCTCCAAAACCAAAAAGTTATGGTGCCAATTTTTCTTGGAACAAGAGAACTCGAGTATCTACTAAGTAAATGAAAGAGTGAACTAAATTATAGAATAATAACTGATATCACATATGAATAAAAAATTAGAAATACCTTTGCTGTAGCTTCTCTATATTAGCCAACTTAAAAAGATGACATTTCTTTTGTTCAGTAAGCTTATTCAGCTTCAATTCAAAAATATTTAATACCCTATTCACAAACAGTTGTTTTCACTTTTGAAAAAGCTTTGCGGTCATTCCTCTTTATAATGGTTTTGGAATATGTAAAAGAGTTAATTAAAAAAATTGTATAAATTAAGATTAAATCACATATGGGCAACCTCAGACCCATGGGGATGGACCCAGATGGGGTCTACCACATCTTGAGATTCACCCTTCTAAACATCTGAAATTGATTTATAATATAAAATAAACCCCTCTGCAAAATTTTTTGCATTTTTCTATACATAGAAAAAAATTATATTTTCAGCAATTAAAATGTTTTTAAGTTGAAATTTAAAAATAAAACAAAAAAGGATTTATTAAGTTATTGACAAAGGCTGTATTGTAATGTAAGTTTAGATCAGTGGGTCACAACCCTTGGGGAGTCACAGGACATGTCTAGGGGGTGGCAAAATACAGAAGAAATTTAAATAAATAAATCTGAATTATTTATCAAAATTATATTGTGACTGTATAAAATCATTGGAGTTTTATTGTCTTACATATAGTGATGCATAATCATGGGGTTTTTTTATAGTTTACAAGAGATTATTACGAGTAAAACATTCTAGCTCAATTTAATTTTAAAAGATCATTCAGAGGGGGTTGATAGAATATTTTGCCTAAAAAGATCACTTTATTTAAAAAGTTGAGAACCCCTGGTCTAGATGCATGGCTGAAAGCTAGAAAATTCTCCAGGATGGAACAGAATTATACTTCCATGTAAAAACAATGTTTTTATTTCCTCCTAACTGCTTATGTGTTGGTTCTTTTTGTCCTGTTTCATTCTAAAGAAAATTACTTAGGTAGATTTCCATTCCTAAATGGTAAAGGGACAATGCTTACTCCTTTACTGAAAGACTAAAAATCTAGCTGATACGAGTTTTTTAACCCCACCCATATCAGAAAACTAGTAGATAAATATTCTATCTGTCCTCTCTTGTTTGTACATTCAGGGGTAGAAGTCGTCCTATATTTATTTCCTATAAATCCTATATATTCAAAAAACATGAAAAAAACGTCCTATAAATCCTATATTTCAAAAAAATAATCCTATATTCCATAAAATGAACCTACTTTCAAGTTCAGCTATTACGGAATTGCCAATAATTGGCGAAGTTTCAACCATGACTCGAACTGTAAAGTCATCTTTTTTTACTCCAATTTGGGAAAAACAAACTTGACTTATATTGGGAGATATTCTTGGTTAAAAAAGCTTGCTTTTCAACAGTTTTTAGGTTGTTGCCTTAAATACTTTATGTCTTTGAATTTCAAAATTTAAATTTGATGCCTTGAATATCCTTGAAAAATATTTTTCAATATACGGAATGCCTGGAATTTTAATTTTTAGATGGCCCTATAATTATTACAGGATGTTTTCCGATCATTCAGAAGTTCCAATATCTTGCTCACGGTCCGGAATTCTCCCGAAAGTTAATTAGTTTTCAGTTATTCTTCGGGCTCTTGCCTATAAAGTTGATTTTTCCGATTTGATACGGGCAGGATACTTAAATAGCAATACAGTATTGCTATTTTAAGTATTAATCTACAGTTTTTTATCTGCAAAACCCTCTTAAAAATATTTTTTGTGGATTTTAAAAATATTGGAATTTGTGGGGGGGGGTTTAAAGTGATGTTAGAGTTTTTTTTAGATTTCATTTCACAATTCATGCATTTATACTTTTTTAATTATAGATTAAATTAACTACGATTTTACTAAAAGTATTTTTAATTAAATACCTTTATTTTGTTTCCAAGGTTCATTTGTTTGAAAATTCATGAAAATATTTAGTTGCTATAATAGTTTGACTCTATTCTAGCCAATTTTTGTAGCTAAGTACAAGTAAATTTGTGGGTAGTTTGGAATATATTACCTGAGAAAATTTTTTATAAGTTTTTAATCAGAATACTGTTATTCGTAAATATTTTATAAGTGTTAAATTACATTGGCTACTTATGAAGTCAATAAAAATCCTTCTCCAGTAAGCTTTATTTTTGCCTTTGCACATGCTTTTTTTTCACATTGCAGTATTAGGTGTTCTTCTTGTTTATGCCACGTAGTTACTTATAATTTTACGCTTGTTAATAGTTTGGTATATTCATTTTATTACTAAACTAAAGCTAAAATGCAATTTTCCCTGCTACTAAATTGAATAGTAACAAAAATGTTGTAAGCACTAATACAAAAAACACTTAATTTTCCACCCCTTATTTATTGTTCATTTCTGGTTTTTGTCCTATATTTTTTAAAAATCCTATATATATTTATTTGATCACTTCTACCCCTGTATATTATCTAATTGGAACAGGGTGGCTACAGAATCTGTGGAAAAAATTACCCTGACTATAATTTTAAAATTTCCCTGATTTACCTACATCAAAATTTTTCCAACAATAATTATTAATACTACACTGTAAACTAGAAGTTATTTAAACCATAATATACTTGAACGTAGTAACCATATTAAAATAATTATTATAATGATATATATTTTTCTTATGTAGGAATCCGATATTGTTTGCAACCATTTTTCTTAAGTAGTATGTATGTTTCATTTCGTACAACTTTATCTACTAAATAGTTTAATAGAAGCAAATTTTCTTATTGTTCCTAGCTACAAAAAAAGGGTTTGAATAAAAATGTACTTAAGCTATAGTATATTAACAAAATATTTTCATGTAATTTTGAAATAAAAATGAACATATTTAGACAGCAGTGGCATATATAGGAATTTATTTCGGGAAGGGCCCAAAAATACTCCTCGGCCCTTTCCAAACATACTTAAGATCCAATGTAGCTTTTTAGTACATTTTTAGGTGATTATTTAGGCCCTAAAAAATGTAATATAAGAAAAGTTGTGAGGAGCATAATTACAGGTACCAAAGGAGGGTCCTGGGGGTCTTCCCCCCGAAAATTTTTGGAAATTTGACTCAAAAAACAGGTTTTTAACTACTTTTGGTACTACTCTTATCCCAAATTTTGAATATACATTTTTATATAGGATTTGAATTTTGATGAACTTAATATTAAAAAAGTTATGAGTAACAGTTTCAAGTACAAAAGGAGATCTGGGGGTCCTTCCCCAGAAAAATTTGGAAAACTACTCTATAAACAGGTTTTCAACTTGTTTTTTGTAAACTTAGTCCGAATTTAGGACGCCACTGTTAGACAGATTTAATTTTAAAAAATAAAAAACTAACTTATACTTTCAATAAAACTGTAAATAATGATCAATAGTTATTCTAATGCTCAAAATGTATAAATTGCAGAAAATGAAAAACTGAAACAATCTGAAAGGAATAAAAAAACTTTAGTCCAAAAAGTTTAATTTCAACCCCCAAAAATTACCCATATGGAAGATTTCCTTTCTGATACTTTAAAATATTCATATATCCTATTATCAATACACCTTGTAATTCTTTGATATTAAAACTCTAAAGTTCAAACTACAAATTTTTATTTGCCTTCTTGCAAACAACATGAAATTCCTCTAAAAAACCTCTTAATTTGCCAGCTAAATATTCATCACATTTGAACTACCAATCTCCAAAAACAAGCATTTAAAGCCAAAGATATTTACGCGAAGTTTGAAAAACGCGACCGCGAACCTACCGTCAAGTTGTTTTTTCTGCCCGCGTTTAAAATGCCAACTTTACAGGCAAACGTCCGGAAGCATGTATGAAAATCCGTAATATTTCATTGAAATTCCAGATTTTTATAGGATTTCCAGACTTTCCCAGCCACAGAAATGAGTGAAGGATGCGATCGAGGATTGCGCGTACTTGCGGCGTGAATTACTAAAATTTTCCCTGATTTTTTAACTTTTTTCTGAATTTCCCTGACTTTTCCAGATGAATGAAATTCCCTGACTTTTCTCTGATCTGTCGCCACCCTGTGGAACTACTTAAATTCTGACTAGTGTTTATCAAGCCCTGTTGGGAAAAAAAAATAGAACTATCCAAACACATTAATAAACAATCAAGGCATGTATTTAATTACTAATACACTTTATACATGGAAACTATTCATTTGTTCATGTTTCATTCAACATGAATACAGTGGTTCTCATAATTATAAGAACAGTTAATTAAAAAAATGTGCAAAATTCTATTTGAGAAAAGATTTTTTCAAATTAACCACAATGTATACACTCTAAAGATAAAAACAGTTATATCTTTTTAAATATAACTAAGAAGTTGAGACCTAAATAATTTTTTCTTTACTTTCAAATGTTCTTAATTATAAGGAAAGTCAATATACAATTAATGACTACATAGTTTGTTTTATTAATAGTTTCCAGGGTTTTTACAGTAAAATATCTGTCCTTATAAAAATGAGAACATTGTTATTTCATTTTACAATTATATTATTTACATCCAAATGTAGCTTACCATATCTCCTTCAATTAAGAGATTTACAATGGCAGTTCATTCTTCTCCATTACAATAAAAAACTTATCATTAGTAGTTTAAATTATTCAATCGTCCTCGTACTGCATGTTTTTTTCCTCCTCTTCTTTGCGTTTGGCATGTTTTTCAAATGCTTCAGGTACATGACTTTGCATTGTAACATATGATGAGGGTTTTTCTTTTTCCAGTTCCTCAGGTATACGGATATTCAACATTTCAGGCACCATATAACCCTTAAGCCAGCCTACTAAAGGTGTAGTTCCACAGTTATAGTGAGTCTTCTTATGATAAAATAAGAGACCATCCAGCTAAAACACATAAAATAAAAACCATTTATATTAGGTGAGAGACAAATATAATAAAAAAAGGATAAAACTGTTCTCAACTGAAAAAGTAATAAAAAAACACCACTACAACTTATTTCAAAAATCAAGAGGAAGAAACAAAATGTATTAGATGTGCAAAATATATGGGTTAAATTAAATCTAGTATGCAACCCAGGCCATTCAGTGGTAACTAATTAAGAATAAAAAGCATTTCAGAAATAAGAACTCCTAATAAAATTAAAATATAGAGCAGAATGAACTGCACAATTTTAATCCTTAGAAGCAAGTACATAAAAACATAATAGCTGTGGGTAAACAATACTTATGGGTCAAATTAACTGAAAATTTCTAATTCTCAACCTGACCTCGAATTTCAATGAAACTTACAGGAATGGTTCTTTCGTATGATATCATAAAATGGCTATTTTTAAAAAATTAGCACTTAAGCATTTATTGCTTTTCCAGGAGAGTGGCTTCACAGCATAACCAATGTGTTCTATGTGTATAGACAACTGCAGTATTGCAATTGCACAATAACGGGATAGGATAGCCTAAAATACGCTTTCTCCCATCTTCTCTTTACAAAATATGTATTATTAAATAGTTTAAACTATTTAATAATACATATTTTAGCAATAATAAGTGCCATAATTACTGCCATTTTTTGAGTCTTTAAATTTTACAAAATAGGATTAAATAATATGTGAAAGTAATAAAAAATAACTTCATACCTTGGTATTTCTAGCATGCATCAATTTCCAGTACCAGAAATTCAGTTGTAAATGATCAATGCAATGCTGCCATTTTGATACTGGGTAAAAGGAATCTTAACAAATGAGCTAGTATGATCTAATTAGAAAAGTAAATAAATTTACCTTTGCTGGAAATGGTAATGGTGAAAACAATGCCTTCTCTATTGAATCTGGTTTGCAGTCATAATAAGGTAAAGGTATAAATTTAAACTGAAAAATAAATGATTGTTTATTAATAATTACTGGGTGAATAAACCTGAAATTAATTAGCTTAAAAATAGAACACCAAAAATTATTTATGCATAGCATCTTGTGGTACAGGGATGAGATTGGCAAAAAAGTAAAAAGTCACCACTCAGACGACATTTGATTTCTTAAATTGAGAATAAATCGAAAAACTAATAATTAGTTAACATTAATTTTAATAATAAATTCTTACACTTTAAAATTAAAAGTTTTAATGTGTTAAGCTGTTATATTAAATTGGCTTAAATATGAAAATTTACCATACCTTAAAATAGCCTCATAAGTCAAGAACATAAACTTGAATTTAGAAAAATGAAATTCCCAGTCAAAAATTTCAGTACATAAGCTAAATTGTTTAAAAGTAAAAAGTCTGAAAAATCTCATCCCCGGTGGTAGAAAAAAGGATTTTAGGTTGACTCATTTATTAACAAATTTATGGGATCGATTCCTTTGGGGTGGTGTGGTAAAATAAGGGGGATCTGAGGCAGAGTTGGCAAGTTTCTTCAAAATTGAGGGAAAAAATCCCTGCCCAAAAATGTTTCCAGTGGAAAAAAAAAACATTTTTTATTCAAAAAACAGGACTAATAAACTTTTAATTTGTAAGATGTAATCCTTTTCTAATGCAAGTAAACTTTTTATTGATATCTTGTCTTTTTTCGCAAAATGCGAAAAAAGCCCCTATGCTAATATATAAATGCTAACATATTTTAGAACATTTTTGAAAAAACGCAAACGAAAATAAATACTCGAAGTAGCTTAAATACTATAAAAGCAAATACTGCAATATTACTATAATTTTGAAGAAATATATAGCATTGAGTTTGTTCTTTGTGTATTTTCTAGCTTAAACCCTGATTAGAGCAAACAGCCCAGGCTCAGTAAACATGGTGAAATTAGGAAGCAAATGTGGGCATACCATTGGTATAAGTTAGGGCAGGAAATTTTCACTCGCAACAGGCAAATAAATATTTAAGGCTAGAAAGTAAACTACTAGATCTTTAAAAAAAAGCTTGCATATATGTTTTAAATGAAAACAAATTAAGCTAAGTAAGTATTTTTACTCTTTTTTTAGTCTGTATGTGTAAGCCAGTCATGGGCAAAGTACGGCCCACAGGCTAAGTGCGGCCCTTTGGACCAGTCAATCCGGCCTGCCAGTGGCGAATCCAGTAGGGGGGGCTGTGGGGCTGCAGCCCCCCCCAGAACCAAGACATCCCAGTTTTGGTATAGTTAAAAATTGCAATAACGTTTTTTTTTTTAATTTTGGTAGTAAATATGATTATTCCGACTTACTTTTCCGTGATATTTTTTTAGCAGAATCATTATTCTTCAGGGTCTGTAACCCTAGTCATTAGGTAGGTTTTGAATTTTTTGAAAAAATTTTATTAGGTAGGTATTTGGAATTTTTTTTCAAAACAATTATATAGAAGGTTTTTTCACCGGTTTTATGTTTTTGAAGGCGTTGATTACGAATATCATATTTGCTCCCATTTGGAAGGTCGACTTCATAGTAAAAAATTACAAAAATTTTCGATTTTTTGCTTACATTTCAAAAACTACAAGTTTCTAGATCATAATCTCAATTCACATAATTTCAAGAAAACAAAATTTCACTACTTAAATTTGATTTTCTGAAGAGTGGTTCTGCCGCTAGAGTGTGCTGAAAAACGGCGATTTTTTGGTCTTTACGCAAAAAAAAGTGAAAAACGTGCGCTTCTAGCGTCTACAAAATTAAAAATATTCACGTTATCAACACAAATTTTATCTAATGTGAAAGAGAATTTAATTGTCTATTCATAATGTACCCTACATTATTATTTTTTGTGAAGGGGGAGAATAAAACTTTCGCGTCTTACATCCAAAACGAACTCTTCCCAGATGTTAATCAATCGAAAATTCAATCATTTTTTTAAATTCATAAATTAAATTATGGAAGTGCTTTAATGACTGAATTTATATGTTTTTTACATTGCTGAATCCGAATTTTAAGTTTAAAAACCCGTAAAAAGGCAAAAATTTAAAATTTATTTTGCATTTTTTGATGTGAAGGTAACCTTTTAAATAAAAATAAACTCGAAATTTCCATAATTTAATTTATAAATTTAAAAATTGATTAAATTTCCGAATATTTTATTATGGTGTTGATAAAAATATTAATGAAGTGCTACAACGGTTCTTAAACTGTGGTCCGCGGACCCCCGGTGGTCCGCAGCGTCTTCCTAGGGGGTCCGCGAGTAACCCTGGGGAACACTCAAGACTCAAGTTACCTTTGATTTGAGTGCTTCCCAAAGATTATGAGGTAAAACACCACTTGAAAAATTTTCACCACACAAATTTTCAAAAACATTTCTGGGGGAGGACCCCCATCAATCCCCCTGAGAGTTTTGACTTTGATTTAAATTTTTTTCCTTGAAAATTCTGTGGTTTACAAGGAGCTGCTTTCTTTAGGTGTAACAAAAAATGTCAAAAATTAATTAAAATAGCTTTTTGAAGCAAATTTTCAAAATTTTTCGGGGAAGACCCCCCCTGAACTCAAATCTGGTTACTGCTCTGGGTGTTTAAATCTTGGGGGACGTGAGGTCTGGCTGTTACATAAAGGGGGGGGGGCGCGGAGATCGAAAGTTTAAGAACCGCTGAAGCGCTAGATAAATTAAGCCAAAAGAGCCGAGAATTACAAATTTTATTGTAATGATTTCAAATTTAAAATTTAAATAATGATCATGTAAGTAAAAATAAAAAATATTATTTTCAGTTAAAAAATTTGTACCTTATTTAGATAGGTCTTTAAGATCACAGTTTTTTTGAAGTGTATTTTAGTACCATATAAAAAGTCTTACATAATAGGAGTTAAGACATTTGAAACTCAGCCCCTCCCAGACAAAAATCCTGGATTCGCCACTGCGGCCTGCAGCATGGTTTTGAATAACCCCTACAATTACACATAGGACAAAATGTTTTTTATATGACTACCATTTAGCTACACTACTGCGAATCAGCTCATCCCAGTTTCTATCAGATTATGAAAAACCTTTACAGACTAAATATCAGTTTTATCTGTCACATGCAACTTTCTACTCTTCCAAAAGAACAACCAATTTGCAACTTTTTTTCCCAAATTTTTTACCATTGTAGCATATAAGTTGTGTGTGATGTAAAAATCAACTTTAAAAATTATCACTCATAAAAATGTTTTGTTAAATTTTTTGTTTCTGGCCCGCCTAGATTATTTTATCTGGCCCTCCCCTTAAAAAGTTTGCCCATGTCTGGTGTAAGCTATGGGAGGAATTTTCTACAAGCTGTCTAGCCGAACTGCTTACAGCTCTCTTCAAAAATGTTTGTAGCCTTTTGTAGAAGCTCAGTGCATTGTAGAAAAACCCTTTTATATAAGGAATTTCCAATAACTTTTCAGGCACTTCTCATTCTGTTGTGTGATTGGTTTTGACTTGTATGAGGGAGGAGCTAAAGCAGGTTCTTATTGGTCTATTGGTTACACAAATTTGGCACAGAACATTTTTTTTTCAGCATTTATAAATTACCATATAACCCCTGGAATGAAGTGGCAAGTTTTTCTCGTGGCAGTCTGACTATATGAAGCCTTGGTATCCCAGGAACTATAAAACCTTTTTCTAAGGGAAATATTTTTCAATTATTACAATACATAAGACAATCTATTACCTACAGGATTTATATTACTTTTTTCTTTCAATTGTTTGCTCTCATCCACTTTAGAATGAAGCCAATAAAACCTAAATTCAGTCTGAAATTGAAACAAATTAAATTTTAAAGCCTTTGATGAATTTTTAGGGAATAAAAACAATAAATGATAAGAATACAAAAGTTAACTTATTACCTCAGAATCAAAACATGGGTGAGCATTCCAACACATAACATCTAAAATATAAAAAGTTTTAGACAATTCATGATAGATGCAGTCCAATAGTGTGTAACCAGGAAGAGGACCATCTGTAAAAAGTATTTTTAATGAATGGAACTAATTAAACTTTGTGCAATGCAATAAAAGAAATATCCAAGTTTTCATTAAAATCAAGAAGTTTTTAAAATATGTTATAAAATAAAGTAGCAACACATTTTCCAGGTAGTTAAAAAGTTTCCAGCAAAAATATACTTTTGCAGGAGAGCATAAGAGTAGCTTTTAGTAAAGAGCGAAAAATGTGCTTCACCATGTGCAGTATCAGAATGAAAATCTTAAAACTAATATGTTAGATCAGGGGTCGGCAACCTGCGGCTCGCGAGCCGCATGTGGCTCTTTTGATGTAAAGTTGCGGCTCTCCAGTTCTATACGAAAAAATTAATAATTTACTATCAAAACCCTTAAAAATAAGAAAATATATTTTTTAGTACCTAATTTTTTCAATAGCTTTTATTTCCATAATCTTTCATTACAAATCGCTTCGCATGTGTGAAATAAAAACATTCCACAATGAAAAAAGCACTGATTATCCAGAATTGGAAGACAAATGGCTGCAAAAATTCAACTTCATGGTAAATACCACAATGAAACAAATTAACTAAATCTAAAACTGCTAGGAAAGGGCCTAGCCTACGCCTTGGGGCTCGGACCAAAACGAGTTAAAACCCTACTTTTTGGGTCAAATTTCTAAAATTTTCTGGGTGAGGACCCCCAGACCCCCCTTTTGTGTTTATAACAATATTATTTACTACTTTTTATATATTTTATATGATTACGTATTTAAAGCCATTTATTTTAAATCAAAAATCAAATATATATATATATATAAGCAAATACTATATAATTTGGAAACTAAAATTTTTAGTGCGGCTCTTTAAAAACTGGGAAATTTTCGGCTCTTCTGCTTCAAAAGGTTGCCGACCCTGTGTTAGATAGATATTATAGGATTGGAATGCAGTGAAAAGTTCTGGTTTCCCAAAGGCTGCCACAACATGGAAAAGGTTAGTATAACCCCAGATATATAATATTGGCTGAAAATTTTGCTACAAATCAGGAAAAAAAAAAACATTTTATACCATGAAATTGCAGGTATGAATGACTAGTCTGTACATAAACTTCATACTTTTTAAATGAATACTTTTTAATAAAATTTTTGGGGGATCACTCAATTTTAACCCAGTCTGAACCAAATCACCTATTCCATAAAATTTAAGAAAATAATGAATTCTCATAGAGAAAAATCTTAGAAAAATAAAACTTGTTTGGTAAAATGTCAACATTGCAAACTTATTTTCTGCTAGAAGTACAAAATACCTAAATCACTCTTTCACACGATAAAAACAATAAAATTACAAAAACATAATCAACCTTTCAGTTTCTTATGTCCACCAGGAAGATAAGATGGAAACGAATTTAAGCGATAACCACTCTTTGTATAAACCTTTGTAGAGCCCTGAAATACATGTACAAAACATTTAACAAAACAATAAACTGACTATGAATTAATTTATTTCACAAATGGGTAATATGTTACATACAAATAACTAGTCCATGGCATACAAAATAAATTGCTATAAATATAATATAATAATATAAATATAGCATCCTAAATAATACTTAAATCAAGAGATATTTTAATAGGGGATTATAAAATGTTCAATATGAGTAAAAATAGCCAAAAGTATACAAACTTTAGAGGCAACAACCAGACATCTTTTTCCAACTGGACAAAGAACTAGATACCACTCATCAACAAAATCATTTGGAACTTCTACAAGCCATTCAGACAGCATTAACTATATAAATAAAGACTATATCAATGAAGAAACTAGCTTTTATATCAGGTTTGGATTAAATTAAAATCTTTCTGATCGTGAAATTTTCTTCAATTATTTCCTGCAAAATATAAAACTTCACAATCCTTTAAATTTTGACTTAAAATTAGTGATGAGCAGGTATACAATATAAATGTAAAGTGCCATACCTGATCTTTGTATGACCTTGGAGGTTTAACATATTCAACATCCATTTCTTCATCATATTCATCTTCCACTTGATCTTCATCCCACTCACTAGTAGCAAGCCCTCGTGCATGACTAGCAAAATCAAAACGTTTCCTGAAAAATGGTTAGTTAATATTAGAAATACCATATAAATTCATCTGAACTTACTACTATGATTTACTAGAGTTTACAGCAGGGTTTAAGCTAAAAGGAAAAATCCCTTTAGCAAAAAAATGGAGAAAAAAAAACCTCTAGCTTTTCAGGATTGCTTTGTAGACCCCCTAACCAGGGTGATTCTGGACTGTCTTTCAGTAGTCTACACCCCCAAACTTATTAATACATGAGAAATGTCAAATGTATATAGTGTCACCTTTTTTTCTGTTATACAATCTTGTGCATGGGCGCCGCCAGGATTTCTTTTAGGGGGGTGCAGGCCTGTTTAGGCTCGCGTCACATTAGCACGACTATTTTGAAACTAGTCGCGGAACCCATTAATCAAGGGGGGAGAAAGCATGGAGTTTAACCCTGTGCATCAGTGGCGTTAAATAGGAATTTATTTCGGAAGGGATTATAATATTTATACTTAATATAATATTTATATACTTAATATTTAAAAAGTTATTAAAATAGAGTTCCAAGTACAAAAGGGGATCTGGGGGTCCTTCCCCAGAAACTTTTTGGAACTTTACCCCTAAAAACAGGGTTTTATCTTGTTTTTGGTACACTTAGCCCGAATTTTGGATCTATACTTTTTGTAAGGATTTGGATTTTGATGAACTTACAATAATAAAGTTTTTAATAATAAAATTCCAAGTACAAAAAAGGGGGGCCTGGGGGTCCTCCCCCAGAAAATGTTTTGAAATTCGACCCTAAAATACAGGGTTTTAACTTGTTTTGGTACACCTAGTCTGAATTTTGGGGGGGGGGCCCTCACCCCCCCTTTATATACGCCACTGTTGTGCATATCCCGCCACCTCTATTTCACTCCCTGTAAATACTCCCTTGTTTCTTTTAAAAGTCTAATGCTTGACACAAAATATCAAAATGTTGGTATTTTTAAAAAAAAGTATCACGTAAGATCCCCTTGTGGTACCGCTGGGGGGTATGGGGGCCCTCCCCCAGAAAAAAATTATGAATTTTACTTGTAAAAGTAGGGGTTTAAATGATTTTGAGAACCTTTTTGGGTCTATCACTTTTATCTTTTGACACAAAATTTCGAGGAATTTCTCAAGTGTCATACAAGCTCCGACTTCAGAAATCCGAGATGGGCCGAAAAGTGTCAAAGTGAGTCCGTGAGGGGTCTCCGGCACTCTAAAAACTAGAATTTTTCAAAATCCAGGGTTCGTACAAATTTTCACAAATCAACTCATCAAATTTTTTACACAACTTAAAACGTTAACAGAATAATTAAATAATTAAATTGCAAAAAATGATATTGATCAAAAATTTTTAGTAAAGAAATAAAAAAAGTATTTTTGAGAGTTTTTTAGGATCTAAAACCATATCAGATATCTAAAACAGGTTATCTAAAAAATTTAAAAAAACCCCACAGTATTATCATCTTATTAAGTTGCTTCAAAGCAACTTTTCAGTAAAAATTTACAATTTAGAAAATCCTCATAACAGGGTTTGTACACTTATTGAGGAAAAAAATTAAAGGACTTTCAGAATAAATGCATATAAGTTCCTAGTTTCAAAAAAAGGGATTTGAATAAAAGTTGAATTAAGTTATATAGTAATCGTATATTAACAAAATATTTTTATGTAATTTTTAAATAAATGAACCTATATAAGTAGACAGAATTAATTTCAAAAAATGAAAAAAAAAAAAATACTTTCAATAAAATGGAAAATAATGATAAATAGTTATTCTATAAAGCAGTGTGGTCCAACCCGTGGCACGCGGGCCACAAGTGGCACTCGAAGAAATATTCGTGGCACTCGCCTCAAAATTAAATTTGTATTCTAACTCTAACTATATAGAATATAATCCACATTTCAATTTTATTGCAGAAATGTGTAAAAACCCGGTTTTAGAGTCTAATTTTCAAAACATTTTCAGGGGAGAACCCCTGACACCCCTTGGAAATTCACTTTGGGAATCAGTTAGAATCAGCTAAAAATCTGCTATTTCAGGTCTAATTTTCAAAACAGTTTCAAGGGAGAACCCATGAACTCCACTAGGAGTTTTCTTGACTTAAAATTTAAAAGGGACATTAAAACCACATCAGTAGAAACTCCAGTTGGGGTAATAGTTTATAAATTTATATTTTATCTTCACTTATGGCTATATCGTTTCAACAACTTATTAGTTTATTTCAAAAAGTATACATCAAATTGAAAGGAGTTATATACAATCTTTATAGATGCCGTGAGTTGTAATTAAAGTTTAATCTATAAGTATTATTTCATAAATGTTCAGTACAGGGAGACAGTTGTCTTATATGTATATCAATATGTTTACAACTCATTTTTGAATTTTTTTCTATTCTCTTGAGAAAAAAAACACCCAACCTTTTCCAACCCTTTTTTACCATTAAACTTAAAAAACACTTCTTGTTCTTTCATTTTCAAAACACTGTAAACGGCCTAATTTCTAAGAAAGATTAATTAATTAATTAATTAATTATTCTTTTAACAACGTATTTTCAATTCGATTAAGTAAGAAATTTTTTTTATTAAATTAAATTAAATAAATATGAACATCAAGGAAAATAGTTTTTAAAATATCGCACCAACTACTATATAACCTTGCATACATAAGAATAGTTTTAATGATCCAGCCAATATTTTTGCATTGCCCATTTAAAGTGAGAAAATCCTTAAATGAAACGCTTCTAATCATAGTCGAAATACATGTTCCAGTGTTGAAATAAGCTTGACTTGCCTGTGTTATATAAACTAGAGATGCATAATTTTAGATTTTTATTGTCCGTGGCACTCCACTCCCTTTAAAAAGTTAAATTGGCACTCGGGTAACTAATGGTTGGACCACACTGCGTATAAAGCATTGACTCAAAATGTATAAAATGCAGGATAAGAAAAAATAAAACACTCTGACAGGATTAAAAAAACTTTACCCATAACTAAGAAGTTTAATTTCAACCCCCCAAAAATTACCCATATGGAACATTTTATAAGATTTACTACCTGATAAAAATTTAAATAATGCTTGAATAATATTATTTACCTTAAAACTTTCATACACCCTATTATCTATACACACCTTGTAATTCTTTGTTTGATATTAAAATTATTTTAAGTTCAAACTATAAATTTCTATTTTCCTTCTGGCAAACAACAAGAAATTCCTCTAATAAATCTTTTAATTAGCCAGCAAAATATTGGTCGCATTTGAACTACAATAAAAGAACCCTTTCTCCAAAAACAAGCATTACGCGAAGTACGAAAAACACGATCGTGAACCGACCGCCAAGTTGTTTTTTCTACCCGCGTCCACGCCGTCAAAATGCCAACTTTACAGGCAAATATCTGGAAGCATTTTTATTTTCCCTGGAATTTCTATTTTGAAAACGAAAAAGGTGCAACCGGGAATTCAATCCTTAATACGGTTCTTTTTGGGCGTTTTTTCGGGAAAAATCCGGAACATTACGCAAAAAATTATATTTTTCCAGAATATTTTTATAATTCCCTGAGTATTCAGGGTTTTCCAGGGCATTTTCTAATTCCCTGAGTTTTCCAGGTTTCCATGGTTATCGGACACCCTGATAATGTATGTACAGCTGAATTTTTAGTCGTCAAGTATGATGCCAATCAACTAAACCAAGTATGATAATTGGTCGCCAAACTTGGCGATTAAAATCTGCAGCCCGGATTTGCTTCATTAACCAAATTTTTTTAAAAAATATACCCAATTGCTCACCCTGGGGAAAACGTCACCGCACGCCACTGGCGAAAAGGGGTAGGGGTCAATGGGGGTAGAGAGTCTGGCCGGGGGTTGCTTTAATCCACCAAGTGAGACTCGAACGCCATATCCATTGCTTTACTCCGAAAATCGCAGCTGGCGAGACGCGGAATGACGGCCTCATTCTCTGTACTACGATCCTATGTTCTACAAAAGGAGGGGGTCTAGGGGTCTTCGCCAGAAAATTTTTGGAAATTTGACTCTAAAAAAACAGGGTATTAACTAGTTTTGATACACCTACTCCAAATTTTGGACTTAAATTTTTAGGTAGATTTGCACTTTGATAAACTTAATAGGGTAAGTGCACCAGTAGCCGACCAGTCACCAGTTTCCGTCCAAAGCGACTTTATTTAATCAGAATAAGAAAATAAAAAGACTTGAAAACTTTCTGTCAACGCTAAAAATTCAATAAAATATAAAAAATTAAAAATATAGCTATACAAAAAATCCCCTAAAATTTGTATCAAAGATAAAGAAAGCGAAAATGTGAACACACCTAAAAATTTGCTTACTTTTTAGTGTCTCGCAACTACGTCAATATGGCCGTATGTTCTTAAAAAATTTCAAATAATTCCTTTGAAAACGATATTTGAGATTTAATTTTTGCATAACCACATTGTTTACTGTCGAAACAAAATAAGTAACCAAACATTTTTGAACAAATATTTCTTTTAACAATAATTTTAGTGTGGTCGGGTATTGGAACCTTGTTTTACGAATATGTACCAATATCCGACCAGAGTGATCGGAAAATGGAGAAGTGTATTTTTTGCTTAGATCCAAAATCCGACCATTACTTAAAACTAATAAAACAATGAATAATTAACCAAAATAAAATAGTCACAAAAAACTAGAAATATTTAAAAAAGATTCAGCTTTAAATATAACAAATATCAAACGATAATTAATTCAATTTCACTACTTTTATTTGATATATTTAGCAATTTTAAATTAAAAAGTATGAATGGTTTGTTTTGTTTACCAAGCTAAAAAATCTTAATTAATTTTTTATTAGGTATATTTACTTAGTTTATAAACAAAGATTTTCTTTAATTTTTATTGCTGGAATTACATTAGCGATTTAATAATTAAATAATAAATTTACTACTTAAAATTTTCTTAAATTTGACCATTTCTTAAAAAGGACCTAATTTTTTTATATGAAAATGGGAAAAATCTTTTGATTTCCGAATGAAAAGAAAATGAATTTATGATTAAATATTTACAGATAGCAATGGCCTTGAATCTCGAACATTTTCTGGATCATTTAGCAAATTTATTTGGTCCATTAAAATAATGCAGAGAAAAAGCTTGAACTTTTCATCTTTACTGACTATGAAACAAGGGCGTATCCCCCCCGCGAAATTATGAATAAATGTTCTAAAATTAGTCAGTTAAAACACATTTTTAGGTTCACATTTCCAAAAATTTCCTGGGTGAGGACCCCCTTAGACCTCCATTTTAATACTTGTAACTATATTATTCACATTTTCTTTTTCCACTTCATGAGGATGCAAGTTATACCTTAAATGTTTTAAAAAACTACATTGAATCTATTAAATATGCATGGAGTGCTTAGGAATATTTTTGGGACCTCTCCCCCGGTGCAAAAATTTAGCTTTAGGCTAAATTTTAATGGCTATATTTTTAAGAGGATATTTGGGCCCATCCCGAAATAAATTTCTATGTACACCACTGATATGAAATTGAAAGTGTCAATTTTTATATTCATTATAACCAAATGATGCCCGGTGACAGCAGATTCTTTTTGTCCACTGAAAAGGATGTGACGAAAAGTTGTAGAGGATTCTAAAATCACATATAGAAAACAAAATTATCTTTATAAAAAAATCCTCAAAATTTGAAAAGTAAGATAAAGTAATTAATTAAATTATGTTCTAACACTTTTAGCTTGTTTATATTTAGTTGCTTCAGTCTTTTTAATTAATATTTTAGTAGGTACAACAGATTTACAATCTGGTCGGATATTGGTGCATGCTATGGTCGGATATTGGGGTAAGGTGGTCGGCTACTGGTGCAATGGCAATAAATTAATAAATTGTAAAATTTGATGGCTTAATATTTTTTAAAATTTTTTTGAAAACATACGTTTTGTTAAGGATAATTTTAGGTATTTAAAGGCACCAGTAGTCAGACATTTGATAGTTTTTCCGAGGAGCTATATCAAATTGAAGGTAAAAATTTCCTTAACTGGTCGGGTACTGGGTGCGTTTACCCTATAAAGAAAAAAGTTGTGAATAATAGAGTTCCAAATACAAAAAGGGTCTGGGGGTCTTCCCTCAGAAAAATTTTGGAAATTTGACCCTAAAAAACAAGGTTTTAACTTGTTTTGAACACCTAGTCAGATTTTTTTTAGGGGGGCAAGGCCTCTGTTAAATAAGAAGTTAACTTCAACTAGGGGCGGAAAAACGGAACTTTCGCGAAAAATTGCTATTTTTCGACTTTTCCGGAGAATGTGATCCTGAACACCGGACTTGTTGGCTTCTGACCACTGTAAAGTTGGGTTTTCTACATCGCAATAGCAACGCAAGAAGAAGAACGCAAAACGAAACTTCGCGAAAAATAGCGATTTTTCCGCGATAACTAGTCCTTTTTCTTGGAAATAATCTGGAAAGTAAAGATTATCAAAAGTAGGGATTATTTGAAAAAATCCTAATCAGTTCGCGGGCCGCACATTGATGGTTCGGTTGTGCATCACTACTTTAAAACAATACCAACTTCTCTAAATACTAAATAATAAAAGAAAGAAAATACATACGATTTTTGTGCTTCCAAAAACTTTCGTCGTCTTTCTTCTTGACCAGCCGAACTGGACTTAGCTTTGTATAATGAAAAATGAGGATGGGCCGCAGCAATCGAATTTTGTTCGACTGTCACTTGAGAACCAGCAAACGCATTTATAAGTTCATCCATTACTACTCTAGACACTATACCATTACTTTCAACAATCACAGCTATTAAGAATTTTTATAAAGGTTCAAAACATAAAGGCGATTTCATGTACACTGCAAAACAAGACACTTCCACAATCCACATGTGAGAAAACCGAAAACTGAAAGTTAAATTTATGAATTTACCAGTGGAACGGGAGAGATGTACACTCTATTCTTATTGGTCAAATTATGACAAAACGATTCATGGAGGTAATATCTTTAAAATATTATACAAACCTAAAATAAAAGCTAAGCTACGTTAAAAAATTATAGAATTAAAAATATGGCATTTTTTTCTGGTGATATTATTTAAAATTATATGTTCCAACAACAAAATGCCGATATCAAATAAGCTACCGCCCCTCCTAATCCTCATTGGATTAAATTTATCATGTGAGGCGTGGTAAGTGTTATGTACAACCAATTGAACGTGCGATTTACTACTTTCTTTAGCTCTTCTTAAGTTTGTTTTTATTTACAAAATGCGTAATCTTGGACGTCAAGAGGAAAGACAAATACAGTTTTAATGGAGAAATAAGATTTTTAAGGGAATATACAATGGAATTATACCGGAACAGCTTAAGAAAGAGTCCTCCATCCGCCATATGTAACAGAACAGCTCCCACACCAACATTAATTGTTGATCATCACTGAGTTATATATAAACCTGGAGTGCAAACTTCCTATACTTTAACATTATGAAAATCGTTATTATATAGCTCAGTGGTCAACATTTGAGCTGTGGGTAATCATGACAGCTGCAGGACTCTTTCTGAAGCTGTTCCATTTTACCTTCAGTTTAGTAACTGGAGAAACTTTTTGAGCCATTTTAACACCCAGCATATATCGCTGGCGTCATCGGATAACCTCTTATATTTGATTTTGGGAAACTATAGTATGAGATATTTGGGAGTTCTTGCCAATGAACGGTGTTAATGACAGATTGGAACCTTTGGAATATCGTAGCGAAAAGTAATAAACCCTATCCATTGATGCCAAAAAACGAGGATTGTTGTGGTTTCCCTGGGAACATCAGTGAAACTGTCAGGACTAAACCCCTTTTACTTTCATGTTAAGTAAAAATTCGTTACAGAATGAAAATATATTTTGTGACAGCTACACCTGCTGAATTGACTGTGAGCTTGGAGTAGAGCGAGTGAAGCACTTCTCAAATTTCTCTCAATGGTGATAGCAATAGAGTAAAATAATAAAAGTACATATCGGTCTTCTTGTGATCCTTTGGAACACCTGCTATTTTCTCTAACAGCTTATTAAAATGCAATTCTATTGGTTGTCATGAAAATCTGTTTGGCAAGGAAACAAATTTCGCAACTCTTGTTCTGTATGTTCCCCAAATCAAAGCTATGAGGTTATCCGATGATGCCAGCATAATACTATATAGATTTTCTGCAATTATTTATAAGTGTTCATTCTCTTTTTCAACTGCTTGTAGAAGAAAATTCAGATCAAAATTTTATCTTTATGAATGACAATGCTGTGCCAAATCCCACTGCGTTTTTCATAAATCACTGGTATTGAAAGCATGAACTTACGAACTTAGAAATTACTTTCAGGATTCCTAGACCTAAACACAATCAAGCAGATGTGAGAGCAACCAAAAACATGGCTGTTTCATTCCTGGCAGCCTGTCCCTGCCTTCCAGGAATAATCCAGGTTAATGATGATGGGCACGGTTGCTACTATTCTGTTATATAGCCCAGAAAATCCGTTTTTTAAAAACCATGAATCCTTGAATGCCAAGTTTTATCAAATATCTCAAGCTTAACAAGAAAGCTCAAAATTTGGTCCAATTAAAAAATAAGTATAGGGCTTTAACATTAACAACATCTTTTATGAAGAATCTGGTCCCACCATAATATAACATGATAGTAATCACAGGATGACGGGATTCTATTGCCCTCTGGTGGTTTCCCCCTTTTTAGAAACGGAAATTTGTTTTTGGTTCTATGGCGATAAATACATTATCCCCTTCTAGCCACTGTAACCAGTGCTGAAATTGGAGGGGGACGCCGTCCCCTGAAATATTTTTACCGTCCCCTAAAATATTTGTTTCCAGAAAAAAAAAATTATAAATTTAAGGGTAGATTTATATACGAAAGAAAATTTATTTTTTCTGACTTAAATTCAAATGATGTTCTGATTCGCCTATCAGCGTGCCAGCAGTCTCCCGTATTCCGATTCGCAAATAGATTCGGATTTTTAGGGTCAAATTTCCAAAAACTTTCTGGGGGGAACCCCCAGACCCCCTTTATGTATTTTAATCCCTATTACTCACGATTTGCTGTACAAAAAATGAGTTAAAACCCTGTTTTTAGAGTCTAATTTTTAAAAAATTTCTGGCGGAGCCCAGACCCCCCTTTTTGTACTTGGAACTAACTTGATTATTCACAACTTTTTTTAACATTAGGTTGAGCAAGATGATTCAATTCGATTAAAAAGTTTTTAGAACCCAAAAACAAATCCTGGATCCGCCACTGCATGGTATAACACAAAGATGAATTATGTTTTTTTTTTTACTTTCCGTCAATATTTGCAGACTTAAATGTTACATAGTTTTAAGGTTATAAAAATTATAACTGCATTTGTGCTTTTATTCTAGCATTTAAAAAATGTCCCATTAGCAGGGGCGGGTCCAGGGGGGGGGCCCTGGGGGCCATGGCCCCCCCCCCGAGAAACCCTAACAAATAGCTTAAAAAACACTTTCTTAATGTTAAAATTCAAAAACTTTTCTGGGGGAGAACCCCCAAACCCCCCTTTAATATTTTGACATCCATAGGCGCCAACTTTTATAAAATATTGGGGGGGGGGGGAGGGCCAGTACAAGACATTAAAAAACATAAAATTAAAAGAAACAACCATTAAGTTTACGTGCCTAATTACCTAATTTTGTATCAGATGTATAGATTAAATTTCGTTACATGTCCCTTTAAATATCGCCAAGGTGTAATATTTTGAGGTGCATTTAATGTAAAAGTTTTGTGTAATTATTGCGAGCTCGAAATAAGATGGGGGTCTGGGGGATCTCTCCCAGAAAAATTTTAGAAATTTCTCTGTTAAAAGTAGCATTTCAGCTTAATTCCAAAGTTTGGGGTCTCTCCCCAAGAAAATTTTTAAAATTTGACCCTTAAAACAGGGTTCCCACGGTCCTTGAAAGTCCTTGAGGTTTTTTTTTCGCTAAATTTAGGTCCTTGAAAGTCCTTGAAAAATGGTCCAGGTCCTTAAAGGTCCTTGAATCTCAATCTCAAATTCATCTACGATTCCTTTTCGCAGTTCCCGGTTTTTGCATGAAATATTTAAATTCATCTTTGATTACTTTTTATATTATTTAAAATCTTATTATAAAACTTGTATTCTGTGTGCATAGTCAGAAATTGAGGCACTTGATCAATTTAAAAAAAGTTAAAGAGTAAGCTTGTTTCTGGAAACATCGCAATTGCTTCAGAAGAATTAGGATTTTTATATGGGTCTCTTAAAAAAGGTCGGTCCATGAAAAATTTTGTGGAGGTCCTTGAAAAGTCCTTGATTTTCAATCTTTTCAAAGAGTGGGAACCCTGTAAAAGAAATTTTTAACACATTCTGAGACCTTTTGTGGGTTACCCTCTCCCCAAATAACCGCTCTTGAAGGGGATTCCAAACCAGAAAATATCCAAACATCACAAAATATTGGGGGAGGGGCTTAGCCCCCCTTCAGCTAACATTGGATGGGGCTCAAGCCCTCTCAAACCGGTAATACTATAGTTTAAATACGTATTTGCAAAAATTTTCAGGAGAGGACCCCCGGCCCTTTTCAAAATTGGGCATCTATTTATAATTTCATCCTTGAAAATTCTGTGGTTTACATGCTTTTAAAATGAGCTGAAACTTTATTTTTAGAGGCAAATTTTCAAAAATTTTCTTGGGGGCACCCCCCAGACCCCCTATTAATTTCTCATGGTTACTTATTTACTGTTTTCTCCTTGAACTTGTTTCTCTCCTCTCCTGTTAGGAGTGTAAGAAGTTACCCTCTTTAGGTGTTATCCAATGGATACCAAAAGTACAAAAATGAGTAGAAAAACTTCTATTTGAAGCCAAATTTCAAAACAATTTCTGGGGGAGGACCCCCAGACCCCCCCCCCCACATTTGCTTTCGAGCTAGCATTATCTGAAGAAACCTTTATAACTTTAACAAAGTTTCGCATTTTATTTATGTTATACTCGGAAAGTTGGGAGCCAAACACCTCGCGAACACAAGTATTATTATGGCCTTACAAAAATGTTTCACCCCCCCCACTTTCTAAAACAATGGCACGGGCCCTGGATATCCTCTAAGTTACTATAAACCCCTAAAAAGCTGCTTGAAAGCAAGCACTCTTCAAAAATTTTTCTGAGGCACTGAAAATTTCGAATGTAATACCCTCCGACTTTGACATGGCCCCCCCCGAAAATCTGGTCTGGACCCGCCCTTGCCCATTAGTCCCCACTTTCCCCTAACTAATGCACAATTTTATGTAATCTATAATTTGATTATCAATTCGAATAGGTGCCAAAAATTAGTCTTATTTTTACCCTCCATCAATCATCTACTCTGCAAAAAGGCGAGTCCCCCCAAATATTTTTCTCCAATTTCAGCCCTGACTGTAACTACAGTTTCATTAATTTATCATTCCTTCACATGTGAGGAATGATTTTTCTGTGAGGCATTAGTTTTATATATATTTTTATTGCATTTTGAGATTTTTAAATAGGTATTAGGGGTTGCCATATACAGTAAACTCTTGTTGGTACGCCCCCGCTTAGTGTGACGTCCCGCATATTTCGATGTTTTTCTCCGGTCCCTGGGACCAATAGGCCTTTTATCATTAAAAACTATCCGCTTATTACGACTTCCAGCATATTTCGACGCTTTTCTCCGGTCCCCCGAGGAAAAATCCCGGTTATTGTGTCTTCAAGCTCTTTTCAAATAATGTATGAGCCACAGTACCCAAGAAAAGGCGAGTAGAACAATTTGGTGGAACTGGTTTTTCCCACCCATTCCTCTTTTTCCCCGAATGGCCCTCAAGAAAAAGGAAGGCCAGTGTTTTGCTGGTCACGTGACTCAGTATGCTTGTTCTATGACAAATCAAAACCCTCCCTGAATTTCTTGGAAATTCTTTCCCCTCTCCAATTCTAATTCCTTCACTCACTAGCGCCTGCAATTCAATAGCCGTATTGGAGGCAGTCCCTCTCAGCTATTGATAATGCAGAAGATATGCTAAGAAACCTCAGTAGAATAGAAACCTTCCTCATTCAGAATTTTAGAAAAGAAAACCAGAAGCTACTCCTTTTGGAGATCTTTTAAATCAGATTGTGGTGTGTATAAAATGTAAAGATTGTAGATGTACCAATAAAAGATGTGAATGTTTGTTCTGTTTTTTGACATTGTTCTTTTGCTTCTATTTTAGTGATAAAATCCCGCTTCAAAAGGTTTCTAGATAAAGATATATGTATTACTTATATATATCGCCAAAACGGTGTTTTAAGGAATTCCGCATAGCGTCGTACCGCTTATTACGACATTTTCAAACATCCCCTTGAACGGCGTACTAACAGGAATTTGCTGTACTTTTATAGGTATGTACTGTAAATTTTATGTACAAATTGTGTTTTATATTTAAAAAATAAATATATTAATGTTTCTTATATATATAAGCAAGACTTTCTTCTTATACCTTTGAGGCTGTTTAAATATTATGTAAGCACCTGGAGGAGCAGGGTTAGCCATTTGTTTATTTTTGCTGAAAAGGGAAATATGAATAATGCTAGCATAAGACATTAAACCTCTTCCCTTTTGAAAATCTCGCGTAACTTAAAAAAAAAACAATTATGTACAAATTAAATTTACAAAAGAAACTTAACTTTTTAAAGAAAAATAAAATTTTCTGAGTACTAGCATCTTGACCATACAAGGAAATAGAATGGTGGGGAAGAGATTTGGCTATTTGCTTACGTAGTTGAGGGAGGTTGTGATTTGGTTATTTTTGCTGACAAAATGGGAGGTTACAATTGAAGGGCTTGGTGGATGAAGGGGTTATGTAACATTTTTTGAAAATACAATCTAATTCAATGGATGAAAGAGTTATGGGCAGATGTGTTACGTAGCAAAATCTGAATATTTCAAAACAGCTAGAAACAAAGATTGTTCTTCTTAAAGAAGATGAAGGGGCTATGTAACATTAAACACTATGCAACAATAAAACTTTGAACCTAAATTACTCGAAACTAGGGTTTTGTAACATAACCCCTTCATCTCCCAAGCCCTTCAATTACTAACAGATGCGGATCCAGCATGGCTCCAAGGGGGGCATTTTTCCAGACCTTTACCTTTTGAGAAAAATGTCAAAACGTTGGGGATTTTCTAAAAAGTATCACTCAAGATCCCCTTTTAGTACTGCTGGGGGTATGGGGGTTCTCCCCAGAAAGAATTTTGAAATTTGACCTGTAAAAGTAGGGTTTTAACTCATTTTGAGTACTTTTTTTTGGTCCAAGGGGGGGGCACTGTTCAGAGTGCCCCCTTGGATCTGCCATTGAAAGGGCCCCTTTTCTAGTATATCTTGTTACCTTTATTCAGGTATGGATGTCCTTTTTTGTCCCTGGAAATGAACAGATGTGCCCTCCTCTATAACATAAGGTAGGCAAATGAGGGTTAGCACAAAACAGTTGAATAAAATTACTTTATTTTAAATCTTTTAAAACAATTAATTATGTCCAACAATTGAAAGTGAATGTATTTGAGAAAACCTTTGGTTTTGAATCTGTTTCAATTTTTCTTCAGACATAGTAAAATCTTTTAAACTTGGAATGCTATTGGTAAATAAATTAGCACTATTTCCACTATGTTCAACCTGAAAAAGAATTGTAAAACATTTTTAAATAAGTTAATACTTTAAAAACCTTAAGATTACAAAAAATAAAGGTAAATCTAATCTAGCACAAAATGAAGGCTACAACACCATAATTTTTACTTTGACAAACAATCGAATGTTACTCAAATTTATGCTTATAATTAATTCTATATTAATGAAATAAAATTATTTTTCAATATCATAATTATTATGAAGTATCTTTTGTGACAAGCAAGATCAGTGATAAACACTTATTCCAACCTAACTTCTTCTCAATCCCAACCAATTTGCAAAAATCATGTAAAAAAGTTAGTTTATCCCATGTCTGAGTTCAGTTCATTCATTTTATGTGTTGATGTTAAATCACAATCAGTAAAAATATTTTTCAAAAATGTTCAATTTTCAGAGTTTTTTGTGACGTAGCAATGTGCTTAGGATAAAGCCAGACTCCAACCTCCAAAGATTTTTTAAATTCAAATAAAAACTATTTTTTTTTAAGTTAGAAAATAAAACAAAATATATTATATGCCATTTTAATTATATGTACTATAAAATTTTCCTCTTTATGTTTTGTACTAAGTACTATATATTTAACATTTCTTTCTCATTTAAAAATACCACATCTAAATTTTTTATACCTCTTTAAGCAAAAAATATCAAGAGTATAGTGTTTAGGTATTATGTGGTACTAAATTTGAAAATAGGTTACCTGTGCTTTCATTAGAGCTTCTAAGCAAGGTTGAAAGTACTCAATCCTTCCTTCATATAATAACGGCAATTCTGACTTTAATAATTTGTCTTGATTTTTGAACTCCTCTTCTAAATTTGCAAAATTTTTTTGTGCCTAGACCCGAAAAAAAAATATAATTAACTCTAAACAAAGATATTGAGGTACCACTCTAAATGATACAATATACTTTAAATTACAATCCAGTTTAATATCAGAGTAGCCAAATATAAATCATAATTTAAACCAGGAATGGCTAACCCACGGGCTGCATGCAGCCCACATGAAATAAATAATTTTGCAGCCCAATAATTTTCGTACGTTAAAAAAACTTTACTTCAAGCAATATTTTCCTTCAAAACCAATGTTTTGTTTCAAAAAAAATCCCAAAACCATTTGTTTTACATTAATATAGACAACCAAAAGTGAAAGAGTTGAAAAACAAATATCTCACTCAGAGCGTATATAAAGGGGGGGGGCAAATTTGGACTAGCTTTACCAAAACAAGTTAAATCCCTGTTTTTAGAGTCAAATTTCCAAAAATTTTCTGGAAGAGGACCCCCAGACCCCCTTTTGGTACTTGTAACTTAATTACTCACAACTTTCCTTACATTAAGTTGTTTAGAACACAAATTCTACCAAAAAATGTATTAAAAAACTACATCGGAGTTATTAATAAATATGCGTGGGAGGGGCTGAGGAGTAATTTTGGGCTCCTCCCGAAATGAATTTATCTGAAAAACTCCCTAATCTATAAATACTTATTTTATACTTTTCAACTAACGTCTCTGTCATTCTGAGTTGTTCATATCCTAAAATTTTATATGTGGCCCTCGGGAGTATTGTGTATTTCTAAAGTGGCCCTCAAGATCATTTTGGTTAGCCGTCCTTGATTCAAACAATTGATTTTTTTTTAAATCAAGTGATTTGATCCTACAATTTTAAGAATATTGAAATAATAAAAATTTTTTGTAAGATTATATATAGGCTTTAAAATTTATTTGCTCTGTGAATTAAAATTAAATAGCTTTGTGATGCAAAATGTAATACATAGAATCATTACAAGATTGTTACTGCATTAAACAAAAATATCATGATAAAACATTTAATTTACAGATATACTTACTAAATCCAGTTTAACTAAATTAGGGCCTGTTTTTTCTTTTTCTTTTAGCTTCAGTACTTTCTGTGAAGCCTTTGCACATTCCTTTAAAGCAAGAGTAAAATCATAAATAATTTCTAAGGTCATAAACAGAAATTGTTACATTTTATCATAAAATATATTAAAGAAATAGTTATAGAAATAAACACATATAAAGGATAGATTGTAATCCAATATAACATACCTAGTATAAATATCTAATACAGGAGTTACAAAACGTTTTGAAAGAAAGAGGGGAATTTTTCTAAAGAAAAATTCAATGCAGAGCACTATCTGAAGATTAATTTTTCATGTAGTAGAAAATACATTATTAGGTGCATAAAACTTTTTGTTACTAGTAAAAGTAATGAAAGCATGTATGGAATGTTTTTGAGTATTTGAATAAATTATAAATTTATTCAGGGTGGCTACAGAAACAGCAAAAAAAAACTTCTCTGATTTTTTCTGTACTTACATGACTTATTGACTGGTTTAATTTCTAACAATTGCATCTCAACATCAGCTTCTGCATTAGAGTAGGATCTATGTTTTGTTTTAGTTGAGAAAAATGCAGAAAATCTGG
Source organism: Tetragnatha montana (assembly GCA_963680715.1). Taxonomy (NCBI): domain Eukaryota; kingdom Metazoa; phylum Arthropoda; class Arachnida; order Araneae; family Tetragnathidae; genus Tetragnatha; species Tetragnatha montana. The sequence continues at coordinate 40,958,406 of OY796675.1, forward strand.
ATTCCCAGATATTTGTTGTTGTGAAAGGAAGGAGAATTTTGCTTTATAAGTCAATTTTAATTTTGGTCTTGGCTAGAAAGTGAATTCCAAAATTTTTATAAGCAAATTTTTCTCTTAATAATTCAATATGATAAGCAATAAAATAATAATTCAATTAGACAATAGACACTGTCATTCCTGTGCTGACAGATGGGCATAATTTCTGAACTTGCTAAAAAACAATCATTTATTGGATATTATTCCAAAACCAAATCTAATGTGTATTCAAGATGTTTCTTAGTGGGTAGGGGAGAGAAGAAAAAAGGTCCATAAAGATAAAAACTTTACAGAAAGTGGAGCTAAGAAAGGCAACATTTTAGGCACTGTAAATTTATTTAAAATTAAAATTTTTTTGGTTGTTTTGTACTATTGGTGACAGGGTTAAAATTAATCTTTAAAGGTAACTCAGGCACACAGATGAGTGGATAATCCACAGACAGTCAAGGTTCTGCCGCATGTTGAAATAGGTTGGTGGAAATTCAAAAATTATTTAGTGAGTTAATTTGGGTAAAAATTATCCAGGTTTTTTCCAGGTAGGAAAATATTTATTTTGATAATGTGGTTATTATTGAATATTTATGAAAACATAATACTAATTTAAGTCCTCTCACTTGTATGGATTTATCCCTTTTCTTTAAAGCACTGTTAGTTTCTGAAAATACACTTTGAAACCTGAAATGAAAGATACCAGATTATTATTTTTTTGTACTAACTTATAATATTAAAAATACACATTATAAAAAGATTAAAATTCACATTAGCTATTGAAAATATTGTGATGGATAATACTCAGTTTTCCTCTTATATCATTTGTATATATTTTTTGTATTTCAAAAGGTATATACTAAAAAGGAACAGGTCCACCCATAGATTATGATATATCCAGGCAAGACTTTCAAACTACTTCATTTGATCCATTCAAACTTTGAATTCTCAAGAAGTTTTCAGTTGTAAAGGTAACTCTTTAAAATGTGCCAATTTTAAAATTCCCAATTTATTAACAAATATTCATCATAAAAAAATATTAACTTTTTTAAATATCGGAAGTTCCTGTGAAAAAAATTGTTCTTATATTTAAATAGCATACTTTTTCAAAGGTTCCACAACTGTTCTGCGAGTCACTAACACCTGTAAATGAGTTTAATTTTGAATAACTATTAGAAAAATACTATTTTAAGTGGCAATACATTGTAAAAATTTTGCAATCAGATAGTAAAGTTAAAAGAAAAAATATCTAGACAACCATATCTTACCAGATCCTCATCATAAGAATTAGCTTCTGAAACATATGAGTGCCATTCTTCTACTAACTCCCTTAAATTATCTTCTTCATGACACAACAAACTATTTGATAGATCAGAAGTCATCTTTTTCTCACAGCGGTTAACTTCTATAGAAAATATAAGACTTTTAAATCTTGGAAATGGTAATCTGTAAAACTAGGTAGGTCTAGGAAAAAATATTTACCAAGAATGCAGTCTTCATATTTTTTTGCATCTTTATACAGTTTTTTAGTTGTGTTTTCTAACCTGTTTAACAGCAAGTCATAGTAAACAAACATTAAACGAGTAGATAGCACAATGACAATGTGTAAGGAACAAAACTTAATAATCAAAGAGCATTGAGAAAGAAAGAGAATGCATCTAAATTTCAGAAGATAGCAATAGTTGTAGGCAAAAAAATTGGGAAGGAAATTTTGATTTTTGTAGACATGCAAAACAAATGCTTGAAAGAAGATGAGAATCAAAGAAATTTGTTAAAATATTAACAAGAACTTACTGTTCAAGCTTAGAAGCATGCTTTTCAAGCACTACCTCATCCTGGATAAGGTAATCAAGATTAGTAACCCATGAAAAATAAAAAGATAGGCATGTCATCAGCACAATGAAAAACTGCAAAATTTTCAATTTTGAGTAAACAGCATATGTTAAGCAATAAGCATGCCTCACACCCAGTCTATTATGGTTAAAAAAATCATTACATCATATTAACTTGGACATTTACTTCTGTAAAACTGGAGTGACCATGTGTGAAATAACAAAACCATGGAAGTGAAATCTCAATAGGAAAAACACAAAGCTGCCCCATTTGACTTTGTTGTCGGCAAAAATTCTCAATCATTACATTCAAAAAGGGATTTTCTGCTTCTAACTAGTCTGAAGATTAACCTTTTATAGGCCAAATTCAGATCCAGGTATATTTTTATTAATATTTTTGCATAATTAAACTTTAATGCTTCAATTAAGAAAAATTATCAATATGAAATCTTGTAAAAAATCTTTACATGTGATTTTTATGATGTTCCAAATTACACATCACCAAAATACCAACATTTTACATCATTAAGCCTATAAGTTTTATACATTAGCCTGGAAAATACAGTGTAGGAAGGAAGATATTAAATACAATTAAAATATGAGAAATTAATTATTTTCTTTATTTAATTTCGGCAAACTAGAAACAAGAACAGTTACCCAAATAAGATGAATGCTTGTTTATGGGTAGAAACACCTAAACTTAAAAAGTTGAATAGCTTAAAATTTGATTTAATTGCGGATTTGTCATTGTGCCAACGATTTATAGATTAGTCTTACCAACCCAAACAAATGTTAGTATTCAATTTTGTTAGTAAAGAATACTACACACAAAGTTATTCAACACTTTTCAAGAGCTATAGAAGAGAAGCATAAAAAATTAGAGTTGAGATAAAATGTTACAAAAGCCATGCTTAGGTAATAGTTAAAGTAAAAGAATCAACACTCCCCATTTATCAAAAAGTGGAGGTATTATTTATTATTGTGGAGATATTTCTATCCACTGATTTACAAAATAACCAATTCTTTCAAATGTTTTACTTTCTTCCTTTTCTAAAGCTAAGGGTTATAAAATTCTATAATAATTAAACTTGGCTGTCATTAAAATTAACTATTAGGTTTATAAATTATCCTTTGTGTGCACTGGTCAACCAAGGGCGGATCCAGACCAGATTTTCGGGGGGGGCCATGTCAAAGTCGGAGGGTATTGTATTACATTCGAAATTTTCAGTGCCTCAGAAATTTTTTTGAAGAGTGCTTGCTTTTAAGCAGCTTTTTAGGGGTTTATAGTAACTTAGAGGATATCCAGGGCCCGTGCCATTGTTTTAGAAAGTGGGGGGGGGGGGGGCGAAACCTTTTTGGTAGGGGCATAACAATACTTATGTTTCGCGAGGTGTTTGGCTCCCAATTTTCCGAGTATAACATAAATAAAATACGAAACTTTGTTAAAGTTATAAAGTTTTCATCAGATAATGCTAGCTCGAAAGCAAAAGGGGGTTCTGGGGGTCCTCCCCCAGAAAATTTTGTGAAATTTGGCTTCCAACAGAAGTTTTTTACTCATTTTTGTACATTTGGTACCCATTGGATAACACCTACAGAGAGCAACTTCTTGTACTCCTAAAAGGAGAGGAGAGAAACAAATTCAAGTAGAAAACAGTAAATAAGTAACCATGAGAAATTAATAAGGGGTCTGGGAGGTAACCCCCAAGAAAATTTTTGAACATTTGCCTCTAAAAATAAAGTTTCAGCTCATTTTGAAAGCATGAACCACAGAATTTTCAAGGATGAAATTATAAATAGATGCCAAATTTTGAAAAGGACTGGGGGTCCTCTCCTAGAAAATGCTTGCAAATGCGCCCTTTCAAATTATAGTATTCATCTGTTTTAAAACTTCCCAAAAGAGAACAGCTTCTTTTAAGCGGAAGAATTTTCATGGGAAAAACACTCTAAAACAGATGTCACATGTCAAAATATTAAAGGGAGGTTGGGGGTTCTCCCCCAGAAAATTTTTTGAATTTTAGCATTAAGAAATTGTTTTTTAAGCTATTTGTTAGGGTTTCTCGGGGGGGGGCCATGGCCCCCAGGGCCCCCCCCCTGGATCCGCCACTGTGGTCAACTCAAAAGGGGCTTCAACCCCTGAAAAAAGTATTAAATAGTTAGTCTCTTACACTAGTAACATTTTGACTTCACTAATGTTGGTTATTCCCTAAATATTAAGCTGCAAATCAAGGAATTTTATTTGCAATATGAATATATAATCTTTAAAAATGCAAAACTGTAACTACTTTCTAAATTTACAATAAAAATTAAGAAAAGTCGTAGCCCCCTTTAAAAAAGGAATTTTTCAATTTGCTACTGCTTTTATGTATGCTATTTCCAACACACCAAGAAGTGTACAGAATTTTATATTTGACACTTTCTGAATAACTTCTACTTTTAAATTTTAAAAACTTGTGATTGAAAGATTTCGTAGCTGACAAAGTTTTTTTGTTTAATTTTTTAGCTCGACAAATGAACTCATAGATTAGAGGTGAAATATTAAAAAATATCACAAAATTTGTTTTTGAAAAGGTCCAAATAAAAAGTAATGGATTTACCAGTGCTACTAACCTTTTGAATGAGATAAGGTTTAGATCCATGTCTCTGGAGTTTCTTTAAGGGGTTCCTAAAAGGTTGACAAAAGTTTTTCATTGTTTAGTATTAAAATGATGATTACGCACATACCTTTAATTATCTTTTTCACAAACTAATTTTTAACTCCTTAACAACAGGTGCCTCTGTCACCAAACCCTTCTTACATGGCACACGCTAGAAGAAAGCACTTTCCTCTATGGTTGGGCACTTTTTGCAACTAAGATGAACTTAGAAAAAATATCGCATATATTAAAACTGTGATACAAATTTTCAAATCATAATGAATGGATAACCTATGAAGTTAATAATGCTAATTACGTTTAAAACATCATATATACTTCTATATTCTTAAAAAAAATTTCTGATAAGTTTTTTCTCATATCAACAACCTTAAAATACCAACCTCTCATTAAAGATAGATTAAATATATTTAGAATATAAACCATTAAACTTCGACTTTAGTGGAAATGCACAGCCCACATTGCTAATCCAATGGCTCAGAAACCATTAAGACATATTTAAATCTTGGTATAATACAAAATAATTTTCTTTTTCAACCCCCATATCAATTTGTGGTTCCAAATAGCTAAATATATCCAAATTTCAAAAAAAAAAATTCTGACTTTTATTAATAAACTGCATAGTTATTGATCTAATTAAACATTTTAATTCAGGAGTATGAAATTACATTATGAATATTTCTACTTTTTGTTGCCTAAAAGAACCGGGCGATATTTAGCGGGGACTCTAACGGAATTGAACCGATTATTTCTTCTTAAGCAGTAAATAATTCTGAAAGGAACAAATAGCAAAACCTCGTAAAAACCTCAACCTTCCCATTTATCCATCAAATGTAGATAAAAAGTATTTTGAGGCTCGTAAGCATGTATATTAATTTGTAGCTATACTCTGTTCCACCTTAAGTTGGCACTGTTGGGAAAGGCAGAGGTTGTACGCATCCGCCCGAAAAAATAGTACTAGTTTGTATTGTAATTTAAAATAAAGAATACGCAGACACATTTGTAAATATGTAACATACATTATAGTTGATTGATATTTTTGTCATATAACTAAATTTAATCATATGTTAATAGCCTGTAACCGAAGCGAATGAATATAGTGCGTAGGGTAAAGCCGAGGACAGTGTTGAACGGGCAATCCATTCCGGCTGATTGGCTGGGAACCGGTTTCCTGGCTGTAATTCGGTCACCGTAGCCTTTTCTTCAGTGCCATCTTATGTTGGAACAGAGTATAAGAAAGTGAAAGAGAACACTCTGATATCACATTACTCATCTTTTCAATTCAGCATGCATTAATCTTGTTACTTTTTTTGGAAACAAAAAAAACATTTAAAGTATTTTATGGGTATAAAGTTAAAGATATTTACTTTCAAATATGTTAACAGTAACAAAGTAACAGACATACAACAATATAGGAATTTAAAATACTAGTATTAAGTTTTATTACAGTGTCATATATGAACCTTTTTAAATTGTAGCTGACTGGTGTGTAGATAGGTTGGACAAAACGACTTGGTATGCCAATTGTCCCAAAAGATTTTAAAAATATGAATGTAATAAATGCTATTTAAAAATTTTAATCTCTTAAAAAAGCTTCTTACCAACTCATTTAAAATTTTTCATAAAAGCATCTTCCACAAAAGACTCAAGAAACTAAAATTAAAAATGAATTTCATTAAAATGAAATTTTAATTTTCTTAGTTGATATCAAATTAATGTTATACAGTATTGTATGCCTCCATAGAAAAAAAATTGGAAAAATAAAGAAAAATTAAAAATATTTATAAAGCGGACTTTATGGCAATCTTATAAATTCAAAGTTTGTACTTAATTTTGGGGAAAAAAATTTACTAAAACACCATAATTTTAGAAAAGAATTTGTCTTCCTTACATTAAGCTTAAAAGCAAAATAATCACAGAGTAAAAAAGAAGCCTACCTTCAACTAGCTTGACACCCAAGTCTGCACTGCTGAAACAACACTTTCTCTTTACAGTCTTTCAAATTAAATTTTTATGAGCAATTTCTCAAAATCACAATTATCTATTTTGATTGGGCTTTTGGGACTGGGGGGTTTGACTGCTTTTTAAACTTACCAAAGTACAAAATTTATTTAGTTTCACAATAATTCTATTTAAAAATTTTACCAGAAATTATATGGAGAACACTGTTTATAAGTGGTTGATAGGCTTATAACTCTCCTGAATTATAAAATATAAAAGTTGGAAAAAATCAATCAATTAATAAGATTGCTGAAATGCCAGAAAAAGAAGGGGTATATCTCACATTGATGGTATGTAATTAAAGATATCATAAATATTTTTCTTTGTAAAATACTTTATCGATAAGTTACTTATATCATCAACTATTAAAGGAAATAGTTCCAAAATAGTAATAAAATACCAATTCGAATATTTTATTAAATTAAAATAAACACATAGCATTTAAAAATACTTTTGAAAATTAAAAAAGGGGAGAAAATAATTTTATCGTGAAAAATTACCTAAATGATGAGGAAATTTTCTCCAAAAAATCCCAACTCAATTTTCAAGGAAGAGAATAGCTCGTTTTTGTTTACACACAATAAAAACAAAACTAAAACAAACATCAACCCAACCTTCTTCCTTTGGTCTGCTGTAATTTGACATAATTTCAGTATGGATTCAAATTTTACGAAAAATTAAATGACTAAGAAAACATTATAATCCCATTTATGAATCAAGAATATTTTAAAGTACAAATATGATATAAAATTAAATAGTTTCGAATAGTTCTAGTAATTAACATAGAACCGTCTGATCGACGCATAATCTTTGCCAAACTACGCCTATTATTTGGCTAAAAAATAAAACTGCGCGTGCGCATATAGGAGAAACATACTGCTGTAAAGCAATCATGTTAATATTACTTCACAAATTTTACCATTGCCACAAATATGTAAGCAACTTTTAATAAGTGTCTTGTATGGCTGCGTTTGTGTACAAATTTTTTAACAGCCTTCACGTGTGTTCTTAGTAAAATTTCTCTATATTTTGGACAAAAATTTTGCCTGTAGTATAATTTACTTGCATTTATTTACTGTAATTTCAAATCTGCACCGGCATTGCTGTATAGTCTGTATGGCTACTTGGCTACTTCCCTTAAACGTAGTGATAGGATTTCAATTGTGTAAAATTTGATTTATTGAAACAGAAATCCTAAGATTAATTATCTTTTCGATCACTATTTAACCGTTCTTTTTACGATTGAAGATTTTAATTTAAAAAGAGTAATTGCATATAACATGCCATTTGTATTTATGCAATTAGCTTGAGTTATTACAAGAGGATATACTGAAATGTAAGTCAATGCATCAACACTGATAAAATATGGTTTGTTGTATCATTTTGTCCATAAAATGTGATTTATTTGGGCAGTATCTCAAAGTTAATGCAGATTCATGAAGTGTCTGAGATAAACTATTTTTTACAGTCTTGATTTGATTAGTTCTGCATTTGAGTAAGTTCAAAACCTAGGGGTACTAGTGAAATGGGTTTCATGCTATCTCCAGGTGACACTTATTAACTTGGCACTGTTAATTGGAGTGATAATTTATTTTCTAGCAACCCAGCGTGTATACTTACCGGATAGTAGAAGTAAAGGCACCTACGCTTAGATTAGAGAAGGGCCAAAGAGTAGTACCAAATAGTAGCACCTGATTTAGAAAAACTTTTAAAAAGTTCTCCAGCTGCCATGTGTAACCATAGCTCCCCCAGCAACATGCGAAAGGGATCATCCAAAGAAGCTGGGCCTGATGCCAAAAAAGGCTATAAAATAGTGAATTCTGGTAACCCAGTTCTATAAAAATTGAATTGCTTACTCACCAATAAATGGCATTAGCAACATCAAATTTTGCCAAAAGTGTTGCCCAGGTTCTTGAGATTTGGTACATGCTTAAGTGTCATTATGAGCTGTGGTAACATGGTGGCCGGAGGACTCTTTCTAAAACAGTTCTCCTGATTTTAGTATAGCATCATGAAATGCCATGCATTCCGCAAAATGTTCCAATATTCTTCTGGGAACCCCTAATCAGTGTTGCCAGACATTTGGACGAAAAAGTCGCAAATCAAAGCTTTAATAGTAGCGGAATTGAAATTTTTGGAGCCCAAATTTTAAAAACAAAGTTAATGAATTATTATTATTATATAAACTCTTACTTTAGAACTTAAAAAATATTCTTTTGAATTTTTAAAAAGCTATTTCAACTTGTATATAACTAATTTTCAAAATTATCTTTCATAAAATCAAATTTTTACAATAAAATATCTTTCGAATTTTGTAACCTTCCATTAATTAGATATAGATAGTACATTGTTAATCTAAAATTATTTTGGGAGGGGCCTAAAATTTTTCCTCAAGCCCCTCATGCATATTTAATAGGTCCAATGCAACTTTTTAATACATTTTTAGGTAGAATTTGTGTCTTAAAGAACTTAATGTATAAAAAAGTTATGGACAACAAAATTCCAAGTTCAAAAGAGTTCTGGGGGGTCCTCCTCCAGGAAAATTTTCGGAAATTTGACCTTAAAAACAGGGTTTTATCTTTTTTTTCTCAAAACACAAATGTTGCGGATTAAAAATGTTTTAGCCCAAATTTAATTTTTAAGTAGCCCAAAAGTAGCCTGTCGCAAGGGACCTTAAAAAGAAGCCTAATCCACTACTTATAGCCCAAATCTGGCAACACATAGCAGAGCATACAGCATCTGCTCTTTTCAAAACATCAAAAAGATAATTTTACAGGGTTCTCAGGGGTCAGAGAATACCAGAAAAAGTCTGAGAATTTTAGTTTCACTTAAGAAGTCGGGGAAAGTTGCTCATTTTGGCCTAAAACCTGGAAAACCGTACAGAATACCTGGAACACAGGGTTCCCATTGGTCAGGGAATACTTGGAAAACCTGGAAAAGTCAGGGAATCTTAATTTCACCTAAAAAGTCAGGGGATAGTCAGTGAAAATTACTCATTTTGGCCAAAAACCTGGAAAATCATTCAGAATACCTGGAAAATGAAATTTTTAATGTTTGGGTGACAATTTTGGCTTTAGAAAGTGTAAAAAAATATATCATTTATTGAAAATATATGTTCATAAGAGCAAGAAATATCTGAAAAATGCCGTAAATAGCCTGGAAAAATCAGGGAATTGACCTGGAAAAGTTGGGGAATTTTATTTTTGAAATTGAGTGGGAACCCTGCTGGAAAATGAACAATTTTTAATGTTTGCATGTCAATTTTGGTTCTAGAAAGTGAAAAAATAGACACTCCACTCATACACCTGCTACAATTGCTCCAAACTGCTCCAGAACAAAAATTCTGCTAATACTGCTACAAATTGCTTATTTTAGCAGTCTGCTCCAAAACTGTGCCATTTTTAATAATTTTCTTACATTTTCCCCTGAATTTTAATTTTTAAAAGGCTTTAAAAAAGGCTTCTTGAAGTCCTGAAAAAAACTGTCTGGAATTTCAATGAAAAATCCCAAAGAGGCGACGAGTTTTCGTGAAGCATTTTTAATGAAGAAAATAATTTTTTAGTGTATCTTGTTATGAATTTGTGACAAAAATAATTTTTGTAGTATACCTGTTTTGTACTTTTTGACTGCTACAAAATAATTTTTGTGCTACAAAACTTCTTTTTACCTGCTACATAAGACATTTTTTGTGCTACAAAATTTATTTTTATCTGCTACAATTATTTCTAAGTGAGTGTGAGCCCTGAATTTGTTAAAAATATATGTTTAAAAAAGCAAGAAATATCCGAAAAAGTGCAGTTAATTGCTAGTTTTTTTACTGAATAATCTTCAAAATTGACCTGGAAAAGTCAGGGAATTTTACTTCTGCAATTGAGTGGGAACCCTGATTTTATTACAAAACGTTTGAGTGCATTACGAATTTTTTGCCTTGCGGTTGAGAAATAGGAGAGCAGGAAAGCCATCGCCAATCTGACATGAGAAGAAAATTCAATCCTTCGCAAGCCGCTCTCAACTTTCCGATCACACACTGTGTGTCCTAGAGTGCATACCTTCATTTTAGCTATTTGCATCTAATTTTTTCGTGGAATTTTAATAAATTTGGTTATTTTTATTTTCTTAAATTATTTAGTTTGTTTGTTTTTAAGTGGTTTTAAAAATAAAGTAATTGCTATCATTTCTGCTACTGCATTAGTTTAAATGCTTTAGCTCGTTGTGGGTTTTTTATGTTTCAAAGTTTTATTAATCTAATTGTTATTTAGCCATATAAATAATTTAGTAAGTGTTCTGCCATGTAAGAGTAGTAGTTATTTTAAGCTCTTTTGTGTTACAACTAATTATTCAATCATCCCCTCAAAAGATAGGCTACAGTAAATGTGTAAGATAGATGTAATAAATAATTTTTGCACTTTTTTTTAAAGTGTGTTAAAATAATAACTAACTTTCATGAAGTGACTTTCAGCCATTCATTACTTTTTTGTATGCAAAGCTAAAGTAAGTTGCTTAAAACTTAAGTTAGTAAGTTGCTAAGTGTTTGTTAAGATCAAACATAATTTTGTTACCAGGTAGAATTTAATGTTAATACCTTTTTCTTATGTACTCTTTTCAACCAACTGTATTACTTATCACAATTTCACAATTAACTGATTATCATTAATTAACTGATATTTTCTAGGAATACATCAAAGACAAACTCTGAAACTGATGATTTTTATAACATGAATCAGGATAGGATGTCTCAAAGGGTATATTAATCTCCTCATTTTGATGAATAATTCTTTTGTAACCCTTTGAACATCATATGTTTTTATTTACATATCAATTTAATAATCTGGTGCAAAAATTTGCAATCGTGTAACTGTAATAAAACAGTACAATAGCAGTGCTAAGGCTCTTGCAGTCACCCTCCCCCAACTATATAAAGAAGGTTCTACTCTACTTACTATTACTAACATGAAGCATTTAATGTGATTAATTCTAATTTCAGAACTTTTTCTCTTGGTCAATTAATAGCAATATTCACGAAAGAAAACTATTAAAAATTGGTAATATTTAGTGATGGGCAAAATCGATAATTTTAGGTATCAAATACTTATAGGTATCGAGTACTATTTTTTCAATGTTGGGAAATGAAACTGAAGGGACCATTTCTTAGGACCTATCCATACTCAGACTGAACGTCAAAAAACTGAAAGCGATCCATCAAAAAGCGAATTCCCGAAGAACAAGATCTTGACAGCTATAAGCACCACAGTAAAAAAACATGGCTGAGGATGGGAGGGAACGCGCCGCTCAGAGCCCCCGCCGCAAGCGCGGAAGGCAGACCTGCGAGCGACGCAAATTTCAAATAGCTAAAAGGAAGGAGAAAGACCCAAGCAGCACCCGAACCCCCCCCTCCACAAAAGCCGCATATTCCGATAACCCAATCCAATCCAACACATCTCCAACCAAACACATCTTCCCACCTTCCCCGCGCGCCGAAACAGAATTTGATATGGCGAGAGAAAAGTCACTCATGACATGAACATCAGCAGAGCATGTAAACCTTCTCCTGCTCCTTGTCCTCGAACCCAACATCTCCAACCATCGGCAAACTTTCCCATCCCTGCCGAAAACTAGTAGATCCACCAACAAAATCATCCCCTCTGATCCATCACAGAATGAGATGAAGACCAAATTGAAAAAATTTAGCTATTTTAAAATAATTTACTGAAACCTGGATAAATGGCTGCGGTGGTGTAGTGGTCAGCGTGCCTGGCTATGAGCATTACCAACCCGGGTTCGATGCCTTGCGACTTCTGCTTGGGTAGCTGGTCATGGGTCAACTCAGCCCTTCATCCTCCCGGGGTCGATAAAATGAGCACCAAGCTCGCTTGGGGAATCAACTGTGATACCAAGTAGTGATGTTAATTCACCAATTGGCATCCAACCTTTAATTTATTACCAACCTTTAACTAGCAGAGTGTGTGTCCACTGGAAACAATTGAGAACAGAAGTTTAAGAGTTAAACATTTATTACATAAAGAACAAAGTTAATAAAACATTAAAAGAATACAAAACCTCTCCATCTGCACAGCAGATGCACAAACAACACGGTGAGGGATGGGGAAAAGGTCTTAAAGTGATTTCAAGAAAGTGATTAAAGTGATTTCCCTTTATACTTGCAGTAGATAAGACATCACCAAGCCCGAACCAATCGGGAATGGTGATGTCACTTCCACCCACTTCAGATCAGTAGTTCCTTAAAATGATCAAAAAAGTTGTTTAAATTGAAGAAGCTGAAAGTCGATCTAAAAAAGCTACTCAATCTGAAATATCACTCAACAGAAAACTTAGATTGCGATTTCCCTCGGACAAGCGTGGTGAGTCCGATTCCAACAAATGGAATTACAATTCCTAACAAGCTGGGGGTCCGGCGTTGGGCTAGCCACTCGGCCTGAACACAAGCAAATTAATTAGCACCCTAGGCCTAAAGGCTAATGAAACGGAGAAGGGCACCGCCTGATGGGCTACTAGGCCCGGGCAGAATTTGATTTGAAATCTGGATATTCTTCCATTAATCAGTGCAAATAAAAAATATGGTATTCATTTAAAAATATTCAGTAAGCAATCGCTGAGTTACAGCACAGCTCCAAAAGTATCGCTAGAAGGATCGATACCAAAAGTATCGGTATCAAGAAAAGTATCGCTAGAAAGTTTGATATCAAAAGTATCGGTATCAAGAAAGTATCGCTAGAAAGTTCAATACCAAAAGTATTGGTATCGCAAGAAGGATCGATACCACATGAGCGATACCTCTGGCGATACCCCTCAAGAGTCGATACCTTGGGTGAAGTGGGACAAAAGTGACTCAATGCAGAGAAAGAGTCGAGAGTTAGAACGGAAAGCGCTAGAATTCATTCGGCGCAATTCGGCGGGAGAAAAAACACAAGGCCATCAAATCAAATCTCGCTCGCGGAAGATTTATGGCTTGGGTTGATTGATTGAGGGGATTGGTGTAGTTCGTTTCTCTTGGATTACGGTTCGGGATTTTTTTAAAGATAATTTCATTGAAATTTTTTTGTCAATAAAGTATCGATACTTTTATTTAGGTATTGAATACACCCGATACTTGTAGGTATCGAGTACTTAAGTATTTGGTATCAATACCTGCCCACCACTAATAATATTTTCATGACACAAGGGCCAGGAATAAATTAGGAATTGTTTCAAATAAAAGAATATTTAGTACTCCATAGAGAAGGGTTTTAAAAAAAGAATGTATGGTACGCCTACACTAGTGGTGCTAGAAAAATACTTTCCATAATGTGTAAATTGCAGCAAGCTGCAAAAAAGATTAAATAATTGCACCTAAGTCAAAGTATTATGCCTTATTTTTTTTTAATTTATGTGACGCACACATAATTATGCACTTCTCTTGCTATCATTGTAGGGTTGGCAGCCTGGCACTGAAGTAGTGGCTCGTTACAGCTTCAAAGGGAGTTCTGAAGAAGATCTAGTTTTTCAGAAAGGTGACATTATGACGATTGTTAATCCTACGAAGGTAAATAATAAAACATGCCATATGCTAATAGCAAAATAATTTTTTTCGGAAAGATGAAGTTTTTTTCTGATTTTGGATATTTGATCACTATTTATAAATAACTCCTGTTAAAATCTTTCATCTAATGGTAAATTCTTGGGTGAAAATTCTTGATCCACAAGATGCCCCTAAATCAGTTCCTACCTTGAAGCTTGGAGGTTAGGTTATAGGCATTGACCTTCATGAGGACAAAAATGAACATCCATACTTAAACGTGGATTCAAACCCAGGCTGTTTTAAGTCAATGTGACCAATTCCACCTCCGTCAACTCAGTTTTCAGAGTACTTACTTTATTTCTAATGTAAGACCATTAGACATGAGTTTAACTTTAAAAGTTCCCTGGATTATTTTTTTTTTGTAATAATAATTCTAACATGCTTAAACAACATGCCAAGAAAAAGTTTGTATTTTTCTGTTAATTGCCGAAATTTTACACCAACTTCTAAAAAAGCTCTTGGGATCGTTTTTATAAAGGTCCTTTTTTGGTTTATTTTGAACAAGTTCTGAAAATTATCAAATGCATGACTTAATAAGCCTTACACAAGATAAATTCAATTTTGTCACCTATCTGAATTGTTCCAGAGAAGTAAAACACAGAGTTCCATTTTCTCACTTAATTACAAAAAGGAAGTTGCTAGTATACTATGGAGAACTTTTGTGTAAATTTAAGCCAAATGAAAATATCATTCCATCACGAGTGTACCTGGCTCCTAGAAAATTACTTTAAATTTCATTTATATTAGTATTGCCCACATATTGGGGTTCTTAAACTTTTTCTGTTAACTGATTTATTTTTCTTATTGCAAATAAGATTCCTAAACTTACTGATTGATGCCAAAATTTAATGTACAGTTAATTTAAAAATACCTGTTACTTTGGTGAGAGTGGTAGTAATCTATTATGTAAACTGCCCAAGTTATTTCCAGAAATCTCTGCTTATAAACCAGACATACACAGTAGTTATATTGTTATATATGAATATACCTATTGTGTGTGTTGAAAAATATTACAATTATTTATGAACATTTTTAAGTTTATGTAGTAAGTGCCTAAATATTTTCATTACACACACATTATTTAGTGTTTCTTTAATTTTAAAATTGTGTTATTATATACTTTTACATTCTTTCTATGATCCTTTTTTTGCCTTAGAACAATTAGTTTCTGAATAATATACTTTGAGTTCATTAAAATTTTTCAGGATCCAAACTGGTATAAGGCTCGTCATGTTGATTGCCGAGAAGGATTAATTCCTGCAAATTACATACAAAAGAGGTCTGAAGTTAAGCTACATGCTATGCCGTAAGTGTCTTTAATATTTCACCGTCGTTCAAGACAAGTAAGTTTTTTTTTTTGGTATGTATGGAAACAAAATAGAACTGTTATAGGTCAAAGGTTTGAATGTTTTATTGATTTCTTTGTTCGAAAAAAATCTGATATTTGTTTCTTGTAAATTTTTAAAACAAGGTATGATATAAAAACGGTACTTACGTATTATCCCGTCGACCGTGACGCTTAATCCGAAAACTTATCAAATCCCATTGACTTTACTATTACTGTGCTGCTGAATTAGACGGCCGCTGAACGATCGATGGGATAATACGTAAGTACCATAAAAACAATCTAGCTGATAACTTTTGCTTATTTTTAAATAAAATATTTCTTTTGCATTTTACTTTTGTCTTTCAAGAATTTATCCTGTTTTGTTGTTTGTTTTTTCCCATAAGTAGACTTTCTAACTGGAAGCATTCTGTATTTTGTCAACAATTACAAACATGTTCTAAAGTTGATCTTAGTTTTTAACCATTCCTTAACCAAGGTCGCATTTGCAATCCTTGCTGTAAATTTCAATAAAACCTCTATAAGCAACCACCCCTATATAACAACCAGTTTTTGAAGGCACCAATCCCCCTTTCTCTTAATGTTATAATACCCCAATTAACAACCAGTTAAACCCCTAAATCCTCTCCCAGCAAACAGTTTTCTCAATTCCCATACATAAAAAAATCAGCTATTTTAAGGTTGGGAAAAGAAAGAAATTGTCCCACGCAATTGACTTTCAATAAATTCCTTCCAACCATTAAATGTTTTATGACTAAAAACCATCTATTTTGTAAGGCTAATTTAGAAGACCATTGACCTGGAACCCTCTCTTCTTTTCCATCCTCGTGAGGTTTTATTGGTCCCTCCCAAAATGCAGGACTGGCAACGAGTAACAATACTCGAAAAAGATTTACAATTCCATTATTGGACAGAAATCTTCGTTTGATGTGTATCCCAGGGTTTTGGGAAAATTTCATCTGGATCATCATCTGGTTGAGTTACTGTACTTCAAATTATTTGGTAGGCATTTACTGAGATCCTTCAAGATGTATAAGAAGACAGTGTTTTTAATCTAAAGCAGCATATGGCAAAAAAAATTTGACATATATTTCTTATTTTAATAGAATGTAATATTTTATTCAGTAATTTGTAGGGTGTTTTTTATTCTACTTTTATTGGAATCAATTGCTTTTAGAACTTTTTTGGCTTTGAAAAATGTTTTGATTAAGTTTTAGAGCAATCCCTGTTAAAGTTTATCCTTCTGAGCAACCACCCCTCATAACGACCTATTCTTCTCGGAACGTAAGGCAGTCGTTAAAAAGTCATTACCTAGAGGTTTTACTGTCTTCCTTGGTTGCATTTACTAACCTTCTCTTTCTTTCTCTGGTTCCTTATACTAAAAAATTCCCCCTTTTCTGTTTTGAGTTAAAAGTACCTTGAATTGTAATTTATGCTTTTGAATAACATAGTTTTTATCCTTTCATATCAGGTGGTTTCACGGGAAAATTACTCGAGACGAAGCTGAAATTCTTTTGCAGCCCAGGGAGGATGGTCTTTTCCTTGTCAGAGAAAGTACCAACTTTCCTGGCGATTATACACTCTGTGTATGCTATAAGAACAAAGTGGAGCATTATCGTGTCATATATAAAGAAAACAAACTAACAATTGACGAAGAAGAATATTTTGAAAACTTGTCAAGATTAGTGGAGGTGAAAACTTTAAGTAGAATTTTAAAATAATATAATATTCCTAATTGTTGGTCCTTTTTGTATTCATTCTTTTTATCTACATAAATGTTATGTATCCCCTTATGTGTTTTTGTACATAGAATGATCCACTCAAAACTGTCCTATCTTTAGCACTATCAAAAAGATGCAGATGGGCTTTGTACAAGGCTAAAGCTCTCAGTACCGAAAAAAGGCGGACAAGAATTTTCTGTTGACTCTCAAGAGTTTGAAAAGGCTGGGTGGACAATCAAATTGGATGATCTGAAGCTGGGCGAAATCTTAGGAAAGGGTGAATTTGGTGGTATGTACAAAATGTATTTTAATAATTAGAAAATTGATAACTAGAAACTCAATTGTTTTAAGTATTATATTAAAATTATATTATTAAGTATTGATTAAATGTTGGAAACATGTTATGTGGTAAGATCTGTTTATTAATTATTATTGGGATTAAGATTTATCTTTTGTGTATCTTCTGAATGTTACTTAGAGGTTACCATACTTAGCCCAGTCAAAATAGACGAAAAAAAGGCGAAAGTTCGGAAAAATTCGCATAGAGCTGAAAATTGGTACAGACGTAGATGACATCATTATAAGTGATGTGCCAAAAGTCCTCATCGATCCGATGCCGGCTAATTATTTTATAGAGGTTTTAATTGCGCTTCACATTCGCCTTGTCATACTACGGGAAAACCGGCAGCGACAGTGGCGCCGCTCGCTCGTTCAACCGCAGGATGTCAAAGCGATGAAGATACGGAGATGGTGAAAGCAGCCTCTTTGTGATAATATTCGCCTCTGAATCGGTTGTAAAACGAAATCCTTTTGTGAATATGATCGCAAAGAGGCTGGTGAACATCAATGCGAAGAGCAAATTTCTATTTATACGAGATCAAATAGGGGGAAAATATCTTCCCGTTTTCTTTTCCTTGCAAATCTCAATAAAATATGGGAAATATTTCGTAGTAACTTCATTGGTAATGGAATTCTCAAGAAAAATGCAAGTAATTATGGTAATTACTTTTTAAAATTAATTTGAGGTTCCAAGGTTTAAAGAATTGGAGATTTGGGGAAAATAACTAGGCGCATTTTTTACGTGGTATTCCCTGTATGGCTAATTTTTTTAGTTACAAATGTAATAGAACCATTTTTTACTGATAAAAAAATAGTACAGGGTGGCGACAGATCAGGGAAAAGTCAGGGAATTTCATTCATCTGGAAAAGTCAGGGAAATTCAGAAAAAAGTTAAAAAATCAGGGAAGATTTTAGTAATTCACGCTGCAAATACGCGCGATCCGCGATCGCATCCTTCACTCATTTCAGTGGCTCAAAAAGTCTGGGATTCCTATAAAAATATGGAATTTCAATGAAAAATCGGATGCTTCCGGACGTTTGCCTGTAAAGTTGGCATTTTTACGGCGTGAACGCGGGTGGAAAAAACAACTTCACGGTAGGTTCGCGATCGCGTTTTTCAAACTTCGCGTCAATATCCTTGGCTTTAAATGCTTGTTTTTGGAGAAATTTTGGAGATTGGTAGTTCAAATGTGATGAATATTTAGCTGGCAAATTAAGAGGTTTTTTAGAGGAATTTCCTGTTGTTTGCAAGAAGGCAAATAGAAATTTGTAGTTTGAACTTTAGAGTTTTAATATCAAAGAATTACAAGGTGTATTGATAATAGGATATATGAATATTTTAAAGTATCAGAAAGGAAATCTTACAAAATCTTCCATATGGGTAATTTTTGGGGGTTGAAATTAAACTTTTTGGACTTGCGTTTTTTTTATTCCTTTCAGATTGTTTTAGTTTTTCATTTTCTGCAAATTTATACATTTTGAGTCAATGCATTAGAATAAATATTGATCATTATTTATAGTTTTTTTAAAAGTGTAAGATAGTTTTTAATTTTTTGAAATTAAATCTGTCTAACAGTGGCGTATATAAGAGGGGCCTTGCCACCCCCCCCCCCCCCTGAAATTCAAACTAGGTGTACCAAACAAGTTAAAATCCTGCTTTTAGGGTCAAATTACAAAAATTTTCTGGGGGAGGACCCCCAACCCCAAATCCTACCTAAAAATGTGTGTCCAAAATTCGAACTAAATTTTTCTGGGGAGGGCCCCTAGATCTCCTTTAGTACTTGAAACTCTGTTACTCATAACTTTTTTAATATTAAGTTCATCAAAATTCAAATCCTATATAAAAATGTATATCTAAAATTTGGGCTAAGAGATGTACCAAAACTAGTTAAAAACCTGTTTTTTGAGTCAAATTTCCAAAAATTTTCTGGGGGAGGACCCCCAGACCCCCCCTTTGGTACTTGTAATTATGCTCCTCACAACTTTTCTTATATTAAGTTTTTTAGGGCCTAAATAATCACCTAAAATGTATTAAAAAGCTACAGTGGACCTATTAAGTATGTTTGGGAGGGGCTGGGGAGTATTTTTGGGCCCCACAGAAATAAATTCCTGTACATGCCACTGCTGTCTAAATAGGTTCATTTATTTCAAAATTACATGAAAATATTTTGTTAATATACTATAGCGTAATTACATTTTTAATCAAACCCTTTTGTGTAGCTAGGAACTTATATGAAAATTTTCTTTTATTAAACTATTTAATAGATATAGTTGTACGAAATGAAACACACATGTTCCTTAAAAAAATTATTGCAAACAATATCGGTCAGCCTTGAAATTTTCATCTGGTAGCCTGGAAAAGTCCTTGAAAATCCTTGTTGAGTTTTTTTTTTTCCTTAAAAATTGTATGAACCCTGATATTATAAGCATTAAATACATAGAATAATTGAAAATAATACATTATATTTCCTACTTGTATGTAGCTGAAGATTTGAATAAAAAGAATATTCATATTTAATCAATATGTGTTTTGATTAAAATTTTAAAATATTCTATGTATTATTTTTACATAAGAAATATTATATTATATCATTGTAATTAATATTTTAATATGCTTATTACGTTCAAGTATTTCTTAGTTTATATAACTTCTAGTTTACAAATTACAGTTTATTAATATTTATCGTTAAAAAAATTTTGATGTAGGTATATCAGGGAAATTTTAAAATTATAGTCAGGGAAATCAGGGAAAAGTCAGGGAAATTTTTTCCACAGATTCTGTAGCCACCCTGTAGTATTCAGGAGTTTTTCTGGAGCAAGTGCAAGATGACATTAACATTTTTCAATAATATTCTTGGCTTAAGAACAGCTGAACTATAAACATGGTTTCAAAAATAACAAACAAACGCGGGACACTTAAAAAGAATACTCTGACCAGTAAAAACAGCCCCTCTGGGTCCATCTAAGAGTTGATTGACAGCTAGGTCAACACGTAAGTGCCGCCAAAAGTAATTGGAATTGCCCCACGATTTGGGGGCCAAACAGACAGGAAACCTTATCTACCACTTTTGTGGTCATGGCACCTGTAACAAATTATTGGAAATTTCCTTTGGAACCGTAAAGCTATAGCAAAACACCTGCAGTTAATAGCATTGGCTGTTTCCACGCTGTCTCCAAAAATGTCTCAAGTTTGCTTCATTTGTGGAGGACATTTAACTGAAAATGCAACCGTTACCTTAAAAATCGGGAATTATCAGGGGAATTTAAAAACCTGAAATAATCAGGGAATTTTAGAAAATCTGATAATAATCAGGGAAATTTTGATAATTGCCTGGTTTCAAAAAAATTAATTTAACATTTTTCTAATTTTCAAGTCTTTAAATGCGTATCTCCGTTCTCCTTCCTAAATTAAATCTCGAATGCACATAAATTAGCATGGTTGCAAATGTTTAGAAAAGTTATCTGAGGTTTACTTTGTTATAATATGTGGACTGGATATAATCTCTTAAGAATAATATAATATAAGATTAATATAAGAAACTGGGAATCTCTTCTTATTTTACCAGTGTTTTAAAATCCTCCTGATTCAGGCTTCAGATTTAAGATTTTCCTACTTTCTCCCGCTTTCCAATTTTTACAGTCATTCTCCTAGAAGATTAAATTTAATATGTTTATAAAATAGCAGGGAAAATCATACCAGATTATTAGGGAAAACTTGGAATTATCAGGGAATTTTGAAATAAGTTTTCTGTGGCCATTCCAATTAATTAATTTAATAAAATGATGGGAACGAGGAATAACTAAGATAATTTCATCCGTTGTATACTCCCCAAATCTCCAATTCTTTAAACCCTGAAACCTCAAATTAATTTTAAAAAGTAATTACCATAAGTACTTGCATTTTTCTTGAGAATTCCATTACCAATGAAATTACTACGAAATATTTCCCTTAATTTATTGAGATTTGCAAGGAAAAGAAAACGGGAAGATATTTCCCCCCCCCCCCCCATTTGATCTCGTATAAATAGAATTTCGCTCTTCGCATTGATGTTCACCAGCCTCTTTGCGATCATATTCACCAAAGGATTTCGTTTTACAACCGATTCAGAGGCGAATATTATCACAAAGTGGCTGCTTTCACCATCTCCGTATCTTCATCACTTTGACATCCTGCGGTTGAACGAGCGAGCGGCGCCACTGTCGCGGCCGGTCCCGTAGTATGACGAGGCGAATGGGAAGCGCAATTAAAACCTCTATAAAATAATTAGCCGGCATCGGATCGATGAGGACTTTTGGTACATAACTTATAATGATGTCATCTTCGTCTGTACCAATTTTCAGCTCTATGCGAATTTTTCCGATGTTGAATGTCTATTTTGACTGGGCTAACTTTTCATAATAACCATTTGCAGTTATAAGTTTATTTTATTCAACAAAGCAGCTCATTTGAAAAGCATTTATCGTGGTTTTAAACTTGTATTTCTTCCTCAGATGTTGTTTTGGGTTGTTTTCGAGGCCAAAAGGTTGCAGTAAAAGTACTGAAAGACAACAGCAAGGCAGCTCAAACATTTTTAGCGGAAGCCTCAGTTATGACGTAAGATATATTAATATAGATTTTTTTTTTATTTTTGGTATAGAATAATTTTTGTATGTGAAACAATGCAATTTGGATAACTATAAAGTCTAAAAATAAAATTTACTCATACTTTTTGGAAAGCCAGGGTTCATGTTCGTAAATCTCCTGGAATTCCTGTAAAACTTTGCTTTATTTTTCTAAAGACCCTTAAAACTTCTGAAAATTATGTTTTTTCTCTTGCTTTTTTCCTTTTAATTCCTGAAAAACATTATCCAATGGCAAAATTAAGTTTTAATATTGATTAGGTGGAAGCAATTGTTTTTAAATCAATAAAATTCCATTGAAATGTGAAATTCTAACCTCTGCAGTTTTTTGTTCCATACTTTATTGGAAATTTCTCCAAACATAGTTAATTGGCTTATACGTACATGGAAATGTGATATTTCAGTAGTTTAATCATTGTATTTCTCTTCATTGTTTTACAGATCTTTAGCTCATCCAAATCTTGTTCAGCTTTTGGGTGTAGTATTTGATTGGCCCTCAATTTACATTGTGACAGAGTATATGTCAAAAGGATCTCTTGTTGATTACTTACGATCAAGGGGAAGACTTCATGTCACAAAAAAGGATCAAATACATTTTGCTACGTAAGTTTGACTTAATTTCTTATTTCTAGTTTCATTTTGTTCAAAAAATAAAAGAAACAATTCCATTCAATGAATACTTAGAATTTTTCTAACTTTTTAAGTTTCATAAAATTATTTTTTAAATGAATTAATATTTAAAATTAATAAATTAGTTTTGAACTGTAACAATGTTCATTAAAGTAAGTAAAAAAAAAATATTGATTTTTCTCTAAGAATATTTTATTTTATCTGTGTAGTTCCTTTTAATATTTCTAAAGGGGGGGCAAAGGCTTAAAATTCCCAGAGCAAAACCCCCCCGCAGTTCCCACTTGATTGAAGATAAAAAGAAGATAGTTGAGGAAACATTAGTTTTCAAATTAGAATTTTGAGGTTAATACATCAGGAGTTTTTTCTTTGCTTCTAAATATAGTTAATATTTTGCAAATTTGTTCACTCTTTGACAAAGAGTAAAAAAAAAATGCAGAGATTCAGGAAAAACAATACTCTTTGTACATTTGAACCTCGTTTTTCCTGAATCTCTGCATTTTTTTTATTATTTAGAAACAAATATAAAACTCCTCGTGTACCACACAGTATCACATGAAGCTTAAAAGATACAGATACAGTAAAGATACAGAATTACATCTAGAATTATCCAGATCAAATTCATAGACATAACTACTTTATTCATACATGGTTTTACTGTAACTTTAAATTTCTAAAATTCAAGGAAGGTTGTCCAATATGAACTAAAATTAACAATGTACTTGTCGTAATTAAATGTAAAAAGTACTTAAGATGATTCATCAATACTAATGCAAGTACAAAAGGATAATATTCACCTAGGAAAATTTAACTGCTACAATATAGTATTTTGAGGGGGTTTTCCTGTGAGAATATGGGCAAAGAGGCATTTCTAAAGAGCTTGCTAGACAGTTAATACAAATACAATGGCTTTCACAACCAGAATTAGTAGGACAAAAGTAGTAGTAGACAATTAGTAGGTTTTTCCCAAAATTCAAAATTTTGAGTCTAAGTCGCTTTTATAGCAAAAAATAGGCTATAGTACTCGTTGTAAAATGTAAATAAAGGCAATTAAGTTGTGGTACAGTTATTTAGCTTTAATTTAAGCCCTGAATGAAGATTCTAGGCCCCATAGTTCTTACTTAATTAAAAAACAAAAAATTTGGGAAAACCGAAATTTCGGAAAAATAGAGCATGACATTGTATGGGCACAGAAAAGGAAAAATAAAGCTATATAACACAATATGACGTTATAAAAATTAATATTTATTTATTGAATACAAAATTATTTGTCTTAATACATGTTAATTTTTAAATTAAATTGAGTTTAATTAGTATTAATTATATAATTAAGAAATTAAAAATATATATTAATTTATTGCCTTTTTAAGTAATATTTTAAAATAAAACCTTAATAAGTCTTAGATAAGTTTTATAAGACCCATAGTTCTTACTTTACCTTAAAAAATAAAAACAATGAAGAAAAAGGATTTTTAACTCGGATTAGCTTCCAAGGGCGTGTAAGAACTCGCATCCCCAACAGTTTTAGATATTTGCTATACTTTAAAATTTATATTTTTTCGGAACTATAAAGTTATAGAAATTAAACAAACACACTGATTTAAGAAGATCTGATTACCAGCACCAGCGAAAAGCTTCACGGGTTTGCCGCATTAAGTAACAAGATGTGACTGAGAACTTAAGAACTGGTTCGATGCCCACACACCATTTCCATTTAATGAACAAATAATATCCATCAGCTCTGGTATGGTTGGGGATGGAGACTGAAGTCAATTGCCATATGGCCTACGAATTGGGAATAAATGGAATTAATCAAATCACGGGAAACACCTTTGGAAAAGTTAGTTTTAAAAGAAAAGATAAAGTGCGAACCCTGGCATCAGTTACTATCAAATTACAAAATCAGAAGGTTCAAATAGATCCCCTCACAATTTTTCAAAGGCTGTGTATCATGAAGCAGACAGAGGGTGACTTGAAGGAGCACTTTAAGTTCGAGTTGGCTCCAGCTTTTACCCTTCTTCCTGAAAATATATCTATAGGAGCCACTACGTTTGTTGCTGTGGATGGAGGCTACTTACTTCATAAAGTAAGGTGGCATCGGAATATCACAACCACGACAATTTTAGCCACTTACATCAGCTACACAATTAGACATTTTGGAAAAAATGTGTCAGTTGTATTTGATGGATACCCAAACAATGGGTCTGAAAGAAGCACTGAAACTGCAGAATGATTACATTGATATGCAAACTCATCATGCAGCGATATATTATTTTAAGACCACACAGTTATAAAAGTGCCACGGGAGAAGTTTTTATCCAACGAAAACAACAAGCGGCAACTTATTAAATTCCTTTGTTTAGGATTGGATAACCAAGGAATTGAAACAAAGCAAGTTGCCGAGGACGCCGACTGTACAATCGTACGGACTGCTCTCGACAAAAGCAGCTCACATGAAAATGTCATCGTGATTGGAGAAGATGAGGACTTGTTGGTTCTTTTAAATGGATTGGGCTCGACGGTGGAAAATGTTTTCTTTCAAAAAGGTGTCAAGTGGGAATCAACTTGTTTGCAGTTTTCCTCCAAATCTTTCAATAGTGGAGAGCTGGCCTGTCCCCCCGGATTTGAATTGTTCCTGCACGCTTTCTCTGGCTGTGACACCACCTCTGCAATTTTCAGGCAAGGGAAAATGAAGATGCTAAGCATGCTTGAAAAAAATCCACATCTGGTTGGCGTGGCTTCCATTTTCCATTAGCCACGAAGAAATAGCCTCTGCTGGAAATAAGTGTCTTGTGGCTCTGTATGGAGGAGGAGACTCCGACACTCTTCACGCCCTCTGTTACGAAATCTTTGTTCGTTCAGCTGCCAACACCAAGGTCCACCTGGCTCGTCTGCCTCCAACCCAAGAGGCTGCAGCTCAACATGCATATCGCACATATCACCAGGTGCAGACATGGTTAGGTGCAGACAAAAAACCAACTGACTGGGGCTGGACGAGGAGTCAGCAAGGTCTGCTACATATAACCTCTACAAAAGATCCAGCATCAAAAACTCCTGAAATTCATCTCATGCAAGTGCCAAAAAGGGTGTGCTGGAAGAGGCTGCTCATGTGAGAAAGCGGGACTTAAGTGTTCTGCACTATGTAAACCATGTCAAGGCAAGTCATGCCTCAACATCCCTACAATTGAGACAGACGAGTCTGATAACGAGGAAGACAGTCCTGAATCCTTGGAAGAGACATGATCTTTGGTACCTCAAAAAGTCGTATTTTATAAACTAATACTTAAAAAAGCAATAAATTAATATATATTTTTAATTTCTTAATTACATAATTAATACTAATTAAACTCAATTTAATTTAAAAATTAACATTGATTAACATGTATTAAGACAAATAATTTTGTATTCAAAAAATAAATATTAATTTTTATAACGTCATATTGTGTTGTAGCTTTATTTTTCATTTTCTGTGCCCATACAACGTCATGCTCTATTTTTCCGAAATTTCGGTTTTCCCAAATTTTTTGTTTTTTAAGATAAAGTAAGAACTATGGGGCCTAGAGGAGTCTTCATTCAGGGCTTAAATTAAAGCTAAATAACTGTACCACAACTTAATTGCCCTTATTTACATTTTACAACGAGTACTAAAACCTATTTTTTGCTATAAAAGCGACTTAGACTCAAAATTTTGAATTTTGGGAAAAAATTGCCCATTTTTGAAGAGATGTAACTCGGGATCTATTGGACGTATAAACTTGGGGATGGTCTTAAATTATTACAAATTTTATCTACTTTAGAAGATATATTTGAAACTTTTTTGTGCGGATGCATTTTGTATGAGTTATAGGCCAAAAACCGAAAACAGTCGGAAAATTTTTAGGTTTTTTGCGGATTGCGAAGTTAGCACAGGGCTTTCAGGGTTGCAAAATTGGTTACTAACTACTGGGATGGGTCCTAACAACATAAGACAAAAATTGGAGATACACGATTTTTTGCAATTTTCGATGTCGTTATTGACTGGCCTATATGAGCCCAGACAGTTTTAATTCTCCTTTAAATCATGTTCATAACACAACCTCAAACTTTTTGTTCAGTCAGTGCAATAGTTCTTACACTCTGATTACATTTTTAGAGTAGTACTGAACTGAAATAAATATAGTTTAATTTTAATTGATTCAAACATTTGATTGTATATTATTACTTTTGGTGGTTTATAAGTTTTTGACTTTATAGTGACACCTGTGCTGGAATGGAGTACTTAGAATCTCGTCAAGTTGTTCATCGGGATTTGGCAGCTCGTAATGTTTTAATATCTGATGAAAATGAAGCAAAGGTAAAGTGATAATAACTTATTTGTAAGTTTAACTTAGATAGGTTAAAACTACAGGCTAGCCGAGTTTTGAATTATGAAAACCATTTGACAACTTTTCCCGCTAGGATCGACACAAGTCCTACCAATACCGACCAACCAATAGGATAACACACTGACAAATAAGGAAAAATAAAGGAATAAAGGTGCGTTTTCATGACCTAACTGCTGATTGTTGGCAATCATGACTTGGCTTACGTTTGGCAAACTTTGATATTATGACAACCCACCACATCTACTAGTTCAATGTTTTAAAATAAGAAATTATAAATTTTAAAGAATAACTGTGAAATATTATTGAATTAAATACAGTTTTTCAGTTAATTCACTCAAATAAATTTAATTTATGA
Organism: Tetragnatha montana; assembly: GCA_963680715.1. Classification (NCBI taxonomy): domain Eukaryota; kingdom Metazoa; phylum Arthropoda; class Arachnida; order Araneae; family Tetragnathidae; genus Tetragnatha; species Tetragnatha montana. Next base: position 40,985,861 of record OY796675.1, read on the forward strand.
GAGGGAAATTTTTTATTTCTTAAAACAAATTTTCAAGAGATTTTATTATTTCTTTGCAATTTTAATCTTAGAAAAGGGCAAAAACATTTATGTTATTTAATATGACAATTTCTATTTTTGTTGATAGAAATCTTAGAAACACATTTTTTAAATTACATATTGAATTTGATTACATATGAACTGTTGATATTTTTCAATTGATTTTTCGTTTTAAAATTTATTACTTCATGGTCAACAACTAGTCAAGGTTTTAAAAAATAATCAAATACAGTAACGGACCCTTTATCCGGCAAGCTCGGGGCCGACATCGTCGCGGATTTCGGAATTTTCCGGATTTCGGGTCCGGTCCGGAATAAACGCCAGTAAAGACTCCGTAAAGCTAAAATACCTGCTTCCCAGTCCCTACTATCATTTTCCATGCTCGTAAATCTAAATTTCCGATCATATGAACAGGAATTAAAATTGCGTTAACATCGTCTGCTTTGTTCTGATCGTCCGTTTTAATAGTAGAGGATCCAGCAAAAAAATTCCGGCGAAACACGTGGGTCGTCGCGGAACCGATAGCGAAGCAGCAGGAGGCGAAGAGAAGATTAGAACAGAAGAGAAGGGCCCTTCCAAACTTTTACGACGGCCGGAGAAACGCCCCTTCGCGGAGTAGCGGACAACTCCGAACTCCGCGAAGGCGCGTTTCTCCGGCCTTCGTAAAAGTTCGGAAGGGCCCGAAAGCTGCACGCCTTGGCGGTCTTTTATACCCCAAAGGCAAAACAGTCATGGTTGCAAGGCAGGGACAACGGAGCCAACTCATTCACGGAGACGATGTCACAAAAGGCGCGACGCAACCATTGCGCGTCGTAGCAGCATTTGCTCACTAAAAAGTTTTTGAAAGCGAGCCGGATTTCGGGTTTCCTGATAAAGGGTCCGTTACTGTATCATACTAAGTGTTTTGAAAATTACTTTGCACGTAAACAAAGCTTTTGAATAAATCTCTCTATTTTCTCGCCAAAGAGATACTTTTGAGCCATTAAGCCCCGCCCTTCAACTCTATGGATTTACTATGCCAGTTGTCAACTATTGCCATCTACATTTTTAATGATTTCCGTATCTCGGCTAGCCTGTACATAGTATATAGTAAGCCGTGTGGTTAGCCTATGCTAAAAGTTTTTAAATACCTCAAAAAAGGGTTTTTCGTTAAATCTTAACAATATAAAACAATTCTACTAACAAAGTAGTAGATTATTGACAAATTAAAATAATAGTTTCCTATTTGCAATTTTATTTAGTTCTAAATAGCTTTATTTCTTCTAAGTGAATGCTAATAAATAATATTATTTTAGGTGTGTGATTTTGGTTTAGCTAGGGAAAAATCCTTTAATTTGGAAGGCGGAAAGTTTCCTATAAAATGGACAGCACCTGAAGCACTTAGACATAGTGTAAGTAATTTTTGTCACTGAAATAATTCAAATCAGGAATTGTAATTTAAAAACATATTTGCTGGGAAATCATATATTTTAAATATGATGGTACTAAGTTGTTTAACTCTTTATCTGTTTTGACCTTTTAGAAATTCTCCAACAAATCTGATATGTGGAGTTTTGGAATATTGCTGTGGGAGATTTACTCTTTTGGAAGAGTGCCTTATCCAAGGATTGTAAGTGCATATCGTCGGTGAAGAAGTGATACCTCGTATCCGACAACCCGAATGAGCTTTACTTTGGCAGGTGGTTTTTTCCACAGCGACTTTTAGCGCCGAATGAAGTTCTTGAAAACTATCAGAAAACTTTATAATACAATCAGTAAAATATTTGGTTTTAGAATTATTTGGTAATGCTGGGGACATTCAGTTTTTAAAAATTACAAGTTTAAACTTCATAAATCGTAATGTCACCTATAGAAAATTTCGTCTGCCTAATGAAATTTGGGGGTTCAGATCAAACGATCCATTTCCTTTTTTAATTTTAAAGGATTATTAATAAAACCACGTATCCAGTACTACATGAAGAAAACTTTGTCACAATTCTCGAGAATAAAATAAAGTTTTTGATTATCGAGATGGATAATTATAGTGAAATTCTATCAATTTTACGCAAATTATCTATAATGAGCAAGCATCTGATGAAACCCAACAGTAAGACATGAAGATTTCATAACTCATATTAAGAGCAAGGATCAATGAATTGGATGACTTTATAAAATAACCTAGTAAAAGAAAAAGTTTGGAATTTTGAGCTTCCCCGAAATTCCGATCTTGATCTAAAACAAATTCAAATTTCAAGAAAAAAATTCAAAGTTTTGACCTTTCCTAAATATTACAAATCTTTGATTACCTAGTTTTTACATAAAACTGAATAAAGAAGAAAATTTCTTGTTGTAGATACCTATTTGACTGAATTTTGAAATAAATCTTCTATTAAATCTGCAATCTCAAGTTAGCTTTTGGAATGACTATTTAAGAGCCATTATTTGGCGAATAATCGCCTTGGCGTAAAAGCTTCTTTTATAGTAAATCTTGCTAAAGTTTTCGGATACGAGGTATCACTTCTTCACCGACGATATACTTTATTGATGCATTTTTAATTTAATCTTTATCATGATGTCAAGAGGCATGAACTGAATAAAAGGGGTTACTTTGAATGTTCTGATGTGGTATGTTTGCATAAGTTGCCTTCATTGCACATCTAGGGAAAATTTGATTGTGTTTAATTTAGAATAATTTTCTCTTCCTGGAATTCTAAATTATTTATATTTTAGTAGTTAAAGTAAACATTGTGTTAGTGGCCCTAGAGGAGGGCTCTCCAAACTTTTCAGCCCGAGGGCCGCATTAACTATCAAACAGCAGTTTGGGGGCCAACTACATACTCAAGTATTTTCAAGGAAAGTTTATTTCGGGAGGGGCCCAAATATCCCCTAAGAAAATTAAGTAATTATCAGGCCTAAAGCTAGATATTTGCACCGGAAGGGAGACCTAAAATTATCTCTAAGCTCTTTATATGCATATTGAATAAGTTTAATGTACCTTTTTAATAGATTTTTAGGTAAGATTTTGTTGAACTTAATATAAAAATTACTGTGATTAATTCTGGAGGTCCTTAACAAGTCTTAATGTTTTGTTTCATGTTCATGTATGAATAAGATGTATTCTACTAGATGTCTAATCCAGTTTGGTATAATTAACATTTTATTTTCAGCCTCTAGCAGATGTTGTCAAGCATGTTGAAAAAGGGTACCGAATGGAAGCACCTGAAGGTTGTCCTTCAGATATATATGACATTATGAAACAAGCTTGGGACTTGGAACCTGAAAATAGACCATCATTTTCAGATATTTTGAAAAGGCTGGAACAGCTAAGGATGATCACAGATTGAAAATAACTTGGTAAGTTTAAATTGATTTCACTTGTGCTACTTGGTCCTGTTTGTCTTGCATAAAATTTAAATTTTATAAAAAAGCTAAACCATTGAATTACTTACATATTAGATGTTTGCAAAATTTACAACCTTAAAAGAAAATCGTGGTGTTTAAAGAGCCCTTGCTATAGAAGAATTTATAAAATATTATACGTTTAAAAAAGGAGGGGTTTTGTATCTTGGGTTTTTTCTGTTTTGTTTATTTTATGTAACATTTGATTTCTTCTATTCAGTCTTTATCATTTTCTTCTAAAATGTTTCAATTAAAAAACTTAACATAATTTTTAAAAAAATACTGTATTAAGTTGTTTAATATGATGTGGACTATAAAACCTCTGGTCCCATGGGAACCCTACTAAACAGAATCTATATTGTATGTGTGTACTGTCTTTGATTATATTTTTTATTTTTATTTATTGCCAGGTCTCTTTTCTTGTCAGACTCCCAACTCATGTATAGAAAAGTGTTGTGTAGATTTGCAGTGCCTTCTGATGATGGTTTTAGTCTCTGAAGAAAGATTTTTAAACTCTATTTTCAAGTCCACTTTCTGCTGATAAACGGTGCTTCCAATTAATAAACATGAACATACACTAGAGGCCTGATATCTGCAGACACTTGTCATTGTGTAAATTTTCAGAAAAAGTATGGAATATTTAACTTGTGTCCTATTTCATCTGTTGTGTGGAGGTTGCATCATGCCGAGCCATATCATGTTTGGTCAAAATATTTTTCCTATTATTTTTCAGCATTATGAAATTTGATATACACATCTGTGTTTTATACAACATGTTATTGAATGTGACCGGAAAATTGTCAAAAAAATATGTGTGTAATTTTATTTATTAATTAATAGAATATCAGTTTCCTGAGAAGTAGTCATAATTTTACTTAGCCATATATCATCATGTTTGTTTAATTTTCATCACCAAAATTTTCTCAAGCCCTTAATTTATTGTTTTTTATATTTTTGTTCTGTGAAAATTAACAAATTACATCTCATTTTTTAATAGGATAAAATCTTGAACAAGCATAATGTAAAACTGTTTTGGATTATTATATCTTTTAGACTATTATAGACATAGATTTTATTAGAGAATGCTGTTTCTTGCAGTTTTCTGTATAAAGAAAAACAATTCTAATCTCATCAATGTGATGTGCATTTTTAAGTTTTGTAAAATCAGTAGTTTCTTTACTACTTGTACTACTCAAAGAGCCCCAACTGTTTTTATAAACAAGTTTTTTACTAACCATATGAATTAAAAAGTATTTTAATCATAATTTATTTGTAAACTTGTAATTAGATTTGTAATGTATTTAATGTTTTATGAATACTTTTAAAATGTTACATTCTGGACTTGTATTTAATTTTTGTACTTAATATGAGTACTTTAAATTGTCGTATAGTGTTGTCTTAAAAATTCTTAAGCAGTGTGCCTTATGTATTGCTTTTTGAAGTTTAGTCTTAAGGTCTTTAATCTTTTATATTAGAGGCTATAATTTTTTGACTAATGTCTTGATCTTGCCAGAAAGCTAGGTTATTTTTTAAGGATGTATTAAACATTTAAAATTATGAATAATTTATGAATAAATATGTGGCACATTGATCTGTCATTGTTCTGTTTTATTATTTCTCTAGCTTCAGACTATTTTTTGTTGATCCGTCTATCCCCTTAAAAAGTAGTAGGTATTTAGAAAAAATTAAATAATTTAAAATAACTCCATTCCTTAGCATTCCACAGTGAAATGAAATAAAGGTTTTATCAGAATATCAACATTTTTTGGGGGAAAATGTATCATGGAGGTGTGGTTCTTGGTGACTTTCTATGTACTCTACACAAGGAATCTGGATGTTGTAGAGCTTGGGTGGACTTGTTGAAGCACCCGGTATAACAATTTTTCCGTAAGCTTTCTGAGTTTGTTGACACTCCCAAAGCTTGATAAAAACTACCCCATATCCCCCTGCGAAATGTTTTTTTCTGGCTATGCCACTAGCCCTATTTATATGGGCTATTTATGTTATTATTATATAAAAAATCAAGTCAAAACCAATATTTGTCTCCACTTCCTCTATGGAGAGAAAAAAGGCAGGTTGATTTCAATCCTAGGAGATCAAAACCCCTTACCAATGTCACCTTTTGAAAATCCCTTTCTTTTTTACCAGGGTCATTTGTTTGCTCATAAAAGCGCACCTTATTCCAAGTTGTTTGTTAATGTACTGAGGGTTATAGTACGGGATTGTAATGGAAATTTAATTCAAATAGTAGAAATAGTGCAAATTTAAACTTTTAGCCTTGGGATTTTCAGGGCTAATTTTTTATTTCTCCTACATTTTTTACTGAGAAGACTAAAAATTGTGTCCCTATCAAGCAAATGAACCCAATCCATTCAATACAGTCCTTTATTTTTTCCAAGTTTTTGAATTGCCAAAATGTGAGTTCAATGTTAAAAGCCCCCTGTGACCTAACTGTGGTACTGGAAAAACTAATTTGATTTGAGTGGTTTTGATACAAATTGGCAAATTATGTTATTTCACATAATATTACTGCTTACCAGTGGTTACATATAGGAGTACATGAATTGAAATGAGTAAATTATTAAAACAAAGGAAAAAGTAATAAAAATTCTTTCCAATTTGTACCTTATTCAGGAAAAGTTCCAGCTTACCTTCTATTCAAAACATTGAAAAGAAACATTTTTGGAGCTTTCAATGCTTTTGTCTTTTTTGCTGTCAACTGCATGTCTGGCAAGGAAACAAGCAGGCAGAAAAGAGTTAACCAAACTTATTCGTGGAGAAAATTCTTTCCTATGTGGTCTCTCAGCTTCCTGATCACATGCTTTGAGTGTGCTGTGGCTTTCATTTCTTTGCTTTAGTTTTAGCTGTACTTGCCTGCCTGTATTTTTTTCCCACCTGTATTCAAAACGTATGGTTATTTTTCTTGAAATGTCTTAGTTTGTGTTTTTATGGTTCTTTTACAGTTTCATTTTTTAGTACCATTTGAAAAAAATATGTCTGGCCTGGCATATTTACTTTGCCAGATCTTTGATATAATATTATCTAGTATGCTTGAAGCTCCATGATCAAGTAAAACATTCATTATTGAGACTAATGGATGGGTAACCATGGTCACTTTGTGATTAAAGTATGAGAATGGTATAATTTTTGTTGGTTTTATCTTGGAGAAACATAAATACCATGTTTTCACTCCCAAATATGGTGTGTGGTCCTTAATTTCCACATGGTCAGGGAATACCTGGAAAAGTCAGGGAATTTTAATTTCACCTAAAAAGTCAGTAAAGGGAATAGTCAGGGAAAATTGCTCATTTTGGCCATAAACCTGGAAAATCATACAGAATACCTAGAAAATGAACAATTTTTAATGTTTGGGTGTCAATTTTGGCTTTTGAAAGAGTGGTAAAAAAACAGACTATTTATTGAAAATATATGTTCATAAAAGCAAGAAATATCTGAAAAATGCTGTAAATATCCTGGAATAAGTCAGGGAATTTTATTTCTGAAATTGAGTGGGAACCCTGTACATGTTTTATATGCTATCTTTATGCTGATTACAGGTGTTTCATGCAATGAAAAATGAAATATTTAATTAAATTTTAGAGAAATAAAAATTTAATTATTTAAAGTTCATTATTTTCTATTTTGGGTACCTATTGCCCTCTGTGATAATTTGTAATCAGTTTTAAAACTAGCTTATAAAATTGTATTACAAGTGTCTGTCGTTAATAATACAATTTTAAAAATAATTTTAAGCTTAATGCTCGTACCAAACTGTACGAGCATTGGCAGAGACCCCTCTTCCCATTGGGTGACGTCACGAATGAGCCAAGGTATATACGGTATACTAGCTGATATGCCCGGCCTTGCACGGGTGGAGTGTATCAATTTATTAAAATTTTCTCAAGTTACATGCCTAATTTTCTGTAACCATAATTACCAATCATCCTGGTAGTTTTTCATATCCCGGTGTTCCCAGTATTTTTTCATATCCCGGTGCCTTTTTCATCTTGGTGTCCCCGGTGCCTTTTCATCTCGGTGTTCCCGGTGCATTTTCATCACCGTGCTCCCTGTGCCTTTTCCCTCCCGGTTCCAACTGTGTAAATCTAACCTAACCATCCAGTTCCGGTGTTGCACATTTAATTACGACAGTTACCCAATTATCCATTCTAAGTGAAAAAAATCCATTAAAATTATTACAGACTTTTGAAATCCCAAAATTTGTAAATACCCCCTGTTTAAATTGAAAAAAAAAATCCCGTTAAACTACACCAAAGAAACAAATTATAAGGTTAAATAACAAATTGATCTAGTGTTTCTATCATCAACTTTCTAAAAAAACTGCATGATGTAATCTTTACTTTAACCAGTCTAATTCTTAAAACTTTCTATTTCAACTTAAAGTTTCATGGAAAATGAAGTTTTTAATAAGAAAATACTGTTATAAAGTTTTTTATAAGGGCCGTTTTTAATTTTTTAAATTATTAATAACCTTTTTAAAACAATTTTAGCCAAGTTTTATCTTTAAATACTTTGTTTTATGTTTAAAATTGGTTTTGTTGTATTATTTGCAACAATGCGAGTTAAACAGATCTTCTTTAGTGGAGAAGTAAGGCGATTTTTACAAAAAGGCCTAAAAGGGGGTGAAGGGATGGTTTTAGAAATTTGGAAATGATGTCATTGTCTTTCCCCCGTCCCCTTACGTATGTGTACCAAGTTTGATTCGATTCGGACGGGTAGTTTTGGAGAAATTGCGCCACATCTGATCCGGACAAACCCAGGCAGGCAGGCACACCTTCATTATATATAGAGAGATTATTTATTTATTTATTTATTTATTTAGACAAAAAACAGACCTTTCGGTCCAATTACATTTGCCAGTACAGAAAAAAAAATCACAAGAACACCCAACAACCATCAAAAGCCAGACAACAAAAGAACACAATAAACAAATGCATATAGAAACATTAGAAAAATTTAGAAGATTAAGGACATGCAGATTTGCTTGAAAACTGAAAAAGACATAGAAAAAATATCCAAACGATCCGTATACAAATTATAGAGTGAGCAAAATTTATTTACATAGAAGTTTTTATCTGTGACAGTCCTTATATCAGTTCCAAAAAATTTTAAAGATTTATTTCTTGCAGAATGCCTTGGAACTATTATAAATATATTTTATCATATAGAGAGACTAGCTGATATGCCCGGCCTTGCACGGGTGGAGTGTATCAATTTATTAAAATTTTCTCAAGTTACATGCCTAATTTTCTGTAACCATAATTACCAATCATCCTGGTAGTTTTTCATATCCCGGTGTTCCCAGTATTTTTTCATATCCCGGTGCCTTTTTCATCTTGGTGTCCCCGGTGCCTTTTCATCTCGGTGTTCCCGGTGCATTTTCATCACCGTGCTCCCTGTGCCTTTTCCCTCCCGGTTCCAACTGTGTAAATCTAACCTAACCATCCAGTTCCGGTGTTGCACATTTAATTACGACAGTTACCCAATTATCCATTCTAAGTGTTGGAAATCGGACTAGTAGCAGCTATCTATTTGTTTATTTTTAGTTAGAAATCTTTTGGCAACCAGGAAGTGACGCGTGACATTATTTGGTTAGCTTTTAATTTTGAAAATGAAAAATGTGTTAGATCAATAGAAAATATGGAAGAAATGTAGTTCTTGGTGTAAATAGTTAATTTTTGGTCCGGAATAAAATTTATTGTGCTGTACCCATCAAGTTTCGCTCATCTCAGATGTTAAGTGTTCGTACAGCTGCCCATATTATGAATTTGAAACCACATTTGGCGCCCCCGGGTGGGCGGCCTCGTACTGAATGTTGACTCTCAGGTGAGTGAAACAGAAACCGATTTCCATCTTGAAGATTTTGAAGTATGTTTGATTTTGATTATGATATGAATATGATATGAAGTATGATATGAGTATGATATGAAGAACATAACAGTATTTTGCTATGTATTTTAATTTTAAGAAGATAGTAAAGATGGAAAGTATTAAGCAAAATTGATTTCCATCTTGAAGATATTTTATGTATATTTGAATTTAAGAAGATAGATAGTAAAGATGGAAACTATTAAACGAAATAAAACAGCGCAACGAAAGGCTTTTGGTAAGGCGTACACTCAGCTCAAAAAATTATTAATTGAGGATAATATTGATTTAGAAGAAATAGAAACTTGTTTACAATGGTTCATACTAAAGGCAAAATCTCTAGAATTGGCTCATACAGAATATTTAAATGCTTTAACTAATGACGACGAATACATGACTGAATTTGACGTAGTCGAGGATTACCAAGAAATAGCTGTAAGAATAGAACGGAAATCCAAACGGATATTAAATGGTGCTTGGAAAAACCAAAGAGCTGTTAAGCTGAAGACAACAGGGGAGAAAGAGGTTAAAGAATGTCCAGAGATTCCTGTCACCTCTTCACCTGTTGAGACAGAGATCTTCAAGACGTCATCACCTTTGATGAAGATGGGATGTCGGAAAGAGGAAGACCTGATTGTATTGAAGGAACAGGTCGAAGATGATGGAAAAGAAACCAGTGAGGTTATAAAGAATGTGACTGTTGAATCCAAGTGGTCCTCAAAAGACAAGAAACCAACCGAGTTGTGGCAAGATGAGGAGAAAGAGAGAATGGAAAAGCAGGTAGATGGAGGGAATAAGAAACCACCAGAATTTGTTGATGAAGAAACCGAGAAGTTCAAGACCGTAAAGATGTTTGGAAGAAAGAAGGGAGATGAATCCATGCCGGTAAAAGATGGAGAAAGAATTGAAAAGAGAAAAGAAAAGATAGACGGTGAAAAAGACGAAGAGAACCATCCTATGAAGTTGTTGGTGAGAAGATTGAAGGATTCTAGAATAAAACAGACTGATGAGAAACCGAACAAGAAAGAAGTTAACCTGGACAAAACTATAGAGAAAGAACTGGAGAACTTAAAGGAGGAAGATTATTCTGTTAATAAAGCTGAAAATCGGATTAAAAAGAAGAGAGGGAATACTCAGGAAGAAGTGATGATTTCTAAAGGTAGAGAAGAAGATGATGAAGGTACACTAGAATGCAAAATATATGGAAGAGAAAAGGAAAAAATTGAGGTGAAAAGATTTGAACGAGTAAAAATTGGACGAAAATTTATCAAATGGAAACCAACTCAATGATTTAGAGCTCCCCCCCAAGAAGTTTTACAAGGAAGAACATGGGGTTTGAGTTTGAATTGACATTCTCAAACTCAAAGTGGGGAGAATGTTGGAAATCGGACTAGTAGCAGCTATCTATTTGTTTATTTTTAGTTAGAAATCTTTTGGCAACCAGGAAGTGACGCGTGACATTATTTGGTTAGCTTTTAATTTTGAAAATGAAAAATGTGTTAGATCAATAGAAAATATGGAAAAAGTGTAGTTCTTTGTATAATAGTTAATTTTTGGCCCGGAATAAAATTTATTGTGCTGTACCCATCAAGTTTCGCTCCTCTCAGATGTTAAGTGTTCGGTACAGCTGTCCATATAGAGCATTCGCACATGACGTCACTTGGAGGACAAAATCAACGTTGCTAAGGCTGTTGTTAGGGGCGGGACATAGAAGTATCCAATAGAAGCATTCGTACATGATGTCACTGGAGGAATAAAACAACGTTGCTAAGGCCGTTGTTAGGCAGAGTCATGTGATTGAAAATGCTCTATTATGAATTTGAAACCACATTAAGTGAAAAAAATCCATTAAAATTATTACAGACTTTTGAAATCCCAAAATTTGTAAATACCCCCTGTTTAAATTGAAAAAAAAAATCCCGTTAAACTACACCAAAGAAACAAATTATAAGTGTTAAAATGAAGAACCGCTACAACTAAAACTATACTGTTTTGTTGTATCAAAAATACCTAGTGCTCGTGCTAATCGTGCTATTATTACTCAGAGCAAGGCTAAACTGGATCTGTTAACTGTGTTATATCAGGCTTGGTCACTGCCCAAAAGATCAAAGAAGCCGACGTTACTGGAAGTTTTCAGATCTTACCGCTTGAGAGCGCTGGCCACGTTTAACATCTTTAACGTCATGCAAAACGACGCCATGATTTATATTTTTTGACTTGTTAACATTAATGTAACGATGTAGAAAAAAAAACACCGTGATATTAATTTTTAATGGCTATTGCTATTCAAATCACAGTTTAATAAGTAGAAATCTGAAATAAGCATAAAGTATCAAAAATGTATTTTAATTTAACAAAATTGATGTAACAACAAACAAAAACCTGATGCCAGCTGGGAAAAATGTAAAAATACATGCCAAAAGAATTAACTAGAACTTAGTGCTATTAGTGCATTGCTCGAACGATAAATATAATGCTTGATTCTCATCAATTTAATCTTGTAATAAGTTAAATAATTTAATGTAGTTAAGTAAATTATTTACTGTTAGAAGAATTCGAAAATTCAACTATTTGTTTTGATTTTTAATAGATTTTACTTTATTTTACTTGTGAATTTTTTTTAATTTCCTAGAAAACAATGCCATGAATGACAGATAGATGGCTCTGGCCACGTATGGCTCACTAGAGACATAATCTGTAACATCGCTTTTCACTCATTGTCCAAGCCTGATATAACACAGTTAACAGATCCAGTTTAGCCTTGCTCAGAGTCTCTGGTGGAAAGTAGTGATGATGCGTGGGTTATTGATTCAGGAGCTACTCAACATATCACCAATAAAAGTAGCTACTTGTTCGATTATGTGCAATACCAATGTCCCTTGGAGGTCCGTGTTGGAAATAACTGTGTAATGAAAGCATTTGGACATGGAAAGATCTCTGTCAAGATGCTGGTATTTGGATCGTGGAAACAAAGCATGTTGGTGAATGTGTTATATGCTCCGGACGCATCAAGAAATTTGTTTTCTGTCATCCAGGCCTTGGATCATGGGAAGGAATTTAACATGTCTAGTGAGAAATGCGAATTTGTCAAGTCAAACAGAGTAGTTGCGGTAGGAATAAGATGTGGAAATTTATTCAAGCTACAATGCCAAGTAATGATGCCTGAGGCGGAGACTGTTATCACCACTGTTCCCTCACTTGAAGCTAATTTAAATGAGACGCTTCAACTCTGGCATGAGAGACTTGGGCAAGAACAAGTAACAGGAGAGCTTGAGAACAAGCAACAGGAAAAGAAGTTACTTCTATCTCAGAGAATTAAAGTGCAGGATGACAAGGAGTTCTGTGAGGCTTGCATCGTCGGAAAGCAACACAGACAGCCGTTCCTTAGTCCTCAACAACGAACAAAGGAAGATGGAGAAATAATTCATTCTGATGTCTGTGGTCCTATAGAGGAAAAATATAGGGTTGAATCAGTGTCAACATCGGCTGTTGTTGGACTTGAATTGCCAAAACCAGAAAATGATCCAAACCCTGACTCGACTGAAGTGACCCCCCTTCCCGATAGTGCTGAATCTGAAAAGGATCCTGATCCGAAGAATGCATCAGAGGAAAAGCAGAAAGAAGGTCATCAACTGAGAAGCAAGATGAAACTAAAGGCACCCAAACGTCTCATTGAATGCTGTATTGCAGAGCAGGTTAGAACCTGAACCCTACCATCAAGTCGTTAAGTCGGAGAATGCTCTCGGGGTGCTGGAGAGATTCAATATGGAGGAGTTGGATCCTGTGTCCAAAAGTCAAGCGCATACTCAAGTATGTTGGAGGAACATCAGGCCGTGGTGTGTTGTACAAGTATGGCCCTCAATCAAGTGTTTCGGAGTCTTGCAGTGATGCTGACTATGCCAGTGACACAACTACCAGGAAATATGTCTCTGGTATCTTCTTCAAAGGTAGTGGAGGAGCTATTAGATGGGTAAGCCGTCGTCAGCAATGTGTATCACTAAGCGTAAGCACCACTGAGGCAGAATATGAGGCTGCAAGTGAGGCTACGAAAGAGTTGATCTGGCTGAAACGCAAGATTTATCCCCCTTGTCAGCAGTCCCAGTTCTACAGGTCACCAACGAACGAGAACACCAACTGGCCGACATTCTGACTAAGCCACTGCTTAAGCCACGCTTTGAACTGTTAAGAAGTTCTCTTGGTATTTTTTAAGTTAAACTGTTAAAAGTAATATTGGCAATTTTTTTTAGTTTCGATATGTTTAGTTGTAGGTTCTAGGGGGAATGTTAAAATGAAGAACCGCTACAACTAAAACTATACTGTTTTGTTGTATCAAAAATACCTAGTGCTCGTGCTAATCGTGCTATTATTACTTTTCTTTTTTTGAAACGAGTCATTGTTTCTTTGTTTATGATTTTTTACCTGATGTAACTTATTTTTCCATTTTCCATTTAATGTTTTTAGTTATTAATAAATTTTTTATTAATAACTATTGAAGTGCGAATTATTCTGTCAAGAATAAGGTTAAATAACAAATTGATCTAGTGTTTCTATCATCAACTTTCTAAAAAAACTGCATGATGTAATCTTTACTTTAACCAGTCTAATTCTTAAAACTTTCTATTTCAACTTAAAGTTTCATGGAAAATGAAGTTTTTAATAAGAAAATACTGTTATAAAGTTTTTTTATAAGGGCCGTTTTTAATTTTTTAAATTATTAATAACCTTTTTAAAACAATTTTAGCCAAGTTTTATCTTTAAATACTTTGTTTTATGTTTAAAATTGGTTTTGTTGTATTATTTGCAACAATGCGAGTTAAACAGATCTTCTTTAGTGGAGAAGTAAGGCGATTTTTACAAAAAGGCCTAAAAGGGGGTGAAGGGGTGGTTTTAGAAATTTGGAAATGATGTCATTGTCTTTCCCCCGTCCCCTTACGTATGTGTACCAAGTTTGATTCGATTCGGACGGGTAGTTTTGGAGAAATTGCGCCACATCTGATCCGGACAAACCCAGGCAGGCAGGCACACCTTCATTATATATAGAGAGATAGAGAGATACGTCTGTTGAGCGTTGATTTAAAATACGCTGGCTCGAGTGTTCTTGTGAGGGTCATCAAGGGACTCGGCATTGATGTTCTGGCCAGAGATCTGCAATCCTGCCTGGAAAAACAAGGTTTCCATGTACTCTCCTGTTTCCGGATGAGGAGCCGGCGCTTGCAGGGTTTCCTCCCTTACTTCCAAGTGAAGTTGGAGGGTTCTCCTGGGAGGGTGGACGGCGTCACTCGTCTTCTAGGGGAGGATATTTCCATCGAGCGCCTGAAGCCAAGGACTGCCCGGAGCGGCTTCAGCGGTGCATGAGATGTGGAGGTGATCATCAACTCGTTGCCTGCCCACAGCCACGATCCAAGAAGGTTCAGTGCATCAATTGTGGCGAGCACGGTCATTTGGCAGCTTGGAAAAGCTGTCCCCTCCACCCCAAGCGCAGCAAGATGCTGCCGGCCAAATCAAAGCCTAAGAATTGTGAAAACAATCTCCAAAGCCGCGACGAAGCCATTTCTTCCTCTCAAAATCAAGTTGCGGGCAACAAAGCCCCGTGTAACTCAAACGAAACCCAAATCGGAGGACAGTAATTGCAAGCCCCGCCCTCTCCTCACCCAGTCGTCAAGAAGACAGAAGATTTGCAAGCGTTCTTCTCGGAGGCCCAGGAGCGTCATTTCAGTTTTTGGTTGGGGGGGGGGCAAAGAATTTTTTTTTAGTGGGACTGGGCCACACCGTAACCAGACTGTTTTCTTTTTTTTGGGGGGGGGAGGGTGACTCAACGTCATGAGCTCTAAATGAGGGGTCTGGGGGGGGGGTCACCCCCAGAAATATTTAGAAATTTTGCCTCATTCTTTTACACCATTTAAGTTACATACCACATAATTTTCTAAAGAAAAAATTTCAAATGGAGCCAAAGGTCCTCCTCAGAATTTTTTTCGAAAATGTCCCTTTAAACTAGTTTGTTTTCTCCTTTGCAACCTCATTGGTGAACCGCTTGTTGTAAGCGGCAGAATATCCAAGGGAAATACACTGCAAAACATTATACATGTAAAAAAATTTGAAAGGGGGGTCTGGGGGTTCTCTCCCAGAAAATTTTTTGATATAACAGATATAACATGATATAACAGATCCATGTAAAGCATAGAATTTTCGAGGGGAAAAAAAGTTATAAATAGACGTCAGATTTTCAAGGGGAAGGGGGCGGAGATCGTCCCCCAGTAAAAATTTTTGAAAATTCCTGCTTAAAATAGTGCTTTACCTCCTTCTTTTTTAACTTTTTGGGGTTTCAAACTCTTTGGTTCCCAAAGGGAACTGCTTCTTGTAAACGGCAGAATTTTCAAGGGAGAAACATTGTATAACAGACATCAAAGGTCAGGAGGGGGTTTGGGGGTTTGAAATTTGAATTTTGAAATTTGACCCTCAAAAGTAGTGTTTTAACTCCTTTTGGGACTTTTTGAGTTGAATACGATACTCCTTGTGGAAGTTACAGAATTTTCGAGGGACTTGCAGCAATTTTTCACTTAAGAGTGGAAATCTTGGGGGGGGGCAATTGCCCCCACCCTGCCCCCCCTAAATGACGCCCATGCGGAGGCCAGAAACACTTTTCAATGATGTCGGTGGCTTTTCGGCTCTCCTGAAGAATTTTAGAGCTTGTGATTCGAAAGGTTCTAAAATTGCCTTTCTTCTATCCCTCGTCATGGAGGACAACTAATACAACTTTCTTTTTCCATCTCAAGCAAAAACTTTTCAGTTTTTTTTTTCAATGATGTTTTCCCTTTTCATTCATGTTTATTATTTCATAGCGGAGCAAAAGCGCCTTGCGGCGCTGTGTACTCCGGCGGCTTTACACCCCCGAGGTTTGCGATTTGCGATTTGCGTTTTGCGATTTGCGGCGAAAACGGGAACCGCAGAAACTACCGCAGCGGCTGCCGCTAATGCCGCCGCTGATTATAAATATGATTTAAAATAATTTTCGAGTGCTCCGGTGGCAGAACTCAAAGGTTGTTTTTCTGTGACGTCATTCCCTTTTCTATTTTCTTCTTGTTTGTTGGCTGCTGAAGATTTTCCGTGTTTTGCATTTGTGTATATAAATTTTTTGGAAAATGTTTTAAATGTTATTTTCCGAATTGGTGCAGTGTATTAAACTTTAAATAACTTTTAAAATGTTCAATATCAGTCGTCTAAATGTACGAAAGGTAAGATCTGTCAACTTGTAGGTATCTTATCTTTTATCATCCCAAACGAAATACCTATTAAATAGAAACGTTCTATCGTGTTTGGATAATATTATTAAAAAAGTTTGGTAACTCATTGAATAGCTAATACTTTATTGCCCTCATAATTTTTAAGCAAAATTCGTTGCGCAATACTTTGTTACGAAACGTATGGGTCAAGTCGTTCTGTGTTCTGTAAACTGCTTGGGGTTGGGGATATATTTTCTTATTCTTTCCCATCAGTTTTATTAGTATTTATTTTGAGATTTTAGTCTTTAAATTTAGTAATAAAAATAATAAATATTATAAAGAAATTATTTTGCAAATCCAGGTTGACACATTATTGACTTAATGTTCGGCACTAGTTAACTAGAACTAGTTGCAAGAGTAGTAGTTAACTACTGATCAACTAGTAGTTAACTAGTAGTGTAACTACTTTTGGTTTAAACTAGTTCAACTATTAGTTGAACTACTTTTTTAAAAAATTACTAGTTGAAACTACTTTCAAAATTTCAACTACTTTCAAAAAAATTATTATTAAAATTTTTATCAAAATATAGAAAAAATTGTACTGTAACAAATTTAATTAAGATGGTAGAGTACTCAAAATACCATAACCAGAATAAAAGGCCCTTATAGCCCTTTAGTGATATAGATAAAAAAAGATGTATTAGAATTTGAGCAAAAAATAGGTTATGAAATTAAATAGACTAGTTAACTAGTAGTTAACTACTTTGAAAAACAGTTAACTACTAGTTGTAACTAGTCCCAGGAAAAAATAGTTAACTACTAGTTGCAACTAGATTTTCCAAGACTAGTTAGTAGTTGGTAGTTAACTATTTTTTGACCACTAGTTGCCGAACACTATTGACTTTAAGGTTACTAGTTACCTACTAAGTGCCTACAATATATATCTGAAATTTTAATTTATTTTTTATATTACTATAAAAGGCACAGTTTTGAAAAAAAGTTTTTTTTTTACTGCATAATAAAATTAAAACTGGATCATTTGTGCCTCCAATATACTTATGACTTTTTACTATGTTTTAATTTACAGTGTAGTTCATTGCTGTTGAAGAGATTCAAGGGCACACTTGTTATTGCTGAGCACAATGATGGCAAAATTGTGCCTATTACCTACAGTGCCATTACTGCAGCCAAAGAGTTGGGAAGTGAAGTCACAGTTTTAATTGCTGGAGCTCAAACCAATTCGGTAAAAAATGAATTTTATACTATTAGAAGGTGGTCATTGTATAGGGGTGGTTGTTCAGTAAGGTTTTGTTGTACTAGAGAAATAAGTACAGTAAAACGGGGTGAATCTGATCATTTTTTAACTTTGAGCTGCTGCCAAAAATTTCCAAATAAAGATTTTGGAGTGCTGTTAACATGTTTCGAGTCCCAAGCTAGTATATTTTAAAAGTCAGTTGAAAAAATTACTCTACTATGAACGGTCGATTTTATACTTATTTTTAAGTGCCGCAATCCAATTTACCCGTAATCCGTAATGCGGGGTGAATCGGATCACTGTCAGTTTTTGTCCAAAAAAAGCAATTTTAACGTTTTTAAATGACATGGGATCAAAAAAGGAGGTTTATAATATTTTAATAAGGTGAAATGGGTAACTTTTATTTATATCATTGAATAATTTTTTCATAAAATACATACATCATAAGGAATGATAGTTTTCCTATACAAATTGCAAAATGAATAAGGAAAAGATATTATCTTTTATCAAAATGATGTGCTAGTTTGTCAGTTGTTTTTCTGAATATTTTTTTTCATGGACGAGCTGTGGCTCCTTTGGGATGTATTTACAATTTTCTTTTTTAATTATGTGTAAGCTATTGTGATTCTTCTTTAAATTTTGTAATTTGTTTTTGTGTTTGTTAATAAATTGAAAATTGAAATTGAAATAATTGATAATTCTATAAGCTTTGACAAACCCTTGGAGATACCTGTAGGTAATAAAATGTCCCTTATTGCTCTAAAAAATCATTTGCCATTAAAAAGTAAAAAAAAATCGACTTTTTTCTTAACAATTAGGGGCAATTTTCTTCCCTCATGACCCCTAATATTCATGATAATATCCAATATCCTAATATCCAATAATTAATCCATGACTGTACGTGTTGATAATAGCTGATAAATCCAGAAAAAAGTGACTAAAGGAAGAAAGCAAAGCATTTTTATGACTGATCCGGTTCACCCCACATTAGTAGTCGGAATGGACTTCTTTCACTAAAAATTTCATTAAAAATCGTAATTAGAACTTATAAAAAATTCAATTGAAAAGAAGTCCTTGCAAGGATTGGGAACACATAGGAGGCACCAAAAATTGTGGTAAAAAAGTTATTTTTCAGGTGAAATTAGCAAAGTTTTGCCAGTCAAGTTTTTGTGACATTTTTTGTATTCAACTTCAAAGCTGTGTATGACCCAAGATATTGTCGTAAAATATTTGTCAATGACTAAAATACCTTCTAAAGAATGTGTAGAATCAGTCAGTTTTTATCCTGATTCTATAAACTCTAACATAACCGAAGTTATGATGGTTTAAAAAACTTTTTCCAACAGTGATCCGATTCACCCCGTTTTCGTTTTACGGTTATAATTTATTTTTTATGAAAGTGTTCTTTGCGCAGATGAACAAGTAGAGGTTTTTCAGAATGTTGTTTTTCTCTGCTTATTTCTCAGTTTTAAGATAAGCTGTTTTAGTAATTATTTTTAGAGCTAATTAGGTAAATAAGTTTTTGTGTTCCTTGGTTTATGTGTGATTTAGGTAAGTAAGTTGACATATTCTGAGAGATCAGTATTTGCTAGACAGGTTTTTTGGGAAAAGAATTCTAATATAATAGTAATGAGAGAAATATATATTTTAGATTGTATAAGGGTTGTCATTAGAGTTGGTGAAATGTAACAAGTAACCTTTGGTCGCTCAGATCAAGAAGTGGTCTGTAAAGAGCTGGATAGCAGTTATGGAGGTTGGTGAGCTGGGAAGGGTAGCCTCCTAGTAATTATAAAACACTGAATTAACTATTTATTATACTTAAAGATCAATAATTATTTCACTTTTTAAAAATTCACTAATTTTGCATCTTTATTCATATTTAACCCATCAAAAACTAGATACTTTTCTAAACAAGCAGTTAAGCATAGAACAGGACATAAGCTAACCTGGTCACATTTCTAACGGTTAGTACTGATCTTTGTACTTAAATATTAGCCTGTTGACTGTGCTTCTAAAACCCAACAGCAGGTGAATCTGGTGGTCACTGAAGTACACGGACTAATATGTATATAAGTACCTTAGTCCTAAAGTTTAGTTTATGTTGCAGGCAGTTTCTGAAATATCTAAAGCAGAAGGTGTTGGTAAAGTACTTGCTGCTGAAGATGAAGCTTTTAAGGGTCTATTACCTGGTAGGTATAAAAAATAAAGTTTTATTTTAAATTTGAGTTTGACTCGGTGGAATAATATTTTTTTTTTCAGAAAGCCTAACCCCTTTGATTCTGGCTGCTCAGAAGCAATTTACATTTACTCACATAGTTGCTGGTGCATCTGCCTTTGGAAAGGTTAGAACTATATTTAATATATTCTTCCTTTTAAATGTCTTGTATTTTCCCTTTTTACTGTTTAATTTTAAGTTTTCTGTAGTTAAGCAGTTTTTACAATTAAAAGATTGCAGTTTCCTTACACCAGGGATGACCAACCCCCTAGTAAGTGGCATGGGTGACAGTGTTGCCAGACATTTGGACAAAAAAGTCGCGGATCACAGCCCTAAAAGTCGTGGATTTGAAATTTTTGGAGCCCAAATTTTAAATCAGTAGTAATACTGTTGATACACACTTTTAATGAAGTTAATTATTATCATATAAACTCATTCTTTAGAACCTAAAAAAGTATTCTTTTAAATTTTTAAAAGCTATTTCAACTAAAACTAATTTTCAAAATTCTCTTTCATAAAATCAAATTTTTACAATAAAATAATTTTTTTAACCTTCCATTAGTTAGATACATTGTTAATATTAAACAGTGTCGTACATAGAAATTTATTTCAGGAGGGGCCCAAAATTATTCCTCAAGCCCCTCATGCATATTTAATAGGTCCAATGTAACTTTTTAATAGTACATTATTAGGTAGAATTTGTATCTCAAAGAAGTTAATATAAGAAAAGTTGTGAGCAACAAAATTCCAAGTCCAAAGGGGGTCTTCCCCCAGAAAATTTTGGGAAATTTGACCTTAAAAACAGGTTTTTAACTTGTTTTGGTATGCCAAGTCTGAATTTCGGGGGAACTAAGGAACCTTACACAACTAGAAGTGGGAATTTGTAATTATTAAATATTTTTTTTTCAAAACACAAAAGTCGCGGATTAAAAATGTTATAGCCTAAATTTAATTTTTAAGTAGCCCAAAAGTAGCCTGTCGCCCAAAACAAAATTTTTGTCGCAAAGGACCTTCAAAAGGAGCCCAATCCGCTACTTATAGCCCAATCTGGCAACACTGATGGGTGAGTTGAATCAGTGGCAGTCTGAGAATAAGATTAAGGAGAACTCAGCTGTTCTTTTAAATTGCAGGGCCTGATTTAAACCCATGTACTCTCACAAAAAATAATAAACTTTTTCAAAAAATGAACTTGATATTCAATATAAAAATCAAAGTAATAAAATCATAATTTTCTATTTAAAATGTGTAATTGAGGGCTTTGGTGCAAGAAACCAGGTACCTCCATGATCAAAGCAAGTTTATTAGGGGATTTGCCAATTTAGCGATGCGCTGCCAATTATTGTTGCTTTAAAAGGTAAAAAACTTGGGCTGTATTTCAGCTTTCATATATAGATTTAACAGAATGAAAATAACAGTATAGAAATAGATCTGCAAGGTTGAGATTAATCAATAGTCACTATATTTTTCAATGAAATCTAAGCAGGTCGATCTTAGGGCCCGACTACGCCTAGTGGATGTAACTGCTTAAAAAATTTAAACAGGGTGGCCACATACCTGGAAAACCTTAAAAACCTGGAATTGTCAGGGAAAATTAAAAAACCTGGAATTATCAGGGAAAAATCAGGGAATTTTAGAAAATCTGATAATAATCAGGGAAATTTTGAAAATTACCCTAGTTTTAAAAATGTATTCAACATTTTTCTGATTTTCAAATCTTTAAATGTGCATTTCTGTTCTCCTTCCTACAGAATAAAATCTCGAATGCATATAATTAGTGTAGTTGCAAACCAAATGTTCAAAAAAGGGTTCCTTTATGATAAAATTCTGGGAATAATTTCATTTATATTTCTTCTTTTTCCCGATTTTTCAGTCATTTTCCCATTTTCTAAAAGATTATAATTTACTATATTTATAAGATATCGGAAAAATCATACCAGGTTATCAGGGAATTTTGAAATAAATTTTCTGTGGCCACCCTGTAAAAACAAATTGAGCAAACTTCATTATGCTCGAAAGGCTAATGGTGGATATACATAGGTTGCTATTTCGAATCCCATACTATGTGAAGTATATATAGCTAATATAATGCCAAAAGCATGCAAACATTTAAGAAATATTGCTTGCCAAACAGCATCTAAAGCAAATTTGCATAATAAAAAAAGTGAAGATACCTGGTTCTTGCACCAAAACCCTCAATTCTACTACCAGAACTATCTTTCTATTTAGTTTATTAATTTTTCATGGATTTAAATTAGTCAACTTATTTAATTTTCTGTAGAAGTTCATGTGAATCTATAGCCAAAGTCTACTTTTCCATTAACACTAGAACCGCCGGCTACTGCCTCATACCTAGAACAGCCAGAGGCAGTAATTTTGACTGCTAGACTTTTCCCAGCAAAAACATCTTTTATACAAGAAATTGCTTGTAATACTTTTAGCTACCATTTCGGTGAATTACTATACGTTATTTGAAAACATTTTTTATAATATTAATCATTGATTTCATTCACATTGATCCTAGTCATTTTGTCTGCGGTATAAACTGATATAAAATAATCTGTTTGAACGGAATCGCTTTCAAAGTAACATTTTCTTTCACCAAACACATTTTAAACAACCCTAAAAGCTAAATAATTCACCCAAAACTATATCTAAGTTCGTTTCTATGAATCAATTGTATCAATGCTTGTATAAAGTGGTATTTTGACTGAATTATTGGATAAATTCATTTTTTCTCATATAAAATAAAAGTAAAAACCAATGAGCAAAATTAATTTGATTCTTCTTTCAAACAGGAAATAATAAATCTTTGAAGGAAAATAATAAAAAAGGCGTGGGAAATATCCAAATTTTAGAAAGTGGATTTATATGAATTTCTAATAATAAAATGATGTATTGATCATTTAAAGGTGTCAAAACCAAAAAACATTGTACATTTTGTTTGAGAAACTCCCTTAAAAATAATTTCACCAACGCTCCAATCGTTCACCAGTCAAAATAACTGCTTTGGCAGTTCTAGGTAGACCAATAAATATCTCCGGAACGACTTTTCAAAAATGAATGAAATTTGGATGACGTATATAGAAGCATAAATTAGAAAAAGTCACAAAAGCACAAGTGTGTAACTCAAATATCTTAGAAAATATTTAGAATCAAAAACGCAAAACAGTCAAAATGACTGCTCCAGCAGTTCTAGTGTTAAAGGTGGCCATTGGCGATGGTTTAGGGAGTTTATGTGGTGGCAAATGCATATAAAAAACCTAACATGTTTTCTTCAACGTTGGAAGCTGTTAAAAATTTGGTGCTTCCCCAATAAATTGAAAATTCAAAATTACGATCAAGATTTCAGTTTTTTGCTTAATTTGTGCTTGATGTTTTTACGGACCAATTTAACAGAAAAGTACCGACAAGCCTCCACTGGTTACAAATATCTTTAATAGTTTTCCTTTTTTTAAATATGAATTGAAGCAATAAAGAAAATGATTTTGTCAACAAAAGTTAATTAAATCAATTAAAAAATTATCACCAACTCAACTAGGTTACTGGTTATTTTTTGCACCTGAATATTTCCCATTGTTCTGTTTGTACTTGTTTACATATCCAATTGCTTAAGGGCTTTATCTTAATTAATTTAATTGAGCTTAATTAATTTCCAGTTTAATATATTTTATTACTTTAGAATTTAATTCCAAGAGTTGCTGCTAAGTTGGATGTTTCTCCAATATCAGAGGTTATTGGCATCAAAGATGCTGACACATTTGTGAGAACAATTTATGCAGGTACTTATCTTTTTAAGAGCAAGAATCTGAGAGTTTTGATTAATTTTAAAATAAATTATTTAATTTCTTTTTAAGATAACCTGCTGCTGTAGAGTTTACTTTGGATCAGCTGGATTAAGAGTCCTCCATTTGGCGACTGTTTTCAGCCGGCGCTGGCTGAAAACCCGGCCGCCATGTTTACCCACAGCTCGACTAACAAAAACACTAAACCCGATTTTCGAAGAAAAAAAACCCATAAAGCAAACTAAATATTTAAAGTAATGTTTTTTTAAAAACAAAACACAAGTAAATGCTGAACTATCGGTTCAGCGGTGACTAAACATGGCGGCCAGCACGAGAGACCTACGATTCCACGGCCGATCGCAAGGTTAGCAGAGGGAGAGAGGTTGGCTGCCGATTGGATTACCAACATGGCGACCGTTACGCTGTCGCCAAATGGAACTATTATTCCAGCTGATCCTTTACTTTTTGTAAAGACCAATAAAGAATTAGCAACCAGCAAATTGTTTTTCTTTTATATCGCTGTCTCTAAAAGTTTCAGCACTTTGAATATCATCCATAATATGACATTTTGTAGACAATAGTTTTATTTATCATGAGTGCCTCCAACTTGCCTAAATAATTAAATGCATTTTAAAAAATGCTATTACAGTTTTTAAATCATCATCATTCTTTTTACGCCAGTCTGGCGCATAAGGCCTTTAGTCTTGTGACTATCTTTGACCTTGAGGCAACAACTTTGCATGAATTTCTTACCTATTATACTAGTTTTCAAAAATACATTTCTTACCTATATATAATTTGCTGACGAGTTATTGGTCAGCAATTTTCGCTTACAAAAAAGCTCAATTTTTTGTGTTATGCAATGATTTTTAAAGGGTTATAAAATATGAAACTTTAACTTGGAAACAAAAAAGTTTGGATTTGGTCTTATAAATTCTTAATTCCATATTGAAATTGTTTATTAAATTATGTTGCCTTTTAATTATCTTTGCTTTCATGAATTAAGGATGTGGCAAGTTTTAATGCTTATTGAACATTTTCCCCCATTAGGTAATGCGATTCAAACACTGAAAGCAAATGATGCTGTTAAGTTGCTTACAGTGAGAGGAACAAACTTTGCTGCTTGCACCTTGGGTAGTGGTGCAGCTCCATCAGAAAAAGGTAGGGAATCATAAACTTGTATATTTGGTCCGCTTACTATTGATGGGGGCTGTTTTTATTGCTCCAGAAATTTAGATTGTAGTTTTTGTTGGGTTTAGTTGTTGGTGCTCTTTGCTTCAGATTTTAGATCAAAGCATTTGACTTAATTTTTTTTTTGTATTTTTATTTATGGAATTTTGTGTTTGCAGCAACAATGGGCTAACTCCAATGTAAAGCTGTTGGAGTTAGCTCATTGTTAGCACATTCATTAGCTCATTACCTCACTTTGGTTTTCTTGCACATTTTATTTTTGAAATGGTTTAATACAGTGGAAGCTCTTATAACGACCTGCTCTTATAAAAATCCTCTCTTATAAAGACCCAAAAATTAGTCTCTATAAGAGCACAAAAGTGCTCTTATAAAGACTAATCTTCGAATCGATTCAGCTTATCGAATACTTTTCTGGATCGGTTTGTTTGCGTCACTCATGAATTAGCCAATAAACGAATATCAGAGTATCACAAACAGCACCAAGTAACCATCACATCTTCTTCTCGCTTGCTTTCGCCCGGGGTAACCAGCTACAATCCCAAAACGAAATCTTGCGCTACCCAATGCCTTTGTTGATTTGAGACTTATTTATTATTATTATTATTAGCATTTTAGTTTTATGTAAGCATCCGAACATTCTGAGGAAGCTAAGCTACGCAATAAATTAATATCAAAATAAAAAATTAATAGCAAACACAAATATTTATACTTTGTAAAATATTGATCTTAAATTTCTTAGCAAAAAATAAGGTAATATAACATTAAATTGAAAGTATCAAGAATTCATAAAATAATAAATAATTTCTTAAAATGAGGAAAAATCAATTGGGTGATTCGAACTGTGTTCTAAATCCCAACGATCTGATATCCTACTGTTTGGATATAATGGTAAAATATACAACCAAGGGTTTTAGTTAGTTGATTAAAAAAACGTATTAGGGATAACTGCAATTTCCATAACCCATCCCTTTGACGATTGAAGGTTGGTGATCGTTTTCAGGTTTAGATTTCCTCCAAACTTTATAAACTAATCTACATATATCTTTGAGGGAATCGAGTCCACCTTCCCGAAAAGCATCAAAATTGATAGTTTAGTTTAACGAGTTTATTACTTTTAAACGAGTGATATTCTACACTCGAGTGTATCACTCGAAGTTTGCTCTTATAACGACAAAAAACTCGGTACGGATTAATTACGTTATAAGAGCTTCCACTGTACCTAGTTTTAAACTTGTACTGGTAGTATTTACGAGCTTTGAGTTAATTAACTAATTTATATATTGTTTCAGCCCCAGCTTGTGATATTAAAAATGACATCTCAAAGTGGGTCAGTCAAGAGTTATCAAAAAGTGAGAGACCGGAATTGACTAGTGCCAAACGTGTTATTTCTGGTGGTAAGTTAAGTATATTTTATTGTAATGAACAGTTTATTTGCAAAGTATGATTTAGTGCTACTTATCATTACTAAAAAGTTAAGTTTAAGTAATCTAAAAAAATGTTTTAAAACTTTTCCGCAATACTTAAACGTTATGCTAAAATTTCAATATACTTTAATTGTATATTGGCACATCACATTTTAAACAGTTTCTCTAGAATCAAGAAATGCAAAATAGCTATTGACTATTCTTCTATTATATCTGTTTTAGGAATTCTGCTATGGTGACCTTTTTCACAAAATGCAAAAGAAACCCCTTAAAATGATAAAGTATTGTAACTATTTTTGCAAAAATGTGAATGAAAAATCAGAAAGTTATAAATACTTAAACAAATTCATGTACATATTATTTTTAAGTATAACATAAAAAGTTTGAAGAAATATTTAGCATTGAGTTTGTTCTTATTGCAGTTGCTATCAGTTAAATTTTTCCAAGCTAAAAATACAGGCATATCTAGCCAATTAGATATTTTAGCATTTTGCTAAAGCTTTTCCCCCTAGCTTAAACACTAATCTGTTTTGAGTTTTCAAATGCTTTTAGTATAAATGTTCTTTTAATTTAATTTTAGGCCGAGGTTTAAAGAGTGGAGACAACTTTACCTTGCTGTACAATCTTGCTGATAAACTGAAAGCTGCAGTTGGTGCCTCTCGAGCTGCAGTAGATGCAGGATTTGTGCCAAACGATATGCAAGTAGGCCAGACTGGGAAAATAATTGCTCCAGTAAGCTTCTTTACATTCAGACCCACTTATAAAAGCAGAGCGATAGAGTGGAACCTCTTTTAGTTATTTGTTCTTAAATTAATCTTTGTAACATTGAATTTTACTTTATTGTCCAGCTTGTTAATTTATAACTTTTCTAGGAACTATATATTGCTGTTGGAATATCTGGTGCTATCCAACACTTGGCAGGAATGAAGGATTCTAAAACTATTGTTGCCATAAATAAAGATCCAGAGGCTCCTATCTTTCAAGTAGCTGATCTTGGTTTAGTTGCTGATTTGTTTAAAGTTATACCTGAGATGACTGAGAAAATCGATGGATTCATTAGTAAATAAAGGTCAAAACGCTGAATATTTGTATAATGAATTCAGAGGACTAATGTTAAGAATACTGATATTTTTCTAAAATTTGACTTGTACTCTACAGGGAAATTTTGTAAGAAATTATTCATATAAATGTTTTGTGGCTTAAATGTAAAAGCTTTTATAAATACAATAAAAGTTTTGCAGAAATGTTTTAATAATTTTGTATTTGTCCCATAGTTGGATAAAACAAAACACTTTCTACACACATGAAATTAAAGAAAAAATTCCAGAAAAAGTAAATGCTTTTTAATGTTATTGTTATTAGGATTGCACCTAGTTTATAATGTCACAAATAGGATAATGAGATCAGCTTCTCATTATTTTGAGGTTTCCTTTGACATTATTATAACAAACTATTGATTTTCTCAACTTTAAAAAAAAATTCCAGAAAACTTTTGAATTTTACATAAATACTGTCTGCAGCGTTTCTTATTTAAATTTTTTTAAGATACATATTCTACCTCCCAAAAAAATTTCTATGTACACCACTGTATGTTATCCAGCTAGCTTGGCCCTGAGTTTTATATTTCAGTTATTTAAGTATTGATACACTTTCTTTCATGTTATCAAAATGAGAGGATATTTTTGAGGTTTATTTTAAAATATTGATAGTGGAATAAATATAATAGGACCGGATGCCCACTGACTGTCCTTTTTAACAGACTCCAAGTACTACAGATTCTCCTTAGTTTCTATGGTAGTTGTTTTCATACTATGGAAATCATCCAAAAAAAACTACGGAAACCCTCCCAACACCGATGCCGCAGGGAAAAAATGCAAATTGTACGTAGCTACGCATAATTAACAAGCACATTGCTGCTAATGACTGGATCTGCTTAAAATCTTGTATATTCTTGCGCCCATAAAACAATAACCAAACCAAACATCCTGTAATCAACTTCCATTCTCAAAAATCGTATTTTATAAGCACTCCTTTTTCAGATTGTATTGCACGGAACTCCTGATGTTGAGAACACTATTGCCCTGCCTCACTGGCTGATCAATGAATGCTATTTCGGTCACCACATGGCATTTTACACATGGTAATTGTACAATATTTTTGAATATACAGTGGAAGCTCTTATAGAGACCTGCTCTTATAAAAATCCTCCCTTGTAAAGACCCAAAAATTAGTCTCTATAAGAGCACTTTTGTGCTCTTATAGAGACTAATCTTCGAATCGATTCAGCTTATCGAATACTTTTCTGGTTTGGTTTGTGTGCGTCACACAACAATTAGCCAATGAACAAATATCAGAGTATGACGAACAGCACCAAGTAACGATCGCATCTTCTCCTCTCTTGCTTTCGCCTGGGGTAACCGGCTACAATCCCAAACGAAACCTTTCGCTACCCAATGCCTTTTTTGATTTTAGACTTTAAATTTATTAGCATCTTGTTCTTTATTTTCATTTTTTTTACTTATTTTAAGACAGTTTTTCAAATTGCATGCAGTTGCAGGTGAAATTGATGTAAAAATTTTGTTAAGTATCACAACTTTCTAAGGAAGCTAAGCTCTGCAATAAATTAATATCAAAATTTAAAAGCAAACGCAAATATTTATACTCTGTAAAATATTGATCTTAAATTTTAATAAAATTAAATAAAATAAAAAAATAAGGTAATATAACATTAAATTGGAAGTATCAAGACTTCATAAAATAAGAACTAATTGTTTATAGTGAGGAAATATCAATTGGAAGATTCGAACTGTGTTCTAAATCCCAATGATATCGTTTTCAGGTAGGGAATCGAGTCCACCTTCCCAAAAAGCATCAAAATTGACAGTTTAGTTTAACAAGTTCATTACTTTTAAGCGAGTGATATTCTACATTTGAGTGTATCACTCGAAGTTTGCTCTTTGACAAAACACTCGGTACGGATTAATTAAACTATAAGAGCTTCCACTGTACTTGTATTCAATGATTGTTTTATTTTCCAAATAGGGTCTTAGAACTTCTTGAAAATTTGGTTGCAATTAAAAATTTCATTACTAATACAGGTTTTTTTTTTCAAAACAAATTTGGTTTTTGGACTTTTTCTTTTTTTAAACTGACAATTCAGCTACAGAACTTTCAATATTATTTTTCAAAACATTCCTATTAAGTTGCAAAGTAATTAAATGCTTACATCTCTAAGCAACACCCCTCTTAACGAGCACTTTCTCGGCCTAGTAATCACTCCTAGCAAAATGCTATGACAGGGGTTTTCTAAAATTATATCTGGTCATATACGAGTCTAGTTTTATTTAATGTAATTATTCGAAATCACTCATTTTATTTCAGCAATTCTTTATTTACCATAATTGTATAGAAATTCAAATGCAACAAAACATACAAAATAAAATAAAGATAACAGAAAATAGCTTTTAACTTGTATATGTATTAGGGTGGGTCATTTTCCTATGGCGAAATTTTTTTTTTACAAATTCTATCGGGCACAGCAAGAAAAAGGTGCCAAATGGTCTGAAACTAACATGTGTAAAATATTATTCCATTATAATAACTCTTTTTGCCTCCGGATTGGCCTCAAAAGGAACAAAATTATGTAATTTTTAAATTTTTTTTTAAATTTTAGAAATGTAATTTTTTTTGTGTTAAAAATGTTTTAGAGCTTACAAATATGGGTCTTTAAAACCAATTTGAATCATATTAGTAACCATTAAAGCATTATTAATACAAAAACAAATTATAAAAAAGGCAATATAATATGAGCATATTAACAAAACAAGCATAGAATAGGAGGCTTTTTTGCCAACAAACAATGGATGGACTGTCAGTGTCACTGGTACAAATTTTAAATATTGATAGATCAGGTATATTCTCTCTCAAGTCTTGTCATTGTAAAACGATGCTTTTAAATTTTAAAAGTAGAAAGTGAAAATAGTATATTTTTCTTAAATTATAGGATTTCAAAACACTGGTTGATCAATTTTGATAGTGTGCGAAGTAACTGTTTCTTTAAAATACTGGATAAAGTTTAACTTCCACCTCTGGGTGACAAAAAATATCGAGTTGCAGTAATCAACCTTTACATAAAGAGCGAATTTTGATTGCAATCTACTAAGTTGGACCACATGAGAACTGGCACTATTCTGTTTTATATAATTTTTGTTTGTGTTTAGGCTTTGATGAAAAAAATGTGTAATTGACTGACATACACTTTTAATTAGGGAAGGAAAATAGAGATTTTATATTATGTTTCTAAACTTTTGCCTAAACTCCTTTAAAGTGTCTTGGGATCCAAATGTGACCACATAAATATGTGAAACAAGTGTCGGATGGATAGTTCGTTCATAGGCAATAAGCAAATATCAGTAATGTCTCTTCACATTAATGATTTACCTAATTTTTTTTCTGTAGCAATGGCCTGAAACCCAGGGCCATGATTTTTGGAGGGATCATTTACCCAAAATTGTTCCTTACGCGTATATTGTTTAAGTATAGCAAATTTAGCTGGTTAAAACAGCCACAGGTATGTTTTGAAAATTACTGTAGCTAATTTCAAAATTCTGATGATAATACGGAGCTATGATAATAAGGATAATGAGGATAATAAGAAATTATTTCAAAATTTGACTCTTAAAACAGGGTTTTAATTTATTTTTTGACAATAGGGCTTCGTTTGGGGACACTTGTGGTGGACTGCCCCTTATATGTCACTGAAATTTCAAGGAAATCCCAAATATTTAAACTATTATAGAAATTTTCCCTGGGAACATATATGCCATAATAGATACCACCCTTCTGACACATAAATTTTTATGTGGTTTATTAAATGAAATGTTTTTACTATCCTATTCAACCGCAAATAAAGACTTCACGCCTTTTTTTTAATTCTAGCAAGCAATCCTTGATTGCCTGTTCTATTCATTGAGATATTTCAAAATATGTTGTGATACAACTGAAGTATTTCATCTCTGATTTCAATTTTAAGTATTTTATACCCTTCAATGATGATTTTTATACAATTCTAAACAACATTCGTGAAGGATTCGTGCAATCAAGGTAAAACCTCGATTTTCATTTTTCCATTTTTACACGGAATTACTACATTACTGGAAACTTTGAAGTCAATCCGGAGGCAAAAAGAGTTATTATAATGGAATAAAATTTTACACATGTTAGTTTGAGACCATTTGGCACCTTTTTGTCGCTGTGCCCCTGGGAAAATGTGAAAAAAATATTTTTGACCCACCCTAATATGTATACTCAACATATTTACATAAAAAATTATTTTAAATGCATCAGAAAATAAATTCTTAAACATTATAATTGTAAAAAGATTGTTAAAATAATCCATCTGTTTGATTTTTTTTTATCAAGTTTCCTTTTGACTAGTAATTATACAATTCAGATCATGTAGAGGGGGGCCTAATTGCATTCACCCAAAAATTACTATATTGATTATGAAAATTTTATGTAGAATTGATTGAATACAAAAAGTATACAAAGTCAAAGATGCAATGATTTCAATTGGAAAAAATAAAAACTAGATTATACTCAGTTAATCCCTAGCAGCAAAAATGTTCAATGTTCACATATGAAAATTAGTAACCCAAATTGTATTATAACAATAAATGCATAAGCTCTATAGGTTAGTTCTAAAAAAATGCTACATCTGTTCAGGAACAAGATGTTTGGTGTAAACTATCTGGACTGTGACACATCTTCTGAAAAAGATATATTATAAGATTAATTGAAGCTGGTTTGGTAAATCAGAAATAGACTTACGGCATTATTCACATCCCTAGCCTAAGCCGGCAGGTTTAAGTTTGAGCTTTAACCTAGACCGGCTGGCTTAGGCTTATTCCTTATTCACATCGCCTGGTTTTTTAGCCCAGCTCATAAGCCGTTTCCTGATCTGGCGAGATATCTGCAAACTAGTGTTTGCCTTTGGCGCCCTTCAACGAAGCGTCTTCATTGGTTGTTGACTGTCACATGTATTTTCGGCTTTCACCACGCTTCATTCAGGCGGGAAATCAAGCACACAGACCGGAAAATATAATGTTACCAATCCAATATCCAATCCAACAAACGGGAATCGCGAAATTCCTGGCCAAAACATCTTTTTTGCATAAAACTTGATAAATAACAAAAGAAAACTCTTTGAAATAACAAATACACTTGCTAATTCAGTATTTCTCATAGTCTTCTAAAAATTATTTAAGAAAAGTGTGCTTACAAAAAATGATGAGGTTATTTATTAATGTTTCTGTATTTTGCCTTTTATTGTTACCATGCGTTTTATTTCCTTCATTTTAAAGATGGTCTGAAAATTTCTAAAAAAAAAAAAAGGTTTTTAAATTGAATGAAATTTATTCTTCATCTAATAAATTCTTCAAGTATTGGGGGTACTCTAAAAAGTGACAATTTTTGTCTGAATACAGCTGTTAATCCAGGTAGATTCTTTTTTCATCAAAATATTTTTTACATCTGCTAACAGCTGCCCATTTTATATTAAAAGACCAGGCAAACTCACACTACAGCTGTTTAGACTAAGCAGATAAATAATTAGCCCAGTCAAAGTTTGAACTTAAAAATAATTTCCCTGTTTATTAGATGCTTAAGATTCATTATAAAACTTGATTTTTTCCTTTTGAGCTATATTATATGCTACCAGAACCACAAAAGAACACGAAGCTAAAAAAAGATATAATTTTAATTTGATACATTTGGTTTATTAACTTCAATTTCAAGAATTGCAAATATAATTGAAGCTAATTCTTATCAAATTTCACCCGACCTTCATTTCTACTACATTAGGGTTGTCCTTATTTTTGATGTTTTGAAATTACTATTTGCTTTCACCCTCTAATTGTGTTCTATTAGGTATATCTAAAAATAATTCTGGTGAAGTTTTATCACTTTCAAATGATATTTATAATATTGTTAGCTCAAGGAAGTTAAAGTTTGAAAAATGTAGGAAAGATGGGGGCTATAGAGTAGTTAATACACATAAATAATTATAAGCCATCTAAAAAAGTCCTAAATAACACATTTGAAGCAGTTTTATCACAATATAAATCTTATTTTTTTTTTAATTCTGAAAATTAGTAATTTTCCCCATATTTTTCAAACTTCAACTTCTTTAACTCAAGACCACCAATAAATACTATTATTTGAAAGTGATAAAATTTTACAAGAATTATTTTTAGATATAATGGAACAAATTTAGAGGGCGAGAGCAATAATTTTCAAAACTTCAGAAAATGAGGACCACCCCACCCTACCCTACATTCATTTCAGCTTAAGACATTCTGCTTTAAATTTTGAATTAAAATATCACACCTTATCTTGTATAAATAAATAAAACTTTTATTGTCATATTTTCCAATCTGCTGTGAGTTAGAAATATCTTGGACTTTATATAGATTCAAACCTTAAATGGGCCACTCACATCTTTGAATTGAAGGAAAATTAAGGATTTTTTACTTAAATTCTACCACCTAAATGTAAAATAGATTCATCATTTTTAAAAACCTTATATTTTTCCTGGTTTTATTCCTTAAAAAATTATGGTGCCACTATTCAGAGTGGTGAATATAGATCCAATTCACAACCAATAATTTCAATTCAAAATTCTAAATCAGCAGTTTTATCCATATAATTTTAGATCTCTTAATTTATTGCCTCTCCATTTTACGCTTTTTTTTCGTACTCTGCTTTACCCTAATCTTAAGAAATCTCTGTTTAAAGTTAGAGAAAAGTCATATAACACAACATCAATAGCAATTTATTTTGTAAACATTTCTATTATTTAGCTCCAAATTTATATAATACCTTACATTTAAGTCCAATCAGTAGTAACAAATATTCAGTTTTCAAAAGAAATTTATTTTTAACTTATAAACATCGACGACCTGGATCTATATTTTTCACTCTAATGAAGCATATTTATTTTGTTACTGTTACCAGCTTTCTGCCATTTTCATTAATTTATATTTGTTTAGTAATTGTTTTCTAGCCTCTTGTGTTATTATTTCTTAAATATTTTGCAATGTTATTTAAGTATAGATTCTCTCGCCTTGAAGGGCTAGTCTTTCCACTTGGAGATTCATATTTTATCTCTTGTTTTTGTTTGGTATTCTTGTATTAAATTTGTGAAATAATTTAAACAAAAAAAACCTATACTTTTTTTGTTCTTTGAACATTCTGATATAAAATATTTAGCAATGGTAAAGCGTGTTCTGTTAGAATTCTTATAAATCTATTTGATGATTAAAATAATAATTAACAAAGATGTGTAGGAGTTGTAATTACCTCCAGGTTAACAATCTATTGGAAACAGGTTTATTAAAACTATTTATACTATAACTTTAAATGCAGCTTAAAATATAATGCAAAATTTTCGCTCAGCAAAATTGCAATTCACTTGCCTGAAAATATAAACTTAGAGCTTTCAAAACAAACAATAATGATGAATTAAAATAAAAACACAATTACTGTAAGATTCCGGATACTAATTAGATTCACACAAACGTTTTTTTATTTGTAAAGATTGCAAAGAGCAAATTGTGATTATCGCTGTAGTCGGCCATTTTGTAAACAAAACTAATTTCGCCAAGAAAAACAACTACTGCGCATGCTCCGTAAGGTTAACCAAAGCTAAGCCAGCGCAGGATCGGGCAGCTTAAAATCTGTTGGCTTAGCTCCTAAAACGACGTTAACCAGAGGATATGAATACGAAAGCTGACCTAAACCGGCCGGCTTAGGGTTACATGAGGGATGTGAATAATGTCGTTAGTGGGTAAAGTATAGTTGAAATTGTAGTAAAATGGGTGATATATTAAGTATGACTGTAAATATTAAATAAAAAAAACTAAATTGGATCACTGTTTCTTAATTAACAACAGGCATCAGTAATTTGTAGCTAATTATTACAGGCAATGAAGTGCCATTTATGTGACATTATGCTAAAAGACAATAGAATAAAGCCAATATTTACCTTTTATACAGCTGAGAAATAATGTTTTGCAGACGACCAATGACATTTAGGGAATCTGACTGAGAATAACCACCTCTTATTATGGATATCTGTGGAAAGGGTTCCATGAACATTCATAAATTATTTCATTTCATAGTAAAAGAAAATTATTTAGCTAGTTGCATCCTAAAATGATGAATGAAATTTTCCCATCATAATATTGGCCACCCTCATACTCACACATTAGGGTAGGTAAAGTATAGGTTATACATATATAGTTATGGGCCACCATCTGATATGTGTACTTCACAGATAAACACACTTTCTACGTCAGATTTCTGCAAATCCTAGTCAGAGTGAAATTTTTTTTTGGGCTAGTTCATGTTAGAGCTTGCCATATCATGAAGATGATTGATTAGTTTTTTATGATGTAGATGGTACTGTTAACCTCTTAGGTACAGATATAATAGTAAAATTTATAAATAAAAAAATAGAAGTTGGTTGGCAATATTCAAAAGAACATAAATAATATTTATACTTACTCCTTTTAACATCTTTTGAATTTTCTTCACCATTCAAATACTTTACCTAAACATGATTAAAAAAACAATTTGTACTAATTTATATGGATAACTCTAAATATGTTATTATACTTCAAGTGAATATTTATTTTTAAAAAGAATTTGTTAAACACACTTAGAATTTGTTCATTATTTTTAAATTCAACAATTTTTAACATTAGAAATAGTTTCCTTAAATAAAAACTTTTTTAAACACATTAATAATTAAGATTGAGTAACAATTTTGCAAAAAACCTCACCTCTAAGTAGTTAGAGAGAAGTTCTGAAGTCATTTCTTGCTGAAGAATTGTCTTGTTAGCATTATTGTTATAACAACAAGCGATTAAAGTTGGAAATAAAATGTCTGTTAATTCAATATCACTGAAGTAGAGGAATGGTAAACAGCATAACTGTTGAAGCACTGTTGGTCTTTGACCAGCCTGTATCAGTGACTGAAAAAGACAATTTTAAATTACTTGATTTTCTTTCTTCGATGAGGATCATTTTTGTGAGACACTGTATTGAAAAAAGTTTTTTTTCCTTAACTTTTGGACAACAGTGTATAATATATTGATTAAGATTCTACTTAGTTCTCAATGAAAACTCAATCGGAACAATTTAATCTAAATTTATTAAAAAATTTTTAGCATCATTAATACTGTGTAATTTGTAAATTGGTAAAACTGTGGAAATAAAGAAATATTGTAAACATTGTCAAATGTTATTAATTCCAGCTTTTATAAACACTAATAAATAATAAATGTTTATAACAACAAATAAGTAATTAATTAGGTTAACCAATGTAAAAAAGTGGGTACTTCCGTATTATGCCATCGACTGTGCCACTGAAAATTTATAGCTATAACCCATTAACAGCCGTATCGACCAACACGAGTTACTCTCGTATTAGGAGAGATATCTCGCATTCGCGAGTTAACGGTATCGACCAGTCCAAAATACCTTAACTCTAGAGTGAAAAACAGCACTGAACTTGACTCCCCAATTTTCCAGAGTTAGTCTCGAGTTAACAAAAACAAAATGGCCGTCTGGGATATGTTAGCACACTGTATAGCAGAAAGGATTAAGGATAATGTGCAAAAGTCGGACCTGGAAAAAGTTGTAACCTTCCCCCGAACCTAATAAAATTTACCCGAACCTTATGTATTGCTCCTATGGAGCTGGCAGGGGCTTCCCCCGAACCAGGTTCGTAGGTTCGGGTACTTTTTCCAGGTCTGGCAAAAGTGTTGTAGAAACTTACAAAATACTATTTGATGCTAGAATTTCACATATTCTTTGCCTAAAATTTGTTTAATTTAATTCTGATATCTGAAATCGTCTGTAAACATTGAGTGCCGTGTAATTTTTTTCCTCGTCATTTTGACTGGTTTAATTGGTATTGTTTAACCAAAAAATATTTATTATAAAATACTAGATTTATTGACGAGTTACTAGGTAAATATTAAGTTTAAAAAATAGAGCATTCGCACATGACGTCACTTGGAGGACAAAAACAACGTTGCTAAGGCTGTTGTTAGGGGCGGGAACTAGAAGCATCCAATAGAAGCATTCGCACATGATGTCACTGGCGGGCAAAAACAACGTTGCTAAGGCCGTTGTTAGGCCGAGTCATGTGATTGAAAATGCTCTATTTATTTGTGTACTTTTTTATAGAAAGTTGGTTAACAATAGTTCTTGCTGAATATTTTTAAAGAGAACATTCTGATTAAATTATTAATAAGTTAGAATCAAAAATTTTTTAAGATAGTTTTTTTTTCATTGAAATGACCTGTGAGGTATTTGCGGCCTTCTATTGCCTTGTCCATCGTGACGGTCCAATCAGAAACGGGCCTACTACTTTCCTACATTTAGCTCGAGAGTATCTTAATTCGATGCTGGTCAATAAGCTCAAAACTTATTACTAGAGTTAGCTTAACTCTAGAGACAACCTACTCTAGAGTTAGCTATAAACTAACTCGAGATGGTCGATACGGGTGTAAGTGGGGTATTGAAACGGACAGTCGATAGGATAATACCCAAAAAGTTATTAAAAAAAGAAATTGAACCTGATTTTCTGGATTAAGGACTGTGAAGTAACCAATCAAAAGTATCACTTCATGAAGTAGGGGTTCCGATGTTAAATGACTGCAATACCACAACAAATAGCTGGTAATATGACGTAACTGAAGGGAAAGACCTTCACTGCCTAAAATACCCTAAAAGTAAAGATTTCTTTTAAAAATCATTCTGCGGTTTTTAACAACATCACAACTAAAATAAGAGGATTAATTTTATATTTATTTCTCCCACCATAAAAGGCCATTCAGAAATTAAGTCACATGCATAGTTGGGAGGAGAGGCCCTGAATGTGGTAGTGTTTCTTCACGTGCAAAGGGAAAGAAGACTCCTATTTTCAAGTAAGATGTTTTAAAAGTCTAAATAAGTATTTTAAAATGTATGCAGTTTTTTTTAAATCCCCCATTTACCATCTTATCAATTTAAACAGGGGCAAGCTAAACAGTGATTTCAGCTAGTAATATTCTAAATTTGCCTGTTAAATATTTGTAAATTTTGCACTACAGTAAATGTTTTTCTTCAAAAACAAGCTTTTTAAGTCAAGAACATTGAGGTGAATAAGAAAAAAAATGATTGCAAGCAAATATCCTACAGTGAAATTGTTTTTTCTGCCAGATTTCTAAAATTTGCAAGGACAACTTTACATGCAAAAGTCTAATGAGAGTAAATAAAAATTCAGGATCTTCCATTTAAATTACAAAGCATCACATCATAAACATAGTATAGTTTCATTTGATTTACAACGATAGGAGAAATATTACTTGAAATGACACATACACAATATTTCACAACATCAATCCTTTTTTTATGGAAATTATTTAAATTAAATAATTTATTCAATTACTAGTCATGTACTAATAATTAATTTTATAAGCAAAAAAAAATTTTTTTTTTTGAAGAAGATGCATTCTGATGTGTCAGAGCAGACCACTGAAAGAGATAAGCAATGTAACTGTCACTAGAAAACAGTTAAGTACTCTTATTTACTTGGAAAGCCTGCAGGCTCATTACTGCCATGTGGTTCAACAAGCAGAGTGTAGAGAAGGCCAGTATTTCAATCTGCTTTGGCAAAGGAGGAGGGGTTTCCTCTCCCCGGGAAGCAACTCCACTATGAAGAAGCAGGCCATACAGAAGCGAGATAGAACCCACCATGTTGGTTACCCGGAAGGTGGCAATCAGCTGAGTAGAGTCCTCCATCTTACGGGGCATTGTAGAACTGAAACTGATTAACTTTATTTAGTTCCCTTGAATTCTTTCTATTCTCTTTGTTCCACGTAAAGATCAAACAAATATCATTCCGAGAAGTATTCATTGGAACGCAAAGATGAAAGGCAAATCTGATACCTTTTAAACTATGCGACAGGTTATCATAAAACTAAAAAAACCCCTGCTTTTTGAAAATGAATGGTTCATGCGAATTTTTAATGAACATCTTGGTTTATATTGAGGCTTTTATTTTTTAAATGTATTTATGATTTAAGGGAAGGTTTTAATTTTGGAGTTTAAAAATATTTATAGAAAAATCCATCTTATATGCCAGCTAAAGTCTAAAAAAATAAAACTTCTAAAATAATGACAGTTGTGAAAATTTACCCATCTGAATTCAATTTGATGAGAGCTGTTACAAAAGCAATTCCATCCAAAAGAAATGATATAACTTCTGCTTCATCATTCATAGGCCCTTGAATGCAATGGAAAAACTGAGATAGCTTGTCCACTATGCCAATGCTCACTATGTAACTGTAAAGATAAAAGTAAAGTCAAACATTAAAAAAAAAATCCTGAACTATTAGCATACTCTTCTCTAATCATTGAATCTAGAATAAGCCTTTCTAGGTCACATGTTTTTACCGTGTTGCCTTGACAAAAATGCAGCAGTACAGTTAAATTGGAGCGAGGAGAAAGTGAAGAGTGAGAAAATTGCATACCTTTGATGTGTTATTCCATTAATATATATATACAGAGAGAGCAAAATAATGTATTACCTTATTAAATCTTGTATGCGGTAATTGAAGTCAGTACACTTGTTTTCTTTTTCATTCCTTTCTACACTAAATACTTTACTGTTATCTGCCAAAAAAGTGAAAATGGTAGTTAAAAATTGAAGAATCCTCCCACAGGTCAAATCCATGGGAATATTTTTTTCTCCAGATTTGCCTTGATTAAGGATCAGCTGACTAATATTGTCAGGAATCAAATTCTAAAAAATAAAATTAACTTTGATTAAAAACACATAGTTTACCAATTCAATATGTATTTTAGCATAGAAATAAAAAATAGAGAAAAATATTTCTGCTTATAATAATCTGAAAATTATTGGCTTACATAAAAAAATATAAGGTATTTAAAATTCATTCTTAAGGTAAAAAAAAACAGGTAAAAAGAAACTTTCATAGAAAAGTTTCATTTGACTTACATTTAATCGTTGAATCAAGAAATCAACAAGACTGCCTATTTTGTTACTAAATAAAATGTAGTTGCATAAATCGTAAGAGTTTTCTATAATAGTTTCAGCTGTAACACTCAGATGAACAAGAGTTCTGAAAGGAAGATAAATCAGTAGTCAATAAAATATTTAAAAAAAAAAGGATGGTTTTAAATACATATGTTGGTTCATAAAATTGAGAAATAAACTATCATGTGTGTCACACAATCACACTATAACTTAATTCAATTTTTGGATTTAACCTTCAGATATCTAATACTCGATAATTTAACTTTTGGGTACAAAAAAATCCATTAAAAATAAGTAAAATAAGCCTTCTTTAATATTAAATTACAGTAGAACCTGTAGACAGGGGTGGAAAATCCAAAAATGGTTTTTGTATCAGCTTTAGGGCAGTTTTGTATCAAGTCAAAATGCATTTTTGTATCAGCTTTTAGTGGTTTTGTATCAATGCAAATTTCCTTTAATTTTTTTTTTCAATCTTTATGATAATCTGGTGATTACTTTTTCTAACAGGATTGGTGGTAAGTACCATGGTACCGATAACAAGAAATTCAAAAATAAATTTACCAATGAATACAGCCGATTAAATTCCCAAAGGTTAAATCTGATCAAAAAATCGAGAAGAGTAACGAAAGAAGAGCAAATGTCAGGAAAAAAGAATCTGTGTTTCAAGTTCAGAATTTATTACCCTTTTATCATGGATTTCAACAACCATTGAGTTATTTCAACCACTCATCTCACAAATTTCGGACATACATTTTTAGGTAAGATTTCCATTTTGATAAACTTAATATAAAGAAAAAGTTGTGAATAATAAGAGTACAAAATACAAAAGGGGGTCTGGGGGGTCTTCCCTCAGAAAATGTTTGGAAATTTGACCCTAAAAAACAGGTTTTTAACTTGTTTTGAACACCAAGGCAGATTTTTTTAGGAGGGGCAATGCCCTAGTTATTATATCTGAAACAGGTTATAACCTAACAAGATATTTAAAAACCACTGATTGTTAATTATTATCCTATCAAGTTGCTTCAAGGACCTCTAAGTAAAAATTTACAATTTGGGAAAAATCCTCAAATAAGTTGAAATTACTACAAAAATACTATCTGGAGGTATCACACTAGATCTAGTATTGGCTCCTCTGAACACGCTAAAGTTTTTTCTGTATCGCAATTACAACAAGAAGTCAACCTCAACTAGGGGCGGAAAGAAACGGAACTTTTTCGAAATGTTGCTGTTTTCGACTTTTTCGGAGAATGTGACCCTGAACACCGAACTCTTTGGCTTCTGACCATTGTAAAGTTGTTTTTTCTACATCGCAATAGCAACGCAAGAAGAAGCCGACTTCAACTTGTCTCCCGCGGCCAATCGAGAAAGTCGCGGGAGGAACGGAACACTCCGCACGCAAAACGAAACTAGCGCGAAACTATCGATTTTTCCCGACTTTTTCAGCGATATAACTAGTCCTCTTTCTTGGAAATAATCTGGAAAGTAAGGATTATCTGAAAAAAATCCAAATGAGTTCGCGGGCCGCAGGTTGTGCATCACTAGGGTAGAGCCCAGTCCATAAAACACTGTTCAAGGACGCGAGGCGCCAATATATTCCATTCTTCCGGCCGGGCTGTTCAATCCGATTTTCCTTAGGTCTCGAACTTTTCTGAAGAAAATTTAAAAAAAAAATCGAAAATGTCGAAATGCTAAAATATAAAGTCTGAAAATTCTTAGAGAAAATCGGAAAAAACTGCGTTTTTGGCGCAGTTTGGCGCAAAAATGTTAATTTTGCCGGTTTTGGCACAGCTTGGCGCAAGGAATCAATTTTGGCACAGCTTGGCGCAATTGGCGCAGATTTTCCACCCCTGCTGTAGATAATCTTATTTTCATAACATGAAAATTGTATAATTTAACAGAAGTAAAATATTTTTTTTTGTACTGTGTGATATTCTTTTAAAAAGTGACTTAAAACTATAATTTTATCAATATTTGTGTTGTAAATACACATAAAATCCTAATTTGAAAACATAGTACAGTAACAAATAGTAAAAATGAACTTACTTTTTATACACAAAGCTAGTACTCTCAAGCTTTGGATTTGAAATTATACCAAATAGGTTGATCAATGCTGTTATCCCACCAATAATTTTGAAAGAAGATTTATCTTGATGAAGTTTTTTCTGATAAATAGTAATTATTTCATTCAAGATGCGATCCATAGCAGAAATCAAATTAGTGTCATTTGATCCTTCTTCAATGCTGATTGAAAGTTTCTTGATATCATTTATAATCTTTTCCATCTTAGGTAAACTAGAAAAATTAAAAAACTATAAAATATAAAAATACTACATCTTACTAGAGAATGAGAAAAAAAATAGAAGCAAAGAATACATGGAAGCACTTCATTTTATGGTGTATCCAGATCAAGATCACTAAATTTCAGAAACATTTACAGAAATATCAAAATTAGTAGCGTTTGGTCACCTTTTTACTAAAATAGTAGACATGGGATAGACAGCAAGCCTTTTAAAATAGCCACTTTAGTTCCTTTTTATATAGAGGTCAAAATGGAATAGAGGCATGAGCTTAACTTACTTAAAAAGACAATACTAGAATGATAGCAAATTAAAAAGGTTTCATACTTACACTGTTTTCAAGCTTGAGTTCAATGATTCAACACTTTTACCATGTTGAGTTTCATACTCTTGACCTCTAAAAAAATATCAATCAATATCTTGACTTATAAATTGAGATGAAAATAAAAGTGCAACAACATTTTCAGGATAAATACTCTTCATCTTAATGCAAAATACTTTGAAATATCAAAGTGGAAACATAGCACAAAAACATTACAAACAAAACAAGGTAAATTTTCCTCGGAACTTTGCAACTCACTTTAATTGATTGTTATGGTCACAAATGCTTAAACACATAGAATCTTTTTATATTTTTGTTATTTAAT
The DNA here is from genome assembly GCA_963680715.1 of Tetragnatha montana. Taxonomy (NCBI): domain Eukaryota; kingdom Metazoa; phylum Arthropoda; class Arachnida; order Araneae; family Tetragnathidae; genus Tetragnatha; species Tetragnatha montana. The sequence continues at coordinate 41,029,305 of OY796675.1, forward strand.
GAGCAAAACATTTTACCTATTAAACATTCTTTGTCTAAGCTTTTTACATCGTTTTTTTAATGCCTTTAGTCTTTCTTTATCAAAGGCTATGTTTGGGTCCAACTGGTCAGTAGAAGCATCAACAATATGCTTCAAATTATACAATTCCTTAAAAATAAAGAAAACAAATATTTATTATTTCACACATCATTGATATCATATATGGTAACCCTGAAAAATGAATAATCAAAATTTCATCAAAAACTTTACATTGAAGAAAAGAAGAGTTCCCCAAACATTTTGTGTCAACAATAGCTACGAAAAAAAGTTTTTTTTTTTTTTAACAATTAAGGTTATTTTTATACCAGTTCTTCAGCAGATGGATCTTGACCTTGATATTGAACTTTTACAGCTTCTTGATGTTTTTTACCATGAAGATGACTAAGTAAATAAACTTCTGATCCAATCTAAAAGAGATATTACAGAAGTTGGTAAAATAGTTAGCACAGATAGTTGGTAAAAATTAATCAAAAAAATTAATTTTTAACAAAAAATAGACCGACTTCAAAAATGCGCCTAAAAGTGAGAAATAATTTTTATCCAAAAAACAACAATACTACTTTTTAACATAATTTTTGAAGTCGAAACACTTTCACAATAAATTAACATTCCTCGCTAACAATGAAAATGTTTATTATATTATAATTTATGGCTGTAATAGTTTTTCTTTTTAAATTAATTTTTATAAGACTGCTCAAAATATATAACATCGTATAGAGCATTCACACATGACGTCATACTTGACGACGTGGAGGACAAAAACAACGTTGCTAAGGCTGTTGTTGTCTTTTCGTCATGCTTATGTTTTCCAAAAAAAGGCATTTAAGCCTTTTCTTATTAAATTAAGAAAATAAAACAGTTAAGTACTATATTGTGCCTTTAATTGTAAATCTTTTATCTTATGTTATATGCTAATAACGTGTTCTTTTTTCAATGTTAGCGAGGAATGTTAATTTATTGTGAAAGTGTTTCGACTTCAAAAATTATGTTAAAAAGTAGTATTGTTGTTTATTGGATAAATATTATTTCTCACTTTTAGGCGCATTTTTGAAGTCGGTCTATTTTTTGTTAAAAATTAATTTATTTCATTCTTTTTATATCAAGTCGCCTGCGGCTCCAGAAATTCCATGCCAAAAGAAAAAAAATTTATACGCCCGACCCACGACGCCTTCGGCGTAGTTTAAATTAAATTTTCTTTATGGCGCAATTTTGAATAGGGTCTCTTTTTGTTAAAAATTAATTTATTTCATTCTTTTTATACCAAGTCGCCTGCGGCTCCAGAAATTTCATGCCAAACAGAAAAAAAATTTATATGCCCGACCCACGACGCCCTTGGCGTCGTTTAAATGAAGTTTTCTTTTAAGAAACAGATTCTTTACTTCAGAGTTTTAAAAGGTTCAGTTGGTGTTTATTCCCCGTTTCAATAATCTGAATCTTATAGTGGTGAGTAAGCTCTCCACAAGTTTTTGATTTATTTATTATAACTCCTCTGGTATCCGCTAGAGGGCGTTTAAATTAAAATGGGACCAACTTGAAAACAATTCTAATCTAATGCAACAAACCGCGTCCAAATCGGTCCAGTAGAACATACCAAAAGGGCCTGGCAAAGATTCAACATTTATATTCGACGAATTGATAACCTCCTCCTTTTTGAAGTTGGTAAAATATGATTTGTCAACCACAGAAATTACGAAATTTAACTGTAGACAAATCAAAAACTCACCAACACATTACACATTGTGCATATTTTTTTGCGTTCATACGGTAATGGCTGTGGAACATCATCATTATTAGAAGAACATTTTCTGATGGTAAGTTCAAAAGCTTTTTGCCGAATTTGTTCCATATTTTCTTCATGCCTACGAGCACTTTCTTCTTGCTGAAAATTTCAAACAAAACTAACTGATAAAAACTAATAAAGTATTGAAATTAAAAATTTGCATTTACACTGGAGTTAGCTAATTGTTACAATAAGTCCATCATAAATCATAAATTAAGTAAAACTTTTTTTGTTGTTTCTAAGCAGTATATGAATCTAAGCACACATACTATTATTGATTAGCAATTACAATTACTATTACAGAATGCAATCTATCAATAACTAAATTGAATATAAGTTTTAATATTCAACTAAATGGAAGTCTTTACTTTACCTTAAAATTAAAACCCAATTAAAAAAAAAACAGAACTATTAATTCAAAGAAAGAACAAGACATTCTTCAAGATTAGATCAACAAACCTTTAGTTGGATTTTCTTTTGCAACTCTTCTATGGTACTTTGCTGCTGAGCATTTAGAGCAGTAAGTCTAAGCTCTCTATCCCTGGAATAAAGTTTTAAGATAATAAAATGTTTACTATAAACTTTGATTGCAATAAATCATCTAGTTTGATTACCTAGCTTTTTGGCTGGCAAGTTCTTGGCGTTCCTTTTCTTTGACTAAGAAAAGCTGTTCCACTTTGTGATCTTTCATTTTTCGCTTTTCTTGCATCTCAGTTAGCCGTGCTTGTCTCTCAGCTTCTAGGATTTTCCTTCTACCCTAATCAAATGATTCATAAAAAAGGTTTGGTAGGAGTTTTATATGCCAGAAGAGTATAATCATCAAAAAAGAAATTTTAGGTGCACAAAATTGCAGGGATTAATTGAACATTTTGAAGAGTAAATTCTAAAATGTTTTCAACTTTTTCAAAATAAATACTAAGTAATGACAGGGAAGGATTAAAATTTCAATATTATTTAAGAAAAATTAAAACTGTTTCTCTAGATTTATATGATTTGACTGTATAGAATGGGGAATACTCTTATTCAAATAACAGGGTGGCTACAAACTAAGGAAAAAAAAATCCCTGACTGTTCCCTGATTTCTTGGACTTAACTTATAGCATTTCCCTAATATACGGGAAGTAACTTTATTAATATTCTGGCTTTCTGTGTACTTAGAATCATTATGTGCGTACAAGGTAAATTTTTAAAAAATCACTACTAGTTATTTAAAATGAAAAAATGCATACATAAATTAATAAAATAACTGTTAAGGCGCAAGCGTGCTGATTTCTGATTGGTTTCCTCAATGGGCCAATCGGGATCGGCACGTGGCGACTGTCCCGCAGCTGCTCTGCACCTACATATACTTTGATCTGTTATTATTCTGTTCTGTTGCAAATGTACAAGTTGACTAGTATTCTTTACAATAAATCTGTAGTTATTTTAATTTGTCGACTTTCATTTCAACATAGTGGTCCGTCTTAGTCGGAGCCTCGCCTTGGATTAACTCTTCAATTACAATCATGCCGCCTAAAACAGAAGAATCTTCGTCTCCTGTTGGCACAAATGCGGGTCTTGAACCCCTGAAACGGAAGAAAACTGCTATCAAGGGATATTTCACAAGATTGGAAAATCAAATCAAAACAGAAGGCATGAGGTTCACACCCAGCGAGATTAAAGTTAAAATCAACAGACTCCAGTCTTATCACCAGAAGATTGATGATCTGAGGGAATCATTCTACGAAACAGCTCCTCCTGATGATTTGCTTGACCTTGAACAAGAATTAGACGAAATCGATGTGCGACTCGAAAAATTGGAGGTGAGCTTAACAAATCTTTCCAAAAACTCATCAGATGCGAAGCCTATAACAGAAGAATCAAAAGCATCAATACGGCTACCTGAAATCCCTCTCCCGATCTTTTCTGGATCCTATGAAGATTGGGGAAACTTCAAGACTCAATTTGAATCTCTCGTTTCCAAGAATCAAGCTCTTAGTGAATCCCAAAAATTATTTTATCTACGCGCTGCCCTTAAAGGAGAAGCCAAAAACATTCAATCGGTTGATGATACCTACAATTCTCTATTTACCGCTTTGCGAGAGCGTTTCGAAAACATGCGACTCCTTGTTGATGCGCATGTGCAATCAATTCTGAACCACGATAGAATTCAGGATTCTTCAAGAAGTCTTCGCTCATTCATCGATTGCATCAAAAGAAACCTGAGAGCCTTATCAATCCTTACCTACGAAAGAAACAAGTTGTCCGATGCTCTACTGGTGAATGTCATTCTACAAAAGCTCGACAAGGAATCAAGAAAACAGTTCGAGTTGACCCTGAATTCACACCAATCTCCAGAACTAGACGCATTGATTTCATTCCTGGAGAAACGCAGTTCTATTCTGGAGTCTATCAACCGAAATCAGATTCAAACAGTTCCAGATGCTATGCTCAAAAGGTCTGGAAGTTTTCCGAAGCCCAAAGCGCTCATGATCAACACCAGCAACCAAAACCAAAATGGTTGTGTTCTGTGCAAGAAGTTTGGTAAGACGTCAAATTTATTTCACGCATTAAGCAACTGTCCAGTTTTCTTTAAAATGGATGTTCAAGAAAGGTCTGATCATGTGAAGCAGGGAAATTTATGCCTAAATTGTCTTAAAGGTAACCACAAGGTAGAAAATTGCTATTCAAGATTTTCCTGCAGAGTCTGTGGCAAGAAACATCATTCTTTACTTCATGTAAACAAGAGGTCTGAAGATGTCGTTCCGACCTGTTCAAACATTTCAGCTGCTAACCTGACTATTCCAACTGCGAAGCAAGAAGTAGCAAAGTCTGGGAACGTTTCTCTTGCCACAACTTCTCAAAGAGATCGTAAGACACCTTTTTTATGTACTAGTATAATCTATCTGGATGACAAATTCGGTAATCTTGTACCTATTCGTGCGTTATTAGACACAGCTAGTACTATTTCTATCATCTCTGAGGATAAAGCTAAAAGGTTAGAATTACCTAGAGAAAAGGTTAATTCAACAGTAACAGGGTTAAACAATCTCCCTTTACTTCTTAAGTTTAAAACTGCTACCTTCCTGTCGAATGCTGATACAACCTTTAGACAGTGGGTTGAACTCTTTCTTGTAAAGAACTTAATTGACTTTACTCCTTCTAAAGGATTTTCAATTTCCGATCTGAATATTCCTAAATTCGTGCGACTCGCCGATCCAACTTTCTGCGAACCGGGACCAGTAGATGCTCTGATAGGATGTGAATGGGTGTTTCAGATCCTTAAAAGTAACACTCTTAAAATTGACAACCTATTTTTACGAGATTCTGTTTTCGGTTACGTCGCTTCTGGATCACTAGACGATCCTGATTCAGGGAATTCAGATCATTGTAGTTTTGTTTGTGATGAAACCGAGAGTGAAGCTTTAAGTCGTTTTTTTGATCTGGAGAGTTTGGGGATAAAAGATGATCCTACTCTTTTTGAATCTGATAAAGCAATGGAGATTTTCAAACAAAGTGTAGAATTCGTAAACTGTCGCTACGTCGTAAGATTTCCCTGGAAAAGAGATCCCAAGGACTTAAGTAACAATCTCCCAGTAGCTAAAGTTCGTTTCAAACAATCTTTAAAGCGTCTGCAGCGAAATCCAGAGTTGCAATCTAAGTATAACGATATTATTCGGGAATATATCTCCCAGAGCATCATAGAAAGGGTTGAGGATCCTAATTCGATGCCTAATCATGCAGTTTACTATTTACCTTATCATGGAGTAGAAAAGGACAGCTCCACTACTGCTTTAAGGCTAGTATTTGACGCTAGCTCACATGAAGCCGGTCAACTTTCACTGAATGATTGTTTGTATATTGGACCAAACCTGAACCCTAATATATTAACTTTGCTTATAAGTTTCAGGTTGAACAAGATTGCCTTTTGTTCTGACATTGCAAAAGCATTTCTTCAGATAGTTCTTGCAGAAGACCAAAGAGACGCAGTGCGCTTTTTATGGCCAAATGAAGATCTGACTGAAGATAACTTCCAGGTATTTAGGTTCCAGAGGGTTCTTTTTGGAGTCAACGCTTCACCGTTTCTTCTTTCCGCAACCATCAAACATCATATCCAAAAGTTCGAAAAGGAATGCGCTTCTACGGTGCGTTTGTTGAACAGCTGTTTCTATGTGGATGACTTGATTGCTGGTGCAGACAGTTTTCAAGAAGCTCTTGAGGTTTCCAGGAAATCGAGAGACATAATGCAAGAAGCTAACATGACGTTGCGGAAGTGGATTACAAATGATATCAACTTACGGGAGCAATGGAAGAAAGAGGAATTTGACCTGTATCCAGTTGACTCTTCAGTCAGCCTTGGTTCAAACCTCACCAAAGTCTTGGGTCTGTCATGGAGCACTTCAGATGACTGCTTCAAGATTGAAATACAAGGGCTCCTAAATTTCCTTTTGTCCAACAGAAATACCAAGCGATTTCTTCTTCAAGCTGTTGGAAAAATTTTTGACCCTCTTGGTCTCATCACACCATTCACCGTCCGAGTGAAGTGCCTACTTCAAAAACTATGGGAGCTGAAAATCCCATGGGATGATCCTGTGCCACCCGACATCCAGCAGGATTGGTCCAAGTGGTGTTCTGAATTGACGTCCCTAGCAGATTTACGAGTTCCAAGATTTGTTCTCAACCTAAAGGCCGATGACCATGCTGATGTCGTTGAGATGCATTGCTTCTGTGACGCCAGTAAGAAGGCATTCGGGGCTGCGCTTTACCTTCGCATTGTCACGGACCAAGAAGTTTCCGTCAACCTCATCGTCTCAAAAAGTCGGGTTGCCCCTCTAAAGGCTATAACACTACCTCGACTTGAGCTACTTGGAGCTCTAATTGCTGCTCGTCTTGCAAGTAACGTTAAGAAGATCATTGAAGCCAAAATACCCATTTCATTGAGCTTTTGGACTGACTCACAAATAGTGCTTCATTGGATCAGGGGATCTTCAAAACGATGGAAGCAATTCGTCGCAAACCGAGTGGATGAGATAAAAGCTCTGTCTGATCCAAAGAGCTGGAATCACTGTCCGGGTAACCAAAATCCGGCCGACTTGCTGTCTCGAGGAGCTACTGCCACATCCTTAATTGATTCTCCCCTGTGGCTTAAGGGACCTAAATTCCTAGAGACTCGAGAACATCTTCCAGTTCCTGATTATCCTGTGGAATGTAATGAAAATATTGTTGCTGACGAACTTAAAATATCTAGTGACTCTAATGACCTAACCTTTCTTGCTCTTTCAGGGAACTCTCTAATTGACAACCTTCTGAGATTGAGTACAAGTTTCTTTACTATTTTGAATGTATTAAGTTATATTTTTAGGTTTGTTAGGGGTTGCAAAGGAGGAACCCTTCAGAAAGGTTACATATCAATCTCAGAAAGAAGGGATGCCGAGGCATTTATCATAAGGAAGGTTCAGGAAGAATACTTTCATGGTGATATTCAGAGGCTTAAGGTCAGTGCTATGGTATCTCCCAAGAGTAGAATTAAATCTTTTTCAGCCCTCTTGGATTCAAGGGGAGTTTTGCGAGTTGGGGGACGATTGCTAAATGCTGATATAAGCTACGACATGAAGCACCCTATAATACTACCACCGAAAAGTAAAATTACAGAAATGATAGTTCAAAATTATCATGATCAGCACTTCCATTTGGGTCCACAAGCTTTGCTCTACCAAGTAAGGCAAAAATTTTGGCCATTAAATGGTAGGGATCTTTGCAGACGTATCACCCATAGGTGTATTACGTGTTTTCGAGCAAAACCGAAGGAAAGTTTACAAAAAATGGGAAATTTGCCAAAGGAAAGGGTGAACCCAAGTTTTACGTTTATTAACGTTGGTGTCGACCTGTGTGGTCCTTTTTTTGTTAAAAATAAACAGCAAAGAAAGGGTTCTTTTTCAAAAATTTATGTTTGTATTTTTGTTTGTATGGCAACCAAGGCTATACATATGGAGATAGTGTCTGATTTAACGTCAGAATCCTTGATTTCAACCCTAAAACGATTTATTGCACGTAGGGGGAAGTTTAAGAAAATATTTTCGGATAATGCTACGAACTTTGTTGGTGCCAGAAGAGAATTGAAGCAATTTTTGAGGTTGTTTTTTAAGCAAGATGATAGTCTTGCGAAATTCTTTGCAGAAGAAGAGATAGACTGGGTACATATACCTCCTCATGCGCCCAATCAAGGTGGACTATGGGAAGCAGGGGTAAAATCTTTCAAATATTACTTCAAAAGAGCTGTTGGGAGCTCAAGTTACACCTACGAGGAATTCATGACTATAATGAATCAGATCGAGGGTATTTTGAATTCTAGGCCTTTGACCCCACTCTCTTCTGAAGTTGAAGATTTCGAGGTTTTGACCCCAGGACACTTTCTTATAGGAAGACCCATCAGCTCTATTGTTGAACCCTGTCTTCTTGAAATTAATAGGTTAAGTAGGTGGCAGGAGGTAACAAAAAGGGTGCAAAGTGTCTGGAAGAATTGGAGTAGAAATTATCTGAATAATCTACAGCAAAAGCACAAATGGTGTTTCGTAAAGGATAACATCAGAGTTGGTGATATGGTAATTATAAAGGACGATAATATGCCTATTTGTAAATGGTCATTAGGAAGAATCCTTAAGGTATACATTGGTGATGATAATTTAGTTCGGGTTGCTGATGTAAGAACCAAATCAGGCATTTTGAAAAGGTCAGTCACCAAGCTGTGTGTACTGCCTCTGGAATTGTAAAATTTCATATTACTTTATCTATTTGCTTATCCATTTTTGAACTTTCATGTTTCTAGATTCATTTTTCTTACAGTGTAAATCTGCACTTGTGTGCAGGGCCGGGCGGGATGTTAAGGCGCAAGCGTGCTGATTTCTGATTGGTTTCCTCAATGGGCCAATCGGGATCGGCACGTGGCGACTGTCCCGCAGCTGCTCTGCACCTACATATACTTTGATCTGTTATTATTCTGTTCTGTTGCAAATGTACAAGTTGACTAGTATTCTTTACAATAAATCTGTAGTTATTTTAATTTGTCGACTTTCATTTCAACAATAACCTTGAGTGATGCTTGAATGCAAACATAGCATGTGTTGCAGAATATGTTCTTTATTGAGATTAGAAAAGAAAAAAATATTCATTTGGATAGAAATATTTCATAGGTTTTGGAAAAAAAATGGTTGCACAAAATGCTCTCATGTATGCACCCTGAATAAGTAATTAACTTCAACTTGTCAATGTGATTACTTAGAGGGACATTCATAAATTACGTGATGAGTTTTTCTCAAAATTTGGACCCTTGCCTGGTGATATAAAAGCCGTTTTTTTAAGCACAAACCAAATAACCCAGGTTAAAGCAGTGTGAAAGAATTTTCTAAAGGCATTAAGGATAAGGGGTGTTGATCTACTAATCTACTAGGATCAATTCCTTTGTCCCTCTGTAGGGGAAGCATAGTCGAAAGGCTAGCTTCAACCCTTCTTCATCTTAGTAATTTATGCTACAAAAACAAGTCTTTAGTGAGATAGGGTGTGATCACCCTCAGCTTCTTCTGTGAGATTTACCCTAACTTCATAAATTTCCTTGGTGCGTTCTTGATACATTGTCAATGTACCAAGAACAATATAACATTGTTTCAACTTGGCAGCATAGCAATTAATAGACACATTGTCATTGATAAAAACCATGTTGAATGGTTTAATGGAACATTAGCTGGACCTGGAACATTCCTATTACAGAAGTAATTCCAAACTGTGCTGCCGGGAACATACCTTGAAATCACATTTTTAACCTTAAGAATAATAATTTTCTAGTTTTTCTTTTAAACATCCAGTATATAAGCACAATACCCACAGATAGACAAAAACTATTATCTTCTAGCACTGCACCAGGATCGGATCTTGCTTCTTATTTATTTCATGAGAGAATGTTCCCAAGTTTAACTCTGCCGCTGTTTTAAATGGTATGCTTATTTTCTCAAATATGTTTATTCTCTATTAATTAAAAGTTGATGTAAGATTTGAGCTAACCATTTCTCCCATGGTGAAATGGATACCCTCTTGTAATAATTACCTGAAATAATTACCCTCTTGTAATTAATGGATGCCCCCCCCTGGTCAAAAGAAGTTAATTTACAAATAAGAAAATTACTTCGGCCGCAGCTTCTTTTGCTGCCTTTTCTTCTTGCTTTCGTTGTCTTTCTTCCTAAATAAAATATTGTGTTTAATGAAATAGCTACATTTTTTTAGAAATTAAGACGGAAAAAAATTCAGCTTAAAACTAACTTGAATATCATGAAGTCTAGCTTCATGGTCTTTCTCCTTAGATATTAGGTCATGTCTTTTATTTTGTGCTTCTAATGAATTAATGAAAGCAATTTCATTTACCTGAAAAATAAAATCTTGCGCATGAAAATGCTACTCATAATATTTAAAGCTCAACAAAAACTTTAAAGAATTAATATACACATTGGTTTTACAGCTTTTAAATTTATTACATAATAATATAAACTTAATTAAATTTGATTTTGATTTAGAATAATATCAATTCGCTAGCACAGAACCCATTACTTAGCTTATTGAATATATATTGCTTTAAGTTTTTAAGACAAATATTTTATGATTGCTTTGAAAAGTAATTAGATATTAAATATACTCCTGTTCATAAAAAATGCAACACCAAGAAGGAATTGTCCGATCAACATGAAATTTTCAGGGTATGTTCATTATGGTTTTCTATTTAAATTGATGCAAATTCAGAGTTATAGCGCATGCGTGAGACGAGCAGCGCCTTTTCAATCACTAATTTAGTTGTATATATGGGGGGCTGTAACGGGTGGTTAAGAAGTTGTAAGAAGGTTGTCTGCCGCTGATTATTGTGTCATTAGAAGTCATTATACCCCTTATACCTTAACGGATGCCATATGAGCATTTAACAGTGTTTGATCGAGGATCAATGATTGGCTTTCTTGAAGGGTGTTTTCACACTGTGTTACTGCTGCTCAGATGAAGGCCAATAGGACAATAGTGATATGGGTGTGAAAGCAGAGGTCCCAAGATGGTCAGGCAAGTTGAAAATCAGGGGCTGAACGCCTCATTGTCATGTCAGCACGAGATCAGAGACTTCATTCGCATGACAGTGCCGGATCACTCAGCGACTTTTCGACATCTTTCAAACTGTCAAAACACTGCTACAGGTCTATCATTGTCTTCTCCAACAGTTAATTGGTGGTTGCTCCACCGAATTCCGTGAATTATCGTTCTTTTTTAAAGAGCTCCATTGATGGAATTCCATCAGTGTATAAAGCTACCATGGGGTCATCAAAAATTTTTTTTCGCGCGATTAATAGCAACAAATGGCCCTTTTAAACGAATCCAATTTCAATTTTCATCAACATGACACCCACATCGGCTTTTGACGCTGTATTGTAAAACGCCATTTTTGTAGAGTTTTATCTTATATGGACTACATAAAACACTTATTTTCGATATTTAATTTTGTTCTGAAAATTTAATTGTTTATTTGCACCTACAAAGGTCACCAGCTGTGTAAATTTCATCAAAATCTAACAAGTCCTTCATGGTGTTGCATTTTTTATGAACAGGAGTATACCATTTTTGTATAGTAGTTTAACAGTTTAGGTTTACTTGTTAGCTTTTGTATTATATTCATAATTGTAAGCAAGCATACTTTTTCTTCTTCATCATGAGCTTTTCTAATAATTATCTGAAGCTGTTTATTGCGTTTTTCTTCAGCTCGTTGAAGCTTTTGCTCCATAAGAATTCGCTGTTTTTCTTGTCTTTGTTCAACCAAATTCTTCATTTCTAATCGCTAGATATAAGAACAAAATTTAAATAATATGATAACAATAAAAAGAGGATAATCCCGAAATCAATAGAGAATCTCACTCTTAATAAGGGCTAAACACACCAGTAAGTCAAAAGGGTTTTTCTGAGTTTGAATGTTAAAAATAGCATTTAACTTTTTTGGTGAAAACATAAAAACAATTTTGAACTTTAAAACTTAGAGTAAATAATTTTTCAATCTGTATAATCTTAAACAGTATTATTACAATAAAAACACCTCCTTAAATTTAGATAAGAATTAATTTTAAAATTCTAAGTAACGAAGATGGGCATCGTAGGCCTTGGCCCACTAGGGCTGTTGCGCCAATGAGTTTAGTTTAGTTTTAAAATTCTAAGTAATTTTCAAACCTTTTTTTGAATAATTTTGAACTTTTGAGCCTTTTCAACTAACAGCCTTTCTCGCTGTTCTTGGGCTTTTAATTGTTTTTCATTGCATACACGAATAGATTCAAATAAAGACCTAGAATGTTAAGAAAAATGGAACATTTAATTTTCATATAGAAAACTTTAAAAAAGAATTATATCCTATAAAAGAATGTTTACTTTTTTCTAAATGGAGATGACAACTTTTCATGCATTTCCAATGCTCTTCCAGGGGTCCTGAGTTCCATGTCAAAATTGTCCATTTGCTCTCCCCAAGATAACTCCAATTTAAGAACTTGTTGCTCCAAAACTGCAATGGTCATAAATGAATATGTTAGTTATTTTTGAATGTCCTATTTATAAGCTGTGTGCATCAAATTAAAATTTTTCACATGAAGTCAATTTTTTAGAATTAAATCAACAACTTCACATTGCATTGGTACTGGAGACATTTAATTAAATTCTTTGGGCCACAATACAAAACTAGGTATTTCAAGAAATCTTATTTTTTATTTTACTGTCAGATTAATTGTTCGTTAAAACTCTTTTGATGAGCTAATGAGGATGAGGAAAATGACTAATCTTAAAGAAACAGAAAGTAATCAGCTGCTATGCTGAGGTTAGCAGAGCAATATTTGCAATAAAGAGTAAAAATGACCAATTCCATTTAAACTATCCCTTTGACTGAGCTAAATTTTGTGAACTATTATTAATACTTACAACTTTACCTGATCATTCCTATTTAACTTAATGCAAAAGGTATCTTTTAATGTGATCAACTCATCCTTTAATGTTATCAATAACTGTCCATATATTCCCTACAAAAAAAAAAAAAAAAAAAAAAAAAAAAAACTTTTCTAATTTCAAAGTTAAATTTTTACTAGCAATCATCTGGGACTTTTATTTTCTGAAAATCAACTGCACTACTCTGATTTTAGAAAAAAGGTAATCTTGGATTCATAGAATATAAAAAGAATGGTAAAGGGGGACCTAAATCCACACTTGTGGACTAGTCAAGAGATATCACATGCAATCAAGGCACAGTGCTTGGAGATGTCTTTCTTTGTGATTTTGATGTTGCAGTTTGCTTACCAAAATATAAATTATTATGAGTGGTGTTTGTTAGAAAACAAAACGAAGCTTAAAATAAAGGGTTCAGGATTATATGAAAACATGAATATTCTGGTAAAATTAGCTAAATATCCCATAGAAAGGAATTAATTTATCAGAGTTAACTGTACTACTCTTAAGTTTTTCCTAAAATAATTTTAAGTTGCAAAATACATATTGTAAAATTGTTTTAAAATACTTTAATTAGGACCTCATAAGTATAATTTTAAGGTCAACTCTTACAACACTGTTTGCCAAAGTTATTATGGAATTACTTATTTTTATCAATCAGATATTATCAGTTTAATCTTGCCAAAAAGAAATAACATTAAGCAGTCGCCTGTATTACCTAGAATTTGAAACAAACAAAATAAACACATTATTTATAATTTTAAGTATTTTTTTTAGGTAAATTGTATTAAAAATTGGTTCAAGTAAAAATTTTACTCATAAGGTAAAATGGATGCTAATGCAAAATTATGCCTTAACAGGGGTTCATCTAGAAGAAAAATGGGTCAGTTTTAGGACCCTTCACAAAATTCTAATCTTCAAAAAAGGACCCTTCACAAAATTCCAATTCCCAAAAATGGACTCATCACAAAAGTTTAAAGATCAAAAATGGTTTGAAAATTGTTTTCAGGAGTGTTTTTGGGCCCATTCCAAAAGTTATGAACGCTGTGGTTGTACTCTGGGCCCTTCATTTTCACAAAATGCCATTTGTTTTTTCACAAAATTCTTTACAATTTTCACAAAATTCCTAAAACAGGACCCTGGCAGAAAAACCTGGATGAACCCCTGCTTAAGATCACTTAGAAATGTATTTAATTTACAATGCATTTAAATAAAACAAGGTGGTATGATACATATTTTACAATTGAAAATATAAAGTTATCATTGACCTGAAATTAAAAGTAATTATATTTAGTAAGAAAAGTTTTATAAACCCATACCATTGATATGATTCAAGTCTGAAAAGTAAAACATTTATTTCAGTTAACCATGTCCAAAGAGTTACTCTATTTTGTATGTTTTAGCACTCTAACAGCATCTTACCATCATTATCATTTGTACCTACTTGTAAGATTTTATAGTTTTTGGTTTACCTATATTTGTGTACATTTATTTAATTATTATCATTTTTTTCAGTTAATTAAACTTTATTTTTTTGAGAACTCATTTCATGTATTTTAGCTGGCCATCTGTATGGTTCATGACTCCTTGATGACTAATGTGTATATTTTATCTTTTATTCTCTATTGATTTATTTCATCTCATTATTGTATATTTCCAGTAAAATAAATTTGATTTAGTTTTTAAAACTGCAAAAAAAATCCCTAATAATTCTTTCATATGTTTACTAATAAAACTAAATATTCATGTTTTATTCTAATTAATTAGTATCCTACTAGCCCTATATATGATACAGATTTTCATTATTTAGTGCATGTGGTCTGCCATTGATTTGGTAAGGCATCTAGAGGTCCTTGGGTAAGAGAATCACACTGCCTTATTGAATGACAGGTTCAAGTTGGGGAGTGTAGAGGCATTCTGCTTGCTCTCTTGGAGCCGCTTATGCCTTCTTCATCCAAAATGTATATAAAGCTTAAATTATTTTTTCTTGTTTAGTAAATGTGATTTTAATGCTATCAGGTGAGGGAGATGATCGATTGGAGGACAGGTGAAGAACTTGTGGGCAAGAGGGTTCATAGAGCATTTTGGAGATAGTAAATGTTTAATTGCTTTCTAAAAGTAAATTTGGTTGAAACTATATATACTAATTATAGGTAAAATATATTTCAACTTTTCCAATTTTACAAAATTAGATGATAAAGTAGTTGATAATATTATTATCTTAATTAGTTGATATAATTAACTTATTAATTCTTATTAGTTAAGAAAAACTAATTTTAATTGACAAATTACTTACTTTTGTATTTCCAAGCAGCATCATCAAGTTCTTGACACTGGACATCAAAAGCCTCATCATGTGACAACTGTTAAAAGCATGAAAATAAAATCAAACAGAAGAATATTAAATATTATGGAGAAATAAAAAAAAAAGAACCTATATCAGTAAACATTAAGTAATAAAAAGTAAACATTTAACAAATACACAAAAACATTTAGTAGTCTATATTAAACACAATATATATTTCAAGTTAATTAATGAGTTATTTAACTATTTGTCTTAGGCAATACAGGGCCCAAGTTACGGCACAATGTACCTGACAGATTCCTCATTAAAGATTTTAGTTCTTTGAAGTAAAAAGTAATTTTATCAAAATTACAATTGATAAAAACATAATTTTTTTCCCTAAATTATTATTATCTATTAGCAACTGTTTGTGTTTTAAAAAGCATTCGTATTTTAAATATTACCTACTTTTAATGTCATCTGTTCACGTGACACACAGTCAACTACTTTTTGATCAAGTGTAAGTTCTTTATCAATTAAGGAAAGATATTTTCAGCCAATAAAATTACATAAAAACTAATACCATTTACTACCACCTTTCAAAGCAAGTCTTTTAAAAGATGCTGATTTCTTTTAGTCACCATAACAAAAGAAAAATAAACAGCCCTTTCTAGTTTGTAAAATGAAGCACACTGACCTGTCCATCTTGGTCATCTGAGGTAAGACCATTATCACTTTCATCCAAACTACCATTTAAGGTAATCTTCTCAACATAACTATTGTCTGGGGTCTTTGCTTTTTTGGCTCGTCGTTTGGTGTAATTAACACATTTATCAAAATGCTTTTTCTTGGAGGTGATGACATTAGTGTAGGTCTGCGTTCCAAGATACTGATTACTTATGCACAAAGCTTTAGAGATAGTGTAAAGATTTGTTTCTTGTTGAGTGAAAAGGCAAGGGGTACTGCGTGACTTTCCTAAATTTGTCGAATTGAAGGTATCTGGAAACTTTTTGGTTTTCAGAGCATTAGTAACTTTCTGTGGTAAACTTAGTAACTCTGATGTAGAGTTTTTGTTGCTTATCAAGTTCTCAGAACCAGTTGGATAATTTTTTTGTTGGTTATTATCAATGTAGTTTCCTACAGAGGCATTTTCAGTTTCTGTTTTTGGGATAGCAGACTTTTCAGATAATTCTTTAGCAGCATTGCTACTTGACATTTTGTCAACTTTTGGTACTTGATTGGAAGTCTTCTTAGAAGACTCTGATGCTTTTTGAGAATTTTTATTGACAATTTTACCATTAACTTTGGTAGTGTAAGGAAAGCCACCAATGCGTGACTGGCTCAATTTGGCAAACTTTATAGCCTGGTTTTCTTGGTTAAGCTTTGTAAAAGGCACTTTTTTAGCAGGAGAATTTCTACATCTATTTCTTCCTCTCACCATTTCCCAGCCATCAGAATCATCTAAGAACAAAATAGAGAGAGAGATTTTTACTCACTTTACTACTATGTGTTTCAAAGCAATTTTTTAAAAAATTATTAAGAATAACATATTTAGAAAAAAATATTTTCCACAGAAAACAGTGTTTTGAAGTTTACAAATATGTGTTATGCATAAAAAAACTTACAGTAAACTGAAATACAGTAAATTTTTTATTATATATAGAAAATTTTTCCTTCTAAATTTTTAACTAAGAACCTAACTTTTATTTATCTAAAAAACTAAACTAAACTCATTGGCGCAACAGCCCTATAGTGGGCCAAGTCCTACGATGCCCATCTTCGTTTTCTTGACCGTGAGGCCCTGGGATGCTAAGCATATGTCCCGGTTAGGTGGTCAGTCTAACGCAAGACCCCCAGTGTTTAGTTCCCAAGCACGCTTGGTCTTCAATTTATCGACCCACTCAAGGGATGAAAGGTTGAGT
The DNA here is from genome assembly GCA_963680715.1 of Tetragnatha montana. Classification (NCBI taxonomy): domain Eukaryota; kingdom Metazoa; phylum Arthropoda; class Arachnida; order Araneae; family Tetragnathidae; genus Tetragnatha; species Tetragnatha montana. The sequence continues at coordinate 41,046,304 of OY796675.1, forward strand.
GGACCTTGCCCAGCCCGGGAGCCGGGAATCGAACCCCGGACCTGTGGCACGGAAGAGCTATGCGCTACTACTGCGCCACCGGGCTTCCTTTTATTTATCTAAGAACTCGAAATTCATAACTAAAAGTTTTGATGAAGATAAACATAGATGTATGTTCCTATATTTTTTAGATTAATATATAAAAAAAATTCAGTAGCTAAGCTTAAGAAAAAAAACTTGGGAACTTTCATGTGTGTAGTAAGAATTCCTTTCAGAGAATAACAATGCTTATAATCTAAAGCAAAATCCTTCCCCTCAACTTCAACAATATTCATTGAATCCTCATGTTTTAAAGAGGTGTGAAAATTACAATCCAATTTAATATTTTTCACATTTAATGATTTCCTACACATTTAAAATCCATTGGCTTCAAATAATTTCCTATATACATATAATGATTTAACTTTTACATGCATGTGTTATTTTTTAGTCCCTTAAATTATATTAAATTTGAGTTTTACTCAATTTCTTACTTAATGTTATGCTTTTTTTAAATTTATCAATAACAGCAATTTCCAAGTGATAGAAATATTTTATTTGGAACAGGAACCTCATGTTAACTTAATTTTAGGAACTAAATATTTTATTTTTATAATTTTTTTCTTTGTTTCCCAAGCTCTAAGAGAGCAGCTGACTTCTCAGGATTATATTAAATGCTTTGTTTGCCATTTGTTTTTTAGAATTTAGTTAGTTGGTTTTGGGTAATTTATTCATGTTAATCTATTTATTGAAGTATATCTCTGATCCTTATCAGAATTTTCTCCTTTAAATTGATCTAAAACGATATTTTGTGCAAAATCCATAGAGATTCGACTCTAGGAGAGAGAAATCCCAAAACTTGAAAACCACTGATTGAAAATATGCACATGTTAAATCCATAATTTACAGAAAGATATCACATGAAGAACTGAATGCATTAAAACAGTATAAAATGATTTTTTAAATGAGCACTCAAAATATGTATGGTTTCCCCCTTTTAGTCTAATAATTTGCATAAATCTGTAAGTTTGTAGAAATTGAAATAAATAAATAAATCTTTGAAGAAAATAAATTAGAATTAACTTTTTACATTACTTTTAGCTTTTTCTCCATTCGACTTATAAAAAAAAAGAACTACTTAGACTAATAAGTTCAAGTAAGGTAAAGATTAAAAATACAAACTGAAACCACCTAGGAGCCTCTAGAACAGTGCTTCCCAACCTTTTGTGGCCCATCGCCCCCTTTCTGGAGGTTGACTAACACCTATTGCCCCCTTTTCATTCTCATTGTATGTCTAATTTTAATTTGAAGTAAAGTGTAAATAATAAAGCAATTTTATTACCGTATATAAAAACAACCAAAGCAGTTTTATCAGGTCACTCTTAAATTTGAATCTCGAAAAATTTAGAAAGTTGACTGTAAATAATAAATAATTTGTAATAATAAATGAAAATTTGATATTTTATTGTATTATTTATTGTTGGAAATTTAAATTATCCTTTCAATGGCTGCCTTATGCTTAGTGGATTTCAGTTAAAGCTTGAATATCCGGCTTTATGTTTGTCAAGTTTAGGCCCAAATCTCCTTTGAGGTAAATGTCTAACTTATTTGTTTTGTGAGGAGCTGGACAACAGAATTAAACCCTTTTTCAACTAAAAATGTTGACAGGAACAAGATGAGAAATGGTTCAGTTTTTCCACACAGTTGATGGATAAATGTCCATGAGCTTCACCCAGGCTAACTCGTAACTGCTCTTATTGAAAATGATTTTCACCTCACAGTTATACTTCAAGTCTGGAAACTCATTCTGCAATGAGTTATCAAGCTTATCCACAGCTTCAAACGAGAATGGATCTAGAATCCAATCCGGAATTTGTAACTTGGTGAAATCTTCAAATCTTGATTCCATGTCAGTTTTAACTGGTCAAGGTGATCAGTAAACCTTACTATACTATTATTTTAATTTCCCCCTTTGAATATTCATCGCCCCCCACTTATTTATCGCCCCCCCCTGGGGGCAATCGCCCCCAGGTTGGTTAACCACTGCTCTAGAATGTGAAAAACACAGCTGTTGCAAGTAAAAAGCATATTGCGATCACAACAACTATTTCCTTCAACGTAAGCTCGCCACACCTTCACCCATGCAATAAAGGGGTGTAGCCAGAGGGGGATCGGGGGATATACCCCCAAAAGTCTGAAATTTTCAACTTTTGACCATAGAAAAGGAGTAAATTTACCTCATATCTCCCTCCAAAATTTTCTTCTGGCTATGCCACTGTTGCAGTAAACTGCATCATGACCAATTAATAGAAAACAGCCAGGTAAAGAACTGACAGGACAGTTACATGACAAGAAAATAACTACTTTTTACTAGGAAAACCAGAAAAATTTAGTGAACTTTCTGGGCTAAAACTTACCTCCAATTCCATACATATATTGAAATTATTTCAATATCTTAATTAGTTCAAACTTGCCCATCAGCAAACACACCACATATGCACAATTCATATACAACTGTACGATACAATAAATTAGAAACAATATTTTTTCTTAAACATTTCAGAAAAATACTTACCATCTGTGGTGGATTTTAAAACTTCTGGAATTTTCTCAACACTAGCAGTCTTACGAGCCAAACTAGACGCACTTGAAGGTTTATTAAGAGAAGGCATTGATCCATTTTTCTGAGATAGTTTCAAACGTTCAGCAGCAATGCGAGATGCTGGTTTCTTAACAGAAGATTCTAATCTTTCTTTCTGGTTTCTAGAACTAAGTGATGAAACGTAGGAGATGTTTCTTTTGATAGCTGATTCAGAATTGCTAGGTTTTGCTGCCTTTTTATTTTCAGTAGAGGATTTAACTAAACTTTTAGGCATCATTTTGGTTCTCACTGTGGCTAGTGGATTGGTATCTGCACTCTTTTGAACTCGTAGATTACTATCAATAGATGGTTTTACAGAGTCGGTGGCCATTTTTGTTGATGAGGTCGGCAAATTACTCTGGGTTGGAACTGGTGTTCGGGTATCTGTTGTATTCTTCAGATTTAGCTTGTTAGAACATATATCAGATGTTTCAGATTTTTGTTTCATTATAGGATCAGAAGTTGCATCACAAGATTTAGGGGCACTGGATGCAGAAGAGCTTTTATTCAGATTTTTGTCTGAAGTTTTCATTTTAGGAGTTTCTTTTTTATCACTATTTAAGGGCAAGGATGCTTTGGGTAACACATTTTTACTTGTTTTCGAAATTTTGACACTGCTTTTAAAATCAAGCTTCTTAGCATCCAGCATATTAGATGTTTTGGATTGAGAAGAAGCACTGCATTTTTTTATCAAGGTATTATCAGTCTGAGACGAAGAATTGGAAAATGAACGTTTGTAAGTTTTATCGATTTTATCTGAAGAAACATCAGTTGAAATAGGCAAAGTGGAATTCAAAGGCAGCTCGATATTTTTAGTTTTTTCAGTAATTTTAAGGGGAAGATGAAGGTTATCAAGATTAGCTTGAAAATTTACATTTGAACTACCTTCAGATTTCTTACATGAAGCATCTTTTATTGCTTCTGTATTTTTTACTATACATTTGTCAAAAGAATCATTGGGTGATCTTTCATGATTTTCTTTTTTTGGAGGATTAGCATCCACAATTTTATTACTTTCACAATGAACTTGATTAATGAATAAATTATTATTGCAAGGAAACTCTTCTTCCGTCAAAGCAGGAACTACAGATATAGTCACATCACATTTTGATTTCATATCTATTTGCTGACTGCTAGCTTCTAAAAAAGCATTCATTTTAGGTTTGGAATCACACACAGGAGTAGAAGTACTACAAGGATCTTGATTAGACAAACTAATTTGTGTAACTTCCTTAACTCCAGGCGATACAAATTCACTGAAAGAAAGAAAGGGATAATAAGCAAATAGAAAGATAATAGAATTCCTTTTTGCACAGACCTAAAATAAGCATTATATTTTATGACTTGAAATGTTTTTTCTATGTTAAAAATAAGACACATAAATTTTTCTCCATATAAAACATATAATGTATTTAATCATAAAAAGCCAAATTCAGTGTATGTTTAACTGTAATAAACTTTTATGGTTAAAAATCCATGTAATTTTGTAATATTTTTTATTAATTCAAATAATGAAATAAACTAAAATATTTCAAAACTACATACCTATGACCATCAAAGGACAAAATCCTTTTGGCTGTACTGTTTCCAGTAGTAAGTTTTTCAATGAAGACATTTTTTAATAATGATTTACCTGGTGATGATTTTCTCACCTCCCATGCAAGTGATGTGGGTCTATAAAAAATAAGCTCTCTTTTAAAATAAAAATTAATTCAATGTTTTTTCATTTAAAGTTTCAAGAATACTAATATAAACTAGATTAAAAAAATCTGATTAATTTTTATAACATAATAACATGTTGAGTATTCAGCTTTTCATAGTGAATTTTACTAGTTTTGAAATTTTAAAGTTAAAGAATTCTGAATTTTAAATTGCAAGCAAATACCAAATATTTTATGGTATACCTGTTGATGCAAAATATATTGTTACCACTACACCAAAAGCACCCACCCGCTTTTTCTTAGGTTCTCTTGAGAAAAACAAATTCAAAGTTTGGCAAAAATCCACAATTTCCAGATTTTAAAATAATTTCCACATACGCTCAATATATTGCTTAGTTTTTGACAATTCTACTGGGAATTGCAATTACTGTTGGTTATGGCATGGTATGAAGCATCACCGAAGCACTCCAAATATGCAGTTAGGTAAAAATGAACAAAAAACCAGAACCATTATGAAGCGTAATGAACTTACCTATTAGGGGGAGCAGTTTTTTCATAGTCTTTGTTGATGTTTATGTATTGTATTAATGCATGAAATTCCTTTGCATAGTTTTCAAGCATCATAATTGCTTCCTATAAATATCAAATGCAAAAAATGTAGGATAGAGTATCATTTGTATTAATAATATAATCACAAATAGTATATAGTATAGGTATATACAAATAGTATAGGTATACCTTAAGTTATTGTTTCAATGGTGTTAATGGGAAAATAGATAATCACAGGGAATGATATAAACAAATTAACATGACAGTAAAAAGAAATACAAGCTAAAATCTTATATACTGTAGATTCCCAAGACCCGAGATACAAGGTTATTATCTAATACGACACGGGTGACATAATTTCATAACATGTATTTCAATTTCAACTTTCTGTGACAAATCTAAAGGATTTTAGGTAGAAAGTTTCATTTTGTACCTTATCCTCCTACATTCAAGTTTTTCAAATTCTAATTGAATTGCCCAACCTGCGGCTCGGGAAACAGATTCGTGTGGTTTGTTTATATGAGTTTGTTCCCTTCTTTTGAAGTTTCTGAAAGACTAGAAAAATGATATAAATGGCAATTAATTTTTTAAATTTCGCATCTGTTCTGGCCCGCGAGCTTTATTTTAATATGAAGTGTGGCCCACAGAGCAGAAATGTTTGGGCACCACTGAAATAAAGCATTAAATAAATAATTAAATAAATAAAATTAGTAAAATAGTATTATTTTTACCTTGCTTTCCACAATACTCTCATCCATCTCACAAGTTTGATATATTTCATCCACTGCTCTTCGCAAATTTTCAAATAAAAAAGTCCAGTATCGAGCTCTGAGGTCCTTTTCAGGGTTCCTTCCTGCAGAAGCAGACCTCCAACGACTCTTGGGGTGAGAGAAGACCCTTTGTCTTTTGCTGCTTCTCATTGGAGCGGCCGTGTCATACCCTTTAGCTGGATCCATAACCAGAGGCTTTGGTGACACAGAGTGCGGCCGTGGAGGTTTCTTCGAGACCCCTAAATCTTGATAGATAATATTTTTTAACAATGAAAAGGAGGACGAAAAAATTTAAGAAAAAAAATTATACTATGTACATAAATGAAACATTTTATTAATTTAAACAAAAATAGACTAATTATGCTTTAGATGAAATAAGTAGTTCTGGAGTTATTTTTATGTCAAAGACGAAAATTATTTTTTTCTGCTGTGAGTTTGCCTCCAGCAAAATCTCTTCACAGCAGAATCATTTTTGCAGCCACATACTTTAAATAAATATGAACATTTCAAATTAGTAATAAATTTTAAAGCTTAGAAATTTTTTATGCTTTTTCGTTTTTTTTCTTTATAAAAGAAAAACTAATCAGAGTTGAACTATGATATTTTAAATACATACAATTATTTTTTATAAAAAGATTGTGGAATTTTTAATTCAAATTAGTTTTGGAATAATAAAGATTGTACAATCTAAGTTCCTTCTACCCTTAATAAGGCTTTCCTGAATGTGATTCATTCTGTATCCGTGCTATTTGTATGTTATATTGTATTTTTTTTATGTGTTTAATTGTATGTATTTATATGGTTTCATTGAGTTATTTTATGTTTTATAGTGAACTATTTTAAATGTCTCATAGTGAGTTATTTTTGTTTTATTGTGTGTTTTTGCTTATTGAGCAATCTGATGTTTTATTGTGAGCTCGTGTGTTTTATTGATATTTGTATTTCTTTATCTGTATTCTGTATTGTTTTTTTTTGTTTGTATTTGTAATTTGTGCACTAAGTCATACACGACAACAACAACAACAATAATAAAGATTCAAAGTTTATGTTTTTTCTTCTCTTTTTAGTGGTTCACTAGGGAAACAGACGAGTGTTACGTGTCTGATTTCTTTTATTTTTGACAGCACTAGATCAGAGAGATAGATTTAGGGCATGTTTTTTATTTACGTTGGTTGACAAACTTTATTAATAAACTTGCTGAGGATAGTTTTTTTTTTGCGGAAAACATTTTGATTGAATTATAAGTGAGCTGAGCTCTAAAGGAATATCTCAGCTGAAATTTTTGTATGGGGGGAATGATTTGGATTAAATTATTTATAACCTAGAGAGATAAGTTAAGCAGTTTTGGAATTAAAGGAGCATTAATTAAGCTTACTAATAGGTTGTGTTAGATTGGTAAGATGAAGTAAGAGAGCTTCGATCACCAAAGCGATCTTAAAAGAACTACAAAGCAGTTTCAGGGGTTGGTGAGTGATAGGGATCAGGAGGCATAGCCACTTAGAGTAATAAAATAATAATAAATCAAAACTGCTTATCTTTCTTGCAATTTACAAGGGAAAAACTACTCCTATTCTCATAGAAAGTAATATAGATTAAGAAAACCACCAACTCAAAAAAAAAAACAACACAAAAGAAATATTTAATCTCAATCAGAAGTTCTCCTGTGCGAACAAATAAACAGATTAGTTTTTAAATATAGAAAAAGAGGACTGGTATGAGAACACTTTTTGAGGGAGGTCAGAATCTACAAATAAAGGACTGTCCTCCCTAAAGGAGGACGTTTGGTCACCTTATGGATAGTCTGGTTAAAAATATTAGAGGCAAAATGTAATAAATAAACTACTCTACAAGTATATAAATTATACTATTGGCTGAAAGATGGATAATATTAATAAAATAAACATGCTTCAATTAAGTGAATAATATAATACATTAAGTGAATATAAATACAGGTAAAATAAGTGAAATAAATTTCTTTTGAAAACTGTATAATTGTTATTACTATAAGTGTTTTAGAAAATTTGCATTTTGTTCTAGCGTAAGAGAAACTCTCTGAATTACCCACCTTCTGAAGAACCATCTGCAATAAAATTGAGGAGATTCCGAGCCTCCAAACCTTCTTTAACAACCTTTTGGATTGTTGCTTGAGAGGTATCCTAAATTAAAACAATCAGTCTCAAATTCTGAACAAAAGTGTGAATTTAAGTTTAATTCAGCGCTAGAACTGCGGGGGGGGGGGGGACGTCCCCCCACTTTTTGAAAAAATACTCATGCGTCTCGCCACTTCTATTTTCACCAAAATCCATCCCTCCACTTCTCAATTCCACAAAATTTCATCCCCCCACTTCTAAAACCACTGAAATTTTTCACGCCGCTTTTTGAAAAACATACATTATTCTTACTTCAAAATTCCCACTGTGAATTTCCCAAACCCTTCTTCATTCCTTCTCATGGTAACCGTTGCCTTTTTGCATCACATGCATCTCATAAATTTTTCTCAATCGAAATTATACTATTTCTTCGGCCGTTGGTCTATTTTTCGATCAACAATCCCACACTTTCCTTCTCTCTGTCACCACTAAAGACATAACTTTTCCATCCCAACGTAATCTGACTATCGCCAATATTCAAAATTAATTCTGGAGCTACCTAATTCCACCCTCCGGTAACCTCTCCTACCTTTTCTTCAATTAGCCATTGGCTAATTGCAGTTTTTATGGCGCTCTCCATCATAGGTTTACGCTACATAGGTCTGAGCCTCCCACTCTTTTTCTATGCTCATAAATCTACGCTGCTCCTGTCACCAGCATGTAATCTCAAGCTGATATTTCTCGGAGATTCAGGCGGGTCTGCCGAGGCGTTCCTTGCAGAGTGCTCGTGCGGTCCAGTCCGCGGCTCCATGCTACAACATTCCATCTCCTGAATTTGTGAGAACTCCCGATATGCAAAACCTTTTATACAAAATTATGACGTAGATAAAATTGTTAGGAAATGCACAATTCCCGGATCAGGGCGACAGCAGGTGAGAATTTTTTGTATCTGCATAGTTATATTGAATATATTTAGGTTCTATATAAAAAGAAAATTAAGTAAATTTAGACAGTATTGAAATCATTCAAAATTCTAAAAAAACACTTCAAATAAAAATTGAATTAGTTAGCATAGTTCCCACTCTTTTGTGAGGAAAAAAATCAAGTACTTTTCAAGGACTTTTTAAGGCTCATTTTAAATTTTTCATGGACTAACATAGAATGGCGGAAAAGCCATTTACGAGTAACAAAACCTTTTCTCCCCCTTTAGTACCCTTACTTCAAAAACCTTTCTTATAGCGAAGACTACATTATATTACCATTACTATATTTAACAATTTCAAAACATACTATACTTCACTTGTTTTAGGAAAGTCAAACAGAAAAATTAAAGTAGGCAAGTAATACCTGTTCTATAATTTAAAAATTTCATCCGTGTTTAAGAAGCTAACAGGATATTAACTAGTTGAATAAAAAATTAACTTTTCATGTTCGAACTAAAAAGAATTCCAAATTAAAATATTTCAAATAAAATTCAAGGACTTTTAAGGACTTCGCACTAAATTCAAGTACTTTCCAGGGCCCTTGAAATCAAAAATGAAATTCAAGTACTTTTCAAGGCCCGTGGGAACCCTGGTTAGGGTTTAATATTTTGAAAAAATTTTTGAATATAAAGTATTCCATGCAAAAAAATTCTTAATATAGGCAGACGCTGATCCAGCAGGGGTCCAAGGGGAGGGCACTTTTTAAGGATCACCTCTAACCTTGGACGCAAATATACAAAATTTTACTTTTAGTCCCATACAGATCTCTCCAGATACCACCATGAAATTTATTTTTCTACACCCCCATAATTCTCCCCAAGAAAATATTAGAGATTTTGACCCTAAATAATTCACTTTTGATCAGCAAAAGCTTCTTATTATACAAAAACATTTTAAACAATCAAGGAAAGTGACCGTTCAAGCTTAAAAGAAGGGCTATGAACTGTAAAACAGAAGAGAAAAAGGGTGAAAAGAAGAAAAAGTAAATTTTTTAAATTGACTGAACAAATTTTTGGTCTTTCAGAATCTACTTTCTTCTTTTTCCTTTTTACACATTTTCTCTTTTTCCTTTCTTTTTCAGCCCAAGGTGGGGACACTTTCCGGAGTGCCCCACCTTGCATCTGCTCCTGAATAAAGGTGAAATAGTGGAGAAAAAAAATTTCTTCCGGGGGGAGGACTTGGGCTCGGCCATCCCCACACTTTTTGTTCACCCAATTCTACCACTGGTTTAATTGTGTATGTTTTTAGCCTTATTAACTTTGAAATGTCAGGTTAAAAAACACAGGCACATGGCTCAGAAAAGAGAAAATTTTAGTGCAGTTTTTGTTGAATAGAATACTAATGACAAATTTTGAGGTACCTTTACCTCCAGAGTACCTAGTACTAATCTTTTAAACCAAATCTGTTGCTTTTTACCTTAAATGAAAAACAAACATTTCTACTTTTAAGTTGAAAATTACCTGCCATTAAAAAAAGAACTTTTAAATTGAACACTATATACTATATGCATTATGCATGTAGTAAGCTTCTTAACACTAGAAGCTCTGGAGCGGTCATTTTGACGGTTTTGCGTTTTTAAATCTAAATATTTTCAAAAGTATTTGAGATACGCACTTGTGCTTTTATGACTTTTCCTAACTTATGCTGTTATTCATGTCGTTCAAATTTGGTTCAGTTCGCATGACGCGTTCCAGAGATATTAAGAGAACTACCTAGAACTCTCAATAACGTCATTTTGACGTTCAGGCGTTTTGCGCGTTTCTTTCTTCAGTGATCGCTTAAATTATGGTTTCTATGCTTTCTTAGATTTATATCACGAGTCCTTGAACAAATTCATATTATTTTTCATGGTTTGGCAGATGTAAACGATCAATATATCTTCGTATTTCAAGAAACCTCCTGACTAAAAGCTTGATGTTTCCCAGGCTCTTTTTACCATTATTACCCAGGAAAGATTTATTATTTCCTTCTTCCAGAGAAGAAATAAAATTCATTTCAATCCAAACTACTATGATTTATCTGTTTTTTTTACGTGGGAAAGATACATTTACGCAATAATTCAGTCAAGATACTTCTTTTGATGATAATATATGATAGTCGATTCATTGAAACGCGCTCAGATTAAATTTCGAGTTCATTTGGCCTACAGAATTGTTCGAAATGTCTCGTAGAAGGAGATATCTTACACAAGAGGAAATTTTCGCAGAATAAACAAAATTTCTGAAAATGAATCGGAGGGTAGCATGTCAAATGCATCGATAGAGAATGGAGTAATAGATCCTCCCCAAAATAAAAACAAACCCTATAAGTGAAAGCAGTGAGAGTGAAGATGATAGTCCTCAAGCAACTATTATGATAAACAATGTTCAGAATCCTACAGGTATGTAATATATTTTCTAAACGACCCCTTTTGCGCGAGCTTGACGCTAGTAGATTAATAATGTCAAAAAAAAACGTCGCCCATGCCAAAAGTCACAAAGTGAGGTCAGAATAAAACATCTGATATGTGCAGTAATTGTAAAAGATATGTGTGGGTGGAAAATGCGCTAAAAATGTTACTGAGGAAATAACGCATTGATTGTGAAAATGATGTAAATGAATAATCAGTTTTCTTTCTTTAACAACTGATTTCAAAATATAAAATAAAAAAAATGTTTATAAATCACATAATTGTTGTTATTAATGTTTTCTCAATGTATCAAAAGCAATAGCAAAGTCAAAAAGAACATTTTTATGCATAGAAAAGCGTAACGTCAATATGACCGTCTTTGAGGATTGTAGCTACCCGAGCTACCCGGAGCTTCTAGTGTTAAAACTTGCAAAATGGGCAGTAGTGTATAAAGCCAGGGTCGGCAAGTGATTTTATGTGGGGTCAAAATAAATTTGAAGCTTTTTATCGAGGTCCCGGAAAAAAATACTTATTATATACATTTAATTCTAATTTTCAGATGTATATATTTTCACATACATTTAATTTGAGTATCAGTATGCTACCTTTTTAATTAAATGCTACATGGGGTTTATCCAGTTTTTGAGCAATCCAATGAAACCGGGCCTTGTGCCAAAATTGGTGATAAAATAGTGGTTTCTGGCACTCTAGTTCAATGGGAGTTGGTTGAATTGCTAACTCGCCAATAAATGGCATTGGCAACACCATATTTAGACAAAAATGTTGCCCAAGCCTGGTTTCTTTGGATTTACCCAGTTTTTCTGCCAGAGTCCTCTTTTAGGAACTTTGGGAAAAATTGGAAGAATTTTTGTGATAAATAACAATCAAGGGTCCATAGCACAACCACCGCATTCATAAGTTGGTTAAACTTTATAAGCCGAGGCCCTTTTTGCCAAGTTGGCGATAAATATTCCAATATGGCGGAATATGGTAACCCTATGAGTTTTTCTCGCCCGGACATCCCTTGACTTAATGGGGGGCGATCTTGGGACCCCTGATCGGGAGGGGCAGGTTACGTCACCCACACTTCCGTCAGCGACCAATTAGCGGGGTTATGCTTATTTGATTCTTCTGGAACTTTCTCGGCGTCTTTGAAGGGGTCAGTTTTGAGAGCCTTTCTTTTTGTGCCTGAAACCAAAGCAAGTGGACGTCATGTCACTCCTCTGGTCCCATGGATTTTACTTTCGGATTGTAAATCCACTTTGAAGCTCGCCGTGCTAAAGTAATTGATCTTTTTTTTAAAGAATGGCTGTGAGAATGAAAATGTATGATTCTGTGTTTAGTTTGTGATTGAATATTGCGTTTGTTAGGAAGTATGAAAGGTGAGGAAATGACGCTGGTAGCAAAGCATGATGTTAGTGATGGGTATGATTGGAGTTGCCAAAAGAAAAAAAAAGAGAATAAAAATTGGATTAGCGTGCGGGATTATGGTTTAGCGGCGGAGCTATTTACTATTTAACCGTGATCCATAGTGAATGTTTTTTATATGTGTGGATTTTAGAGTGTGTGGGAGTATGGATGCAATTTGAGAGCTTGGATGGAGTAGTAGTAGGACCGCGGCTGATTGGAATTGCGTGAAAGCTGGTAGAAAAGGCATGATTGTAGACGTATACGAGCGTACATTTGGTGGTTTTCTGAAACAAGGTTGATTGGCTAAAAAGAGTTGATTTCTTTTAAGAGTCGCGAGTTAGGCGCACTTGGCAACATTTTCTTAGCGCCCAAAAATAGGGGCCTTGGCTTGTATAGATTAACCCATAACTTTTGGAATGGACCCAAAATCTAGCAAATTTTATTCCAAAATGATAGAAACTCATTCTGTAAACAAGTTTCGGATCAGCTGTAATACGAGTCCTCTATTTGGCGATTGCTAACTATACCACCAACTGTACACTATAACTAATTGTGCCACTAACTTGGCGACCAGAACGCGTGTAAGATCGAGAGTATATTTTAATTTTACTAGTAACTTTTTAACTTTTGAAAATTCTGGGTGGCAACTATTTAATTATTGTGTTCTTATTTCTTTCTTTTGAGTGTTTGAGTTTTTCCGTAGTTGTAGATATTCTTATTGTAAATAGGTGTAATTAAAGCTATTTAATTATTATTTACTGAGTTTTAACTGAGTTTTATATTCTACACTACATGAGTATATTGAGAGCTAGGAGTACCGGTCCATTATAGAGTTTTTAGAGACTGGTATCCGACAACGCGAGTCGCCACATGGAGGACTCTTATTCCAGCTGTGCCCAAGTTTCTATACCACTTTAATGATCTTTGTGAAGGGTCCTTAAACAGACCAATTTTCTTTCTAGATGAACCAGTTTTAAGAAAACTGTTAATTATTGCCATTAAAACTGTTACAAAACACAGCAACACTTTTTAAAAAATCAAATTACTTATAAAGGCATTCGAAAATTAGTAAAATAAAGTTCTATTACATCACTTATTGTTGGTTTTAACATGCTTCATTTACACCCAGTTCAGATGCCATGAGGACAAGGCGACTACTACAGCTGTAGCTTCCCTGCGAAGATGAGAAGAAAATTGAAAAATAATGCGAAGGCGAATTGCAAAATTTATCCACCTAACACCCAAATCCAATATTTATGGGTGCGTTCGTAAAACCTCACGAGTTTAAGTTCAAACGAAAAAGTGTTCGGGTCACGTGATCCCAGTTTCATGAGTTAAAGTGTGATTAAACGAACGACTAGAACTATTTTCTGTGCACTTGCGCTTTTTTTTTCGCTACTTCTCAACTTCTCATTTTTTACACATGTTGAGTGTTGAGTCGCGTTTGGTGTTTGGTTTGGTCGCGTTGTTATTCGAAATTTGTCAGAGTTAAGTAATGAACATGGATAATTTAGCTAAATGTTTGCCGTTTCTGGAATCGGTTTTTTTCTATGAATCGTCAGAAGACGAATCAGAAGAAGAAATCTGTATTGACCTGTTATTCGATGACAATCAAGAAACTGTACCTAGACCTAGAGTATGTATTAAAAATTATGTAGAACAGGTGGTTCCACGGTACACGGATAGAGATTTCAAAAGTCATTTCCGAGTAAACAGAAGAACTTTTGAAGTGTTAAGGAATCATATATCTATCCATGAACTATCAAAGAAAAGGGCTGGTGGCCCTGGTAGACCAGCCACAAATTTAGATAAACACCTCTTGAGTGTGTTGTGGCTTTTAGGCAATCAAGAGTCATTTCGGTGAGTATTAATTGTCAAGTATTCTACTAATTATAAATTCTAATCAAAACTGAAAAATACTGATGCTATTTCTTTCATTTGAAGAAAAACATTGAGTTATTTATCAAGCCCATCAGTAGTCAAGTAATGCTCTTCCTATAATTTTGTTCCTTTACAAGTGTGCAAGTTCTACTAATTGCTAAATTACTTAGTATAAATTATTATCAATTACTATTAAAAACATTAGACTGGTAAAATGGTTAAAACCATTTAGGGCAGGTTGTTTCCCTCCGTCTCATATTCAAAGAGACAGAATAACTGGGCAATAAAGGGTTAAAATGTTAAAGTTAATAATAGTTAAAAGGTAAGGTAAGAATGCAATAAACATGTTTAATGTTTTTTTTTTCAAAGTACCACAATTTGTCTTTTTGATTTTAGGTCAGTTGCTGATAGATTTGATCTGTCTAAGTCCACACTGCACAGCCTCCTCAATAAGATGTGCGATACACTTGGAGAAATGGCACCTAAATTCATTAGCTGGCCAAATATCACTGAGGTAAAGGGTGCATTTGAAGCTATGTCTGGGTTTCCAGATGTGGTTGGAGCCATAGATGGGAGCCACATTCAAATAAAGGCTCCGTCCACTGAACCTGAGCGGTATTATAACCGGAAAAACGACTACTCAATTGTTCTCCAAGCCATTTGCCAACCAAGCTTAGCATTCACTCATGTGTTTGTCTCTTACCCAGGATCGGTGCATGATGCACGAGTGCTTAGATGCTCTGAAGTTGAAAATGTGATGTTCGGTAATAGGGACTACTTCCCGAACAACACCCACCTGATAGGGGATAATGGCTACCCTCTTCACATCAATTTGTTGGTACCTTTCAAAGACAATGGCCATTTGGCCCCTCGCCAAGTTAACTACAATATGAAGTTGTCGAAAACGCGAGTTTGTATCGAGAGGGCTTTTGGCCAGTTGAAAGGAAGGTATCGACGTTTGAAATTTTTTGATGTGGGGAGGGTAGATAAGCTTTCCATTTATGTTCTTGCTGCATGCGTACTGCACAATGTTTGTGTGCAAGAGGGGGACTTAGTTGAAGAAAGCCATGTTGATGATGACGACGATGATGACGACGACAATTCCGATTCTGTCAACACAACTGCTCTTAATAAGAGAGACTACATATGTGGAATTTTGCCATAAAATGACAGAATAACTGTTATCTTCTGATGTATTAATAAATGCCTAAAAAATTATTACTATTGTGTAATGTTACCTTAATTTTTATTCCAAATGTGTATGGTAAAATATAGGGCACAATATCAGCTAGAATTCGACTAATTACAGAAAAAAAGTTTCCTTCTGAACTATTTTATAAAACTTTTATTTTTTCTTAAACCATCTTTCCTATATTATTTTCTGTGGGTTTATGCTCTGCTTCCAGCCTAAGGAATTATTTAAATATAGTATTGGGTATTTTTCCGTTAGCTGGACGCAAGCGAAAAATCGCCAAATAATGTAGAATTCTGCCAAATTTCTTACCACTGTCATTCATTAGGTTCACAATTGGCAGCATTTACGCCAGGCTAATGGAGAAGTACCCAATACTTACTTAACAATGTACATGTATTAATTAAATTACACCATTGTTTCAAGATTGTGTAAGCAAAAAGACAGGTAGGAAAAGGGAAATATTTTTACCAGATTATGAAAATAATTGTTATGTTAAAAAATTAGTTATGCAAGTTTTGATTATTCTATTAACTTAAAATTTTCCTACTGTTAAATATCGTTTTTGAAATAAATTACGAGTTTATAAAAAATGCTTTTCTGGAAATTAATTTGTGGAATCTTAATGAGAAAGAATATTTTAAGAAGATAAAATGATGAGATGCACTTAAAACTTAAAAGTACACATATAGAGAATGAAAATTTGAAGATTTAATTATTTTAGGAACACAAGATAAGTAAGATATAAATTTAATTGTAACTTTGAGAATTTTCTCGTAAAGGAAAATATTAATGAATCTGAATTAAAATTATGCTAACAAAAAGTTTAAGACAAACCATTCATAAATAATTTTTAAGTAGAAAGTAAATTAAACTGCATCTGATAATATTCAGTAATTTAGAGTTGTTTGAGAATATTCTCACTATAAATTTTCCTAATTTTACAAAGTTCTATCAAAATTTCAGCTAAATGTCAGGTTTTAAAGGTCCTTCAGTTTGACAACTATATTGGTACTATTACCTTTGAAAAGAATTTAGATTCCTTCTTTTAATTGTATGAGTATTTTCTTCCAGTAAAACTTTTAATATTTAAAAAAAATATTTTATTTTGTATTAAATAAATTTGCTTTTTTAAAAAAAATCTTGCGAAATAATGAAATTATTACAGTTCAGAGAATATTCTCTGAACTGTAGGATGACTTTTAAATAATAATTTTCATTGAATTTATTATTATTTGCAGATTTCTACCACTAACACTACATGACCATTTCATATCATCAAACATTTTTACATTTATCATTAAAAAAATAAAATATTCTCGATTATTCTCAAAATTCTCGCCCCTGGAGAATATTCTCGACTCACATCTCTAATAAAAACCTTGCAGGAAATAGCCCTTTTATGGCAGTGGTCTGTCCAGGTTAATTTTACTACCGTTTTGCGGTACCTTCATAAATTCAACATTTGATAAATAGGTACTTTCACAAATTCAGTTTTGGGAAAAAAGGTATCTTCACAAAATACATTTTTAAAAGAAAGTTCTCTTAATAGTAAATTATTTATTTGTCATTGGTTTTGCACTTAAATTTTCACAAAATAGGTACCTAGAAAAAAAAATCCTAGACAGACCCCTGCTTTATGGTGCAAAATCGATGACCATTCATATTATTTTTCAATTAATTAGAATTAAAGTTGATTTTTCTTGTTCTAATTCTTTATGGTGCTAAAAAACTAGGTCAAATAAAATATGCTTCAATAACTTTTTATTTATCCGTAAAATGAAATGTTTACTCCATATTCATTTATCTACCGATACATTAACAACTCAGTGTCATAACAATTATTTTTTTGTCTTATTTCTATTCCTGCTTTTACTCCATATTCATTTATCTATCGATACTTTAACAATGCAGTGTCATAACAATTACTTTTTTGTCTTATTTTTATTCCTGCTTAGTTATACAATTTAAAAATCAATTTAAGTGCAGTATAAGCATCTAAAAAGTATGAACTCAAGAACCTTTTTAAAATTTAACTTTAAAAGTCTAATTAAAATGACTAAGTAACAATATTTATATTTTTTCATTGTTAAGGAATTGATAATTTCATCATACATTTGAAACAATTCAAAACAAGACATTCATAACTTGCTGTCTAAAAAAATTTTTGAATTATCCTCCAGCTATATCAGTTTTTTTAAGTAAAATTAATTAGTGGCTTTTTTTACGCATTATTTAGAACTCTAGATTACCATCCAACAAGTACCTAAACATGCCACTTAAATCTATAATGTATCAACCATATAATTAAAACTAAGGAAGGAAACATACATTTTCCAACAAGATACAGTACCTTACATTTGTAAAAAAAAATTCAAATTACTGTACTTGACTCATTTACACAAGACAGTAAATATTTCCAAACTTACATCCCTAATCCAGAAACTAAATACCTATAATCATTCATTCTAAAATAATACTGAATTGTTTTTTAGTTTTTCAGAACACAAGAAACAATTAAGAAATCAAACTCATTTATTTTGGTTTATATTTTGGGACATTTCCTTAAGCACATTCATGAACTCCCTTTGCACTACCAAGCGTTCTTCGTGGTTCTTTTGTCTCTGGGCCTGGGTCCTCTCTCGGTATTCCTCGGTCTTCTCTCTGTATTCCTTGAACCATAGAGGCGGACCTGGAAAAAGTTGTAACCTTCCCCTGAACCTAATAAAATTTACCCAAACCTAATGTATTGCTCCTATGGAGCTGACAGGGGCTTCCCCCGAACCAGGTTCGTAGGTTCGGGCACTTTTTCCAGGTCCGCATAGAGGTTCCTCTTCAGGAAGGCGGCGTTTCCTTCCCCTCCTTTGGCTTGACCCGGATTCCGGGGTGGAAGGCTCATCCGAAGCTCCCTCAGGTGCTGCATTTTCCGAGGGGGCCCGAACCCAGTAACCCGACAGGGACGATGCCCCTGACACAGGTTGAATGTCAGGGCTGCCTGCCAAGATTTCGTCCAGCTCCTCATAGTAAGGGCTGGACTTTCTGGCGTTGCCAGACTGTTTATTGTTGTCCTTTGCTTTTTTATAAGCGTTTACTAGAGCCTTAATTTTATTTTCCACTTGGACCCCAGATACAGAGTACCCTTTTTCCTTCAAAACTTCAGCAATTTCTCCCCACACCATTTTTTTTTTAATGTGGGGACTATTCAGGTCAGCTTTTTTTTCGCCATACATGGCTATTAGTAGTTTTGTTGGTCTTTCATGCCACGTAAATGAGGGTGTGGTAGGACTTGATTACCAGCTGGAAAAAATAAAATAGTAAGTACTTACAAAAGAGGAACTCGTCGCTCAAAAGCAAGGAGCAAGAAAATCTAGCAAAATTCCCAATTACATACATACTACGTTATATTAAGCCAAGGGGTTTATGTTCTCCAAGATAGTTTTTCCCAGAGTAAATTACAAAAAATAAGGAGGTAATATGAAAAATAGGTTCAATTCCGTTAGAGTCCCCGCTAAATATCACCCGGTTCTATTAGACAACAAAGAGAAAGAATTATTTATAAATAATTTCAAACTTCTGAATTAAAATGTTTAATTAGATCAATAACTATTCAGTTTATTTATAAAAGTCATAAAAATTTGTTGATATTTGGATACATTTAGTGATTTGGATATTGGCGATATTTAGTGGGGACTCTAACGGAATTGTACCGAAAAATAATTAATATTATACATATTAACAAGTCTCAAGAATGACTAATGAATTATTGAACAAAGAAGTGCAATAATGGCTCGAGTTTCTTGCAGAATTTCATTAATTTGAGAAGAAAATTAATTACATTCACCAAGTTTTAATAAACTTCCTTTTATCCTGGATAGATGTTTTTCAGGAGTTTAAGGGCCTTTAGAAAAAATAGGTTCAATTCTTTTAATGTTTCCACTAAATATAGCCAAGATTTTTGAACACCATACATTCAATTTAATCTTAGTAACAGGAACTATTTAAGAGGATGACCAATTTTCTATACAGCTTTGATCTGATACAGGTTTATAAAAGATTTGTAGGAAGCTTTTACAAACAACTTTAAAAAAATATCACAACTCAATTTGGATAGTGAAGGAAAGTTCTTGAAATTTAGAGATGTATTAAAGGTTAAATAATACACTTATATCTCCAAAAAACATCTTACTAGTCTTTCATTTGGAATCAAATTACTTTACATACCGACAATTAATCACAATTGAAAACAACTAAGTAATTAAAATATTACTATAAGTCTTGCTACTTACTTTGGGACAGGTTGAGGAAATTACAAACATGATCCACGGAATCGTCTAAAACCACTGAGCACATGCTACATATACGAACATATTCGGACATTTTTTGGAGAGTGAAACACAACCTCGAGCGAGACGCAAAATAACTGGACCTAACGAAGAATTTTCTCCGTGCGGTCTCGTTCGAACGAGTTCGAACGGGACCGAATTTCCGAACGGGTAGTTATCTGCACGGAAAAAACCAGTTTAATAAACGAACGCACAGTTAGCATCGCAAACGCACTCGTGCGCACGAGTGTGGATTTACGAACGCGCCCTATGTTAAAAAAACAACAACACAAATGCTGCAAATCTTTAAAATTCAATACTTACAAACAGTGCGCCTCCTAAAGGCAAACTTTAAAGCTGTGAGCGCTGTTGTGATAAGTTTTATATTTAAGGTATAGATATCAAATATATCGTTTGTTTTTGCTGTTCTAAAAATACTTTTATTGAATTTAAAGTAATTATACTGCTTTTTTTAATTATTACCTTTAAAAATTGGGAGAAAATAATCTTTTAGAGGATTGACTCTGCAAGGATTTGTAGATTACCGTTACATATAGCATGAATCTTTGATAAACAACTAAATTTAGTGTATGGTGTGGTGGTCATGGTGGTGGTGAACGGTCCTTGGTGGTGATGTTTTGTTTTGATAATCTAAACGGCAAACGGGTTTTCGTTTTCGCGTCTGTAAAATTTTGCTGTGAGATTGAGAAATTGTATTCGTGTATCCGGGTCTGGGTGTTCTAATTTTAGTAGTACTATAGTGGCGTAGTACTAACATTTTGTATAGTAAGAGTAAGTACCTACTTCAGGTGTTATAGTAATTGTTTTGTTTGTATTAAGAACTTATGAAAGTTGCAAAACTTAAAATTCAGTTTAGAAAGAAACATTAATATATATTACTAAAACTAAAATACATCGTAACTAACCTACTTTTAGAATACATGATTTGTTCTTTGCCACTAAAGTTCCGTTTTTTCCGCAACTGGTGGTGATATCTCTCAGAATTGCGTTTTTTTTTTCTCGATTTTAGTCAGTATTTTTAACTTATGAGGTTTCCCTAAGTTGTAAATTTTTATGAAAAGGTTGCTTTGAAACAACTTAAGTCAATAATACAGTGTTCTTAAAAAATCCTGTTAGATTATAATCGGTTTTAGATAGCTGATATGAATTTAGATTTTAAAAATACGTTCTTACTTTTTTCATGCAGATGATGATTACTTGAAATATGTATTCTTCTGTGTATAGAGGTATTCATTTACAATTTTATAACACGTGAATGTGGGCTATTTTATTTTGGCTCCCAAAAGTATAGAGTTGGCGACCAAAATTTAGGGTCCCAGGAGCCACTGGCTACCAAACCAAATTTCTAATCTAGAGCATTATGCTAATAGTGTGTGCGTGTGTGTAAGTAATTTTGCGAAATGGCAGCTAGGGGCCCCAATTATCGGCTGACTCGACCCCTAAATGGATTGCTATGCATTTCTCCAAAGTGTGTACTTATACTCTGTATACCTTATTTCAATTTATTTACAATAAACTGCTTATGTGTGATTTTCAACCTATATTTATATAATATAAATTTTATCTTTTAGAAATGGCTAGAAAAAAAGCATCTGAGGGGTCATGGTAAGTTATAGTTGGCATTGCAGTTTTATTTAAAGCAGTGTGGTCTAACTTTTTGCTACCTGAGGGCCAATCCAACTTTATTATAGGGAGGTTAGGGCCAGAGAAGTTAAAAGGAGAAAACTACATTTTACAGATACTACAGGCTATTCAAACTAAGTTCAGAAGTGGAACATTTATTTAGACCAAGGGTCGGCAACTGGCGGACCTCGGTCCGCATCCGGACCGCGAGGGGCTATTTCCTGGACCACCAAAACATTTTGAAAATAATTATATGTATTCTTACACAATAAACATTAGTTTGATCCGCATTTTAATGGTCAAATTTTAAAAAAAATTCTGGGGGAAACCCCCAAACCCCCCTTTTTAATATAAAAATCTTATGATGACATACACGCGGACCTGGAAAAAGTTGTAACCTTCCCCTGAACCTAATAAAATTTACCCGAACCTAATGTATTGCTCCTATGGAGCTGACAGGGGCTTCCCTCGAACCAGGTTCGTAGGTTTGGGCACTTTTTCCAGGTCCGCATACACGTTAGGGTGTCCCAAAAAAATTAAAGTGATATTTTTTTAACGCATACCCTCTTATTTTGTTTGAATGGTCTCAAAACATTTAAAAATAAAGTTTCACGTACTTAGGATCACGACAACCCGTGCCGATTTGCATCGACAGAGACGTGTCTGTTATGGTGAGTCGAAAAAACACTTTTTTCGAAATTCGTTTGGTCATGGGGGGGGGGGGGGGTTGGCCAAATATCTTCAATAATACGTAAAAAAAATTTCAGATAGATACAACCATTCTTTCACATACCGCCGAGCCCCCAAAGTGAAAAATTTTAGAAAAAAAACCTGACATTTTTAAAATTTTGCAAAAAAACAAAATTTCTGGAAATACTCAATTTGTTAACATGGATTTAAAACATAGCAGAATCATTATTGCGTATAAAAATTTTCAGATCGATACGACCATTTCTTCAGTAGCCATCTGGTTCCTTAAGACTGAAAATTTGACAAAAAAAAACACCACTTTTTTAAAGATGGTCGGCAAATGCTGATTTTAAGCAAAATGAAAAGAGTTCATTAGAGCTCCCCAGGGCTTTTCCCACTCCTTTTGGTCCCAAAAGATAGTGTATGAAGTTTCAGCCCCCTAAGTTAACTCTAGGGTTTGCCTGTAGAGCGCCAAAGTTTGAAAAAAGTGGAAAAAATTACCAATTTTCAGAATTTTTAAAAAATATATTTCAAGATTTGTATTGTGATCAAACTGGTTGAAATGTGTTATTTTAGACTTATTTAGATGGATTATAATTATTTGTGTGTATAAAGGTCGAGATTAACGGGGGCCAGTCGCCATTTGGCGACCAATAAAAAATTTTGGCGATCAAAATTTCTAGATGCAGTCGCCACTCCAAGTCAAAACGAAAGCCACGCCCGACGAGTTATTTTGTACGGCCCGCGATGCGCCCTGAAAAGCCCCCAAAAATTGCTTCAGAACACTTTTTAGCATGCTTAAATTCAAAATATTTTTGGAGGAGAGCCCCCTAGCCCCTGAGTTTATTTCGCGGAATCGCAATTTTCCGCTTCAACTCTGTTCTTCGGCTTTTTCATCAATTTTCGGCCGGAGAGCTAATTTTAATTTTTTCAGATAATCACTACTTTCTTACTTCCCACATTATTTCTGAGATAGATCACTAAGTTATCCCGGAAAAAAGTCGTAAAATCGCGACTTCTCGCTTAGTTTCGTTTTGCTCATGGAGGGTACCGTTCTTCCCGCGTGGACGTCAAGTTGAAGTCTGCTTCTCTTCTCGCGTTCTTATTGCGATGTAGAAAGAACAACTTCATTATGGTCAGAAACTAACTCCTACAAGTCTTAGGAGCGATTTTTCACGAAAGTTCCGTTTTTTTCGCAACTGGTGGTGATATCTCTCAGAATTGCGTTTTTTTCTCGATTTTAGTCAGTATTTTTAACTTATGAGGTTTCCCTAAGTTGTAAATTTTTATGAAAAGGTTGCTTTGAAACAACTTAAGTCAATAATACAGTGTTCTTAAAAAATCCTGTTAGATTATAATCGGTTTTAGATAGCTGATATGAATTTAGATTTTAAAAATACGTTCTTACTTTTTTCATGCAGATGATGATTACTTGAAATATGTATTCTTCTGTGTATAGAGGTATTCATTTACAATTTTACAGTAATTCAGTACAATTCTTCCATTTAACCTAACACGTGAATGTGGGCTATTTTATTTTGGCTCCCAAAAGTATAGAGTTGACGACCAAAATTTAGGGTCCCAGGAGCCACTGGCTACCAAACCAAATTTCTAATCTAGAGCATTATGTGTGTATTGTTGCGACTTTAACTCAAGAAGCCAGGCTCTGCTATTCTTAACATTAGATTTTAATAGGAGACAAATTTGGGTTATTTACAAAGATGTATATTTACAATGAAAACTAATAAAAACTTAACGCTTCTTGACATCACAAACTAACTCTGTCCATTTCATCTACCAAAAACTCCAAAACTATTTCCTTTTCTATTTTCAAAACAAATCCTCTCGCGCAACACTTACTTCTACTGTTGGGAGTCCCGGCATCACCAGTCCAGTCACTGGCTGGACTAGTGATCCGCAACACTGCCCCCTTCCCAGAAACTGCCGTCCCGGCAGTTTCTTAGTTAGGCACACCCCAGGTAAGGGGCTAGCCTGTCTATGTGGACAACCTTGTATTTCGTATTCCCAGCTTTCTTGATTCGATATACCACATCATTAAGCTTCTTGATGATAGTATAGGGGCCTTCCCAGTGATGTTGGAGCTTAGGGGACAGTCCTCTGTGGCGCTTAGGGTTATACAACCACTCTCGATCTTCCTCTTCAAAACGATGGGATGTAGAACGCACATCATACCGAGATTTCATCCGCTCGGACATCCGGTTAATTCTTTCTCGGGCAAAACGATGAACTGTCTCCAAACGTGCCTGTAGATCCTCTATGTAGCGGTCAGGCGATGAAGGCGTATCGCTGGGTCGTCCAAATACCAAGTCGCACGGTAACCGGAGCTCTCTTCCGAAAAGTAAGGTGGCTGGGGTGTAATTAGTTGACTCATGGACGGCACTTCGGTACGCGAGCAAGAGTAGGGGAAGGTGATCGTCCCAATCTCGCTGGTTTCGCGCAACAAAGATGGACAGATGGTTTAATATAGTCCGATTGAATCTTTCGACCATTCTGTCGGACTGCGGATGCAGAGGGGTAGTCCTGGTTTTGGCTATTCCAAGGGTCTTGCACAATCCTTGAAAAAAGCCAGAATTGAAGTTTGTCCCTTAGTCTGAATGGATTATTAGCGGCATCCCGAACCGGCAGATCCAATTTCTGGTTAGGACTTCAGCAATAGTTGCTGCTTCCTGGTCAGGCAGGGCATATGCCTCAGGCCATTTTGTAAAATAATCCATTACGACCAACACATATTTGTTTCCGGCATCTGTAATCGGTAAAGGTCCTAAAATATCCAGGGCAATCCGTTCGAAGGGAGCACCGACATTGTATATTTGGAGACGGCCCTTAGTTTTATTTTTCGGACCTTTCCTAGCTCCGCAGGCTGTACACTCCTTACACCAGCGTTCTACGTCCCCTCGAACTTTGTCCCAGTAAAACCGCTCTCGCACCTTGTGAAGGGTCTTCATCACTCTGAAATGGCCACCGGTTGGGCTGTTGTGAATCTCTTGTAGTACCGATGAAACTGTCTTTCGGAAGTAAGAGCTGCCATCTACAATTCTTTCCATCGTCCGTCTCCCATTTATGGTACAACACCCCATCTCGCAAATGTAAGGAGTCCCACAATGCCCAATATCGCTTGGTCGTTGGGCTTTGCATTGCCATCTCTTGCCATACAGGTTTCAAACTCGAGTTCTCTTTCAATACAAGGATTGGATTGATATCTGTGTCGGCATGCTGAGCTTTCACTAATTCGGATGGGCTCCATGGATCCGGAAGCATGAGTTGTTGAGTTTGAACTTGCCTAATTCTCGGTTCTTTCTCTATCATCTTTGACGATTCCTCTCCATGGTTAAACTTGATTTCTGCCTTTTCACAATAATTGCAATTGGTGCAGGGACGTCTGGATAGGGCATCCGCATTCCCGTGAGAAGCCCCCTTTCTGTGCTGGATCTCTGTGGCGGCACGATTAGTTCTGTGCTGGATCTCTGTGGCGGCACGATTAGTTATAGTGTACAGTTGGCAGTATAGTTGGCGATCGCGCCGCGATCACCAAATGGAGGATTCTTATTCCAGCTGATCCAAAACATTGTACTACCATCTATAATTAAAATGTCATTTTATGTGATATATTTTCTTTCAAATTTGGCAACTCTTACATTTTCATTCCGACAGCTACTCTGCAACCCCTTGGGTATTCAGTAAAGTGGTATTTAACACAACTTTCTTCGCTATAACTCCTGGTCCCTTGGCTGTCCCATGTCCCATTCTGTAATCTTCAGAATTTACATCTTTTAATATTGCAAAAAACATGCATATTTTTCAAAAAAAATTCAAGGACACTAACAATGTTTTTAAAATGTTTTATTAAAAATCATGAACATTTCTTTTGTAGATATAATAATATAGTCAAACTTTGTTTTTAATTAAGCCAAATAAAATTATCTTTAAAACAAGGGGTGAAAATAGGAACTGGAATTAAGTAAGATTAAAGAGCCAATAATTGGATTTTCATCGAATTTTCAAAAAAATTACCAAAAACTTTAAGTAAATAAAGATTTTCTCATTTAGGTCATAGGTAAAAGAATAATTCCTGAAAGTTAATGGTAAATAACAGCTTCTTTAAAATTTAATTAAAATGATAGAATACTCTAATATCATAACCAGAAATAAAGGCCCTTTTGTGCACAAAGTATAAACGTTTTTTGAGATATAGATAAGAAAAGATGTATTAAAATTTGGGCAAAAAATAGGTTAGGAAATTAAATAGACTAGTTAACTACAGTGGAAGCTCTTATAGCGACCTGCTCTTATAAAAATACTCTCTTATAAAGACCCAAAAATTAGTCTCTATAAGAGCACTTTTGTGCTCTTATAAAGACTAATCTTCGAATCGATTCAGCTTATCGAATACTTTTCTGGATCGCTTTGTGTGCGTCACACCAGAATTAGCCAATAAACAAATATCAGAGTATGACAAACAGCACCAAGTAACGATCGCATCTTCTCCTCGCTTGCTTTCGCCCGGGGTAACCGGTTACAATCCCAAACGAAACCTTTCGCTACCTAATGTCCTTGTTGATTTTAGACTTTAAATTTATTAGCGTATTCATTTAGCTTTCTTTATTTCCATTTTTTTGACTTATATTTAAGACATAAATTTTTCAAATTGCATGCAGATGCAGGTGAAATTGATGTAATAAATTTTGTTAAGCATCAGACCTTTCTAAGGAAGCTAAGCTATACAATAAATTAGTATCAAAATCAAAATTTAAAAAGCAAATATTTATACTCTGTAAAATATTGATCTTAAACTTTATATAAATTAAAATAAAAGCAAAAAATAAGGTAATATAACATGAAATTGGAAGTATCAAGACTTCATAAAATAAGAAATAATTGTTTAAAGTGAGGAAAGATCAATTGGATGATTCGAACTGTGTTCTAAATCCCAATGATATCGTTTTCAGGTTGAGATTTCCTCCAGACTTTATAAATTAGTCTACTAAAAATACATCATTGAGGGAATCGAGTCCACCTTCCCGAAAAGCATCAAAATTGATAGTTTAGCTTAACGAGTTTATTGCTTATAAACGAGTGATATTCTACACTCGAGTGTATCACTCGAAGTTTGCTCTTATAGCGACAAAAAACTCGGTACGGATTAATTACGCTATAAGAGCTTCCACTGTACTTTGGGAAGTAGTTAACTACTAAATTGCAACTAGTCACTGGAAAAAATAGTTAACTACTAGTTGGAACTAGATTTTCCAAGACAAGTTAGTAATTGGTAGTTAACTATTTTTTACCTCCAATTGCCGAACATTAATCTTTTGTACCACTAATTTAGAACTATTTTACATGATGTTTGTTTGTATTTACCTTAGATCTTAGTGATGTGTTTCTCTACTGTACTACTCTGTTCACTTGAAATAAGCTAATGAATTTGTAATGTTAAGATACGAGGTGTGGCTATTAAATAACGAGACTGATGCTCCTACAAAAGAACTAAGCATGTGACAAATTTGAACATTGGACAGTTGTTTAGTATGGAACTTTATGTTTAAAATGCAGCAACCCCGGTGTTTTTAAACAAATTCGTCTGGCTGTAGTGTATGTTTATATAAAAGCATATTGTTCCAGTTTGCCGGAAAAAGGATAAGTGCACAGTAATAAGGCAGCAAATTTTTGTTAAATTTCACACGAAACTTCAAAAAATGGCTACCAAAACTCATTTTTTAATAAACGACATGTATGGAGATGAATATTTGTCATGTGCATACGTTTTTGAGGGGTTTAAGTGTTTTCTAGATGGTTGCGAAGATGAAGAAAATGATTTACACCCCTACAAGCCCTTTCTTGTCAAAAAAACATTTAAAATTACTAAAAATGTTGGTACTTTGATCCGATTTCTACCAACCGATTTCAACTTTTGATTACCGATAGCAATTCTAACTCGCAAGTCATTGAATCTCTGTGTTGCGAACAAGGAAGTGATCTTAGATCGAAGTTTTTTTGTAATGAGTGGGTGTAGCTCTCTCTCGCCACTCGAGAGAGCAGAGTTGGTTTGATGTTCGAAGAAGGCAGATGGAAGAGAATAAAGATAATTTTTATTAAGTTTTAAATTGAACTGAAGTTATTGAAAATACCACAACACCAGCATCGGGTAGATGCACCCCGCATTTTATGATCTATGATTGTGTTTTCCAACACTCCGTAAAGATTTCGCGCCAACTCATTCTGTAGTGTCTGTGAAGACACGTTAATAGCCAAATACCACATCCCTGAGTTAAATCATCCAACTTTTTCACCTGACCTTGTCCCATAGGACTTTTACCTAACTACCAAGCTTAAATCTGATTTTTAAAATCAGGATTTCAGTGTGTTGAAGTTGTAAAAGAAAATCCGGCAAATGTTTTAAAGGAGGTCACATACGAAGGCTTCCAAATTTTTTTCAAACAGAAAATTCACAAAAAGTGGTCTAGGGGTAGAGGAGGGATGCATATTAAAGGTAATGATAATTAAATATAGATAAACTAAAAATAATAGGATTTATAGCATCAGTCTCGTTATTTAATAGCCACACCTCATATTGATTTTATATTATTTAAGATTATTATTGATTTTACTGAATTGTTTTGATTTTTTGTATTGTATAATTATGAATAACTAATAAGTTTTCTTTGACAGTTCCAGAAAAAGAACCAGTAAAGAATCTCCACCTCTATCAAATGGTAAGATTTTTTAAAACTGAGGTATTGTAGTTATAATTTTTAATTTAACTTTTTAAACTTCCTGTATGTATTGTTTTTAAATATTTTGATTTGAAACACATTTTATAAGACAACTTTGCTAGTAACCTTAAATATTTGCTTGCCAATGATAAGTTAGCAAGTGGAAATTTTGTGCCCTGTTTTAGGAAAAATTTCCTTTTTAGCTAAACACTAAAACTGAAGTGGATAAATTTTTTGTAGTTCTGACATTTAAATTTGGATTGCAATGCAGCATGCAGCAGTGTATTTTTGTTATAAAAGGGAATAGGGATAGTATATGTAAGATGACTGAGATCCTAGTCATCCGATGTATGCTGCGTGATGACTCAAAGATGGCTACTGTCATAAAAAAACAAACGTTTATTGCAACAAAATAGGTTAGTGGGAACAGATGAAAGCTAAACGTGATGAATCGTGATTTCGGTGAAGGTCGTGAAGCTCGTGCAGTCCGCCGCCGCTCTAACCAGGCACACCATCGTTGATCCCGCTATGACACTCAACCGCAGATCGCTTCAGGCACTCCGCCTCCGATCTCGCTATGACACTCAACCGCAGATCTCTTCAGGCACTCCGCCTCCGATCTCGCTATGGCACTCAGCCGCCAATCTCACCCGGCACTCAGCCGACTATCGTAAACAGAAAACACACGCTCACGATTAGAAACTCTCTCTTCTGACGCTCCTCACACGGCTTCTTATGGTTTCACGTGAGCGCTCTTTAGGAGTGACGTCATCTTTCCAACGAGGCAGTGGCTTCTCTTCTAGCACGTGCTGCTCTTCCGTACTCGCACTTGTACTCCAACCCCACATATATTAATCATAGATTTTTTTATTATATTATTTTAGAACCTAAAAAGAGACGATTTATTCATGAAAAAAAGGATAATTATGAACAAGATCTTTCCAAAGTAAGTGCAAGTTTTAATTTTTTTCAATGGAATATTCACATTCAGCACTTAAATACATCTGGTATCATAATGGGCAATACCACTATTTTTTTTGGTTCAGATTGCATAAACATAAATATACCTTCAAAAATTTTTGCTCTGCGATGCATACTTTTTTTTAAAATTAAATTCAAAGTTTGCGTTTCTTTTTGCGTGCGAAATCAAAATTTTCGCGGGGAAAAGTTGTGACGTACTTCCATCCTATACAAACCAGTCGCATTGCCACCGACTGGCGAAACGAAGAAATCATTGTTATGCAGATTTTGATATTTTAAAACACTAGTAGAAATAAAAATATAACAGTATTTTAAGAATAAGAATATAAGAATATTTTACAGACAAACTTAACATTTAATTAAATTAAATTCCTTAGATGTATAAAAAGAGACGAAACTTACATAAAGTGTTACTTTTATTCTTATTTATTTTCATTTGACTAGTGTTTTAAAAAACACTTTTGGAGCCATTCTAATTAACAAGAGGCAAAATCTGCATAACAATGACTTCTTCCATAAATAAATAAAATGAAAAACCAAGAAAACTGCACGAAAGGTATGTAATTTTGGTGTTATAAGATGTATTTTTTGGTCCTTTTTGCATTTCCATCGGTCTTTAAGGGATATTTCAGCTGGGAAACTTTTTAAATTAATTTTTGTGCCTTTTTGATAGAAACAAAGAATATCGACAACCCAACAGTAAACAAAGACAAGCCCAAGCAGCCAAATTGTTTGTATAGGATGGAAGTACGTCACAATCGCATCAGCCAATGGGAGAACAATTTGAGTACGGCTCAAATTCCGCGCTTTTAAATCTTAAATAATTAAGAAAATAATTTTTTTTGGTTGTTTTCATGCAGAAAATCGAATTCAGAACAGTTTTCTTCATAGGGTAACGATATTTATTATTCATATTTAAAAAATAGTGGTATTGCCCATTCATAAGTCTCAATTAGTATTATTATTTGATTTTTAAAAAAAAAATAGGTCTGCCTTTTTTTTAGTTTAAAAAAACTACTTTTGTGGGACAATTTTGTCCCAATTTTTAGTATTTTAGTATGTAAATTATAAGTAAAATCCATTGGAAAACACCTTCTCTTGCAATTTTTTTCCAAGTTTAGCCTATTTTTTTTCAGTAGATTTACTGGACTATAATCTAATTTTGTTGATGGAAACATGTATAAAAACTTATTCTTTAAAATGTATGAAAAATTAAGCAGGAATGTTTAATTATAATTATTTCTCTTAAGTAAATAAAAAGCTTGCATTGCCTAAACTTGTGACACAGGTATTTTGGAAGCATTTTGAAATTTTATAATTTAAAGCAATAAGAATAACCAAACTGTATCAAAAATTGTCTTAGGATTCAACTGTTGTACAT
Source organism: Tetragnatha montana (assembly GCA_963680715.1). Classification (NCBI taxonomy): domain Eukaryota; kingdom Metazoa; phylum Arthropoda; class Arachnida; order Araneae; family Tetragnathidae; genus Tetragnatha; species Tetragnatha montana. The sequence continues at coordinate 41,077,637 of OY796675.1, forward strand.
AAATGCACTAGCATATTTAAAAGGAAATCAGAAATTAATATTTAACCTTTCATTTAAGAAATTGTGCTGTTCATAAACTTCTGACCAATGACACACTTTGTATAATGTTTACTTGTACATATAGAAATTTAAATATCTATAGAAGTTTTTGAAAAATAAAACAATAAATTCTGAAATTTTGCTCTTTTTTTTAGAAATATCCTAAGTTTCAATTTTTTTTATTAGTAAAATTTTTTGTAATAACTACATATGTAGGGTTATTGAATATACCAATGATGACTACAATGTTTGAAGTAATTTGAATCAATAGAAAAAAATTCTTAACATTTTGAATGATAAAAACCTTGTTTTGAAAAAAAAAAACTTGTTCAAAGATTAAAACCATGATGCAGTTAACATAATTTTGCTTCAGAAAATCGCAATGTTTTTTTAAACGAGACCTCACATATTTAAACTTGGTAGGAATAATTAACTGAGTGAAACTTAATAATTGAATGGCAGCTTTCTTTAAGTAGACTAGACTTTGGAACTGCCCCCTCTGAAACAAAATTGCTTTCTGGATTTCCATCGATAAGCTAGAATTAATATGCTTTTTTATGGGAAATTTCAGTTGTTAGCTTGGTAAAAATAATATGTGAATTTACTCTTTCAGAAAGATAAATACTGCTGGATTTGTCACTCAAAAGAACTAACTGATGACATGTGGTATTTTTGGCCTTGCTGTCCAAGAATTTATCACTTCAATTGTCTGAGTGATTACCCTACATCTAAGTCAGAAACAACTTGCCCTGAATGCCGATTGGAATGTGTTGATGGGACGGAGCTCTCAAAACCAGTTCCCCGCTTAAAACTCAAAGAGTTATTGATGTCTGTCATTCAAAAATATTTAGATGATGATAAGAAAGGGAAAAAATCTAATGAAAGAAAGAGGAAGAAGGAAACTAAAAAGAAATTTAAACTTCTAGTAAGTTCTACTTTTGTTGTTGAGAATTCTTTCAGTCTTCTGAAACATAAATTTGATATTGCAGAGATTTAAACTTTTGTTATTCCAGTCATACATAAATAATAAGTTTCGAATTTAATTTTTAAAAATCTCAACTTTACTACTTGAGTTAAAATGTGTTATTTGTCTTTTTCAGTCGGTATTTCTTCAGTGGCCACTTCATGCAGAAACTGATATTATTAAAGTTGTAGACTTTACTTATTTGACCAATGTAAGGATTCATTTGTAATTAATTTATTTACTTTAATTTAAATGTATGTCCTGTTGCTCAGAACTACAGAGATGCCAACCATTCTGGATTTTGCGGAATCATTCTGCATTTTGGCCCTGAATTCCAGAATTATGGATAGTGCTAGAAAAATTACAAAAACTACTTGAATTACTTTTTGTAGATAATCTATTAGAATTTTCTTTTAACACCGATAAAGGCTCTTTTTCTTTGCTGAGATTTTTTTGTTTGGTTCCTTAACTGTTCGGAATCGCAGAATGGTCATCCTTGTATTTTTATTTGGTACTTACGTACTATCCTGTTGGCTATTCAACGGCTGTCTAATTCAGCAGCACAGCTGTAGAAGATTCAAAGGGTTTTATAATGCTTTCAGAATAAGAGCCTTTTATTTTCTCGCTTCTGAGTTCCAAGAATACTATAATCTTTCTCCTTTGCTATTTTGATTTTTGACATAGTGCAATGATGCAGGGTCATGACTATTTACCATCCAAAGAAGTATCATTACTTCAGCAGAGGTCAGGCTAAGTGAAAATATCTTTAACATCCATTTAAACTGTCGCTTCAGAGACCTAATAGAGGCATTTATGCACAAATACTCAGAATCTTAGATTTGGGAACCTTTGTGTGACTTTTGCAGAAAATGACTAAAAATCATTGTGCTTATATTTTTTAAATTGCTTTTTCACTCACTTATTTAAAAAATTCTTGGAATTGAATTCTTGAATTTATTATCAGAACTCAAAATTATGTAAAAATTCAAAAGTAAGTAAAACATGTGCTTTTCTTATAAAGAGGGAAATAAAAAACATTTTTAGTTATGTAATTATGTATAGCTATGCTAAAATATTTAAGAGAATATGTCTCTCTCCCCAAAAAATACATTTCTCTACATGCCTATTTATTCTGAATTTTTTTGGTAAAATCCTCTCTTGGTGAATCTATTGAGATTAGTATAGTTTAGCTAAAACCATGTATGTAAGTAATAGAGAACCCGGTGGAATAGTGGTAGCTGTATATGATGGCTTAAAAATGTATTTTAGATTATTTTCATGTCTATTTTAGAAAATTCGCAAGGACACTTATTCTAAAGCTTCTGAGTTTTTTTCGGATGTCAAGTGGATCCTTCACAACTGTCATTTGTTATATGGTGGTAAGTTTCTTCCTGACTTTTTTTAGTGTATTGCATATTGACTAGTCATTGAGAAGTAATATTTATAGGAAATATTTGGTAAGAATTGAATCCTAACTCAATTTACTAGTTTTTAAACTTCCACTCAATTTTCATGGCAAATCAGCATACTTGTGTATGTGAATAAACCAGGGGTGCTACAATTCTGGGGTAGCCCCAGAAATCCAAATGTTTTAATAGCATCAATACCAGAATTTTTTCTATTGATTTTGCACTTAAATTTTCACTAATTTTTGAAAAAAAAAAACCCTTCAGTAAATTTCTACACTTTCACAAAATTTTACTAAATTTTCACAAAATAGATACTTTAAAAAACTTAGGCAGGTCCCTGAAAAGTACACTCCAGTATCATATTTGCTTCGGTCTGTATTTATACTAGGGGTGCTACTTTTCCGGGGTGGCACTGCAAATCTGGTGTTTTTAACAGCATGACTTCCGGTTTCTATCAAAGTTTTCGAAAATACTGAGTTTAACAAAAAAATACGCAAAATTAAGTTTTTAATAAAAAAATAAGTGCAGGGCTGCAGCCTCCACAACATCTTTAATGAAGAATTTGGTCTCACCATTGATTCTAAGTGTGATTACATAGTTCCTGCATTATTTTGAAAGCAATTTTTCACCTCTGTAGCTACAATTGAGTTGTGTTTACATAAAGCTGTAGTTAAAACAATCTCAGCTATTCTATCTCATCAGTTCATTGAGAGCAGGTTAAGCCATTTTTTTGTGGGAAAAATACCCTCAAAACAAGATTTTTTTTTTATAAAAAACCTGTAAACATTCCAGATTTTGGAATTGGGAATTCCCAATAAAAGGTTCATTACTCTAATAGTTTTCCAAGATTTTGAGGTAAAGTCAGTAGCACTCTGTTATGTCCCATTTGATTTATTAAACTCTTGGAGTGATGCATGTGTTCGCCACACTCTTTTCGAGTTTGTGCAAATTTTTTTAGAAATTTTCTGTCTTTGTAACAAACACCTTTTAGTGATTAATATTACATTCATAAATAACCATTAGTTATAAATTTTTAATAATTTTTAAGCCCAATCAACTGTCACTAAAGATGCTGGAAAACTGGTTCAGCTTATTAAGGCTGATTTATTAGATATTGAAGCTTGCCATGAATGCTGTTATCATGGCACTCAAAATTCAGGCTTTTTTATCAAGCTCTGTGTAAGTAATTTTTGACATAATTCTTAGTTTTATGTATTGATTGATTTTAAATTGACCCTGAAAAATAATCTTGTTGATTGAATACTTTTTGCCAGAATGCTACCAAAAGTTAGTTTATTAGATTTAATTTTTTTTAACTTGGCTTTGCAGATACATTAACTCTTTATTTCTTTGAAAAAATTATTTTAAGCTTCTTATAGTGTTCAGTATACTCTCAATATGATAAAGTTGAAGAAAAAGGTAGAAAAATGTGGAGATACCGAGGAAAGCCCCCCAAAATTAGACAATTACAAAATGGGGTGTATAGTGCTGTATGAAAAGTCTTGATGTAGCATATTGAGGTCCAACCTGAAGCCCCGTAGGCCATATGCGGCCCTCAAAGAAATTTTTATGGCCCTCGGTCACAAAATTGGAATGAGACATTCTTCCCTGGAGCAAAATATAAGAACCAATGCCAACATTCAGAACATGATTATTTAGAGTGTTAGGGTTTCTTAAATTCTCCTTCTACCACTTTTTATCTGTTCTAACCTCTAAATCAGCTGATGAATGAAATGGCAGTTGTTATAACAAAAAAACTCATGTTTGGGATCACTAATAACAAATTAAAAATAGCGTAATTTCTGTGATAGTATAATCAGTACTCTAACTACCAGTCGTTGTAACAAAGGGGTTGCATTATGAAAAGGTTCTAATGTAATGGTAAAAAGTAGGAAGAAATTTTTCTATGATCACTTGTATTTAGAGTTGTTAATTATAGTGTAATTTTATTTTGAATTTAAAAAACGAAATTTGTTCCTATGTGCGGGGCCGAGCAACGCGCAGTGGAAGAAAATAATCTCCAGTGACGAAAAGCATTTCAGGGACTACAGAGCTTTACGACTAATACATTTTATTAAGGACAAGACGAGATTACTACAAGAATCTTGAAAAATCACACATAAAACATGAGTATATATAGTGGGGGTTACTACAATCTCTAGCATGTATATTTTGGCGAGGTATCGCCCATTTGGTGAATTCATATAAAACTTAGAAAGAAGAATTGTGCGAAATATCTCACACTATGGTACAGGTTGAATTAGTAAGATACAAAAAATGTTCAAAATAAGGAGCCCCTACTATAAATAATTTGGCGCAAGTTTAGACTTGCGTATGCACCAAGTTTTTAGCGTTACAGATCACTATTATGGTAACCCTAACTCGTGTTAAGTGAATGATTTGGCTTCTAAATGTGCCGCTAAACTGCCAAAACTCGCCAAGCATACGCAACTCTAAACTTGCGCCAATAATTCTCTTAAAATAACTTATACTTGATAGATTAATAGTATTTTTTATTAAATATCCTCATTGTTACTTTTTTAGAATCCTCCCCATCAAATTATCTGGGCTCAGATATCTGGATGGTCATATTGGGCAGCTAAGGTATGTAAGATTTACATTGTTGTACATTGTTACATTTACATTGCCCAATTTGGAATGTTTTGTTTAAGTTACAAGGTTCATTTTAAATCTGGATGAAACTAAGTATACTATATGGTTTTTCATTTCAGAAAAATAAGATAAAAATAAACTATCAAATGAAGCCACTTGGCTAAACAAAAAATATTCTACATAACTTCAAAAATTAAACTATAAAAAAGACCTCATTGTATTTAGTTTCAAACAATAAATAATTTAAATAACGTTTCCTCAACAGTGCCTAAAAGTCGGCCATGAAACTGTGTATGTGAAGTTCTTTGGAACACACCAAATGTGAGTTATGTAATACATTTTATTAAATATTAATGTTTCGTTTATGTTAACTTTGTTATTGTTATGACAAAAGCTTAATATTCTATGTCCTTGCATATCTCCTAATAGTCAGCATATGTCTCTGTTTATGCTCAACTACCCATGCACATAGCCAGGTTTCATTTTAGGGATGATTAAAAATATATGTTGTTGTTGACTTCTTCAGGGGTCAGAGTTGTCCTATATATCCTATATTTTTCCAAAAACCTTAAAAAAACGTCCTATTTTGTCCTATATTTTTCCAAAAACCTTAAAAAACGTCCTATTTTGTCCTATATTTTTGCAAATGCCCTATATGCCCTATATTTCTCATCTCAAACCCGAAGTTGAAGCAATCCTGATGCATTAAACTAAAGTGTGTACAAAAGTAATGAAAAATAGGTGGAATGGAAAAGTGAGCAAATGGTTGATAGTAGAAAAGTAAAATTCCAGTGACAATTACCATGTTTTAACTTATTTATAAAAACCATGTTAAGTTCTTGTCCTAAAGAGGTTATTTCAGCCTCCAATTGTTGCCCCCACAATAACTCATTTTACATTGGTTCTGGCAATTTTCATCAGTACCCTAGCACCTTAGAATTGCTTCAGTGTCCTCTTTTCCAGGATAATTCTGAATTATATTCAAGTAGTTTCAATCTGATCTGATGATCCCCCCTATCATTTTTGCCCATGAGTTTTGAATCACCCTATGTCATGTTTCAATCTGCATTTCAGAACATTTAATGAATTTTTAAGTTTTATCTAAAAATATCATTTCTTTATTGTTTATCGAGTCTAAATTCACTGAGAGGTATCAGTTTTTAAAGTTATAATCTGGAAAAATGTAAATAAATATAGTTAAACCCTTTTCAGAGGGTCCTATATTTGTCCTATATTTTTTGTATAGAATGTCCTATATTTAGTGAAATAGTTGCTCCTACCCCTGTAGTTTTCCTATACAAATTGCAAAATGAATTAGGAAAAGATATTATCTTTTATCAAAATGATGTGCTAGTTTGTCAGTTGTTTTTCTGAATATTTTTTTTAATTCTATAAGCTTTGACAAACCCTTGGAGATACCTGTAGGTAATAAAATGTCCCTTATTGCTCTAAAATATCATTTGCCATTAAATACAGTGATCACAGTGAAATATTTGTAATAATATCGAACAGTGAAATATTTGTCCTATATTTTTTGTATAGAATGTCCTATATTTAGTGAAATAGTTGCTCCTACCCCTGCTTATTCCTCTTGGTCCAGCCGCAGGCTAGACCAAGTCCATAAGCTCAAATATCCTCAAAAAAATCACAAACCAAAAGGGGATTTGAAAGAACAGGGACCAATCCAGAATTTCATACTTAACTCCCATTTTAGTGAAAACTTTACATGGCATTTTAATTTTTTGAAGTTTTTGGAACTATTTTTAATGAGAACTATAAAATTAATGAGAGCAACATTAAATTACTTTTTTCTTTAGTTTTATAATTTAAATAATTAACGCAGCTTTACAATATATTTTTAACCGAATAAATTTTAGGATACTTACGTATTAATGCCACCACAGCTATTTTGAAAGCGTTTTGATTTCAAATGAAACACTTTATTTAAAATTTTATCTGTAAAGTAACTATTTATCTACATAACACTTTATCTGTAAACTAAAACTCTTTATTTAAAATCAAAACACTTTCAAAATAGCTGCAGTGGTGTGAATACGTAAGTCCAATTTTAGTAAACGTAAAATTTCTATGGAAGAAATTATTGTGGAACCGTTGATTTTCAGCTGTATTATTGTGAAGATGTCAATTTTTCAGAAGAATTTTTGTGAAGGTGCCGTTTTTGTTAGTACATTTTTTGTGAAGGTGCCGATAAACGGTACCAAAATCAACCTGTATTGGTCCCTGAAGAAGGTAAATATTTTCTAGACCAACACAGTGCAAGATGTGTGTGAGAGAAAAATATATGTTAAGTGGGCTGCTGTTCAAACATTTTTCAGCTAAATCCCCTCCTAAATGGGCTCAAGGTTGTTTTGAATAATGTGCATTGGCTCATTTACCATATTTGCTAAAGAATTTGCACTTGAATACTGTTTTTAAAGTGCGTACAATGGAACCTTCATAGAGCTAACCCTTCTGGGACCAACAAAATACGCTGTTTTAACCAAAGGATGTTGTAACGAATGAAATTAGCTCTGATAATACAATGATTGGGTACTTTATCAGAGGTGCCAAGTATTACGATTTGTCCGTAATATTTACGGATTCAATATAAAATTACGGTGTTACGGACATCGATATAAAATTACGGATTTTCTATTCTTTCGCGGATTCGTGATTTTTTTCACTTTCATTGATAGGGTTTAAGGTTCTATTCCAGCCTGTGCCGATTGTGCCGTACGGGGCGCTTCTCTTCCAAGTGAAGAAGAGGAGTGTAACGGGAGATGACGTCACCTATTGATAGACTATATAAGCTTGTGTTAGTTACTGTTAGTTGTGAATGAATAATGCAGGGCCGCCGAGAGTCAAGCCGGGCCCCGGGGACAAAGTTGAGAAGCGGGCCCCCCAGTTCTTATTTTCAGGGGGGGGGGGCAAAAATTGTCTTTAGTAAATGCATAGGCTCAATGCAGTTTTGAACATTTCTATGCAAGATTTGAATCTTGATAAACTTAAAATTTTTTCGTTTTCTTGATTATTATAGGATGAGTAACAAGCACTATAGGGGGTCTGGGGGAATCCCCAGGAAATTTGGAATTTCGACCCTTAAAAAAGAAATTTTAAACTCATTTTTGGATACTTTTCACAATTATTGAAAGACACCCAGGGATGGGCTTTTTCTGAAATGAAGTTAAGCCTAGGATCCTTTGAAATAATGATTTATCTTGTGGATGAAATTTTAGAGAAGTAACTCCATTTCGTAATGAATTCTTTTAGGGGGTCTAGGGGTACCCCCAAGAAAATTTTTGGAAATACGCCTCCTGAAAACTGAAATTTACTCATTTTCGGCGGCCTTCAGGGTGAACAAATTATTTTACAAAATATTCAAAATTAGTATATTCCTCTAAGTTAGAGAGGTTAGTTAGGAGATTCTTTAGAAGGAGAAGTTAGTTATTTAAATTTACCCAATTCATTATCCAAATAATTAAGCCAATCAAATTTTAGTGTAGGAAAATGTGGGTCAGGGAAATACTCAAGTTTGGGATCACATCACCTGAATCGCAATCAAGAATTGTAATGCAGTTAGATCCTGAGGACAGTGAGACACCAGCAAGGTTACTGAAAAGTTACTGATTACATCAGCTCTGGTTACTGAAAGCTTTTTTTGAAACTTGGCACCTCTGCTTTATTACCGGTGGTTGTAACAAAGGAGTCACTATATTTGTGAATGGCCCCTTTTTTAAGGCCCAAAAAAGTGCTAACTTTGATTGATAATCTCAAGTATCAAAGATATTCTTATGAAACTTTTTTTCATGCTTTTGGTATGATAAATACAAGAAGATTTTTAAAAATTAACCCAAGATTTTTGTCAGATTCAAAATTTACAATAATTGTATTGATCCAATTCCAGCGCTTGTGCAGCTTGGAAAAAAGATAATAACAGTAAGACATACTACACTATTTATTAAATTTAAAAATTGAGGTCTGAGAAATTGAGGTCTCAGACCTCAATTTTTAAATTTAATAAATAGTGTAGTATGTCTTTTGGTATGATGTTGCACTGAATTTTCTAACTGATGTTTTTGTTCTATCTACTTTATTTTTTAATTTTCTTCACTAGGGGTGCTGTTGTAAATTGTCTCAATAGATTTAGCTAAGTCACTTTGCTTCAAGTACTTCCATGACCCTAAGAAATGTTTTAAAATAAAGACTGTGAAACAGATGTTTGAAACACCTTGTATACTTAAATGTCATGATTATTTTATTTTGCTGCTAATAGAACTGAATATTCCAATTTTTAATGCTTATATTTATTACTGATAAATATCTTTTTTATTTTTAGTGGCAAGCTTTCAGTTAGTAAATGTTTATACATTTCAAGAAATCATCCAAATTATTCCAGACCTGTTCCCAAAACAAAAGGCTATAACGATTCTATTACTGAATTAAAAGATTATATCCAGTTATATGAACGGCAAAGAAAGGAATTATTTAAATACTATGACAATCCTGAGAATGCTGGTAAAAATAATCCAAAGGTAAATTAGTTTCCTTAGTTACTCAATATCTTAGATAAATTGTAAAGAAAATAATCAAAAATCATTAAACCATTAAATGAAAGCATTAAGGTCTAAAAGTGAAATGAGTATCTTATTAAGTCTATAGTGGACCCTGATTCCCCTGAACAAGTACTAAGGCAGAAATTACTAAAACAACTTTATTAAAATATTTAACATTTAAAAACTTTAAAACTGATAACAAGAGCCAAAAGGGCTCGCTGCAGCAAAGCCAGAGAAAGTAAACAAGTTAGTTGGTAGACTAACTAAAGCAGAACTTTTGCTCTCGAGGTGTTGGTTGCCACTAGTAAAATCTTGGCCACCTTGAGGGCTCACATAGAAGCATCGATATTAAGAGGAGAATGGCTCGAGTCCGCCACAAGTCTAAAAATATCTTGGGGGAAAAGCAAATGCAGTTATTAAAATAAAATGTATTATGCTTAATTCATTACGATTTTGCACATTATTAAGTAGTTCTGTATTGAAAAAGTTTTATAAATGTTAGGTATGTAAATTTTTTTTTTTCAAATTTTTTGTTTTTTAAACTGCAAAAGAAATAATGGCAGATGATTTATATATTTACACGATACAGAAACATTAGATTGAGATTATTATAACAAGATCTTTTATAGGAACTTTTTAATATTCATTTGGACTACACTTTGAGAACACTGCAGGGTAAGTTGTTTTCCTATTTATGTGAGCTTGTCAATCTTTTTAGCATTACCAGATTAAGTTTTGCTTTTGAATATTTCTTTCATTACTGTGTTTTACATCATCTTGGTAGTAACGAATATTTATCTCTCACAGATATTTATCATAATCTGAATTTTTATAAATTTGTTTTAATCAATCACATCTTCCTACCAAAATTGAATGCCGAACTACCAATATTAGTGCTTTAAAAAAATTTAATTGGTTGCACTCATTAATTTTAAAAATTGTAATTCTTTTATACATTCAGGGTTCGTACGCAGCCTTGAAAGTCCTTGAATTTCAAATTTTCGATTTCAAGGCCTTGAAAAAACGTATTTTACCCTAAAAGCCTTGAAAATCCTTGAATTTTATTTAGGCCTTCAAATGTTTGGCCAGAAATAGATTTCAGGGTATCTACTGATTATGTTAAAGTCCGGAAAACCTTTAACAGTCCGGAATTTCAATGAATAATCACAAATTTTCTTACATCCTTCCGGACGTTTGCCTGCTAAGTTTGAAGCAATTTGCTGCTGGTACAGCCATGTGCTAATTTTCCCTGTAGGGGTTTAAGGGGTTATAGATACTACTCACTATATTTGAATAAGCAGAAATTAATAGCATAGCTAAAGATTTTAAACTTTCTTTTAGAGTAAGCAACACTGTTAATCAAGTTTCAAATATAGTTTCTAAAATACAGGGTGTCTATAAAAGAACTCCGGGGTTTTAAAAATTCATATTTCACTAACTATAAAAGATAGCAAAATTTAGTCGATTTCTCTGAAAATAGTAGCTCAAAAAGTTTTACTCATTCCAATTGGGAATGTTTGTATCAACTGTTGGCGGCGCTGCAGGGCGTTGACCTTGAAATGACGTCGCGAAATTTGAAATGATGGCGACTCCGCAACAAAAGGCTCACGTTTAGACGTCTGCCGTGCAACTAACGGGGCTCATATAGAACTTTACTAAGTGTTAAAAAAAACTTGAAAATGTAAGCTTTTCAGTCATGTATAAAACATGTATGTATGTTTTTTATTTCATTAAAATATTTTGCCACAAACCCCAGAGTTCTTTTATAGACACCCTGTATATTAATGATATTTCATGTTAAAACTTGTGTCTCTTAACACCAATTCATTGACTGTTACAGAAGATTCATCATCTCCTGTTCTATCAAATAATCTTGCATCAGATGACCTAAGATTGGGTGCTGATTTTTCAAATTTAAATAACCCTGCTTCAGAACACTCTGATGACCAAATGTCTTCAATTGATAGAGCAGTCATTGCTGACGTTACTCACACTACACCTTCTTCAACATTGTCACCTCTACCCTATTTCAATGGGCATGAACCTTCAATTTTTAATCAACATAATTCTCTTGTTCATCCTCAAGTTGAAGAGATACCAAGTTCAGGAGAAACTGTGGAAGCAAGTATGACATTTTTTTATTGTTTCATTGAGTTTCTTGCATCTTTCTTTCTTTTCTAAATTTTCTGCCTTTTATATTGGTAAATTCACTCTAAAACTTGACACCAAATAGTTGACCCAAGGTCATGGCAGAAAGCATGATTAAATGGTCTAGTTCAGTATTCCCCAACCTTTTTACTACCACGAACCGGTCAACATTTGATAATTTTACCGCGCCCGCTGGGGGGGGGCGTTGATTGTTTACATTCTAGGTTACTTGAGGTCAGGAACATAGAGGACATCATGAATGGCACCTTTTTCCCATGCTCCACGGATCAGCTTTTCAATAGCGATGTTGCCCCGGCCCTTGATGGGCAGCTCTTGGTTGTTCCCGAGACGTATGCTATCCTGCACATCACACGGAGTGACCGTCTCATACATCTTTATGTCATGACACATGTGGGCAGACGCCTCGCTGTCTAATATCCACTGAGTTGAGGAACAGTCAGAGTGAGTCAGGAACAATTGGTTTCCTTCTGCTGTGAAGGCACTGTTTGGGCTTGAAGCTCGAGCCATTTCCTCTGGGCTTTGTCCTGTTCTCACGTGCATTGCACTCCCGTGCATAATGCCCCTTTTTACGGCAGTAGTAACAAGTCACCCTGGATTTGTCTACTTTCTTTTGGACAGGTTCAGTTTTGGAGGTTAGGAGGGCCACATCCGCTTCTTCGTTTTGGGTCAATGATGCCTCCTCGTCGATAAGCCTGGCAGTAAGATTTTCTAAGGTCTGCTTTTTATCGTCAACAGACAGCCATGCCTGCCTAAAGTTGCGATGCTTTTGAGGAAGGGTACCCAGGATCTTAGCAATTACCATTTTATCTCCAATGGTCTCTCCGCATTCGAGAATTTGGTTTAAGAGGTTTTCCACACGAGAGATGTACTGGGTGACGCTCTCAGTTACTTCCATTTTTAGCTGATGGAACTTATCCAACAGCATCATTTTGTTGAAGTCAGACTTCAACTTGAACACTGAGTCCAGTTTTGTCATCATGTCTCTCGATGATCCGCAGCTCTCGATAAGGGTGATTTGAGAAATGTCCATAGCCGACGAGATAGTAAACATCGCAATGGCGTCATCCCGTTCCCATTTTTCCACAGATGCAGTATTGGCGATGTCAGGCCGCTCTCTCGCTCCGCTGACGATTGAAAACACTCCTTTCGCCTTCAGGGGGCACACCACTTGAAACCTCCACTGAGAATAGTTTTGGCCTTTGAATTTGTTTATTGAAGATACATATATATATATATCCACTCCAGCCATCTCGGCTATAAATCAGTCAGCTCGCTCGGTATTGAATGTATCAAATTTCACAGCAACTAATGCTTTTCGCAACAAATGCGTTGATTATTTAAAAGCGTGGCACTGGGTGCATAACCTAATAATTATTGAGCTTAAAAATACTAATTTATTTAAAGATAGAGAAGGATTGAAAAATTGGCGACACGCCGGGACGAGCAACCCAAATTATATTAAGTACAAAAACAATGACAATACACTTGGGTGATGCCAGATTCTAGAGTAAAACATTGATGTTGCCACAACAGAATTATATATTAAAAAGATATATTTTGATTAAAAATGTTTTAAAGAAGATGTTAGTCTGGTTGCAAATGTTCATAATAAAAAGGCTTCCATGAGCAACTTTGTTATCAGGGTGCATACAATCATGAAAAGTTCTTAAAAACTTCTTACTTTATTTTCAGTTTTGACTCAAAAGGGGTATCAAATGTTCCAATTAAATTTTATTACTTATACTCAATTCTCTAAAAAAATCTTAAAACCAACTCAACTTAAAAGCATCTTTAAAGGTCTTGTCTTGTGACTCTTCATGCCTGGTAGGCGCATGAGGTCGCAATCCTCGCCCTCCACCTCCGCTGTACCCTGCCTCCCAATTCCGCGGTTAATCAGGGCTCTACTGTATATGATTCTGAATTTGTTATTTTGTTTGACCAATAAATTTTTCCAAAACATTTTGTCTGGAAGTCATTTATTTATCTTTAAAGGTAGTGGTAAGTTAAATGTTGTAAAATGTATTTTTTTTATAAGTAAAACATGTGTTTTTTTTCACAAAATTTGAATAAAATATTATTTTTTTTTAGGATCAAATCACCCAGTTGCAAAACAAAATATAAGACCAGATGATATAAATGCCATTATTAGATATTTCTCAAATGGAAATGGTCAACTCATCTTGACACCTGAATTGGTCCATGTAAGTTTCTCTGTATTTTCCAGGGTTACTGCTAAAACAATGTTCTTTAATTTGGGGTGCCCAGCAGCAGAAATTTCTGTTTAAATCTGCAGCAATGATTTCAGAAGATAAAATTTATCTGGAACTAAACAATGTAGAGCCCAACTTACTATCATGATAAAATACAGTAGCACCTCTCAATAGTGAGTGAACCTTTCTGGGTCCGAAAACACATGGTTGTTTGTTATAAATGATTTGAAATTATTATTTATCTTAATGTATGATTAAACAATTTGTACTTTTATTACTGATCATTTTATCAGAGGGGTCCTTATATCAGGGATCAATGCAGAGGTTCTACCAGTGGCAGCTCGTAGCTCAAATTATTGGGGGTGCTGCTCCGGTGCTGATTCACTAAGTTGACACCATATTTTAGTTAAACAATAAAATTCCAAATAAAACTCCATTCACAAGATCGAAGATCAAAATCACACTTTCTTTAACTTTCTCTATTTTCCATATATTGAAGTTAAAATTCACAACAGATATGCTAAAAGAACAGAACACACCTTTTTTCTTAGTAAAACTTTAAAATCTTATTTGTTATACCATCCATATTCGATGAGTTACTCTCTTGCACGCTACTAGAATGACTGAAAAATTACATTATCCAAAATCAAATTTGAAGTAAAAAAAGAATAACACATAAAAAAAGGTAGGGAAAAATAAGATACATTACTGATATGTCAAATAAGCTGAATAGAATTAATAATAACTGTTTAAAAAAGAAGTTAGAAATAAAAATTAAATCTGTGTTTATAAGAGATTTTTTTTCATCAATGAGCTGGTACTGGATTTATGATCCTTGACACTGTCACAAAATTCAATTCTTGGCGATGCAATTTTATTTCATACTTCATTTTTTCTATAACATTGAAAAAATCAAATAGAAGGGATGGGAACAATATGAAATTTAGATTTTACACTTAATTTACATTCCAAAACATGTCACTTACCTATATGGAACTCATAAATTACATCTTAAAAAGATGAAGTTTACTTTATACAGTACCCAGTGGCGGCTCGTGAGTTAATTAATAGGGTGTTCACATATAAAAATAAAAACCTAAATTATTCAGTTATTCACTGCATGCACTTTTATTTATAAAAAATATGCATTTATATTTGTCATAAATGTCATCTTTAAGTTCTATTTTAAAGACCCTATCTTTTTCTTTTGTAATTTGGACAATGGTCAGATGAGGTGTTGGTCTTTATTGAGCTTTTATTCTTTATTTGAACTTTTTTTTCGAAAAATAAAGATGCTTTATCTCAAACACGGAAATTTTACTAAACGCCGTTACTTAAAAAGCATCCTAATTAATAACAAAAGTATTAAAATATTTTAATGAAAAGATTTATATTATATTTAAAAAGTGTTCTTACTCTTACTTTTCAATTAACCGAAAAAATCAGTTCAATCAGACGTCAAAAAAGAAAGCTGTGCCTCAAAAGTGAAGGCCTCGGCACACTAAATCTGTGCGTACGGGAATCTAAAATGCGAGGACGTAAGCTCAATATTCTACCGGCGAACAGTCGAGGTTTCTTCGGAATCTCATATTTTTTACGCTCACACGTGCGAAAAAGGAAAGAAAAATAAGAGTTTATTCTTTTTTCAATTTCTTTCGCGTTTCCGGTAGTAAATTTTTCTTATTGACTAGAGATGGGGGGGGGGACAAACATAATTCTAAGTATAAAAAAGAAATTGAGAATATATTTCCATTGATATTTATTTATCTTTATATTCGATTTTTTTTTCTTCTTTTTCTGTGGGTGTTCACGTGCTCCTGTGCTCCTATGGACGAGCGGCCACTGACAGTACCTCCAAGCGCGCTGAGAAATTTCGAATCCAATTTGTTATGTATAAAAAGAGATAAAAACCCTTATTACAAAAAAGTACACACAAATCATTATTGAATGGCCGAAACCGCTGAAGATAATTGTTTCTTACTCTTTGAAAGAAAAAAAAAGAAGCTATAGTAAATAAAAAATGCAAACAGTGTTAAGTTAAAAAAAGTAAAAGCCAATGTGATTTATTAGTAGAAATTGTTTTTTTTCCCTTACATCCGTTTTCACTACGCTCGCAAAGAAGAAACTATCATTATTTTGCTCGGCGCCAGGGCAGTTGACACAACAGCCCCTCTCCTGCTTAATAGATTTGCGTGCAAAATTCTTGATATTTTGATTCGATATGATAGAGCAAAGTTTTGATACCTCGGCTGGTATATTTCCGGGTGCTGATCGGCCCGGAAAGAAATTGTTGGCTAGACGGTTTAGTGTTTTGACTGCTTATAGTATTATGACTAATAACAGAGAATTATAAATTAAAAAGGAAGAATAAAGGGAAAAAATACATCCTTTTTAAAATATTTTAAAGCTAATAAAAATTTGAATTTTGAGAAATTTTGGTTGGGGGTGCTGCAGCTCCGCAGCCCCTATGGACGAGCCGCCACTGGGTTCTACTGTATCTTTTACGACTCGAATTCTTCTTACTCTAATCTACCTCTTGAATTCTACCACTTCTCTCTTACTCTAATACATCTGGCAAAGCATAGGTCTAATCTCCGAAGTTCAAGTAACAAAACATTTTTCAAAATCAATATTATTTTATTGAAGTGAAAGCTCTCTGCATAACTTAAAGTAAATACAAATCAAAAGTAAACTCAAACAAAATTCTAACAATGCGTACTGGCAAAAACAAACATCAGCTTACCTATATTAAAGCCCTGGATGAAGACGTTACTTAAGTAGCGACATACTTTGATCTTGCTGATCTTGCCGCTTTTGATTTTGATTGGACGTTTAACAGTCACGCATGTAAACAGCCGCCATTGTGGTGAAATGGTATTTAAGCCCAGAGCCAGTGCGATAGATTTTCATACTAATACACCTTGTGAGGTAAGTTTAAAATAATTTAATTATATTTATCCTAATCAAGTTTTACGGAATTATATTTGTAATGATGCGCAAATTATGTATTGCATTTATCATGCTCACTCGTTAAATTAATCAACCCGTATTGATTTTGTAAAGTGATCAGGTCATTATAAAAAAATAACACAGTTTTCATTAATCGTTTTTGATTAATTTTTTAACTTACATATGTAGCAGATTTGATATGCATGTCGTGGCCTCAAAAAACTAATTCAAAATATCTTTAAAAATACAAATTTAACAATAATATCCATCCAGTATTTTAAAATCAAAGCTATAAACAATGCTTAAAATCGTTTTCCCTGATAAAGTTAAAGTTATAAAACAGCCTGAGTAATAATTATTATTTCTTTCAAAATAACCAACTTCTCGCAGAGGTTGGAAAAGAAACAATTTTTTTTCAACTATTGCAACTCCTTTCCTTCATAGCGGACTTTATGAGAGAAAAGCGCATTTCACCACAATGGCGGACGATTGAACTCATGTCGCTACTTAAGTAACGTCTTCATCCAGGGCTTTAACCTATATAATAAACTACAAGTTAAAGATACAGTTAAACTAAATATCAAAACCAGATCAAAATTAAACTTGCAATTCAGTTAAATCTTAGAATTAAAAGTTCGATCCACAACATCATCATCATTTTAGAGCCAAATTTGCATTTTACAATGTATGCTGTTTACCAATAATGCATGCAGATGTTAAATAAATATTAATAAATGAATATACTATAAAGTAATATTCAAAGTGTAAAGAAAAGTATATTAAACACTTCAATCCTTCAAAATTATGTGTTATATGACTCAGGCCCGTGCTGGGTACCTTCAGAGGGCGGTGGACAAAGGGTGAAAGGGCGCCGCCCAAATAATTATTTGTAAACCTAAAAACTTACTTTTCTTTTAAGATTGGCGACGTTTCACAAACTTATTTTCTCAATAGAAAAAAAATTAAAGCAATACTGCTATTTGAGATAATTTGATTGTTTTTTATTTTTAATATTTGTTTTTTGTGAAAAACAGTATTTTTAATCATTTTGAGCCCCTTCGGATGATTACATCAAAAGAGGACTACTCCTTGTAAGTCAGAGAATATTCAAGAAATATCAGTTTATAATGTATTTAAAAAATTCGAGGGGGGTCTGGGGGTCCTCCCCCAGAAAATTTTTGGAATTTTTACTCCTAAAAGTACTGTTTTGACACATTTTGAGACCCTTTGGGTTACACCCGGAGGAAAAAATAGCATAAATATTTGTCTAAATTTTAGGGGGATTAAACCCCTAAAACCCCATTGGCCCTGCGTTCGATACTCCTCTCTAATGACTAAGGACGGCCCTTAGTCAAGTAACTACCTGTTTAAATAACAGCACCCTAAAAAATTAACGCCCCGCCCTTTCAATTTCAACATATTTCACTAAAGGCCCAAGAAAAAATCAGTGCTGTGCCCTTGTATTTTCTGGTCTGTGCATGAAGAGGGGCGTCTAAAAGACACCGCCCCGCCTTCGCAAATTCGAAGTATTAAACAAAGAGCAAAATCGCCATGAAAAATCACCGCAGTAAAATTAAAGCGGAACTTTTAAATTTCGCGGTAGCTTAAAAGGGCGCCCTGAAAACACCTCCTAGTTTTCTACTATCAAGGTATGTATTAGTACTTTTTTTTTTACTTAGGGTTCCCCTAGTCGTGCAAAAAACACTACCTTGACTTAACACTCTCAATGGTATTGCTGTTTTGATTAAAGGCACCACCTCTATTAAGTAGTAGCCGACAGTCGCAACACTCAAAGCCTTGCCAGTTTCGGAATAGGAGGGCGCCAAAATTTCCTGGCTGGAGGGCGCACCGGGATATGTCCCGGTGTCCCGGCGGCCCAGCACGGGCCTGATATGACTTAGTTTTAACATGAAATGAAAAGCATTAATCTTCCAGTTCTTTTGAATTATCCAATTTTAGATTTATCAAGTTTTTTTTCCCATATTCTTATTCTAAAGCTGCGTTCACAAACACCATTCTAACCGGGGAAAGGCAGAGAAAACCGGTTCTTCTTCCACCGCTCTCCCTACGCAGGGAAAACCTCACCGGACCATCCGTTGAAAATTCTCCCCTGGGCCATAGCAGTAGGAAATGTTTTAATTGCACTAACCGCCTGTAGAGGGCGCTCTCACTCGCTTCCCGTAATGTATTTCTATGAGCTTGCTCGCTTGTCACGTGATTCTTTCTACCGGTAGGACGAGTTAGACGATTGCACTTTTGAATGGGCTATTCTATTTCCTCACGGTTAGTTTTCGGAGATCCTTTTTCCCCTACTTTTTTTCTTTCTCCGGTTGAACAGGTTGTCTGTTGTGAACGCGGCTTAAGTGTGTAACATAATTTGCTAGCTTCAAAAAATCTGTGTGACTCTTTGCTATGCTTGCGTAGGTTCTGCTACCAGGATTCAGTAAAACCTCAAAATAGGTTTTTTCAAGAAACTGAATGCTTTATGCAAATACAAAATTAATTTTACAATTTTTTACAAATACAATTTTATACAAATACAAAAACTGATGACCAGCTACAGGCTCAAAGCTGGTCAACAAGGCTGGTCCTATGATTATGAATTCCCCAATTCCCACAGCCTATCCAATTGCCTCTTAAACTTATACACTCCCTTAGAATAAACTATATTTTCTGGCAATGCGTTCCAAATGTCTATTACTCTAATGAAGTAGTAGTACTTCCTTAAATCCCGATTGACATGTGTCTTATTTAGTTTATA
Organism: Tetragnatha montana; assembly: GCA_963680715.1. Classification (NCBI taxonomy): domain Eukaryota; kingdom Metazoa; phylum Arthropoda; class Arachnida; order Araneae; family Tetragnathidae; genus Tetragnatha; species Tetragnatha montana. The sequence continues at coordinate 41,097,304 of OY796675.1, forward strand.
CCCATGGCCCCTTGTTCTGTTGTCCTTGCTGAAACTTAAGCCCTCCGTATCCCCTTGCATTACCAACTTGAATAGCTAAATCAAATCCCCCCTCCCTCTTCTTTTTTCCAGTGAATACATGTTGCAGGGCCGTAACCAGACTTTTGTTTCGGGGGGGGTTTTGACTCAAATATTTTCTGAGGTACCTCCTTACGGGTACTTTCAAAATTGTATAAACAATATGAATTCGAAGTAAAAGGGGGGGGGGTCTGGGGGTCCTCCCCCCAGAAAATTTTTGGAAATTTGCCCCTCAAAAGAGTGTTTTAGCTCATTTCTGAGACCATTTAGATTACACCCATAGAGCACCACTCATTGTAAGCAGCCGAATTTTCAAGTTAAAAAGAAGATATATTGTAATAAATGGCGAAATGTTAAGGGGGTTTTTAGGTTTCTACATCAGAAATTTTTTTGAATTTTCCCCCTAAAAGTGGCATTTTAACTCATTTTGAGACACTTTAGGTTACATTAAAGAGGACCACTCCTTGTAAATCACACAAGTTTGAAGGAAAAACCGTATACTTAATAGATTTCAAAATTTCAAGGGGGTTTGGGGGTCCTCCCCCAGAAAATTTTTGGAAATTTTACCCTTAAAAGTAGGGTTTTGACTCATTTCGAGACCCTTTGGGTTATACCCGAAGAGGATATCGCTCCTTGTGAGACATAATTTTCAAGAAAAATAGCAGTATAAAAATTGATGTCAAAATTTCGGGGGGGGGTTTGAACCCCTAAAACCCCCCCCTTGGATACGGCCCTGACATGTTGAGCCTGCTCAAACGTTCATTATAATCCAGATGTGATATCCCCTTAATTATTTTTGTAGCTCTGTGCTGTACCTTTTCAATTACCTCTATATCCTTCCTCATGTATGGAGCCCAGAATTGTACTGCTTATTCAAGATGAGGTCTTACTAATCCCTTGTATAAAGGCAATATTATATTCTTGTCCCTTGAAGTTACAGTCCTTTTTATATACCCCAATAACCTATTTGCCTTTTTACCCGCAGCTGTACATTGATGACCCATTTTAAAGTCCCTATGTATTATTACCCCTAGATCCTTGACTGAATCTCCCTTCTTTACCTTTACTCCCTGTAGCCAGTACTTAGCTCCACTATTCCTGTGACCCATATGCAGCACTTGACATTTCCCTAAATTGAATGACATACCCCATTTTATAGCCCATTCAGATATTATATCTAGATCACCTTGTAAATTGTCTATCTGTAACTTGATATCTACCTTCCCCCATATTTTTAAGTCATCTGCAAATATACTTATTCTATTCCTGATCCCCTGCCCTATATCATCTATGAATATTATAAATAATATTGGTCCCAATACTGAGGTACCCCACTTGTTACTTCTGTCCATTGTGAATAATGTCCCTTTACCTGCACTCTCTGTTTTCTCCCCAATAGCCAGTTCTTAATCCAAATCAATGTTTTCCCTTAAATCCCCAGCATTTCCAATTTAAACAGTAATGCCTCATGCAGGGGTCAGAGTTGTCCTATATATCCTATATTTTTCCAAAAACCTTAAAAAACGTCCTATATTGTCCTATATTTTTGCAAATGCCCTATATGTCCTATATTTCTCATCTCAAACCCGAAGTTGAAGCAATCCTGATGCATTAAACTAAAGTGTGTACAAAAGTAATGAAAAATAGGTGGAATGGAAAAGTAGGCAAACGGTTGATAGTAGAAAAATAACATTCCAGTGACAATTACCATGTTTTAACTTATTTATAAAAACCATGTAAAGTTCTTGTCCTAAAGAGGTTATCTTCAAAGTTTAACAACAAAAAAAGCAAGAAAGTTATTGTCTTCTTGAAGACAATCTCTTAAGATTAAAAACTTTACACATTTTTTATAAATAAGTTAAAACATCATAATTTTATTTCAGCCTCCAATTGTTTGCCCCCACAATAACTCATTTTACAACATTGGTTCTGGCAATTTTCATCAGTACCCTAGCACCTTAGAATTGCTTCAGGGTCCTCCTTTCCAGGATAATTCTGAATTATATTCGAGTAGTTTCAATCTGATCTGATGATCCCCCCTATCATTTTTGCCCATGAGTTTTGAATCACCCTATGTTATGTTTCAATCTGCATTTCAGAACATTTAATGAATGTTTTAAGTTTTATCTAAAAATATCATTTCTTTATTGTTTATCGAGTCTAAATTCACTGAGAGGTATCAGTTTTTAAAGTTATAATCTGGAAAAATGTAAATAAATATAGTTAAACCCTTTTCGGAGGGTCCTATATTTGTCCTATATTTTTTGTATAGAATGTCCTATATTTAGTGAAATAGTTGCTCCTACCCCTGCTCATGAGGTACTTTATCAAATGCTTTTTGAAAATCCAGATACATGATATCCACCCTGCTCTTATTATCCAGCTCCTCAGTAATTTTCCCATAGAACTTTAATAGATTTGTGGCACATGACCTTCCCTTCCTAAACCCATACTGATAGTCTGATAGCAGTCCCCCCTCCTCCAAGTAGAACATTATATGCTTTTTTAGCAAGGATTCAAATAATTTACATATTACTGAGGTTAGACTTACTGGTCTGTAGTTGCCCGGATCACTTTTGATTCCCTTTTTGAATATTGGAGTTATATTGGCCAATTTCCAATCCAATGGTACCCAACCCGTGCTATATGTTGTATTGAATATCATTAGTATTACATCACCCAATTCTTCCGTGCATTCCACTAGTACTCTTGGATATATTTCATCTGGCCCTGGTGCTTTAGTTGACTTTATTCTTTTCAATTGATGTACTATGTCCCTATTAAATTTGCAATCTTTGATTGTATCTCCTGCACAGGCTCCATCCCTATGTTCAGCCTGTAATTTATAGTCACAATTGAAAACCCTCTGGAAAAAGTTGTTTAGCACAATTGCCATTATTCAACATACGGCTTGTTGCAAAAACTATAAGGTTTAGAAACAAATTTAGAAGACTTGCTAATGACACAGTTATCTTTCAAACTTTGGCCCTCTATGTCTTTTTGTGCTAACACCCTCTCTAGTCAAATTTGTAGGATTTGTAGGCCACAGATGTAGCTATAGTAGGGTGTCCCTTATTTGTGCGTTTTTTTTAAATGTCGGGGAAACTTTTGCTCCACCCCCAATTTTTTTTCCTTTTGCTATCCTAAGATAGTGTGCAAAATCTTAAATCAATCAGAAAATATTAACACGTGCCCCAAATGGCCTAAAGTTTGAAAATTTTGACATTTTTTTTACTTTTTCAAACAAATTTTAAAAATTATTTGAATTTTGTAAGGTTGAGTATTTGATTTTTAATACACCTAAAAGGAAACATTTGACCCATTTTCACTCACAGCTGGGTCTTAATGCCCAGTTTTTAGTTTGGACGTCAATTAGAAAATAATTGAATTTGCACATTTTGGCTATATAGCAGGAAAGTAAGAGATAATTAAAATATCTTTATAAGGCATACAGTAGTGGTCCAATCTTTAGCTATCTGAGGGCAGAATTAAATTTTAATAGGGAGGCAAGGGCGAGAGACAGTAAAAAGAGAAAATTGCATGTTCATGTTACTATTAAATACAGGCATGTACAGCTTGTTATATCCCTGGAAAATTTATTTTTACTAAGAAGATTCACAAAAACATATTTCACTTAGGAATTTTCTTACATTGAAGATGCGATGCAAAAATACTGGTGGTGTCATTAAAATACTACTTACTAATTCATAGGCGTAACGAGGGGGTTATTGGGGATGTAACCCCCCCCCCAATTACATCGACGGTTTCTAAAACATGAAAAACTCAAAAAATTTCCCTTTACAAGGAAAGCGGTTCACTAAGAACTATTATTTTTGGAACTAGCCCAAAGGGCCTCAAAATGAATTTAAACACTACATTGAGAGAAAAAGTTTTAAAGAATTTCTGGGGGAGAACCCCCAAACCCCCCTCTAAAATTTTTACATCTGTTTTATTGTATTTTTCTCTTGAAAGTTAAGCCTCTTACAAGGGGACGGCAAGACCTCGAAAACGGACTTCGGGTTGAAACTTGGCAGGTTTGTAGTACACCCTGAAAGTATTACGACGCACTAGCCAGTAGAACCCGAGAAAACACCCCCTAAAGTTTCACCCAGTTAACTCATAAGCATCACTATTTAAATTGCATTGTTGTAACAAGAGCCGAATTGCCCAGTCGGTAGCGTACTCTCCTTGCAACTGACCGACCTGGGTTCGGTCCTACCTTCGGAATTTTTTTTTGCTATTCAAAAATTATTTTTAAAGTTTAAATAAAATATAACCTACTACAAATGTAGTAAATTACCTTATATTTTTTTATTAGCCATTACAGTATTTTTTTTACTCCGGTTTGAAATAATGTTTTACTTTAAAATGATGAATTAACGAATTAAATATTGAATTTTGTTTTAAAATTAATGAATTAAATATCAAACAAATAACATGTTTCATGGTACAATTTTGGATATTTAATTTTACAAATATAACTTATTTACAATTATAAAAATATGTTTCTTATTTTACACAAAAGATCCAGAATGATAATTATCATAAAAACATTCAAAACAAAAAGTAATTTGGCATCTTGCACAATTAATAAAACACGATTTTTTACATGAACAAGGATTTTTTAAAATCTCTGTAGAAAAACACACTTCATTGATATTCATAAAGACTTCTCTTTCATTTGACAGCTTGGAAGCATACCACGCATATTTGATCATTTTTTGGAAAATTGGGGATGATATTTGATGATGAACAATTGATTGGATCCTTATGCAATCCTCCCGGGAATTAATCTCCCTATCATCTTCAATCAAATAAGCACAATTTTGCATGCGCTTTATCAAATTTTTTACTTGGCGGTAAAAGTAAACATCACAAGGTTGAACAAGAGGAGTGCACTTTGGAGGAATTACTCCCAAGAGTCAATGATTAGGAGACCCTTCTCTCTCCCCACATAAGGCTTTAAGCAAGTATTCAGAAAGTTCTGATACAATGTCGTTGTTAATTTTCCAGATTTGGACGATGTTATGACGACATTGGTGTACTTTTTAACATATTCACTAACTGATTTTTGAACTCTTGGTCCAAATGTGTTTGTTGCCTCTTGCAAACATACAAATACTCCCCATCATCTGAAAATCATCAAATATCATCCCTAATTTTCCAAAAAATGATCAAATATGCTTGGTATGCTTCCAAGCTGTCTAATGAAAGAGAAGTCTTTATGAATATCAATGAAGTGTGTTTTTCTACAGAGATTTTAAAAAATCCTTGTTCATGTAAAAAATTGTGTTTTATTAATTGTGCAAGATGCCAAATTATTTTTTGTTTTGAATGTTTTTATGATAATTATCATTCTGGATCTTTTGTGTAAAATAAGAAACATATTTTTATAATTGTAAATAAGTTATATTTGTAAAATTAAGTATCCAAAATTGTACCATGAAACATGTTATTTGTTTGATATTTAATTCATTAATTTTAAAACAAAATTCAATATTTAATTCGTTAATTCATCATTTTAAAGTAAAACATTATTTCAAACCGGAGTAAAAAAAATACTGTAATGGTTAATAAAAAAATATAAGGTAATTTACTACATTTGTAGTAGGTTATATTTTATTTAAACTTTAAAAATAATTTTTGAATAGCAAAAAAAAATTTCCGAAGGTAGGACCGAACTCAGGTCGGTCAGTTGCAAGGAGAGTACGCTACCGACTGGGCAATTCGGCTCTTGTTACAACAATGCAATTTAAATATTGATGCTTATGAGTTAATTGGGCGAAACTTTAGGGGGCGTTTTCTCGGGTTCTACTGGCTAGTGCGTCGTAATACTTTCAGGGTAGGATACCCTTGGGGTGTACTACAAACCTGCCAAGTTTCAACCCGAATTCCGTTTTCGAGGTCTTGCCGTCCCCTTGTTAGATGAAGTTTTTCCTTCGGAAGTGTTGCAAAAAAAAAAAATTATATTATACTACATATATTATGATATTTTTTTTAAGGGAATAATATGTTGATTGTTGGGAGTGATTGACTGGTCGGAGTAACACCCCCCCATGAGTCAACTCTAGTTACGCCACTGTACTAATTTAAGGCGATATATTTTGTGCCACAATTTTAACACTATTTTACTTGATGTTCATGTTTATTTAATTATAATTTAAAACAATTTATTTCTTCTTAAATCAAATTGTGGATTTGTTGTTAAAAGAAAAACTAATCATAGTGAAGATAATTTTTTTTTTTTTAATTTATAGGCAATTCAAAACATTTATAAAATGAAAGAGCAAGAAGATTTAAAGTTGTTAGTGATTCACAGGTAAAAGTGATATTGCTAAATTAGTTCATATCCCAATGAAAGGTTGGGGGTTTCTTTTCTCAACAGGTTGAAGTAATTTTCAAAATTGAGTTCTAAATACATAGACAACTGCAGCCTTGTACTGAACATTTTTGAAGTTACACTTAAAAAATAAATGTTAATTACAACTCATAGATAGCATTTCTGATTTAATAGCTCCTTTCATTTTGAAAAATACTTTTTATGCAAAACTCTTTAACCCTTTCACATCAGACGGGATATATGATGTCCCAGGCTGGAAAAATATTGAAATTATGGCTGGGACAACATCTGTCCCAGGTACTGAAAAACATCTAGGAACTGAAAATTATGCAAAGTTGTGCTGCCATAGGCATTTATGAGTTAATGAATTTATCATGTTGTTCCCCCAGGTGATCAAACAAGTGATAACCACCGATATTGCTCAGTTGTTGTTTGGCAAGCTTACTTACTCACCACTAAAAAAATCGGATATTGCTTGTATTTTTTCAGAAGGCGGTTTATGTAACCCTAAAACATGCCTTACACAATACAAAAGTGGGCAATACTCAGCCGCCCTCTGAGGAACCAAAAGCAATAGTTCATATATTCTAACAACTCTTACTTTAGATCTAGTATTACGACTGGGACATACCTTGTCCTGGTATACAGGTGGTCTGGGTTTACGGCGGGACATATGATGTCCCATCAATAAAGCTTGTAACATCATTGTTGTTGTTGATACATCGTTATGGGATCGTTTATGGGTCTCTTAGACTTTCAGACTGAAAAGTTATTTCATCGTAATAATAACTTGGAGTAGAAATAACTGTTCCTGGTAATGAGGTGCACTAAACTGATTTTTTTTGCAGTATTGAAAGGGTTAAAGTTTCAGAAACAATAAACCCAGCCATAAGTGGCGGTGTAATTAGAAAGTTATAAAACATTGCCCCCACAAGCGGAGTTTCTACTGATGCCATTTTAATTTTAAGTCCAAAACACTTTTAAGGGGGTTTAGGGGTTCTCCCCCTCAAAATATTTTTATTATACAGTAATACCCCGGAATTACGCGATAGGTGGGACCGAGTGATAACCGCGTAAGTCGAATTCGCGTAAGTCGGGGTACATTTTCCCATAGAAATACATAGAAAATTTGTTCAATTGGGACCAGAGAAAAAAAATCCTCCCTTACCTTAAGACCTTAAGGGAGGCCATGCCATGACATTTACGAATAATGCTGGAGTTTAGGGACTGAGCGTTTTTCACAGCTTCGAGAATTTTGCCTCTTGTCTTTTAAAATCGTTCTCACTCCGGGAGATCATATTTCTTGGCTAATTCCCACACTTTAAATTTACCATCCAAAGTCTTTGATTAAATTTAATTTACATTCCAACGATAAAGTTTTCCGCTTTTTATTTGATTCCGAAGAATCAAATCTACAAATGCAATGAACAAAGTTCAGATCAAGAATAGAACACCGGGGAAATGTGTTTCAGAACATAATTCAATCGGAATTTATTTTATCAAGTGAGAACTAGTATTCTTTTATTTTCACCTTTTTTAAGATACTATAATGTTTGTATTCCGTAGAGCTGGTAAGAACTTGGATGACAAAAAAAGGAATATGAAATAAGAATATTTGAGCAGATAAAGGGTTGGGTGTTGTGCGATATTTTAAGACAATTAGGAAAGAAATTTGAAAATTTCAAAACCGCATAACTCCGAATTCGCGTAAATCGGGGTAGCGTAAGTCGGGGTATTACTGTATTAGCATGTAAAAATAGCACTGTTTCTAGCCTAAAAAATGAAAAAGTTCGCAAATTTGCAAGTTTCTTTGATTTTTTGATTAAAATTTGTCTTTATTTAATAAAAAATATAAAAAATTCATGATAACAGTAAAAATTTGCAAACATTTTTTTTTTGAGGCCTGAAAAAGTGCTTTTTTCACATGCTAATATCTGATCTCCTTGAATATTTACGATATTTTCTTACAGCTTTCTTTAGTGTGTTTGTCATAATATTGACTTCATTTATTGGAGCCTGTTGTGGTCATTCTTCAAACTTTGGCCCACTTACTTAATTTAAACCTCCATTTATCATTTTATTCTACATTTTAGCATGTTGTTACCACACATTATCAATATACTCTTTCTCTTGTAGCAAATCTATGCTGTTACGAAATGGTTAGTCCAAAACTTAGCCAGGTGTAAAAGCAACCATCTAACTTCTCAAGAAGTTTTACTTACTCAACAGAACAAAGAACTTAAAAACCAGCTTTTGAAACAACGTAGTCAGTTTGAAGAGGAAAAGAAGCTTTATGGGGAGAAGATTCGAAATGAATGTGATTCTGAAATAATGGAGCATAAAGATAGAGCTCTAAATGCACGTAAGTTCATTCTTTATTTGTACTGTTATTTTTTTATCTAACCCTCAGTTAATGCATTATAGGAGACCAGGGGTGTAGAATATGTCCGAACGCCGGAACATGGTTCGGGGGAAATTCAGGCAGTTCTAGGGAAATTTTCGCCTAAGTTTATAAAGGAAAAAAACCCCTACAAATCCAAATTGTTATTAGAAACAAATATTTTGGATGGTTACAATATCATACCCTCCAAATTCTACGGAAATTAGGTGAAAATACGGATGTACAACGGAACTATATGCCAAAAAAAAAACAAGATTCCTTGGTGAGTACCTGAAAGTTGGCTTTTCCTTGTGTTGTGATTGATATGCCGGAAAAACAACGTATTCGTGATCGTGATGGAATCGGTGATTCTCACTAAAAATTGCTAAAAATCTCTTATTTAATCACATCAATGTTTCTGACTTAAAAAATTAAGTTCAAGGCAGGAGAGTAATACTGTAGATCAAATTTGGGAGTTTATAATTCATATTTTAAGACATTTTTGAGCTAAGCTAAAGTGACAAGTATATAAGAAGATATAAAGTCCATAAAAAAAAACTTATAGATTATTTGGTAATTATTGAACCTCACAGAAGTTCAGTAATTAAGAAAACTATATTTTATAATAACTCATTGTACTTCAGTAGTTACATAAACTGAAATGAAAATATGGGGTAAATTTTAATGAAAATATGGAGACATTTTTGGGGGAAATTTTGGCCAAAGTTAATAGTGTTCTGGGGAAATATTGGGCCCTGGAACATTTTCTGCACCCCTGTAGGAAACTGGTACTTGCCAGAATAAAGTATAATGACTAGTGATGGGTAAAACCTAAACTTTTAGGTATAAGAAATCTAGGTAATGGTTTTACGTATAGGATATTTTCATTTGCTGAATGCTATTGTATTGTGGCTAGATGCGAGCCACTGGGAGATACCGATCCGAAGGTCATACGACTCAAAAGTATACTTCAAAGTTATAATTGCTTCAGTCGGTATTTACACCCCAATTGAATAATCTGACATCTGACTTTTAAAATTTAAAAAAGTAGTTTAGATCACAAAATCTTTTATTTTTCATATTACATAGCTGCCAACTCTTCCATTTTAGCCGGAAGATTTCCGTTTTTCCAGAGAATCTTCTGTCGTCCGTTTTTCAATCAATTCTTCCGTTTTTTGCTCGGTTAAAAGATTTTTTTCTCATTAGTTATTAATCTGACTTAATTAAAGCTTAAAAGTAGTTGTTCTGCTGTTGGAAATAATGAATAGCTAGATCTCTTACACCCGTATCGACCATCTCGAGTTAGTTTATAGCTAACTCTATAGTAGGTTGTCTCTAGAGTTAAGCTAACTCTAGTAATAAGTTTTGAGCTTATTGACCAGCATCGAATTAAGATACTCTCGAGCTAAATGTAGGAAAGTAGGCCCGTTTCTGATTGGACCGTCACGATGGACAAGGCAATAGAAGGCCGCAAATACCTCACAGGTCATTTCAATGAAAAAAAACTATCTTAAAAAATTATTGATTCTAACTTATTAATAATTTAATCAGAATGTTCTCTTTAAAAATATTCAGAAAAAACTATTGTTTACCAACTTTCTACAAAAAAAGTACACAAATAAATTTTTTAAACTTAATATTTACCTAGTAACTCGTGAATACATCTAGTATTTTATAATAAATATTTTTTGGTTAAACAATACCAATTAAACCAGTCAAAATGATGAGGAAAAAAATTACACGGCACTCAATGTTTACAAACGATTTCAGATATCAGAATTAAATTTAACAAATTTTAGGCAAAGAATGTGTGAAATTCTAGCATTAAATAGTATTTTGTAAGTTTCTACACAGCACTTTTGCACATTATCCTTAATCCTTTCTGCTATACAATATGCTAACAAATCCCAGACGGCCATTTTGTTTTTGTTAACTCGAGACTAACTCGGGAGTCAAGTTCAGTGCTGTTTTTCACTCTAGAGTTAAGGTATTTTGGACTGGTCGATACCATTAACTGGAGAATGCGAGATATCTCTCCTAATACGAGAGTAACTCGTGTTGGTCGATACGGCTGTTAGTAAAAAAAATATTAATTGCATGAGAAAGCGGTTACCAATGCAGAATGTTTATTGACAGCTTGTCAATTAGTGTAAAAAATGCCATTCAAAAATTCCATAAAAAAATGGTTCAAAAACATAAATAATGGTTATTGACTGCATAGGTATAAAATTTAAGAGATTTACAAAGAAAAAAATAATTTTTGTTCATACCTGTTAATTTTTTAACTAGTTGATAAATACATAAGGTGTAAAAGTTGACAAACAAGCAAAAAAAATTCAAATTTATTAATTTTAACCAATTTCCAAAAATTTTCTCTTCACTGACTTAGGTGTAAGAAGACTGAATGGTATTTTCCTACAGGATCACCCTATTTATAGAAGAAGTTTTGAGAGCAGTATTTGAATTAAAAAATGGGATCAACTACAGGACCTCAACCTGAAGTTTTTAAAAGTTTCAATTTAAAAAAATGGACTGAAATCTATTAAAATAGCTACAGAGCAAGAGCCGATAAAAAGAGGTCAAGTTAAAATTAAATGACATTGGAAATGTTGGAAGCTTCATACCTGGACAATTGAAAACTCCGAAATATCTTTCAAGACTACAGGGAAGTATTCCAAGGGCCAAATATTTATAAGGCTTGATACATCAAACCAAATATCAATTAGATCCCCAGGTGCCATGCATAATTCTAAAATCTAGATGGGTGTCAAAAGCCCTCTATTGCATGACAATTTTCTGAAACTATTAGCTAGTATTTTGATTTGATTAGTGGAAACTTTTCACTTTCACTTTTATTATTCTATTTTCCTCACTATAGTCTTCATCTAGTATTTTAGCTCATCCTCATTAGACCAAGGCATGTTAACTTTAATTTCTTTTATAAAACTTTCGTCAAAAATTCAAATGTCTCAGGGTTTAAGACACCAAGTTCTTAAACAATGGTACTGTGGTTATAACTCTTGATACTTCTGCATTTATTTTTCGTAATTAGTTGCAAATTTCTTTGGTGCATTAAATCAAACATTAATTTTGATGGTTATTAAGGTAATACAAATACTTCTAATGGTATGTATCTATATCTGTAAGAGTTAGAGGGAATTCGTATCTGAAAAAGAAAATTTTCATGCAATAGAGGGCATTTATCATCTATCTAGCATGATGCATGGCACCTGGGGCTCTAATTGATATTTGGTTCGATGTATCAAGCCCAGTTATGAAGCTTCCAACATTTCTGATGCCATTTAACTTGACCTCATTATCAACTCTTGCTCCGTAGATATTTTAATTGATTTCAGTCCATTTAAAATTGAAACTTTTAAAAACTTCAGGTGGAGGTCCTGTAGTTGATCCCATTTTTAAGTCAAATACCGCTCTCAAAACTTCTAAAATAGGGCGATCTTGTGGTAAAATACACCATTCAGTCTTCTTACATCTAACTCAGTGAAGAGAAAAATTTTGGAAATGAGTAAAAATTAATAAATTTGAATTTTTTTCTGCTTGTTTTTTGTCAACTTTTACACCTTATGTATTTATCAGTAAGTTAAAAAAATTATTTATGTATTTTATTTGAATTATTTTAGGATAGTTAAAAAAATTAACAGGTAGGAACACAAACTATTTTTTTCTTTGTAAATCTCTTAAATTTTATACCTATGCAATCAATAACCAATATTTATATGTTTTTGAACCATTTTACAGTAGCTGAAAAATGTTAAGGAATTTCCTGACACTCCTTAAAAAATTGATATTGCAGGGAGAGTTAGTTAAACCCCTTGTATCGTTTGATCTGTAAGTTGTACATCAATCAAAGTCTGCCCTGGGCCTAGTGGCTCATCAGGCGGTGCCCATCTCCGTTTCCTTAGCCTTCGGGTCTGGGGTGCTAATTATTTAGCTTGTGTCCAGGCCGAGTGGCTAGCCCGACGCTGGACCCCCAGTTGATTCCCCAAGCAAGCTTGGTGCTCATTTTATCGACCCCGAAAGGATGAAGGGCTGAGTTGACCCATGACCAGCTACCCAAGCAGAAGTCGCATATCTGGGCATCGAACCCGGGTCGGTAATGCTCGTAGCCAGGCACGCTGACCACTACACCACCACGGCCACGTAAAGTTCTACATAAAAGTTTCAATTAGAAAAGTTGAAGCTAAATAAGTAATCTACAAAATGAAACCAGTCTTGTATTTTTACAACCAGCGGTTTGGATTTTACAGCTGAAAACGTGCAAAATGTGATTTTTTTTTGGAACTTTGGCGCTCGGGGGCGGGGTCTAAGTATTATTTTTTTGAGCTGAAACTTCTAGAATATTAGTTTTATACTAAATGGCACCTTTTTTTGGGGGGGGGGGGGGTGGCCTGAAAAAAAATTCAGACTTTCGTTAAAAAAACCCCACCCTAGTGTTATATAGATGTGCACACTTTTCATTATTTTCAAAATTCTTCAAATTTATACCCAAAATTTTTATATAAATAGGAGCACTTGAACAAAATAAATACCCAAGTCCTCAGAAGTACTTCAAATATGCCCTTTGCATATTGCATATTGTCCTTAACAATAATTACTGAAAATAAATCGGTTGGGGAGTTAGAAAAATATACAAAAGTAGGAATATGCTATAAAGATTTGGAATTTATTTCTCTATAAATCAGGTGAAAAAAAAATTAAAATTATAGATTTAGAAATTTAAAACATCATGATTAATTTGTTTAGATCCTTTGAGACAGAAAAGGTTAACAAAATTAAAGAAAATAAACTATCAATGAGTAACTATCAATAAACCCTCAAAAACTATACCCCGTTCCCATTTGGAAACATTTGCCTTGAATTGGTAATTACTCTCCAAAATTGGAATATAGAAAGCTACCTAAACACAGCATAATTATTTAAAAATAAATTTATATAAATTTATCAGAAACTAGCTGACTTACCCGGCCTTGCACGGGTTGAGTTAATTAATAAATATTTTTTAAAGGTTTTTCAAGTTATATGTCTTTTCTTTTTCTGGATTATAGCAGCCACTTATCATCCCGTCGTCTTTTTCGTCCCGGTTCCTTATTTTGAAAATAGTATACCCTATCCCGTCCCGCATTTAACTTTGGCTGATACCTTGGTTGTAAAAGAACAATACCATTGAAATCATCAAGTTTATCATGTTATAAGTATTTTCTTTTTCTGGATTAGCAGTGACTTATCATCCCGTCGTCCCAATCGTCTTTTTCATCCCGGTTCCTTACTGTGAAAATATACCCTAACTTATCCCGTCCCGCATTTTACTTTGGCTGTTTACCTTGGTTGTAAAAGAACAATCCAATTGAAATCATCAGTCTTTTGAAATCTAGAGTTTAAAATCTTAAACAAAATTTTTATTTGTTTCAAAAGTATTTGCGATGTCCTTTTAAAATTTCCAAAATGATATTAATTTAATCAAAAAATAATCCCTGTGTAATTCAGTCAACACCTCCCGCCGCTAAAGCAACATATTTAACATTACCTAATTTAATTTATATTCAAAAATGATAAAGAATTCATTTTTCATTTGTATGATCCTACATCTCCAAAAATAAAAACATTTTTATCAAAATAATAAAATGTTGTTAAATCTAATTTTCATTTAGTTATAGTCTAAGAGCCAGTAAACAGCTGATGACACATATTTTAGGAAAGCCTTAAATTTTCTCACTGAGTCAGTGGTACCTACCGTCCATGAGGTGGGGGTTAGTTAAGCCCAGTCGCGGTAGGTTCAGCGTTGCGCAGGTGTGTCAGGTGTGTTAATTTGATGAATTAAAAAAGTATTTTAGGAAGGCTGCCGTTTTGACATGTCAAAATATATTATTATATGTACTCAAAAACAAAATGGCAGACAATTCCCATGGTTATGACGTCATGGCAGACCATTTAAAAATTTAAAGTAACGAAATGGTGGTAAAATAGTCGTCATATACGGCATTTAAAGCACCATTTATACTAGTGTTGGCAAGACTAGTGCAAGGATCTTCAAGTTTCGTCATACTTCCTTGCACTAGTCTTCCAGACACTAGTGTAAATGGTGCTTTAAATGCCGTACATAACGACTGTATTACCATCATTTCGTTACTTTAAATTTTTAAATGATCTGCCATGACGTCATAACCATGGGAATCGTCTGCCATTTTGTTTTTGAGTACATATAATAATATATTTTGACATGTCAAAACGGCAGCCTTCCTAAAATACTTTTTTAGTTCATCAAATTAACACACCTGACACACCTGCGCAACGCTGAACCTACCGCGACTGGGCTTAACTGACCCCCACCTCATGGACGGTAGGTACAACTGACTCAGTGAGAAAATTTAAGGCTTTCCTAAAATATGTGTCATCAGCTGTTTACTGGCTCTTACAGCCATATTCACAGCCATCAGCGTCAGTGTTAAATCCTCGGTCAAAGAAGAATTCCACCAATCAGAGTCAACGGAAAGCTACTTTTTCTTTTTTTAACCGCTGGTTAACCTCGACCCTGATGGCTATGAATATGGCTGTTAGACTATTATGATAGCCAACTTCTTTTAAAGCTACTTTGAGAAAGTAAAAACTGTTTTCTAGTAATAATAAATATTTAGTGAATGTAAGTCTAGTAAACCATGCCCCATGAAACAATGAAATAATTTCAGCTATGTTTCTATGGAAACCCTTTATTTAGCTTTTGCACAAATATATTTATTTTAGAAAAAATTAAAATTACAAATAAAGGAAAATATTGTTTCAAAATTAATTATTTGAATTTATATGTTTCCTGAAAATAGTTATAATTTTTAAATTGAAATATACACGGTTTTTCGTCTTAATTTGTTATAAATTATGAAATTTTTGAAATTATATTTGATTAAATGTGGCCATACGAAACCTCAAGAGAGAAATAAACCTACTGCAATTTATGCATTTCAACAATGCACAATGCTATTTCAATGGGAAAAACGGAGTCGAAAAAGCGCCGAAAAACAGGGAAGGAGTAGTTGGATTTTAAAATCGTTTCTTAGTGCGCGTCGCATAGCTGAGAGGAACGTCTCTGTCAAATTTCAAGCCTCTGGGTCCAGTAGTTTCGGAGATTTCGTGTTGAGTGTTCCTTACTTACCAGTGAGTGAGTGAGTCAGTCAGTCAGTCAGTGGTATTTGGCTTTTATAGATATAGATTAAAACTTGTGCAACTTTTGGAAGAGCCAAAAATCAGTAATCAATCAATCAAATTTATTTACAACAAGACACATAAAAAAAACATACACACAAGAAAAATAACAATAAACATTGATCATAATTGGCTATCCCAAAGTAAATGGGCGTCCATGGGTAAATGGCATATCTAGTATTAAAATCAGATCAAAAACAGTGGAAGCCCTAAGAAGTACCTACTCAGCATTTCCAAGCTTGCGCCTGTGGACTTGAGCCACGGAGGTGAGGTACTGCTACCTGCACCACCACATATTCGCTCGCACAACCCCTTTTTACAGGAGGGACACATTCATTCATCCCACAAGGACAGAAACTAGCATCCGTGCCAAACGGGGATTCAAACCCCAAACGTATGGCTTTGCAGTCAGATGCTCTAACCACTAGGCCAGTACGTCAGCCCTATCTAATGAATCATTTGATGTATCAAACAATGGGATTTTCTCAAGTAAAATCGAATCATAAAAGAAAAAGCATACAATTGTTTTTAACAATCAGTTCAAAAACAAAGGGGAAGTAATGCAACTTTATGTTCTATGCAGTAGTTTTTCTGTTTTTAAAAGCAACTACAACTTATTTTAATCAAGCAGTATTGTAATTGTAAAGTAAAAAACAGGTTCCTGAAATTTTTTTAAAAAATTCCTAAAATTTCTCCCGTAAAATTTTAATGAGCTCACTATTATAGGCCTGACACCAGGACACATCAAGGGGCAATCATAGAAGACCAGTGCCATACCCCAATTTTTTAGGATATTTCATTTTTTAATGGTAAATGATGTTTTCAATGTAATCTGGGAGAGCATTCATTGAATGAAGTGCATGAAAGAACAATTTCAATGAAGTAAACTTTAAATACTTCTTTTTGTTAAGCTGCTGCAATTTCTTTGTTTTTACAATGGATTTATTTTATGTTGTTGATTCTTGACTTTTTTCTTCTAGATATGCTGCTAAGAAACATTGGCATTGATTCTAGTGAAAATATGCGAAAAAAAGAAAATGAATTTGAGAGTAAGCTTTGTGAAAAGCAAACTTTACTAGAAGAATATAAGGAAAAATTAATTATGATGGAAGCTGAAAATATTGAGCTAAAAAAAAAACTTGAAAGTTTCGAGAGAAAGCTTCCTGAAAAGGAAAATTTGCTGGAAGAATATCAAGAAAAATTAAGGATGATGGAAGCTAAAAATAATGAGCTAAAAAATGAACTTGAAAGTGACTGCATAAGTAGAGCTAAAAGATATTCATATGTACGTAAATTCAATCATTGAATTTTCTTACTATGTTTGTTACGTAAAGCTCATTAATATTCATAAAAAAACAGTGGAAACATAACTTTCCTCTTCATCAGTAGTGTTAAACATGCTGCCATCAATGAGATTCATAATAGTCCATGGCTTTAAGGTTTATTCAAGATATCATCTAATCCAAATAAAATGTACAAATATTTTAAATATATTCATGGTTTAATGTCAAAAGAGAGGATATAGTCTGTATTTCCTTGCTAGGCGGTTAGTACAACCCCAAACAAGTGAGGCCATTTACTCCCTTGGTCCCTAGGGTTGGGGAAGTATATAGAGAGAAAACCAAACAAACTGGTTAATTCTCCCCAATAACTACCTCACCTCCCTTTCTTCCTCTTCGAAGAAGTTGCTTAAGTAGCCAAGCTAGCAACCCAAATATCCTGCACCTCTACTCAAACTTGGATTTCCCCAACCGCCTAGCGAAGAAATGCAGACAATAGTACTTCATCTGCATTGTTATACAATAAGCTGTTGAGAATGACGGGTGAAAGTCTGTCTGAAATTTAAAATTTCACTATTATTTCCAACTCTATATGGTGGAGTTTCTCAAACTGTGGGTTGTGAGTCAATTTTTGGTGGGTCACGATAAGATTTTAAAGGCAAGTCTAAATGTATTTCTTTTCATAACTCTTCAAAGGTGATGTTGGTTTTAAACATTTATCAACAAACCATATTGTAAAAAGAATAAATAGGGCAAGATAAACGAGACTACTCATTGTCGAAAACGAAGGGCAAGTAATAAAATATGAGTCACTTTAATGTGCGGATACTACAAAGTACAAAATTTGTTCAGTTATTCAAATAAAATCAGTGTTTCTAAAAGTAGGGCACACTCCTCACGGGAAATTTGTATGAATTTTCTTATGAAATATTGTAATTAAAAATTCCCCCAAATTACTAAACAATGACTTTAAACCCAGTTTTTAAGAATAAAATTACAAAAATCTTTCAGGGGAGGGCCCTACACCCCTTTTTAAACATAGAACCATAGCGGCCAACTCTCCCGATTTTTTCTGTTATCTCCCGGTATCCCGAAAAAAATAATAAAACTCTCAAATTTCTTTCTGAATCAAATTTGAGGATTTTCCCGTCAATTTTCAATATTTTAACCCATATAAAGTCCAAAAAGCATCAAAAGAATGTTAAATCTAATCAAAGTTGCAATAAAATCATAACTTAGTTTTCTTCCGAGGACTTAAGTGCAAGCTGTTTTGTGCAATGTTTAATAGAAAAAGTTAATAAATAAAAGTTCAAGTAGCATTTCTGTTGTGAGAATCTTTATATAGTATTATTTTTAAATTTGTTTTTACTCTAAGTCTTAGAGAAGTACTGTATTTCTACCAAAAGTAGATGTCGTGAAAATCTCCCTAATTTGTGTGAAAGTATCCCTAATTTTATAGTACTATCTCCCTAATTTATGTTTTTAAATGTTGTCCGCTATGTAGAACTCATTGTTTCTCACAAAATTTTGAAATTTGTAAGCTCAGTTGATGTAGGGGGCATGAGGAAATTAAATAGGATTGCATGGGAAGGGAGGTTGGAAACACAAATTCAAGTGTTCTTTTTTAGCCAGGTTAGTGTCTGAATAATTATGAAGATGAGGTGGGTAGGTTATGTTTTTAAATACTTGGTTGCGATGTTCAGAAGTTTGAGAACCCCTGCTATATGATATTAACATTTAATAGTAAAACCTGTAGTAGATATTGAATGATCAATTTTAAAAATGGGTACATTGATCCAGTCATTGTTAATGTATATATAAATTAATATTTTTTGTTATCTTGCAGTGTTATGCTTGCCTGAAATCGGCAACAATATTATGCTGCCCTAATGCCTCCTTCTGTAGCGAGAATTGCCAAAAAAAGTGTAAAGACAAGCATAAAATGAGCTGTTTAAAGGGAAAAAATTTGGTAACTCAATATTTAAATTTCTTGAATGAAACAAATATTTTTACTCTGTTAATGGTGATTTATGTAATTGAAGTCTAAGGGGGGATTTCTGAACCAAAGAAGTTCTCCCTTGAAAATCAGGAGATTAACATAGATCAATCATACATTATATGAACCTAAACTATACTCTATTCATTTAGAATAGGACACTGAAAAGTAGTGCTTCCCCCCTTCTAGAAGCGTAACCATAGTTATGCTCTTTGCACAGCCTCAGTGACTGGTGTGTTTGTTGTATTTTTCCTACTGCAGTTGAGGCTGGCTAAAAAATCTAATGCCCATCATTGGGAGCTGTTAATATTTTATCGGTAGACACATCTGTAAACCAATTAGAACTGAGCGGGATAAATTGGGCAAAATGCCAGCAATGATATTGCAATAGTTGTAGAGTTCTGATTCGTTTAAAGTTCAACCAATGATAAATTAACAACTCATCAAATTGTTGTCTTGATCGTGATCGTTCGTCTTGTATATTTGAAGAAGTATTTTTTGAAAGGTCTTCCTCGTCCTTGGTGTATTTCGTAAATGGTAATCATGGTCAGATAATTCAATGATTCGGATAATCAAGGTTCTACTGTGCTGTTATAGTTTCGATAATTTCAGTGAAAAAATTATCTAACAATCAGTCTTTTCCGTAAAGGCCAAGGCATAGCTGCTTTGTAGTAGTTAGGTGGTGAAAAATTAGCGAGACTTCTTGGTCGCTTTGACATTGATAGTTGCCATGAATACTGATTCGATGGCGGGGGAAGGAAGTATTTTCAGTTGCCTATTCAAAATGAATATTGGGCAAATTCGATGCTTTTAAGTATCGATTACTTTTAGATATTGAATACTTAATCATTTACTTTAAGATTTAAATAATTTGGAAATTTTTGAAAGGAAAATTCTCAGAAAAATTTATGGCCCAATTATGAATGATAATGGAATCCAAATTAGGACAAACAGAGAATTGAAGATCTTGGTGAAAAATGAAACTATAACCCGTTTTATTAAAGGACAGAGATTGGCTTGGTTGGGTCACATTGAAAGATCTGATGACATAAGCAGAGTTAAAAGGACGTTAAATTGGAAGCCAATGGGCAATAGACCTAGAGGACGACGCAAAATGAGATGGTTGGACAATGTTCTTAAAGATCTCAGAACAATGAAAATAACCAACTGGAGAAAAAAGGCGTTTAATAGAGTTGCCTGGAGTAGATTGGTGCAGCAGGCCAAGGCCCATTAAGGGCTGTAGAGCCGAAGAAGAATCAGTTACTTTTAATCACTACTTTGCAAAAATGAAAAAATTAGTTTTAAACAGTTATGCAGTATTCAAAAAGGTTTGCCTAAAATAACTGAATGCAATTTTAAAAGTGTGACCCACTGCAAGAGCATGTTGTCAAATTCAAGGAACATGACATGATTTAACACAAGGGAGAAGGCCAAAGTAAAACTAAACATATTTATTAATGTAGTGGTTATTTCCACGAAAGTTGAAGCATACGCAGATGTAGGGGTTTGTAATTACATAAACATTATATATTATAAGAAGAAGAAGAAATTTTATTGTTTCTCAGGCCGAAGCCCGCTAACAAAGGTGGGTACAAATACATATAAATGCTTTAAAAAAAAGCTATAAATAAAAAATGCAAACAGTGTTAAGTTTAAGTAAGAAAAGCTAAAAAGCCAATGTGATTTATAGAAATCGGATATTTTTCTTCTCGCTCGCAAAGAAGAAACTATCATTATTTTGCTCGGCGCAGGGTCAGGGCTGTTGACACATCAGCACCTCTCCTCCAGATTTGCGTGCTAAATTCTTTAAATTTTGATTTGATATGATAGAGCAAAGTTTTGATACCTCGTTCGGTATATTTCCGGGTGTTGATCGACCTGGAAAGACATTGTTGGCAAGACGGCGGAGTGTTTTGACTGCTGTGCTTAAAGTGAAGTGATTACTACAGCATTATATAATGACTGATAACAGAGAATTATAAATTGAAAAGGGATAAATAGTAAGAATAAAGGGGAAAATATCCTTTTTGAAATAGTTTAAAGCTAATAAAAATGGGAAATTTTAGTTGGGGGTGCTGCAGCTCCGCAGCCCCTATGGACAAGCTGCCACTGGTAAGTTGTTTGGGTCACCATGTATTTTTCTAATTTGAATTTAAAAGTTTAAATACATTATTTTTGTTAGTTCTCAATAGAAGATCAAAGTTAACACTTCAATCAATGATGAAAATTAATTAATATTTCTCCCTTTTATTATTAACCCAACCTAAGCCTAAGTTAATCAGATGGTTGAAGTTTTATTTTCCATGTTTTTGTTTTAGGTATATCAGAAAGAATGTCATAAAACGATCGAAGTTACTACTAGATATGAAGTTAAAAACAGTAGAGAAGAAGTTAAAAACATAAGAGAAGAAGTTAAAAAAACAAGAGAAGAAGTTAAAGAAAGGTCCCCTGTGAGTAACTCATGAAAGGTTATATAAAATAATTCTTGGTGCATTACCCTGCATAATTCATAGCAAAATGTTAGACTGTAATAAAAAAGTTTTAACTTTTAGCAAGAATTATTTTGAACCATACATTTTTTCAAATCTCTACTGGATGTTCTCTGCTGCTTATGTTTTAGAACACAATTAGACTCCATAGGACTGTGAAGGACCTAATCATTTGTTTGCCCTAAAATAGATTTTCTTTAAAAATCTATTATTAAGTATCCTTGAATACTGAAGGTCATAAAAATACCAAAACACAGTACCAAGCAATATTATTTATTCTAAAAATAGAAGAGTGTAAGATTATATTAAGTTTTATTTAAAAAATTACATACTCTCTAAATTAAAAAAAGTTGTTGGCGCCGCTGTTTCAGAATTTTTTATTTTTGAACTCTTTGACCTCTCACAACCCAAAAACTACTTCACAGAAATTTATGAAATTTGAAGCGTTTGTAGATAATTGTTTGGAGAACATTCTCGAACACACACACACAAAAAGCTAATGGATGTGATTATTAGTTCTGGGGTATTTTTAAGGTCAAAGTTGAAGTTTTTGATTTTTTAACAGGATAATCCAGTTCAACAAATAGTTTTAGTCAGCTGCTAAATCTATTAGCAGCTGAATAATGTTTTTTTGCAGCCACATACTCTGATGCATGAAGATGTGCACTAAGTCACCCTATTTTTCAAATTTGGTTTAGAATAATTAATTTTTAAATTTTTGACACTCTTTCGGTTTTTCCGATCTAAAAGAAATACTAATCACAGTAGGAATATGATTTTTTAACCAGTTATGCTCTTATTTTTTTAGAAAAAGATTGGCATTTAATTCTTTAAGAAATTTAAATTAGTTTTAGAATTATTATGCATCAAAGTTTAATTTTTTTTTCATAGTTTTAACAGGTCTTCATCAGACATGTTTATGATGTTTATTGAAAAATTTTATATTTTACTAGCTGATATGCCCGGCCTTGCACGGGTGTAGTGTATCTATTTATTTTTTTTAAAGTTTTCTCAAGTTACATGTCTAATTTTTCTGTAACCTCAATTACCAATCATCCCGATGTTCCCGGTAGTTTTTCTTATCCCGGTGTTCCTGGTAATTTTTCATATCCCGGTATTCCCGGTAATTTTTCATGTTCCGGTATTCCCGGTAATTTTAAATATCCCGGTGTTCCCGGTGTCTTTTTTCATGTTGGTGTTCCCTGCGCCCTTTCCATCCCGGTTCCAACTGTTTATATTTACTCAAACCCATCCGGTTCCTATGTTGCACATTTATAGTTTCCCCTAGTAAAATATTTAATTTTAAGGTTTCCTTCTCATTAACAATAGAGAGTCAAGCAGATCTACTCTAGTAGAAAAATAAGCATTAACAATAGTGAGTCAAGCAGATCTACTCTAGTAGAAAAATAATCATTTTTAGCCATAAAAATGTTAATTACAGGTTAATATTCGATTTTCGAACTTGGAAAACTTTGTATTTATAACACAGGGGAACAATTTTTAACATAATTTCTGTTGACTTCGATTATTTTGCTGTTTTAGAAACACTTTTAGCCCCTGAATCCAAAATTAAAATTAGTTTTTGTCTATCACGTCAACTTTTTGAGATACAGGGTACCCCCAAAATGCGCATAAAAAGCAAAATAAATGACTGAATTATTAGTTGACTTCTTACTTTACTTTTTATTATTATTAATGCAAGAGAATGCTTGCTCGCGCCAAGGGCGGGTCGAGACCAAATTTTCGGAGGGGGCCATATCAGAGTCAGACGATGTAATACTTTCCAAATTTTCAGGGCTTTAGAAAAATTTCGCATCGCAAGTTTTAAGCAGCTTTTTAGGGGGGGGATTATAGTATAACTTCAAATAATTATACTGTAACCTTTTTCCTATCTCAGTGAGTACTTAGAGAATATCCAGAGATCATGCCATTCTTTTAGAAAGTGGGGGGGGGGGCGAAACATTTTTGTAGGGCCATAACAAGACTTTTGTGTCGCGAGGTGATTTGGACCCAATTATTTTTCCCAAGGTCTTTTCCGAGTATATCATAAATGAAATGCAAAACTTTGTTAAGGTATGAAAAGTTTTTATCAGTTAATGCTAGTTCCTAAGTAAAATGGGGGGTCTGGGGTCCTCCCCCAGAAAATTTTGTGAAATTTGGTTTCAAGTAGAAGTCTTTTACTCATTTTTGTACATTTGGTACCCATTTGAGAACACATAAAGGGGATCACTTCTTGTACTGGGCGGAACCACCAGAAAATTTTTGAAATTTTTCCTCTAAAAATAAAGTTTCAGCTGATTTTGAGACCTTGTAAACCATAGAACTTTCAAGGATAAAATTATAAATAGATACCAAATTTTCAAGGCTGAGGGTGCTCCCCAGAAAATATTTTGAAATATGCCCTTTTAAACTACAGTATTTCGTCTATTTTGAAACTCTTTGTGGGGAACACCCAAAAGAAAACAGCTTCTTCTAAGCAGCAGAATTTTCAAGGGTATAAAACAGATGTAAAATTTTAAAGGGGGGGTTTGGAGTACTCCCATTGAAAATTTTTTGAATTTTAGCTTTAAAAAGTGTTTTTTAAGCTATTTGTTAGAGTTTCTCGGGAGGGGGGGCCATGGCCCCCAGCCCCCCTCCTCTGGACCCGCCCATGGCTCACACGAATATGTCAACCCGAAGATCGTCAGCATTCCATATGCCAACTTCTTCACCTCACTGTAGCATTCTGGAAGAAAATTCCATGCACCGAATATGAGGGCCTCAACTCGCGGAATTTCTTTTAGAGAACTTGTGCTGCCCGATGTGCATGCGTTTTTGGACCTCCAACTCTTCCAAGTTGCTCTTGAGTTCCGTGAACTTGCCACTCCACAAGTCTTTGGTTTTCAAATCAAACAATTATTGCATTTGAAGCGATCCAGTTTCAAAACTGTCAAATTGTTCAAAAATTGTCAAACTGTTCAAATTTATCTCATTACGGTCATGTTAAGTGTTGGGATTTGTAAATAATGATTATGAAAATAGAAGCTATTGAGAAATTAGGTACTTAAAAATATATTTTCTTATTTTTTTAAAGGTTTTGATAGTAAATTATTAATTTTTTTGTATGGAACTGGAGAGCCGCAACTTTACAGCAAAAGAGCCGCATGCGGCTCGCGAGCCGCAGGTTGCCGACCCCTGCCCTAGTTATGTATATAGGGTTTAAGGTTGAACAATTTATTATTAACAAAAATAAAAATCTTAAGTTTTCTTAATTAATGAAGATGTATATTTTCTTTAAAAATCGAATTTACTAATTTAGTTATTAAATTGTATTCATTAAGGAGACAAAAATTCCTCAAAAATGCATTCATATATTTTAGTTAAAGCCAATGTACTTAAATAAACTGAAATTTTTCAACTTATATCAATTTAAAATAAATGAATGGGACTATACATTTTGAGATAAGTCATCTTTCATGTTGGAGGCATTGAAAAGAAAGGTAAGGTGCATTTATCTTCATCATAAGTTTTCAATTCTTTTTCATAATTTATTAAAATGTAAGTAAAAATTTCTAATAAAAGTTAACGTTCTGTTGATTACCATGCAGTATAATAAAATTTGACCTTCAAAAGATGTTTAGATATATCATTGAGAGAATTACTTTGTATTTTTTATCATATAACTTTACATATCCAAGTGTACCACCATTAATTCCAAATTCTCTTAGTATGCCAACAACCAAAAAAGATAGAGAATCACTGACCTATGACAAAAGACTCACAAATGACTCAAAGCAAAAGAAATTTTTTATGAGTAGAAAACTTTTACTCTGCTTGCCTACATCTATATTTGAAATTATTTTTAATTGTTTATTCATTTCACACATTAGTAACTTTTTTATTATTTTTGAATTTAGTTTAATAAAATTGGAGGATCACAGTATCACACTATCATAAAAAGCAAATTGCACCATACTTGCACATAAATATAGAAAGTATAATACAAATGAAATCGGCACATCTTTCTCCAACAAGAATGTAGTCTGTCTTAAGAATTTAATTTTATAAACTTGTAGTTTTACCATAACTATTATTTGTTCTTGTGATGTATAATAACCTCCCCTCAATGAGAGTCTCTCACCCTCAAATAAAAATTAATACTGTAGAACCTCTTTACCCCAGATAAAGAGACCCTATGCAATACAACAACTGTTGATGAAAGCAGGGGCGTAGCCAAGGGGGGTCCCTGGGTCCAACCCCCCCCCCCTCTGGGCCTGACCCAAAAATTTTTAGACCCTATTTTTGGTGTTATAATTACCAGTGGTTACTGAGGAGAGGGTGTATATAAAAGTGCCTGAAAAACACTCATTTGCTTGTTAAAAATCTAAAATTTTCCGGGGGGTAAACTCCTGATCCCCCAGTTACAATATGCTATTTTGAAGGGTCGGCATTGAATTAATTGCATTTTTGATTTTATGTTGAATTATTCAGGGAGTTAGATTAGAATTTCATACCAAAAAAATTGTTTATGAACTACTAGTCTTTTTAAAGCTGTGGAATTTTGAAAAAGGTATGAAAAAGCTAATGGGTTTGATTTACTAAAATTAATAATATCAATTGAATATTCTTATACATTCTAATTCTTATAATATTCAGTTTATATGTGAATCTTTGACTATTCACTTTTTTAAGCAAAATAATTGCTTTTGCTTTAGTTTCATTTGTTAATTTATCCATACTTATAATAAAACGGTCTATGAAAATATTGAAAAAAATTTTTTTTGTATTTTAGTTTAATTTTCTATATGAATCATCAAAGCAACTGAACTTACAATGCACTCCTAAATACTTACTGTTAAATCTTCCTCTTCCTACATTTGTAGATAGGAACCCAAAAGAGTGAAGAAAAATCTCTGGCTTTACAAGGAGTGGTGCTCTTTGTTTGTAACACAAAGAGTCTCAAAATGAGCTAAAACACTCCAGATCAAATTTCCAAAAATTTTCTGGGGGAGAATCCTCCAGACCCCCCCTTTTACATGCCCCCTAGCTGCAATGTTTGGAGTTAAAATTTTTATTTTTAAAAATTTTAAAGATTCGCTAAATTAGTCAATTACAAAGTTGTAGAGCAACATCGATTTACTACGAAAAGACACCTTGTGCAGTGAAATGACTTGAATAGAACCCTTAAAACGCACGCTCAATTAGATAGAATTTCCCAATTTTTACCTCCTCAAACGCTTCTCATAATGCAAAAATAAGAAATTATCATTCTGATGACTTGGATAAATGACTAAAAGTATTCTTGGATAATAATAAAGCAAAGTGTCTCATTTTCGCGTTGAAAGTTGTTGCATTGGATAGGGCATGGTCCCTTTACTATACCAAGACACCACATTTATGAATATATCTGTAGGGGTTCAAAATTAAAGGGGATCTTGGGACACTCAGTATATTCTCTATTATAAAAACATGACTGTCCCTCTGCTTTTATTAAGTTTCTAAAATATAAGCTGCTATCTAAGTGATGCAAAATCAAGGTAATTTGCTGACCTTTTAAGGCACCAGGCAAACAAAGTTTTTTAGAAGATCCAATATAGCTACTGATGATTGTAAAGTATATATGGTAAGTAATATTTATTTACTTTGAATGAGAAAATTATCATTGACACACAAAGACATGTTCTGGGTCAGTATTAATTTTAATATATCTATGCATCTTGTACTTGATCATTTTCATATTTTCTAGGTTTTTTTTATGTAGTTTTATAGAAAGGATAACTCAGATGTAGGGCACTTAGCATGGGTTTAGCCGGGGGAGGCAGGCAGGGAGGGGCAACTGCCCCCCCCCTAAATTCTCAGTTTGTTAAATTTTTTTGAAAAACTTTATTAAAGCAATAGTGTATTTAAAGCAATAGTACATAATTTTCCTTGAAAACTGTGTGGCTTACAAGAAGCGGTTCTGTTCAACACAAAGAGTCTCAAAATGAACTAAAACACTACTTTGAGGGGCAAATTTTTAAAAAAATTCTGGGGAAGGACACCCAGACCCTCCATTTTTGAGCTCGCAGCAATTTTAAATTTAGAGATCCCATGTATTGCTGTTGCAAACCGCAGGTTTAGAATGCTGATGTATGAGTATTAAACTGAAAGTTTCTATACTACACAAAATTATTTGTTTACTTGTGTGTACTACAACTTTGTCAAAGTATTCAAATTATATTTATTCTTGCACATCCATATTTATATTATTGTAATTTAAAAGATAATTGTGTGTTAATGAAATATACAAGAAATAAAGCAGCTTTTAAAACTATATTTTTTGAAAGAATTGCTATTAATTCACGAGTTGATTTAAATTTTGGACAGCAATAGAGTTGATAATTATGAAACTCTAAAAAAAATTTTAATATTCAGGCTCCTCGTCCTCCTCCAAAAAAGGACAAGAAATGGAAAGAAGAAAGCCAGAAACATATGAAAGGTAATATTTCTTTCCATGATTATATAACTATAATATTCTATGTAAAATTGTATTATTTTTGTGGTTAAGATACTTCCATGATTCTGTGAATTTTTTAATTGTATCACTTGGGTCGAATTCTTACCCTTGTGTTCTTTTCTAGGGAGGCACATGTCTTAAGGATTTTCCAAACTATTGATCAATGTTCTTCATTACCATTGTAAACTTTTCCCTTTTACTCACTAATGACCTATGTTTATCATGGTTCAAAAAACAGGATTCTCTTAGACTTAATATCATTGACCTGTGTATTTAGTCTTACAGCCATATTCTACGCAAACGTTGTAACCCATTATTGTGTGGTTTACCTGGGGTTTTGGACTTTTTCGTACTCTTAAAAAACCAGATATGTGGTAAATCTTTAGCAGATAAATTTGGTCGTAAATCGTATTACTCTATTATCGGGCATGCCTAATAAAGCTATCTTTGACGCTCACTGGTTGCAGCCATATCTATTTGGGGATTTGTTTAACTGCCCGACAATTCTTTCCATAGTATAGCCCCTTGGTGGTGATGATGAGGATGTCAGGCAACTGATTGTTGGGATTTCGAACCAGACCAGGATTTGTCACCCTATTCACTCCCTCGATGCGCCTCTGGTAAGACCTGGATGAAGAGGGAGGTAACCTTTGCAAAGGTCACATTATGCATGTGTCTAGTGACTTTTATATTACCAGGTTAAATCACATGGTATGGTTTAAAACATGATAAACTCAATTGCATAGAATATGAGTGTTACATTGTTGCTTAAGGGGCAACATGATGTAGCTCAATTTTTGGCTATTTTGAATTTAAGCATCTATCTATATTCAAATTTTAACCCCAGATTGCCTGAAATAAACAGTTTTGTTTAAAAGGAACTTAAATATCTACCGAATTGTTATGGATCTGTCCATAAAAACACAATAAAGGAAGTTTGTTTCTCTCCTTTTTTTAAAAGTTGGGAAAATTGAGTTGTCATGTTATCCTTTTAAGTCCTTCCTATATTGGTCTGGCATTGTTCAAACCAATTTTAAAGTGCAAGATTATAACTTAAGTCCATATTTGCTGTGCATTATGTCAACTTAATTGCTAATAAATATACTATAGTAAAAACCATAAAAAAATAGAATCAACCATGTGTTACCCAATTTTAACTACCTTCTTAAATATCCTGTTTAATTTTTATTCCAGGAATGTTCAAAATTTTTTTACAAATCTGTTTTCAAAGTTCAAATGTTCCAAATATTTTTAGGAAGAACCTGCAAATAATGTATATGTTAAGGGTGATGTGATAAATCCAAGCATTATTAATAATGCCCACATATTTCAGGTAAAGTGATAAATACTAATTGATAAATGTCATTGAATTTATAACATAGTCTACCTCATTTCGGGCATCATTAATAATAATACCTGGTTTATTACTTTTCCCATAACATATGCAATTTTAAAGGCTAAATTAATTAATTCTAGCCTGAAATTCAAAAGGAATGTTCAGCTGTGTTTTTCTTGTTAAGGGCAATAGGTTTATTGTTAATGTTTTTGTTGCCATATAATTTTCTTCAGAGGACTAAAAATGTTCAATACCTACAATACTACTACAGTTAAGTTAAAAAAGGTATACTCATTTAAAGTAAAACTTAATTCCTCACAAGAAAAGAAATACTTCTCCAAGCTAATTTGCTCCATTTACATGTGAAACATTCTGTAATTCCTTATTTTAGTGCTTAATAAACAGCATTTAAATAGCTTAATAAGTGCATTTTCTTGATGAAATTTCACACTTATTAAATAACTGCATACCCCCCAAAACAAAGAAGTAAGTGGAATATATGGTGATCCTAGCACCACCAGATTTTAATTTTCACTTAACTGTTTCTCATTTTAAGCCCTTCTCTTCTTTAAGGAAGTAAACTGGTCTTTTAAATATGGTACTGGTCTGTCTTATGAACATTACCTTAAAATAGTTACTAAAAGTGGTCTGAAATGTTTAAATTGTTTCACTGCCTAGTTATGTTTTACTAGTACTTTGATTATATTAAAGAAATATATAATTTATATTATATATGTTTAATTATTATATATGTGTTGTATTAGTATGTATATGTTTATGGGATTTGGTATTATTGATGTGTGTTATTGGTAAAATTGAAACTTTTGGGTATCAGTATTTGAAGTTCCAAATAGTTATTGGTACAGCATTTTTAAAGTTACAATGCTGATAATTTTGAGTTCAAATTAGTTTTGTTACAAATGTGAGCTTACATGAGAAAGACACTAAGTCACATAAATCTTTTAAAAAAGGCTGTAAAACACCAGAAAATAAGAGGGGCCTTCGAGCACTCGCCAAGCTTAAAAGCAATCGGATAGCAAACATTTAAAAGAAAGTATGCATATTTTTCCATTGATACCTATCTATTAGATGTCCATTAAATGATAGATTGAATTTATTTCCTATGTTTATTGTGGGGGTAAATGCTACTCGTCCCTGGAACCAGATGAAAGGCCAATTTTAACAAAGTAACGAGCGAGAATAAGATGCAGGATTTCTATAAGAATAAATGTATTTTATTTACAAGCCAAAAAATTAGAACTCCAATAATAATTTTTAAAAGAAATCATTTTACGAGTGCATGTCTCAAGATGAAAATGCAGAATACATCACATCTCGTGCATGTTGATGCTGCAGTTACTAGTACCAGGGTTTGTACGCCTCCTAAAATTCCTGAAAAACTCCTGAAAATTGCTTTATTTTTCTAAGGGCCCTTAAAACTCCTGAAAATTAAGTTTTTTATCCTGAATTTTCCTTTAAACTCCTGAAATGTATCTATCCAAGAGCAAAAGGAAGTTTAAATTAGAATTTGGTGAAAGTTATTGTTTTTTAAATCAGTAAAATACTGTGAACAGATAAAATTCTAACCCTTTTTGCACTTTGTTCAATAATTCATTCTGAACTCCTTCTGCCCTTGATATTTAAAGTACTAGTAAGGCTAATAATTGTTCACATTACCTCCTAATTTTTTTGTAATTTACTCCTGAGAAATTCCTTAAAGACTCCTGAATTTTACCATCTTAGATAGAGTATGAACCCTACAAGTACTATTACAGCTACGTATTGTTGTAGCACTAGTATACGCCATATTATATTTCATTTAAGCTGACACCATAACAGCGGTTGGAACTAAAATATTTCATTAGACCAAGTGGAAAAAGAGAAGTGCTCCAAGTATGCCTTTTCTCTAAAAAATAGAGATATGATCTTTGTAGCACCTTGTGAGCAATCCAAATATCTGGAGAGAAATATTAATTTACTCATACATTTAAAAGTAAAATCTAAAATATATATATATATATATATATATATATATAAATATTTTTAATCATAAACTTATTTAGTATTCTTTCCAAGATGAAAAAGATGACAGAACTAAACTAGAATAACATTGCCAAAAAATATTGTAAAGTTTGATGTTACCTTTTACAGAGTAGTTGGGTCGTTTGTGATATAGTGTCTTGCTCCTGTAATTCCACAATGATTATTTGATTCTTAAAAGTGTATACCTACTGTATAGTACCATAGTATTGATTTAGCAAACACAAATTTATATGTATTTAAACTCTCAAGAATAGTTGAGCATTCAACTAAAATTTTACTTTCTATGTGTTCATATTTGTTTTATTAAGTAGTTTATAATTATTTAATACTGTGTATGTGTGCTCTGTGTTTTTGTGCAATTTTAATAAATGTATGTGGTAGGTCATGTGTTTTTCCACTTTATTGATTACATTTTGTTTTTACTATTAATCTTTTATTTCATATTTGTTATTCTAGGGCTAATAAGGGGTTATAGGGTTATATAAGCTAAATATAAAACTGGACTATCCTTTAATCACATCAACATATAAGACCCCACTCACATAAATAAATAATAATAAATAAATTTTATTTTGAAATCATAAACTCATATAGACCACAAAGGGACACACGCAGGTGCCCTTCCAAGTGGTACAATGGTCACGTAAATGGACATTTATTAATTAGATCACAAAAGAAAAAATATTCAAAGCAGGCACAGAAAAAGAGAATACATACAGAGATTACATAAAAAGATAATAACCCTATAATTAGGAAAACTAAAATTAAAAGAAAGAAAAAAGGGAAATACCCCCTTCCCTGGCAACTAGCAAAATGATCCGCCCTAGACAAAAAAATTACCTCAAAGCTCCAAAAAACTAGTCTTAATTTATAGTTATATTTAATTTTTTTTTTTAGATTCACAGTTTTTTTTTTTGGCATCATATTTAAAAAAAATGAAGCATCGTTGATTATATGTCAGTACAATTTTTTTTTTAAACTGACAATTAGATGCAAACCCAAAAGGAAAATCATATATACAAGAGAAACATAATTCTTATTGGATTTCACTATAAGTTCATTAAATTAAAAAAATTTTCGGTATCAGGTATTTCAAATAAATAATTTTTTATTAGTTTTTTAAAAGTAAATAAACTTACACTCTCCCTAATTTCATATGGTATTTTATTGAATATTAATGGAACGGGATATACAAAACTATTTCTTATTAGAGATTTGTTAGGTTTAGGTAAAAGCAAATTGGACTGGGCTCTAAAGTTATAGTTTAAATTCCGTATTTTAAATTCAGATTTATTTAAAAATATAAATAGCATGAGACGATATATAAAAAGTTTTTTGAATGGAAGAAGTTTTCCAGATGCGTCTGCATTCAACATTTTGAAAAATCTATTTTGAATATTAATTATAGGTAATAAATTTGATGAATAATCACCTCCCCATGAAATGATTCTGTATTGTAAAATGCTTTGAATCCAAAAAAAGTATTAATTGATTAAAAATTGTTTATTTACAAAGGTTTTAAGTGATAAAAAATATATAATTTAAATCTTAATTTTTGCATTAAATTATTTATGTGATTTTTCCATTTTAAATTTTGATCAATTAACAGACCTAAGTATTTTACTGTATCTACCTTTTCTATCACTGGGCAAGAGCAATTTGTGTTTCTGAATTTGCAGGAATGATATCTAATATTGAGATCAACATTACCTATTTTAGTTAAACTAAAAACTATGTATTTTGTTTTATTACTGTTTATTTTTAAGTCATTTATATCAAACCAATATTTAATAAATCTTCATTTACTTAATTTTTCAGAGTGTCATAATCATTTGCTGCATAGATTATTACTGTGTCATCAGCATATGTTAAAATTTTTCCTTTAATTTTGTTCTTTTTAGAATTCTAAATGTGTAATTTTGGTAAGTGTAAACTGCCAATTTTTTACTTGAGTTTAGGGTTGGTAATATTTGCCACTGGCAGAAATGAAAAAACGAAGCCCGGTGACACAGTGGTAGCGCATAGCTCTTCCGTGCCACAGGTCCGGGGTTCGATTCCCGGGTTCCGGGCTGGGCAAGGTCGACTCAACCTTCTTCAGTGGGTCGATAAACTGAGGACCAAGCGTGCTTGGGAACTAAACACTGGGGGTCTCGCGTTAGACTGACCTCCTAACCGGGACATATGCCTTGCACCCCAGAGCCCCACGGTTAAGAGAACGAAGATGGGCATCGTAGGCCTTGGCCCACTAGGGCTGTTGCGCCAATGAGTTTAGTTTAGAAATGAAAAAATGTGTCCTGTTAAAAATAAAAACCATGCATGCTTTTTAAACTACCCTTGTTCTGGCAAAATGCCCATCCCTGCTTCAGTTATACTTTAATAGTAGTTTTTCTTGGTACTTTAGGATTAGCTGGGTGCAGATATCACTAATCAGACATACTCATTACAATATTTTAAAAGCAACACTGTTAGTTGAGATATTTTGAATGTTTTTTTTATTTTATATTTCTTATTTTTAGCAATTTTTCAAATAACTTGGACCCAGCTAATCCTAAAGTACCCTTTTCCTTACATTCTAAATGCAAGTTTTTTTCTTATGATTTTTCAGATGATTGTTTGCTTTCTAAAGCCCAAAGTCAGTGGCGGATCCAGCCTGGACCTAAGGGGGGGGGCAACTACATTTTAACAATGTTGGGCGTTCTGCAGAAGAATTTTGAAAATTTGCACCTATTATTGCAAAATACTTAGATGATGCCCCAGGGAAAGAAGGGGGTCTGGGAAACTTTTTGGAAATTTTACCATAAAAAGTAGTCTTTTGACTCATTTTGGAACATTTAAGATGGGATCGGGGATTGGGATTTTAATTAAGGTCCCATCTTCCGAGAGAGATCCTAAAGATGAGCGGTCCCTTCTGTTCTAGATGGCAGTGGCGTAAATAGAAATTTATTTCGCGTGAGGAGCCCAAATATCCTCCAATAAATTAACTCATTTTTGGTCCAATGCTAGATATTTGCAACGAAGGGAGATGGCCTAAAATTATTCCTAAACCCTAATACGTATACTTCATAAGATTTATGTACTATTTTAATGCATTTTAGGTAAGATTTACATTTTGATGAAATTACTAAAAATGTAAAGCTAAATATAAAGAAAACTATTTTAAAAAGTATGAGTTATAAGTACAA
This sequence comes from Tetragnatha montana, assembly GCA_963680715.1. Taxonomy (NCBI): domain Eukaryota; kingdom Metazoa; phylum Arthropoda; class Arachnida; order Araneae; family Tetragnathidae; genus Tetragnatha; species Tetragnatha montana. The sequence goes on from OY796675.1 coordinate 41,132,097, forward strand.
AAAGAGGGTGTGGGGGTCCTCCGCCAGAAAATTTTTGGAAATTTGACTCTAAAACACAGGGTTTTAACTGATTTTGGTACCTTCAAAGCCCGATTTTCAGGGTGGGCCCGGGCCTAATGTGGTTGATTGCCCCACTGGTCTTCTCCCCCAGAAGATTTAAAAAAAATTAACTCTAAAAACAGGTTTTAAACTAGTTTTGGTACCACTAGCCTGAATTTTGAATATGCATTTTTAGATAGGATTTGCATTTTGATGAACTTAATGTAAAGAAGTTGTGAACACTTAAGTTCCAAATACAAAAGGGATCTGAGTATTCTCCAACAGAGAATTTTCGGAAATTTGACACTACAAAGCAGGATTTTAACTTCCTTTTGTATATTCCTAGCCCGAAATTCGGGGGCAGGACCTCCTCGCCCGCACCCTATACTTGTGCCTTGTGCCCATTTCAGGATTCTTGGTACTTAATTTGCACCCCCCCCCCTCAAGTGGATTGCTCTCTTTCAAGCAGGAATTGAGATAGCCATAAATTAGCTGTACTAAATTTCAGTACATGGCAAGAAGTAAAGCAAGGTGTGGAATGTATGACCAATGGTTATCTACGGGGGGTTTAATTCTCGGACTAACCCTTTCAAGGTCAGATGAGTGACAGAGCCCTTCCATACTAACTTATATGTTTATGCTTCCTATTTAGTGTTTGACTTTTCAATCTTCTCTTCCCTCTTACATTTTTTTCCTTTTCTTACTGTAATTTAAAAAAAAAAATACAAGATCCCAAGGGGGGGGCAAAAGGCCTGTTGCCCCCCCTCTGGATCCGCCACTGCCCAAAGTACAGTGGCGTAGCCAGGATTTTGCTTTAGGGGGGTCAAATTGTATCACTGAAAGTTAATTAAATTACTTTAGTAAAATGAATTACTTTGTACTAATCGAGCCTTAGTTTCTAGTAGACAAGACTAGGCAACTGAAAGAAAACACATTTAACCCAAACTCGACCACTCCGATAACTGGCAAATCACTGATTAAACTGTAATCCCTAAACCTTTAAAATCAATTCTTTCAAGTTGGCGCAATATGATCATACTTTATTCTTGTGCCTTAAAATACTAACCTAACCAATCCTTTCCATGAAAAAGGACGATATTACCTGAAGTATAAAGTTAATTGGAGCTGTCTAAAACAAGTTATTTATATGGAGCAATTGAAACGCACCATATCAAGGTATTAGAATCTTTTAAATAATATGCCCACCTTTATTAGTTCTATACATTATAACGATTTGGTAGTATCCTGCTAATTAACAAATAACAATTTTTGTATTACAAGAAAAATGATGAAATTCTACAAAGTATTTAATCCAAAAGTTACAAGAAATTATTAAATTAGTTTTTCTAAAGTAGAATAATCTGTAAAACTTGATCTGCAATCCACAAAATTCGCTGAAAGCACTTCCTGTCTACTAGAAGGCCTGATTCCAATGTAGTTCATTATCATTTGATTTTCCTTCGGCAAAAGAAAATAGGGACTTTAAAGAACAGCTTTCCATAAATATCAAAGTTAGCAGTGCTTCCATCTATGAATGGATTTGAGAACTACGATTTTTCAAATATTTGTGTAAAAAAATTCTTTGCTCTTCCTAGTAGGAAGCCGCAGTGACGTGACTTAACAACGTTGTTCTTGTCCTCCACGTCGTCAAGTGTGACGTCATATGCGAATGCTTCGCCCCTAACAACCTCTGTAGCAACGGGTGCCCCCCTATAGACGAGTATTTTCAATCACATGACTCGGACCTAACAACGGCCTTAGCAACAGAAAAAGTTACAGTTTTTTGTCCTACAGAGGTTAACAGTTACAGAAATGAATGACTAGCCGTGGAATTCTTCTATAGAGCATTTTCAATCACATGACTCGGCGTAACAACGGCCTTAGCAACGTTGTTTATTCGCCAAGTGACGTCATGTGCGAATGCTTCTATTGGATGCTTTTAGTTCCCGCCCCTAACAACAGCCTTAGCAACATTGTTTTTGTCCTCCAAGTGACGTCATGTGCAAATGCTCTATTGGAGCATTTGCTATCCGCTATCACGTGATCCCATACCTAAAAAACGCCTTAGCAACAGATAAACAACGGCCTTAGCAACAGTTAAAAGCCCTACAGAAGGTACACAGTTAAAAGAAAATCCTATTTTATTATGTTTTAAGGTCTATGGCTGAGGGCGCTAAAATGTACTGTGGCCATGAGAGTGATTGTCTGTATGCAATATTTTTGGCGTTGGCCTGGTTGGCCGTTGAGATGTATGTAAAACCGCCAAGCTTGTTTGTTTTGATTTTGAAGCGAAATCGCCCAGTCTTACATACATTCCAATTTACACAGATTGTTATAGGATGATGCGAGTAAAAAATTCATTTCTTTGACCTGATGTTGAACATATACTCCTCTTATTTTCAGTAAAATTTTCTTGTGGTAATTAAAGGAAAAGTATGTTGCAACATGCGCGTGGTTATATATTATGCATGGTGTTATTGTATTGCCTTTCTTCCGCATGTTTCTTTTCATTAAAATCTGATCTCGCCTTGGACGAAATCAACTTTCTTTGCAGAGGGTCTTGTCTAGAGAAGCTTTACTCTACTTTTAAGTTAATAGTGGAACTTTTGGTAAATCTAACAAACAGGCGACATTTTTTGCAAAATTTGGCGTGTCCAATGTATTGGCGAGTAAATAGTTAAACTTCTACTATCGTCATTTTTGACGCTTGTTCGAATTCTTTGGATTACCCCAATTTTTCATGAAATTTCTTCATATGACTAATTTAGACTGTTTGAATATATATAAAACTACCTCCATAGGGACTGCTGACTGCTCTAAAGCAGTGACTAATTGGCCGCACAATAAGTCCAAACCAGGGCTGGTAAATGAAACTAATTTAAAGTTAAAGTTTGTTATTTTTTACATGTTTTGTTCTGTCTAGATCTAGAACAAAACTCAAAGATCCGTGAAATTTTAATTTAGTTCCGTAGGGAAATTAATGTAAAGCATTGAACTCAATTATCAGCCTTTTGGAACTCGAATATCAGCTTTTAGTTTTGCACTTAAGCAAAAGTGGTCAAGACTAACACATAAAATTTTTTCCGGATCTTCACCTCTAAGATATGCACCAGAGTGAAACTATTGTCGATCTTTTTTCTTTGGGCAATTCCATGTGACTCACGTTACATTCAGACACATATTTTGATTTTCTAATTGCTATTTAAGTAATGAAAATATTTAATTTTTTGTCATTAAAAAGACATTATTAAATAAATCAGCCCTATTAAACAAAATATATCTTCCATCAGTTAAAAAAATTGATCATAAAAAGCACAGCAGTGTTTTTAACAGCGTGACTCTCGTTACCCAAAAAAGGACATCATTTTTTTGAATTGTTGAAAAAGCTTAATTTTCTCCCCTTATAAAATATTATAAAAATTAATAAATACATCAAAATATTCAAAACATTTGAGGCTTTCAAAAATCCGCAATATAACAAATCTAATATGATTGTAATTAACATAAGTTGCAATTAATAGTGTGAGTCACGTTACCTAGGGATGCAAGCGTTCTTGTGGATTCAATTTACAATTTAAATGAGTCAGTTAGCTTCAGCCTCCTTACATATGTGGTTCACAATTTGACGAGCTTTAGCCCCTAGCATTACCCCGTTCCATGATCATTAGCCCCCTACAAAACTCTTAGCCCTGCGTTTTTGAAGATTGAATTCAGAATTTAGAGGGGCTAATAGCCCTCTGCACTTTTACATAGATGTGATTCATAGCATAAAAAATGTTCCAATGGGCTTTAGCCCCTATAAAGCAGTATAACTTGCACTATAAAGCAGTAAAACTTGCACTATAAAGCAGTAAAACAGGTATAACTTGGCTACTTCCATTTTTTTGTTTGAATTTCCTAAAACAAGTGAAATAAAGTACTAATATGTTTGAAATTGTTAAATATATAAATGGTAAGGTGTCCCCGCTAAATATCGCCCGGTTCTTGTAGACAACAAAAAGTAGAAATATTCATCAATAATTTCAAACTCCTGAATTAAAATGTTTAATTAGATCAATAACTATTCAGTTTATTAATAAAAGTCAGAAAAATTTGTTGATATTTGGATGTATTTAGCGATTTGGATATTGGCGATATTTAGCGGGGACTCTAACGGAATTGTACCGGTAAGGTTTTTGAGAAAATTTGTTTTCTAAGGTAGGGGTATTAAAGAGAATAAGTTTTGCTGCTCGTAAATGGCTTTTCCACCTTTCTATGTTAGTCCATGAAAAATTTAAAAAGTCCTTGAAATGTACTTGATTTTTTTCCTTACAAAAGAGTGGAAACTATGCTGTCCCATTCTTTCCCAACACGGGGATGAATGGGACAAAATAATTGCAATCATGCAGTTTAAATGATTTCTGATTGATTGAATACAATTTTTAAAAATGTAACCAATAGTTTAATTATTGGTTTTAAACTTGTTACATAATTAAAAAATGTAAAATTGCTGCAATATAAGTCTAAAGAATGTGAAATTTGTCCCATTTATCCTCACCTCCTTTTGCATACATGGTGATGAAGTTTGGAAAAAGGAGGAAATCTCTAATAAAAAAATTATTTTTAATGAAGAAATGAACATAAAGTCGTAAGGTACTTACGTATTATCCCGTCGACCATTCAGAGGCCGTCTAATTCAGGGACAGAGTCATAGAAAAGTCAATGGGATTTGATAACGTTTTCGGATTAAGCAACACAGTCGACAGGATAATACATAAGTACCAGTCGTAATTATATGTTAAAAAATAATATAAAGTTACAATTTGCCAATTCAAATTGAAAAAAAAATAATTCCTAGGTTATTCTAACAGTAAAATAAGAGAAATAAGCATCAATATAAAATCAGTGTTTGCCTGTTTTGCAAGAGGGTATATAATCTATTTATAAGTGTAGTATATCCACCAGTAGTAAAAGCTTGCCAACCCCAGTGGTTTCCATTTTTTATCTAATATAGCTATTTCTATTTTCAAGCTTAGCATACATAATAATGGAAGTAGAATAACTTTTGTGTGTGTATACAAACTATTTTAGGTGATGGCAGGTGATGACCATTTTAAAGCCATCAACCAATTTGCAAACATTGGAACTGCTTGAATAATAGCTAAATGTACTGCTTTCTATAGTACGATATTATAAAATTATATATGTGTTTCATTTTAGCAATGCCAAGACCTCTTGGAAGCAAGAATAAAAAACCAAGTGTAAAAGCTCTAAAGTAAGACATCCTGTTTCAAAGTTAAAAAAATATCTGAACCATCATTGTAACAATATGTGTTCTCCAAAATTTACCCCAAAATGACATCTTGTATAGTTTTTCAGTTGTTGAACTTTAGGATTCAATAATTTTCATATAATTCATAAATTAAAATTTTAATGAATTTTATACCTGTTTTAGTCTTTCTTACATTTTAACTTGAAAAGTGCCTCTTTTTTTAATTAGTATTAGCTTTAAATTATTTTTCTTAAATTTAGCTACCTGAGAAACTTTTTAACTCAATGTCAAGAACATCGATGTGATTAAAGAAGAATGCAATTTGTAGTGAAAATTATCCATCCTATCACTGATAAGTTTTTTCTGCTTATCAATTGAAAATCTAAGAAAAGCCAACTTCCCTAGTCACTAGGCAAAATATATTTGTCAAGTATTTCAAAATATATTTATTAATGACAAAAGGATATTTTTTGAGTTTTTTTTTTCTAACTTGGACAAAAATTTCCCCACAGCTGCTTAAATCTCCTTAACCTTATTTGTGTGTTTGGACATATTCTGCACTCCTGTATTAGTTAAATAATGATAGTTCCTGTTAGTTTAATAATGATAATGAATCATTAAGTGTTATGCCAATGTTAAAATGTCTTGTAATAAGTTGATAAATAAAATTGAAGACTAAAGAATAAAATTCATTTTTAACATAGTATTATTATTTGTATCATTCAGAATAAAAATTAAAGCCAAGTTGCAAAAAGTTTTTTTTGAATTTGCATTTTTATGTATATTCTGTCTTTTATATTTCTCATCATTATTCATTATTTTCTCTAATAGTTTAAGAAAAAGAGCTTCTAAAGATTCTCCACCAGTTCTTGCACCAGGTAAATTATTAATTTCAAAATTTTTAAACCTTGTAACCATCAGATTATATTTATAGTAGTTAGATCTGTTTACGTACAGCAAGGATGATGGGACCTTTGCTAATCTACAGGGGCGCAGCTACGGGGGGGTACAGGGGGTCTGGACCCCCCCCAGAGGCTAGAGGTACTCTACCCGGAAACGTTTCAAACCGTTCCTAATGAAATTTTTCCCTTTCGAGAAATTATTATTAATGTCTGATTAACCTAATATTTTAGCCTTGGGCTGTATCCAAGGGAGTGTTGGGGATTCAAACAATCTCCCCTCTCGAAATTTTGACTTCAATGACCCTCTTCGGGTGAAAACCCGAAGTCTGAAAATGTGTGTTTCGGTCTGAATATGAGTTAAAACAGGGCTAGTAACGAAGGGCTAAATTCAAAACTTTTCTTGGGGAGGACTCCCAGCCACCTTTAGAAATGTTCTACATACACGTCTTGAAAATTATGCAATGAGTGGGTTTTGGGTGCAACCCAAAGGGTCTTAAAATGGGTTTTAAGTTCTTATTGTTTATGTTTAATGTTAAAAATTTATGGGGAAGTACCCCCCCCCCAAGCCCCCTCCAAAATTTTGATGCATGTTTGTTAACTGTGTTTTCTTTTAAATGAAAATGGTTTTATAAGAGCGATCTTCTTTTGAGGTAACTAAATGGGTCTTAAATGTGTTAAAAATTTACTTTTACAGGACAAAAATTTAAAAATTTTTTGGGGGGAGGACCCCCAAGGCCCACTCAAAAATTTGTCTTCTATTTATTATTTTCTTGGAAATTCTGTGGCTTACAAGGAGCGGGGCCCTCTACTTTTGTAATCCAAAATATCTTAAAATTAGCTGAAATACTACTTTTAAGAGGCCAATTTCTGAAAAATTTTCTGGGGAGGGCCCCAGACCCCCTTCTTACTTGGGGCAGACGTTGCCGCACAAAAAATTCCATTAAGTGCACCTCTAAGTATTATATTTGCCCGAAATATCCCAGGCGTCTTTGGAGGGGGGGAATTTTGTTAGGATTTGTCGGTAGCAGGGCCGTACCCAAGGTGGGGTTTAGGGGCTTAACCCCTCCTGAAATTTTGACATAAAATTAATGCTGTCTATTTCCTTGAAAATTATGTCCTCAACGGGTCGGGGTCCTCAACGGGTATAACCCAAAGGGTATCAAAATGAGTTAAAACACTACTTTTAAGGAAAAAATTCCAAAAATTTTCTGGGGGAGGACCCCCAGGCCCCCCATTGAAATTTTGAAATATATTATGTACTGTTTCCCTTGATTGTGCGACTTACAGGCTCTTTACTCTTTAGGTGTACTCCAAGTACATATAAGGGATATATCACTACTTTGGGGGTACATTTACAAAAGTTTTCTACATAGAACCCCCAACCCTCTTCAAAATGTTGCCTTCTATTTTACTGTATATTGTTTTCTCCAGAAAATTCTGCCACTTACAATGAGCAATTTACTATACTCTTTGGAATCTAGGTCTCAAAATGAGTTAAAACACTATTTTGAGGGGGAAATTTCCAAAATTTTTCTGGGGGAGGACCCCCAGACCTCCAATTTTACTAGGAATTCACATATTGTTTATATTTATACTATTTTAAATTTACTGGACCAAAATTAAAAGTAATTGTGCAAGTCGTCTAAAATATCTCTATAATTAGAGTAAATCTAATATTACTCTTAATTAGGATGTACTTCAGAAAAAATGTTGAGTCAAAACCCCCTCCGAAACAAAAGCATAACAATCCTGGTCAATAGACTTGGACCCCCCTAGAAGAAATTTCTGGCTGCGCCACTGCTAATCCTTGTTATAACTGGGTTTTAATTCTTCATGTATTATTTGAAATAGGTTCTAAAGTTACCAAAAATTAAGGCACAATGATGACAAAACAATCAAAAGTATTTTGAAGTATTTAATTGGAATTGTCTTTTAGGGATATTCTTAAATATTTTACTACATTTCAGAACCGAAAAGGTTACGGGCTGAGAAAACTTCGATAAAAGATCGAGGGAAGCGTCAAGAAAGTGATGTAAGTGGTTATCTATTGAATCTTTGTCAGTTGTATTAATTGTGTGGGCAGTTTTTATATTATAGATACATCACATATATTTTTATGAGATTTTTCATGATGGAATTTAATTTTGCCTATTACATTAGGCCAGAGCAAAAAATCTTATTTTAGAAATTGAAGTCCTACTCATATTACATACCCTACCCATATATACAGATATTTTTTGTCATTTTAAAGGGAGTCTTCAAATTTTAAGATGGTATGTCCTCTTAATCTTTTACTGTTGACTATGTCAATAAGAGAATTATTACTTTTCAAATATAATGTTACTATTTTCTGAAAAAAAAAAAGGTTCTCTATGCTGGGGTATTTGGTTGTTTAGAGACCCCTTCTAAAAATATGTTAAGTGAATATAGACTCTTATTGTGCTTTTCATTTATAAAAGTAGACCCCTCCCAAAGTTTTTCACGTTATCCTTCTCTCTTTTAAAGTAGCTATATAAGCAGTTGGACTGCTGATTAAGATAATTTGTATTAGTTACATATCTCCTTATGACTATGGAATGCTTGGCGACTGTTTCAAAAACATAAATACAAGAAATTGCAAACAATCTTTATTTGCATTGAGTCAAGAATTTCTTAAGATCACAATCAAAACAAATAAACGTGCTAATATTACAGTATAAAATTTGGTTATTAGTTGCTGGCCTGCGGATAATACTTAAGTACCAGATATTTTAAAATTTACTACCACTAGCAATAGACATATCATCACTTAAGAAGAAACATGTGTTAAACCAGAGTACTCCAAGTTATACTATGTATTCAAAAACTACTACCGAAAACAAGAATATTTTCTACACTGAAAATTGCATATTCTGATTTTATTTGTAAGTTTCAATTCTTGTTTTTAATTTATATTATGTTTCAATGTTTGGTATATCCATTCGTTTTAAAAATAAAAAGTATTGTTTTTCTTGCAAGTTTTTATTACTTAAATATCAATATAACCTTGCATAAATAGTAATTTTTTGATCATTAAGATTTTATATTTTAGCTTGCTTTTATACTTACACTAAAAAATGTTTCAGAAAACACAATATTGCTGGATTTGTCATTCAACCCTTCAGAATGGGGAGACATGGTACTCTAAACCTTGTTGCCCTAGAGTTTATCACATGAAGTGTTTGAAAGGGAACAAATCTGACCTGAATTGTGATATCTGTCCAGAATGTCAGTTGGAAACTGTGGATGGAACACCTCTCTCAAAATCTGTTCCTCCGAAACAACTTCAGTTATTACTTCTTGCCATTATGAATAGAAGAAGAAAGGAAGAATCCTTTAAAAATCATGTAAGTTGGAACAGTTGTAAAAACATTGCAAGTTTTTGATGGGGATTGTTTTTTGTTTGTTAGACTCTTTCAGGTTTTAACTAGTGATGGGCAGGTATCGATACCAATTACTTAAGTATTCGATACCTAAAAGTATCGGGTGTATTCGATACCCAAAAAAGTATCGATACTTTATTGACATATTTCGTTTTAAATTTTTCAATGAAATAATATTCAAAATACATACTGTAGATTAAACACAGCCAGTTTTCATTTTGCAAAGCTCAAACCCGAGTCGTTTATCTTCCGCTATCGAAATTCGACGTGGCCTTGGTTTTTCCCCCGCCAAATCGCTCCGAAGATCCTCGCGCTTTGCGATCCACCTCTTGACTCTTTCCACATTGACTCTCTCTTTGTCCTATAGGTACTGAGGGTTCGAACTTTCTATTGAGTACTTTTTTGCTATGAGTAGTTTTTGGTTCGAACCTGTAATCGAATACATTTTTCGAGTACTTGTAATCGAACCTTCTACTCATACTTTTTTCGATACAAATACTTTTTCGCTATGAGTAGTTTTTTGTTCGAACCTTTATTCGAATACATTTTTCGAGTACTTGTAATTTTGTAATCGAACCTTCTACTCATACTTCTTTCGATACAAATACTTTTGATTCGAACTTTTAATCGAGTACTGTTTTAAGCGCTAAATTATTGGAAGAATGATGTTGATTATTTTAAAATGGGATTTAGGGTTAGAAAAGTCACCAATATTTTAGTCAATTTTTGTAAATACATTATGTTTAATGGTCATAACTATTGATTTAATTTAAATCAACTAATTGATACTGGTTTACAGTAACTATTAATGCGGTTACACTTAGACCTTTTTAATTATTAAACCTGAACGTATTATTTGGTTAAGGCAAAACTATTATGAATAAATAATATAAAATCTCAATTCTGAAATAACGTCTTAATTTAATAACTTTTTAGTGGTGAGTGTGTGAATTTGAATATAAATATCTTAATTCTTTTGTATTTAGGTTACCAACTTTATTTTTATAACATAAGCATTGAATAAACTATTTTAGCTATGATTTATAGTTTAAAAATTTGAGGTTCTCAATAATCTAAAAGAATTGCCATAGATGGAAGTTTAGTAGATACGATATTTAATTTAAGAAGTCGAAGTTAAGGGTTTCTAAGGGTGCAAAACCAATGCGACAATTTCCCCTTCACAACTGGAACGATCCGTACATTAGTATACATACATATACATCATTCGGAGAGGGTTTGAATTTACAAAACTTCCATCTGTGAACCCCATTTTTACCATTCCAATTTCAAGTTTGATTTCCTTTTACAGAATTCGAGAAAAGGAACCTTCATAACACATTTACTTCAAAAGAGTTCTCATTTACTTAAATCATTATTACTCACCACTAAAAGTACTATACTTCTTCTTCTTATCTAAAATTCACGTCGCTCACGTGTCAGCTTCTGCTCATGTGGTGAGTGCTTCAGGCGGCGAATTGTGGTTAACATTAAGGTTCTTTTTTTTAATTTTATTAGCCTTGGGTTTTAATGTACTTTTAAATTCGCTGTTCATTAATGTTTAGAGTTTTTTTTATAGATTGTCCCTATCTATAGATTTTATAGATAGCACAAGGGTGGTTCATGTGCATCCATTAAGAATTATTGAATCTTTTAATCCATAATTTCAATAGAAAAAGTATTCGATACTTGAAAATACTCGATACCTAAAAGTATTCGATACCAAAGTATTCGATACCTAAAATTGTCGATTTTGCCCATCACTAGTTTTAACTTAAATTTTGTCTAGTCGCTAAAATTTGTGTGTGCGTTTTTGAAAAACCCAAATGGATTGCTTCATCCTAGGGATGAAAGAAATTTGGACCTGTTTTTAGCGTGTTTTAAAGAGTTTTTCCTCAATGTACAAACAATAAATTAAATGCCTAATTCTTAATCTGTGATTAGTTTTTATGAAAATGTTTTAGAACAATTTTTCATGCACTTAATAATTTTATTTTTCAAATTATGGCTACTATAATGCTTTAGTAAATGCATTAGTTTCATTTTTGTAGAAAGAATTTTAGCTCTTGATTTGTGTTTGGATTTATAGAAAGCTTTATTTATAAAGGAGAAATATTTAATAATTTTAAAATTTTTTGGACATGTCTTATAATTTTGCTTTGAACCCTGTGTTAAAGACCTCTCATCTGGCAACTCAAAGATTTTAAAATTTAGTTTCTTGAAAAATCTATTATTTTTCCAAATCCAACCAATCTTTGTTATAATTAATTTGTAATAAAAAATTAATTTTTGTTAGAACTTTATTATTTTTTAGATTTAGGAAAACTAATGGTTCTACTTCACCATTTCTTTTTACAGGAAGTATTTGATCATTGGCCTAGGAATACTGAAGATGATATTGTTAATATCATGGATTTTAAAATTCTGGATAAAGTGAGCCATATTCGTATTTTTTTTTGTTATTTAGATTATTATAAAAGTGGTTCTATTTTAATTTTAATTTCAATAATACAATAATTTGACTTCTGGGGCTGATGTAATCACAGACCAGTGGCGTATATAGAAATTTGTTTCGGGAGGGGCCGAAAATTACTCCTCAGCCCCTCCCACACATATTTAATAGGTCCAATGTAGCTTTTTAATACATTTTAAGTGATTATTTAAGACCTAAAATACTTAATATAAGAAAAGTTGTGGTAACAAAATTACAAGTACATAAGGAGGGGGTGTGGATGTGCTCCCCCAGAAAAGTTTTGGAAATTAACAGGGTTTTTACTTGTTTTGGTACACCTCGTTCGAATTTTGAGGGGGGGGCAGGGGCTCCTCGCCCCCCCTTACATATGCCATTGACAGACACACAAGCCACGTTTACAACAGCCAACCTGTTCAACCGGAGAAAGAGCTAAAGAAGTAGGGGAAAAGGGATCTCCGAAAACCAGCCGTGAGGAAATTGAATAGTCCGTTCACAAGAGCACTCGTCCTACCAGTAGAAAGAATCATGGGACAAACAAGCGAGCTCGTAGATATGCATTACAGAAAGCGAGCGAGAGTGCTGTCTACGAGAGTTGATCCAATTAAAACATTTCCTACTGCTATTGCCCAGGAGAGAATTTCCAACTCATAATCAGGTGATTTCTTCCCTGTGTAGGGAGAGCGGTGGAAGAAGAACTGGTTTTCTCTGCCTTTCCTCCGGTAGAATGGCTGTTGTGAACGCGGCTACAGTGGCGACTAGTGGGTAGTCCTAAAGGAGGTTTTATAATTGTATTTTGAGAATACAATTAAGTAACAATCTCAATTAAATAACAATTATAAATAATTATTCAATTGGTTACAAAATAAATTTCGCAGTTATGAGTGAACTCATTTAATGAAAAGTATAATTTCATTTTGCTAAATAAAGAGAAAAAAAATGACATTAGTTTATTTGCTTACATATGTATGCAATTTGAAAATTTCTGTTTAAAGTATCCTTCTTACTTCATCTGCTCATCCACAATGTACAGTGTAATGTTTTCCCCTCAAGACTACTAGAATGAAAGCAGTAACCTGCATTATCAGAAAACTTTGATAGTTGTTCTGTGATTGTTATAATTTATTTTTTAATTACCTGTGTGCCTAATTTATGTAAAGTTACTTATTCCTTCCTAACTCCTATAGAAAATCAAAGGGTCTTCTTATTCCAAGGGCTCAGAATTCTTTTCTGATACCAAATGGATACTGCATAATTGTTTCATAACTTATGGATGTAAGTAAAAATTTGTTAGATCTTTATATTGATTTATAGTTTTTAATAGAGTTTCTTCACTTAAGTTTGCCGTTTCAATATGCATAATGATGCAAATATGAATTTTTAAATATAAATTATCAGCTAATGTTAATAAGAGTGTATGCTTTTTTTCATATTTTTTTGTACTTTTTATTTTGATGGCATTTTATTTAATCCTGATTCAAAATATTAAATGTTAACTGTGATTCCTTTTATTTTTTCAGCCATCTCTGATGTGACTTCTGATGCCAAGCAACTTCTGAAATCCTTTAAAGCAGATTTGCTGGATATGGAAGCTTGCTTTGAATGTTTTTATTATGGAATTTCTAGCATAGAAAACTCTTTCATTAAAGTTTGTGTAAGTTTAATATAATTTTCAAATTAGATATTTGGCAACATAGTGACCTAGGAAGAATTGCACAGTTCCATATGCATGTTGTTCTAATCCTTTATGCTCCTACACATTCCTTTTTTAAGAAGGATAATTTTCTGCATCAATCTGCTGCACCAGTTTCAGAAGCCAACGTTTATCTACAGCCTCTATAAGAGGCAAAGCCAAGCTAATTATCATTAATAATTACTGTCATTTTAAAGCAAAATTTAAAAATTTGCATTTTATAATGTATGAGAAATAATATGTTCAGACGTAATAATATATGACGTAGTAAAAGCAATATTAATGTTTAATAGAAACATCAGTAACTCTTCTAACTACTTTCCAAGTAACAGCATGTTTAAAAAGAAAGATTTGTGGACTTGTGGTTAAAATAAGGAGCATATGATATTCCATATCTTTCAATCAACTCATCTTTCAAAAAGGGGCTCCTCTTTGTGCAAATGAATAAAAAAAAGTTATTGATTGAGTTTGATAATCAAGTATATCTTCATATTTACGTGAGACAATAAAATTTTATACAAGTTATTATGTATTTCAGTTTAGATAAGTTAATGAATTCTTCCTTTTTTATTAGGGAGTACACATTTTAAGTAATATAATGAGAAATATTATTTGACTTTTCGTGGTATTTAAGAAAAGTAGTTCAAAAAGTCCATTATCTTTGTATTATCAGAAGTTCCTATTATTTTTGCTTTTTCCCTTTCATTATGAATTTCATAGTTTTTGGGTTTCTTAAAATGAAATTTGTGGGCTGTTTTTTTTTTAAATTCAAAACCCGTTGTTCATCAGGAATATTTATTTCTGTGAGTGTTTATATAAGTCTTTGGGCCTTGCACAGGCCTGGCACACATCCTCGTGGTACATTACAAGTTCATAATACTTTTTCCAATGGCTAATTATTTGCTTATATTTTTTGGCTTTTTAGACTCCTCCTCATGATATATTATGGGTTAAAATGAATAGATGTCCTTCGTGGCCTGCAAAGGTAAATATATTTCTATTATAAGAATTTGTTTTTGTATATTACATAACGATGTTTGAGACTGGAAGTAAATAAAAGCAATGTAAGAGTGTTTGGAGGTTATCTAAATTTATTTTTGTATATTACATAACGATGTTTAAGACTGGAAGTAAATAAAAGCAATGTAAGAGTGTTTGGAGGTTATCTAAATTTATTTAAAATAAATATGTTATTAAAATATCCGGATAAATATTAATATATACGCTTTTCTTTCCCTCATTTTTGATGTCCATTCATCTTTTATGCCACAAAGTGTCACATTTCACCATACTTCTCCCCTTGTCACACTCCTATTGACAATGGGACATCACATTTTATTTGAGCTGAAGTATACCCCACCTTATAATTTCAAAGTGAACTTTCATTTGGTTTGTATCATTTTTATAAAAATGTTATTTATACATATTTTTTCTACATCCCCCCCCTAAAAAAAAGGTTGTTTTTGTGTTTTTTTAATTGTATGATCGTCACAATTCTTGTGACCCTTGTCCCAAAGTGTCAGATTGAAAAAAAAAACACTTCCTCCCTTCCTGATGTTACAGAGGTGCCAAGTATTACGATATGTCCATAATAGTTATGGACATCAATATAAAATTACGGATACCTATTCTTTCACGAATTCATGATTTTTTTCACTTTCATAATGATTTTATCAGAATGAAGATTTATCTCCCTTTCCTAAAGTTGCAAATATGTTGGCCGTACACGGTTGCCTCTCCGGCTGTTCGTGAAATCATCGGCTCACGGCGCGCATCGGCACCGCGTTGGTCTGCACGACCTTACGATACGCATTTTGTAATCGGCCCCTGGACTTTTCCATCTGGGATTTTTTATAAATCCGTAATGCAAATCGGGGAATAAAGGGACTGTATCCAAATTGATTGGGTTAAATCTCTACCTTGGGTTTTGCCTTCTGTGCCGCAGCTGCAGAAATAATCACAACTTTTTTGCAGTGGATCTCTTGTTAATGGACTCTCTAATTATTTAAAATTATAATTCTTAAATTATCTGCTTTGGAAGATAGGGGTTCTCCAATATTTAGACTTAAATTCATAAGGTATTTCTATGCATAATTTTTATTTTTATTAAACTTGTTTTCAGGAATTCAACTTAAATGACCTTGCCAGTTAAATTATTTAATTGGTAATACGTAAATCGGTTAGATTACAATTTATTATCAAAATATTTTAATAAAATATCTCTCTCTAAATTTTCTAATTTATTTAATTCAGTATAATTTTTTTAGGATAATGAATAAGATAAATTTAATGAATTACCTAAATTTCTATTTATTCATACTAATCTTGAAACTTTATTTAAATTGGATTTGTTTTTTCTGTTATCTAATTTTTTAATGAAATATAATTATAACAAATTTAGGTACTTGCTATTTAAAAATTACTATTAATTATTATGTAAAAATTACGAAGTTAAAAGAGGAGGTTTCCGTAAAAAACAACGGTGTTTTACCTTGTAAAACAAAAAACATGGATTAAAATGGTAAAACACCATTGTTTTTATGGATTTACTTCGTAATTTTTACGGTTTTTCACAACCAACCCAGCTGCCAGTTTAAAACCGTAAAATAATATCTTATAGTTATTGAAGACCAACAATGGGAGTGTGTATGTGAAGTTTTTCAAGACACATGATATGTAAGTTCAGCCTTAAATTTTACATTACTTATTTTACTTCTGATTAGATTATTATTATTAACTTCATTTCAATAAATGTTTTTTTGTTGAACATGTGTTTGTATTTCATGCAATTTAAAAAGCATTTTATATATATTGACATATACATATTTTCAATTAACCAAAAATCGAAATGGCAAAATGCAATTATTAAGCCATTATGTCAGTAAAAAATATCTCCTGCTTTTTAAAGTTAGCGGGTTAGCAGGTCTGAAATGAATTTTTTTAAGCAAGTGTTTTTTCCCCATTGTACTTTTCCATTTAAAGTTAGCTCTCTCAGCTCGCGTAAGCTTGGAAAGCATCTACTGTATCTCCCCTTAGGTTACTTTTGAAAATTAAAGCGTTTGATTTTTTATTTCATATTATAAGAGTATTCATAGAATCTGATTTTGCAGAGGCAAAGACATACCTATTAGTCGGTGTCATTTTATTTCAAAGGAACACCCAAAAGGTGTTTGTCCCCAAAGAGTGGTCCCTGCTGTTGAAGAATTCAAAGAGTATGTTCTCTCTTTTGAAAAAATTAAAGGTGCCAATTCATTTCATTACTATGATAAAGGTACTGCTTTTACTGCTAAAAACGTTAGCAAGAGAGTTCAACAGGTAATTGCTTTTATAATTATATGTTTTCTGTGTTTAGTTTTTAAAAATTTTAATAATACATCAAGTTGTAACGACCAGATTTAATTTTTTTACATAAGTCACAATGTTTTTGATTCTGGCAAACTGCTATATTAACGAATGGTAACAGAGTGTGCTTTAAAATCAAGATTATGTTGTCGTAATTAATGTATTTAAAACAATTATACACTGTATTTAGCAACTTAGTTTCTTTCAAAAAATATAAGAGAAAAGTACAGTTAAAAAAAATACTAACCTTAATAAAATAATAACTTACCTTGTATATCTTTATACTATTCTAAAAAAACTCTTTGAAGGTTGATAATATCCAGTTTTAGACTTAAATCCCTCCTCCTCCATTACATCTTATCTTTCCCATAAACTACTAAAAATAATCTGGATTCCGGTGAACAAACCAACAAATCAAAATCTTAAAGCAGAGACCTCTACAAGAAGCATGCCCCTGGACTGCATCACATCATTCTTTCACTGGTCACAACCATGGATTCTGGTACCCCCTTACCATTCTCTTTCTATGTTTGCTGAGAATCCTATGTTTTATTTTCCCCAGCATTAAAACCATAGAGTTGCAAGTGACTCATACTGACTTGAAACAAAAGACTGTAGATTCTGTGAGATCTGTTGACAGGAACTACACGAAATTCACAACATTTAATTCGCTTACCCAATACATTACAACACTAAAAATAAAACAGGAACAAAAAGAAAAGCCAGCATTCCATTCCTACCAAAACACGATCCCTCTTCCGGTCTCACATCTGCATTGCCAGGTTCTGCGCAACACAACATAAAACTCGCTGGCAGAGTCAACTGGCTTGGAGCACCACTAGGGGGAAGAGGCAACAACGCTCTATGGGCTGATGGTTGCTCGTAAAAATTGACCTTCGAAACCAAACTCGAAAAAGGGTGTATTTTTTTAGAGGATATGGAGAGATTTCGATAACATTAAGCAACATGTTGATTACATAAAACAATATATTTTACATTGAATAAACTAGGAGTGATCGGAACTTGCCGATTTTGATAGAATAACCAGATTGATAACATTAACTGTGATCAAATTAAGCAGAGTCAAATGTAGTAAAAATTACAAAGCAAATTATGATCAATTCACCTATTTTATATCCATTTAGGTCAGCGTTTCTCAACCAGGGTTCCGCGGAACCCTGGGGTTCCGCGAGGCCTCCTCAAGGGTTCCGCTAGAAATTCGAAAAAAATTTTTTTTTGTTGTCCTAGAATCTAGAACAAAAATTTTTTCCTTCGAATTTCTCGCGGAACTTATAGAATAATTAACTTTATTATAATATCAGTTCATCAAAATCCAAATCCTACCAAAAAATATATGCCTGAAATTCGGACTAAGTGTACCAAAAACAAGATAGAACCCTGTTTTTAGGGGTAAAGTTCCAAAAATTTTCTGGGGAAAGATCCCAGATACCTTTGTGTACTTGGAACTCTATTTGAATAACTTTAAATATTAAGTTCATATAAATGTACATCCAAAATTTGGACTTATGTTAGTGTACCAAAACTAGTTAAAAACCTGTTTTTTTAGTCAAACTTCCAGACCCCCCTTTGGTAATTGTATTTTTATTACTAACAACTTTTCCTTTATTAAGTTTTTAGGACCTAATTATCACCTAAAAAGATACATCGGACCTATTAAATATGTGGGGAAGGGACTGGGGAGTAATTTTTGGCCCCTCCCGAGATAAATTCCTATATACGCCACTGATTTCTTTGTTACTTATTTTCCGTTTTATTTAATAATTTAAAAAATAGTGAGAAAAATATTGTTACATGGACGCTAGGGCTCCGCGGAACTTGGGCATTGTCAAAAGGGTTCCGTGGGAGTAAAAAGGTTGGGAAACGCTGATTTAGGTGATTGTGTTTTGTTACCCCACTAGGGTTTTTTCTAACTACAACTTTTTTGTACTACAACATATGTGTACTACAACATTTAAAATTCTAATGGAGGAATTAATATTATCTCCAAAGTAATACATATTCTAATCCCATTTTTTTAAGAGAGATTTTTATTTAAAAATCTTCCACCTAGAACTTGGCTAAAAATTACTAACTTGAAGTTACCCATTTCCTTATTATCAATATAAAACTTGAAAATCATGAAAAAACAAAATAAATGAGGTCCACCTGCTCTAGTTAGTTACTAGACACTAAAAAATCACAAAAACAGACTGGTCACAAAAAATGATTATTTCACAAAGACTAGGTTACACAACATTTTAAATTACAAAAAGAGTCTTAACCAGGTTTCCTCATGAGTTTAGAGAGTTATTGCCCTTACACCAGGTATTCCTGTGGATTTTTGTTGTTGCAAGGCTTGTATTTTAACTGGAGGTGCCTGAGCTTTGTAACCTGCTTTTAAACTTGTGTTAAGAAATATTAATTTTATAGGTTAAAAAAATATTACTGATGATATTTTAAAAGATGTCCATATTTATGTTATTTTTAATGCATAAAGTAATTTATCAACCCTTATACCATTTATCTAGTTTACTTATGCAAATTAACATTGTTATGTAAGTTGCTTGTTATTTACAGGAGGTTCCTACTTCAAGGCCTAATGCTGCAAAAGGTAGGGTGAGATCACTATTTCACTTCAACTGTCATAAAAAAATAAAGTTGAAACATATTTTAAACTGAAAAGTGTAAGATCTATTCAGGTATCTGGTGTGTACAAGCTCATTTTGAAAATGCAAATCACAAACAGTTTATTAATTTTATTCAACGTATGTGTCCTTTCATGTCAAATCAACCAGTCACTCAACCTGATCATCTCTAATTTCAATGAAGCTTTCAGGAAAAGTTCTTTCCTATGATATAAATGTGAAAAAAATTTTATACTTTAACCTTTTAAATGCTGCAATTCAAATGTTAAAAATAAGGTTCTGCTTTTTGGCTTAAATGGCTTGTTTCTTCATTACTAAAGAAATTCTTGAAATTTTTTGGCAGAAAAAAAATTCTAATTGGGATTTTGAGGATGTTCCCATTCGGAAACATTTGGGGTTCCCATTCATGTCCATTTGAATGTTCCCTAATGGGAACATTCAAATGGACATGGTCAAATTGTGTATAAAACTAAATCATCTTTAAAACTTGGGAATGATGCATTTTCTAGGCCTAATAGAAGAACTTGTTATTCAAGATTAAAGCCAAAAAATGAGTTTTCTTCAGATTTTCAAAAATATTTTGTAAAAAAATTACCAAGAAAATTAAAGTTTAAAAACATCTTCGTAGGGAAGAAAAATTCTTGAAAGTATTGTTTAATTCTATGTTAGCCTTATCTCAAAGTTCTGTTATCTATCTGAGCTTAACTATTCCTTGATTGTGAGTTTCAAGCATATACTGATTAAGATAAACTTCTTCAATTTGTTTGCGTGAAACGATTTAATCAGTTATTAAAAAATGAAAATAATGTACGTTTGTTTCTACAGGTAGTAACATAAAACAACCACAAAGTAGCTCTACTTCACAAAATGCTTTTAGTGTTAATATGACATTTTCCAAAGAGCAAAATAAAAGCCCTGGTGAACCACCAAATCTAACTGAATCATCTAATAGAAGCTCCAGTGACATAGATATCCAGTCATTTACTACTACAAAAGTCATCACTTCTACTCCTATAGTAGCCACTTCAAGTGACATTCCTTCAGATGACTTGACATTGGGTGCTGACTTTTCAAATTCTTTTTCACCTGAACCGAACACGAATAATGTGTCTGATTCTTCTGACATTCCATATCGGAATAGTAGACAACATTCATCAGGATTATCTTCAGCCAGAGCATATACCTCAGCATCAGCAACCTCTTTCAGTTCTCCTTCAGCATCAACATCGGGTCCCTCTCATGCTATGCCGGGTCCTTCTACATCCAGCAGTTCAAATGTTCCAGCAGGTAAAGGTATTGAATTCAGCATTTAAAAAAAAAAAAAGAAATATTTTTCTCTTTTTGAGGTAATAAAAAGTTAAAAAAATTATTTTACCTCCATTAACATACTTCATGAAATCACTTTTTTGAACCTTTTAGCCATCTTGCCTTTCTACAGCATAGCATTAGGCACTTACATGACAAGGTTCTTTGGATATAACCCTTTCTTCCAATCATGACTGTCACAAGAATGGGTTAGAATTCAAGGGTTACAAGTGATAATGCATATTGACTATTGTAAAAGAAGAGATGAGTTGATGAGTTCTTTTCCTACCATCTGTTCTTGATGGTGAGATACTGTAAAACTCGCTTTCAAGCGAGTGAAAGGGACCACGAAAATTAATTGCACAACGAAACTATCCCAAAATTTCATAAGTAGGTTTAAAATATTACAGGAGTCTGTCCATATTTTTGTACAAGGTCCTGTTTTTCTGAAATTGCGAAAATCTATTCATAATTTTTAGAATTAAAAAGTAGCTTTATATTGGGCTCCTTAACTCTTTCCATACGGGAACGGCAGCAATTGTACAGCAAATCCCCCACCGTTCCTTACGGGGCCCTTCCAAAAACCTGTTCTCCAAACTCCTGGTCGGCCGGGCTTTTCTCGACCCTCCGGTTCAAACCCTCCTTCTTTTATTACCCTTTTTGTTGCGGTGGTCACTATATCAGAACGGGATCAATTTTCCCCGTGGGGTGGGCCAGTTGGCTCTGTTTTGACTGTGGAGTGTTTTCTGATTCTATAGTAAGGTGGGATCGTTTATGAAGATTTTAATTTAATAAAACTTAAGAAATTATAGTGATCTTATTTTATTGCAGGAAATTCGTTTATTTCAAAATACAACAAAAAAAGAAGGAATCAATAAAACCTCTAAGAATAAAATCAAAGCAATCATTTTAATCAGATTTTTAAATGGATAATAATACAACAAAAAAATTAAAATCGATTAAAATTATTTCTACTTGTTAAAAGAGTAAATGATTTTTATTAGCAACAAACTACAATTGTTTTCACTTGGAATCATTACTAACCCAATTACCCATTACCTAAACAAGGTTTTGGGGACATAATTACATAAACTTTTGTTCTAAAATCATTTAAAACTTTCCTTACAGTTTTTAATACTTTGTAAAGTATTTTTTATCAGGTTTTTGAAAATCCGATTTTTTTAGGTCTTAATAAAACTTTCTTTATCTACTTTGGTTAATGGCTAATATATTCTATAAAGATTCTACAAATACGTATATTCGTATTTGTTATAAAAACTATTAAAAATAAAATTATATTTAATTTCTTAAAAACATTATTTACAAAATGTACTTTTAGAAAGCTCTTGAGTTTTTTTTTCGAACGCGTTATAATTTTATTTGTTTTAAATTGCCACAAACAAGTTACCATTCATCGTTTATATTCAAAAGTCCTTCTCGATCGCTATTTGAACTTTCTTTTTGTAAATTTTAAAAATCTAAATCTCTACGTGGTTGCCTAGGAAATCCGTTTTTTTAACTGCAGAAATCGCGGAACTCCGGAGAAGTTTTTTTTCAATAATTCTGAGCTTAACAAGAAAGCACAAAATTAGGTCCAATTAAAAATAAGTGCAGGGCTGCAGCATTAACAAAATCTTATATGAAGAATCCAGTTCAACCCATCGGTTCTAAGCGCAATTACATAGTATAGCTACATCATTCTGAAAAAAAATTTTCACCACCGTTCTGGAATTTGGGATTCTGGATAAAAGGTTCGCTAATAGTTTTCTGGGATTTTGAGTTGAAGTCAGTAGTTATCCCTGAAAGTAGCATTAAATTAGGTTCTTTAAACCAGAGTCCATTTTTTAGGTATTGTATTGTAAGCTTTATACAGAATAATATGGTAAAATTATGTTAGAAATGCACAAAAAGATTCATTTAGAGATGAGTCTATTAATTGAGACTTAATAATTGTGAAAATTTATTTTTAGGCTAAAATATTTTGTAAAAAGATCCATTTTTCAGGTAAAGTATTTTGTGAAGAGTCCTTTTATGGACCCAAATTTATTCTCAACAGAAATCCTGTATTATATTGTCAGCCAAACATTAAACAAAATACTGTGTGTCAAAAAAGAAAAAAAAATAGCAAAAATCATAACAAAAATCTCAAACTGGCTATGGTGCTGGGTTGCAGTATGGTCTAAAATCTGTGATTGCTTCTCAAATCAACTTCAAATTGGGCTACTGGGTCATTCTACAGAAATCGCTCTTTTTCAGAGAGAGAATTTCATGAAAATAATTTTTTTTTTCTTGAAAACTTTTATTATTTTTAGAGACTTAACACCTTTTGTAAGTTAAAATGACTAATGGTCCACCTACATTTAATTTATTTTTCTCAAAAATGCCATTTTTTAAAAAAAAATTCATTTATGGAGTTCCAGCTATATGCTAAATTTAGACTGTTTATAATGGCAAAGGATAAAATATCTATAATTTTGTTAGAAATACAACTAAAGGCAATACTTATTAATAAAAAATAATTAGGGGGAAATTTTTTAAGATTTTATACAAAAATTAAACATTTACTTCTTATACAGTAAAAATTGAATATTGTTCACTATTATTGATCATATTATTTCTCAAATTATAACTAAAATTATAATTTTATATAAAACAGTACTACCATTCACTGATTGACTATCAAACACTGAGTATCTGTAACCTACTAACACAAATAGCTCTTCTGATCCACGGAGCTGAGTTCCACGGAGCTGAGGAACACGCACTAAATTAAATATTTACGCCCTCGTAATTTGAGGAAAATCCTAATTTTTCATAATTAACATCTGTACACCTAATTGATCAAGCAAAAAATAAGTATTTATTTTTAGTGCATCTTTAACCTCCTTTAATTTATTTCCACGGAGCTGAGCATCTTGCAGAACCGTTTTGAAAATAATGGACAAAACTCTCCCTCAAACTATTAAAACCAACTTTTCCCGCTCGATTTCGCTGTAAATAACACAAAGGCTCTTATCAAATCAGGGTAGAAGAAAACTTTCACACCCGGCTACCATCTAGACACTTTCAAAGGAGTTAAAAGTTGGTTCCAAGGAAAGAGCCAAAAAACAAGGGACACTACTATACATGATCTAAAAAAATATAAAGACATGTTAAAAAAAATTGTCTATGCCAAAATACTAAGCTTCTAACTTAGAAGTAATGGAAAAAATAGCATTTAACTCCATTTCACAATAATTAAATTATTTATCTAACCATCTTTAGAGTAACTTTGGGCTAGGGACATGGTACGGAGCTGAGATTTCACTGTTGTGACTAAAATAAAACGAAATAAAAAACATCGGTGAAAAAAATTATCAGCTGCACTCGTTTAGGCTTCTACCAATACCAATAAAAAACGTGAGTCCAAAAAAAAATATTCATATTAAATAGTGAAAAAGGCTTAGGGACAGGAAAAGAGCGGTTTCTGTAGAATGACCCTACTGTTGAATTTTTATACTTCTCTTGTTATTTTTAAAACCTTGAGTTGTAGAAATTATTCCCAACTGAGAGATGAAAAGAACCATGAATAAAACAATTTCTATTCTGAATTTGAAAAAATTCTAATTCTGAGTTTATTATAATTACTAAAACAATCAAGCCTTTAACAAAGGATGAAAGGGTTGCTAAAAAATTAAAAACCTGAAAATTTGGCTCAGAGAGCAGAAATTTTGGTAGATTTTAATAAATTGCCAACCTGCATAGGTTTGGCAACTTATTGTACCCACTACGCTTTGAAAAGTTTTAATACAACATATCTTTTGGCTTGTACGCACTTGTTTAGAAGCTTATTTTTTTTCATTCACTTTATTAGGCAATAATGTACAACATGAATTTAAGAAATTTCAATCTTTAACTGTGAGTATAAAATGTCCCTTAATTGGCCTGGGACACTTATGAAATGTTTCTCCTTAAAGAGTTACATGCAAAATTTTCATTATTAATCATACATTTTAATTTTATAATATTTCATTATGCTTTTCTCTAATTTACTGTTTTAATTTCAATAGACTGGCAACAGCCATTATTTAGATTGCTTGGAAATATGGTGAATAGTGAACTATCCAATGGCAATGGCATGTCTGCAATGATGCCCTATTCACAAAATAATCCAAGAATTGACATTGATGAAGATAATGTAAGTTTTTCACTATAAGATAAAATTATTTAACGAGGCGTACACAATTTATGTCTTGTAGGGTGCTTGTGACTTCATACTGTAGCTTTGTGGCCAGATGTCAGAGTATCATTTATGAACTTCGATAAATTGTTTTTAAGATGATTTTACATTAACTCTTTACAATATTTAAAGTACCCTTTATGCAATTGGTTTGTTAGAGACATTATTTATTTAGAGATCTTCTATGGCTTCTTTTCTTTATTCTTTTATAGTAAATTGTTTTAATTTGAATTTTTATCAAACAAGCCTATGTATTTTTTTTTGTTATATATACACTTTTAATTTACTGATACTGAGATGTTAAGTTTGATGAAAAATATTGCTGTAAAGCAGGAGTTCCCGAACTATGGCCTACGGGCCAGATGCAGCCTTCAGATACCTTTCTATCTACGAAAACAATTACGGAAATTTACGTATATCTTGTGGCTTTCAATTAAATAAAAAACACAAATTAAAAAACAACTTTAACTAACAACAGTTAGTGTGATAAAAACGAGTATGTGTGCATCCATCTCTTAATAATTAAATCTCATTACCAAAATTCAGTTTTTCTAAGAAAAAGTAATAAAACAAAACTTCTATATATAACTCTCTTGAAACAACAAAAAACCCCAATTCTGTTCTCATATAATCCAAAAGAGATTAACAAGAGAAAAATTACTGGATAAAAGAATTCAAAAACAACCCAAAGGAAATACAGTAAACTCCCGTTAGTACGCCGTTCAAGGGGATTTGTGAAAACGTCGTAATAAGCGGTACGACGCTATATGCGGAATTCCATAAAACACCGTTTTGGCAATATACCTAATACCCGTAATACCTAATCTTACCTAGACACCTTTTTAAGCGGGATTTTATCACTAAAATAGAAACGAAAAGAACAATGTCTAAAAACAGAGCAAACATTCTTACCTTTACAACTTTTATTGGTATACTATTTAAATATAACAGGGTTGGAAAAAAACATGTTTTTTTCTAAAAAATACAAAAAACATGTTTTATTTGTTTTAAACGTGTTTTTTTTTGTTTAAAACGTTTTATTTGTTTTTTTTACCCACGACACAGAAATTCTAAAAAAAACCCCATGATTTTAAAAAATTAAATTAAGTTCTTAAAATTGAAAATGGATTAACAAAGCTATCCCTGACATCAAATGGCATCTTGAGCTTTTTAGCACCTGTTTCTTTGAGCTTGGTGGAGTAAAATGATTGTTTTGGAAATATGATACTATGTCAACAACTTCAGCTTTAACATTAGAAATGTAAATATATTTTGCTAAAAGGTTTAAGATACGAGCTAAACATTTATAAGTTATTATATTCATATTCATTTCAGTGCTTTTCAGTTCATTGGGTATTTAGACGACATTAGCAGCATTGATCGTTTAAAATATTAAAATAAAACATAAAGAACAGGTCAATTATAAAAAAATATGATTTTTAAACAATTTTATTTGTATTTTTTATTAAATAACTTTCGAGACAAAAATCAAATAAAACAGTTGAAAGTAAATACTAAGTTTTATATACTAATGCCATCTGTTCATAGAAAAAAGAATTACTAAAAAAGTACATGTGTTTTAAACAATGTTTTTTTTGCTTTGTTTTAAACGTGTTTAAAACAAGTGTTTTAAACAAAGTGTTTTAAACGTAACAACCCTGAAATATAACACTTGAAAATCATGACAAAACAAATAAAGTGGTGTCTCTTATTTCATTTTGTGAGCTCAAAAGTTATTCCCCCCAAAAAACTCAATTTTTTTTCCCTGAATCTATCCAGCCAACCGGCAGTTCCACTAAAGTCTGTTACATTCAAACTTTTAGCAATTTCTCGTTGTTCTACTCGCGTTTTCAACGGTTTCTGTAGCTCATACATTATTTGAAAGGAACTCAACGACGCTATAACCAGGATTTTTCTTCAGGGGACCGGAGAAAAGCGTCGAAATATGCGGGAAGTCGTTATAAGCGGGGGCGCTATAAGCGGATAGTTTTTAATGATAAAAGGCCTATTGGTACCAGGGACCGGAGAAAAACGTCGTAATATGCGGGACGTCGCACTAAGCGGGGGCGTACTAACGAGAGTTTACTGTACTTCCATTACAATCCTGCCAAGATCAGCCACCACTTGGAAAGTATTGGGAATGTTGTTAGTTTAACTAGAATGTTCTGAATATTTTAAAGAGGAAAAAATAAAAGCAAGAATCTCTCTACCATAAGTGGATATATTTGCACACTGCATTCAAGTAAGTTCGAGAAATCAAGAGAACTTTTAAAAACTGTTAAAATATGTGAAGAACAATTTGAGAACAAACTTGTCTGATGATAACCTCAGGTCACTGTTAATGTTAGGGACATCGAATCTAAAGCCAAAAATGTCGGCTATTTTGGCATCAAGGAAACAATTTCACTATTCTCACTACTATATGTCGTTCTAATATGTGTATATATGGTCATGTGTAGTGTAATGAATGAGTTATTTAATATTAGCTGGAATTGTTTTAACCTGTTATGTAAAAATATTTCAAGTTACCTGTTATGTTATTTAACTTGTCATGTTTTGATTTTTTTTTATTTGGACATTGATTATGTAGTCCGCCACCAAACTGCTGTTTAATATTAAATGCGGCCATCGGGCTGAAAAGTTTGGAGACCCCTGCTGTAAAGTGTGATTTAGAATTGTTATTGGTACTAATAGACAACTTTTTGTGACTACCAACATCAAAATTATTACTTTTGCTTTTTTTTTTGGCTCCACCCCAGTGTAATATGTAAAAACAGTGGGAGGAGTGGGGAGGCGGTCAGAAATGTAAAATTTTGCCTATTAGAAGCAAGCCCGTTTCGTTTATTACATTTATTAATCCATTGCTTGTTTATTTTTCAGATTGCTTCATGTATGATTTCCTATCTTTTAATGATGTGGAATATAGTCAAGTGTTTGCCTTCATCATCCCATATTATAGCTTATACTTATAAAGAGCTACAAAGGATTCAAAGATTTGCCGACTCTCTTAAAAAAGAAAACAGTGAACTGAAGTTACAGTGCAATGATCTGCGAAGTGCTGTTTCTAAACTTCAATGTGAATTGGTAGAAACAACAAAGAAGAACGAACAATTAAAACAGGAATTCAGTGATGCTACTAAAAATGCTAGTAAGTTCAGTTCATTTGGGTTCTATAGGGGCTTTTCAAATATTATGTAAGCATGTTTTTGCTCATTTTGGACCCCACTTGTTAGCAAAGGTAAGCTAACCGCAAACCCCACCTCATAACTACGTAAGAAAACTCACTGACCCCCTTATTTCTTTTTTTCTATACAATGTTTAGCAGTGCTTAGATTCCAGAAATTCATTGAGCTCCTTGAATGTTGAAATTTTCCATGTAAAGTCAAAATGCATGATGTTTTTCTTAGTTCGAATTTTTTTTTGGTAAAATTTACTTTTGGTTGAATTTTGAAATTATTTATGCAAGAAACAAAGATTTTTGAAAATTCAGTGTTTGTAACATCATACGTAAGCATCACTCATACCCCCTTTAGGTGCTTACGTAATATATGAATGGCCCCATATACCTAAATTAATTTCAATTGAATTGACATTTTAAAGACTTTCTCAAGGGTTGGGACAGTTCAAACTATTTTTTTCCAAAAATTAATTTTTGTGCTTATTTTTTTCATTAAATTGTGTTTTTTTAAAATTTATTTATTTATTTTGAAAACCATATCTAAGAGCTGTAACTTTTCATACATAAAACCAATTTTTTATGCTGTGTAATAAATGGTTGCTTTATTTTATAAAAAAATGAGTTCATAGTTGAATACTTATGCAGTCAAATCTGCTCAATGTGATCATGGTTAATGTTAGCACTCAGGTATAGTTGTCAAAATTGACAGGTCCTGATCACTCGTATTTAATTTAACACAATTTTTAATTTTTTTTGTGATCGTAAAATGTTGTTAAACTGTTTGATATCACAACTATTCCATATCTTCTAAAAATATTCAAATTTCGAAGGCCAATTTTTAAGTGTTTCCTTTAAGGGACATAAAAAGCTGTGTTAGTTCAAATATTCTTCCGATTCATGATTCATTGTTAATTAGGCAAAGCAGGGCAATTTGTGTTTGCACTTCTTTAGTGGTGGTTCTGAACACTATAACAACATTTTAAAACTAGACTAAAATTTATGTTAGAATTTATTAAATTGAGTAGAGTGCTTATTAATTTTATTCCACTCTTTTCTTTTCATTGTAGGAAAAGTGGTTCAAAGCATTAAACAAGAAGTGGAGCAAATTTGCAAGTCTAAACTTGATGCTCAAAAGATTGAATATGAGAACAAACTTAGGGAAAGAGATGCCCTGATGGTGGAATGTGAAAAACACGTAAAGAACACGCAATTTGATGAGAAACTAAGAATCTTGTGTCTGGAATCAGAAAAAAAATCAAAGGAATTACCTTCTGAGTCTCCTGTCGAAAAAGACACAGTAATTAATAATAACCATAGTACAAATGAACTTGAAGAAAAAAATGTATCTGTAAGTAAAACAATATTTAATCCAATTAGTGTATGACTGTTGCATCAAAAAGCTGAAGCAAAAGTTTCCAAACTATGCTGAACCGATCTCCTAAGATCTTGGTATATTGATCTCCATGTGCAAGATGTTACAACTCCAAATGCTCTGAAAAGTTGTTCCTCTCATTTAGGGGCAAAATCAAAATATCTTTCAAAAATACTTCGTATGTCAATATGTTTGGGAACTACGGCTTTAGATGTAGTTATTCTTGTCTCATGCTTATAGAGTTAACTAACTTATGGAAATTCTTATTATTTACTCTACAGAATCCTTGATTTATGTGCCTGATGTATTTATTTTTTATGCTTATCATGATGGTCTGAGCCTACTCTCTAGCATTAATTTCACCTCAAATCAAGCTCTGCTTTCAGAACATTCTCATAATTTTATTGTTTCTTCTAGATCACATGTGACACCATATACTCTCTTTTATAAAATTTTATGTAATTACAATTTGGAATTTTCATTCCTTCACTCACATTCTTCACTTCCTCTTTTAAGGGGGTGTCCTGAATAATGTGCAACCTGAAAATCTAATCCTGGTTAGTTTAGGTTTAGAAGTGAGATGTATACTTAATTAACCTATTCATCCGAATGTTTTTGTGAGCTTAAATTCATACTCTATATGTTCTAAACTCAAACATATTTAATGAACACATTTTAAATCCATTTGAACTGTTATTGTATTTTTAGGTGATAACAGAGGAAATTATGTCCTCAGAAGCCAGTAAAGAAAATTTTGCTTCTTCATCACTTGTAAGTATTCTCGGCATTTAAATTCTTAATTCTTAAAGCATAATTGGTTGGCTGGGAAAAATTACTTTCTGAACTACAAAAATTTAATTTTTAAATAAATATGCTAGCTATTATTCTACCAATGCTATGAACTGAACATTATTTTAGAAAGTCATTTTAATCTGCATATAATTTTAATATTATGAAATGATCCTTTCAGTTTTGTAGTTAAAAATTGTATAAATTAAAATGATCTTTTTTTTTTACTTCTATGACTCATTCTTCTATCAATCACTAGAAATATTTTAAACCTAAGTGTTGGGTGCCATAATCAAGGCTACCAAGTACTTCAATTTTATTGGAGTTACTTTTTTTTCATATTTTTTCTGATAATCTGATTTTTTCCTGAAAGTTCCCATTTTTAAAAAATAGGTATGTTTTTAAAGTTGAGCCTATTCTAACATGCATTACAGAAAAGACTGTTGCAAAATTGTAAAACAGGGTTCCCACCGTCCTTGAAAGTCCTTAAAAGTCCTTGAATTTTTTTCGCTAAATTTGGGTCCTTGAAAAATGGTCCAGGTCCTTAAAGGTCCTTGAATTTCAAATAAACTCCAGCCGCCGCGCGTCGATTCATCTACGATTCCTTTTCGCAGTTCCCGGTTTTTGCATGAAATATTTTAATTAATCTTTGATTACTTTTTATATTATTTAAAATCTTATTATAAAACTTGTATTCTGTGTGCATAGGCAGAAATTGAGGCACTTGATCAATTTAAAAAAAGTTAGAGTAAGCTTGTTTCTGGAAACGTCGCAATTGCTTCAGAAGAATAAGGATTTTTATATGGGTCTCTTAAAAAAGGTCCTTGAAAAATTTTGTTGAGGTCCTTGAAAAGTCCTTGAAAGTCCTTGATTTTCAATCTTTTCAAAGAGTGGGAACCCTGTAAAAGACATCGATTCACTTTATGACAATTCTTCACAATAAAATGACTCTTCTCTGTATCAATCTTCCCACTCTCGTTTACTTACCATTACCCTGGAGAGCTAAGCCTTCTGGCATGCTCAGTTCAAACTTTGGTCTATGGCAGCTGCTAGTGTTCGGCACTAGTTAACTAGAACTAGTTGCAACTAGTAGTTAACTACCGATCAACAAGTAGTTAACTAGTAGTTTAACTACTTTTGGTTTAAACTAGTTTAACTAGTAGTTGAACTACTTTTTTTAATAACTACTAGTTGAAACTACTTTCAAATTTTCAACTATAAAAAAAATTTTTGTTTAAAATTTCAAAAATATTTAAAATTTTTATCAAAATGTACAAAAATTACTGCTATTTATAACTACAATGTCATGGTAGAGTACTCAAATACCATAACCAGAAATAAAGTACCGTTTTGAGCGAAGCATAAAGTTTTTTGTGATATAGATAAGAAAGATGTATTAGAATTTGGGAAAAAATAGGTTATGAAATTAAATAGACTAGTTAACTAGTAGTTAACTACTTTGGGAAATAGTTAACTACTAGTTGCAACTAGATTTTCCCAGACTAGTTAGTAGTTGGTAGTTAACTACTTTTTGACCACTAGTTGCCGAACACTAGCAGCTGCAAGGCTATAATATGCTGGTTTCTGGTCCAGAAATAAGTGGAGCTGGGCAGTTTCATATCTGAGATTAAAAATTTAACCTGTCTTTTGCCTAATTTTTGTGCTTGTTTTTCACAAACTTGCAAATAAACAATGCCAAAAAAAGTTGCATGATTAACAGTTTAGCAAACACTACTCATAATTTAACTTTATTCATAAATTGCAATAAAAAGAATCTCATGTTTTTTGTTTGCTGTGCAATGGGAATTTGAATGTAAATCACAGAGGGAGTTTGAACATAATATTGCACAAAAACTAAAAGCACATTGAAAGGCAGAAAACCTTTACTTACATTAAGTAAGTACATTTAATGTAAGTGTGGAAAGCACTCAGATTTTTTTCCCAATCCGGCTATGCATAATTATTTCATAACATGTCTAATTATACACTTACCAATTTGCACACTTTTCCATTATAAAAATAAAGGCAAGACTCTGTGTTTACCTTGTGGAGATGAACTTGTTTGTGTTCAAGTAAAGTTAAACTTATTTTTTATAGAATGTTTAACAGTGATGGGCCAAGAAAGACTTCCTTTCAATGCAAAATATCTATGTACATTTAAAGTCATTAGTTTGTCTTTTTAAAGTTCAGATGTTGTCATCAAAACAAAAGGTAAGGAAATTTTTATCTTTATTCCCTGCTTATTGTATAATTTTCTGACTAAAAAAAGAGAAGTAAAGGCCCCTGCAAGCACATCGAAGGGCATGAAACAGTGTGGAAATTATTTTATTAATGTCTGAAAGTATGCTGGAGGAAATTCACTACATAAATCCTGCAAGAGAGGGACATAGGGGTGCCACTCACCCATAGGGGAGAATTAATGCATGAGATATGGTAAATAGCATCTCTGAAATAGGTACCGGGACTATCGAGATTCTGGTAAAGCCATCAGATCTCCAAAATCACTGTTGCTTGAAAAAGACCATGAAAGAACAGGAACATCAACAACAACAAAAAAACAACATCAAATGTGAATCATGTGCAACTCTTTCTCAAATAGGTGAAAATTTCAACACTGAAGCATCTATAAGGTGCATTGAAATTTGCACCAATTTGAGAAAACGTCTGTCATATTTAATGGTTTTCTTCAGTTGTCCATGGGCAGAATTTTTCATGGTCTTTTTCAGGCTACTGGGATTTGATGTTTTACCAGATTCGGGATATACAAAGTACACTGTTGATGTTGACATGGTCACACTTCTAAATTCAAATATATCTCCATTTTGGAAATGTTATTTTTCATCTCATGCATTCTATCTATCCTATGGATTTGTGGCTCCTTATGGACTCCTGCAGGATTTATGATGTGAATTTCCTCCAGCATACCTTCAGAAACAAATAAAGTAATTTCCACTTCCTTTTGTGCCACTGTTCTTGCAAGGGCCCTACATGGTATTCAACAGGTATACCAGTTTTTTTTGGCTCTTCAGTGTGTTTTGCTTGATAATATTTAAACATTTTCCTCACTCTCTTTGATTTTTACTTCTTAAATTAGGACAGCATTTGAATTCATTCTTGATAATATTTTTAAAAATTAATTTCGAGGAGTTCAAAAAGCCGAAATGGTTTTACAAAATCTAATAATTGGAATAAGGTATTTCTGTAGGGCTTAAGTAACCTAAAAAAGTTTGTTAGTAGCAAATGGCAGATAGTTGATATTAATCCTTTATCCATGTAAAATGTCATGCTTAGTAGTACCTACTTAGTTCTCAGTGAGTACCTGTGGCCCAAAGCCACAGAGTAAATCTAGAAAGTTTTAAGTATGATACTTTTCAAAGTAAAACATCTTCAGAACTTTTTGAGAGAATTTGTACTGGCAATTTCTCTGAGCTGGTCTTTTTCTTTGGTAGCTTCTGCCCAGTGCCAGGATTTTTATGATGTCCTTTACTTTACCTTTCTTTTCCCTCCAGCTGTTCTAGAACTGTTGTTTGGGGGGGGGGTATCCGCTTTCTTTCTAGATTCAGATTTCAGATTTTTTATTCAAAACTGTTTTAGTTGAAAGGAAAAACTGTAAGTATAACTTTACTCATAGTTCTTCAGCTTATCAGATGAAGGTCATTGTGAATTTCAGGTAAATATTTATTTTTGTTCATGGTGTAGTTATAAAAAAAAAGATTATTCTTGTTCATTCTACAACTTGTTTGCTACTAGTGCAGTACCAGTTTTTTGTTTGTAATAAATTATATATTTTTTGTTGTTAACTGTTCCTAACTTATTCTTTCAGCCTAGTAAAGAAGTTGAATTTCTTTTTGAAAAATCCAGTTCAAGAAAACACTCTGGTGGACTTTTTTCCCATGATATTTTTAACTCATCTCATTTGTAATTAAATACTGAAATCAGCACCTCATTAAATGTACAAATTCTGAAAAGATTTGCGAAGTTGATTCTGTAAAACTACGTTTTTATGTATAACATCTTAGCAATACTTCTTGAATCAACACACTAAAGAAAGACCATAATGTCAAATTTCGAAAAGGGTCAAGTAATTTACAAAATTATAAATGCAATAGGATTGATTTCCATGATTTATTATTTTTATTTTATTGAATGTTGTTTATTTGGCATAAACATTTAAAAAAAAAAGTTTAGTGTTTTATATAGGCAACTTTTTTTCTATTAGTATTTAAAAATGTTGAATAAGTGATTCTGAAAATTAAAACTAATCATGTTTTATTGTGGAAAACACGCTTGTAATAATTGCATCAAGGAAGTGATAGGTTTCAGAATCCAATAAAATTGTTTTTTTTGACACTTGCACATAATTTTGAGTCCCCCTAACTTTTATTTTATTTTCTTAAGTATGCCCAATTTAAAGAAATATTTGACCCTATTAGTAATATTATTTGTGATATGAGAAACTCTGTTACGAAATTGTTTGAAACTTCTTTTCTTAGGACTTTAAACCTTTATTACATGCACCAGTTAACACAGGTATATTCCTCATCCGGTAAATCCTCATAACTTTTGTTATTAATAACAGAGTTTCTCGTGTCACGAATAATATCACTAATAGTCCCAAGTATTTCTTTAAATTGGGCATACTTAAGAAAATAAAATAAAAGTTAGGGGACTCAAAATTATGTGCAAGAGTCAAAAAAACAATTTTATTGCATTCTGAAAACCTGTCACTTCCTTGATGCAATTATTACAAGCATATTGTTTTCCACAATAGTTCTGAATTAAATTACAAATCCAATACTCATATCCAAGTACTCATTTAATGCCAGTTTTGTCACAGAACAATGAAATTTTAAAAACGTGACAAGTTTTATGAAATATTCTTTTCAGATAATATGTTGTATTCACAATTTGCAACACACTATTGTATTCATTCTATGTGTTAACATGCCACAAAGGACTCAGAACTGAATTTCTCCTGTGTTGCATTCTGTTCACGAGAGAGATTTATTGATTCAAAAAGTTCCTCCAAACTCTTATTTTCTAAGGAATAATAACAAAAATTCATACATCTATCATCTTGTGTCACTTGTAGGTTAGATGTTGATGTAAGGAAAAATTTAAGGTCAAAGAATTATTAAAATGGTAGCCTATAAAACTCAAATGGTGAACAAAATTCCCCAATGCAAGTTGTTAAGGGTTAAACGTAGTATTTTATTTAATTCTTTGTGAATAAAATCTACTTATCTACACAAATAAATACTACTAGGAAATTTTATTATAGTACCTACAATACTGCTATTCCTTCTTTTTACTTAACTTTTCTTAAAAGTTTGTTTGAAAAAAGGTTTTAAGTGCCTAAGGGTAAGGTCAGCTTACAGCCAGATGTAGTTAATCCTCCTTTAATCAGTTTTTGCAGTTAAGGGAGATTTATAGTCAATCTCTTGAAAATATTTTAGTTTTGAGATAAATAAAATGGTCTAGGTTCTTTTCTATTTGTTCTACTTTTTCTAATCAATACTAACCACAAGGTGCTTCAATATCTGTTACAAAAAGTGTCAGGGTCATAAAAAATGAACTAGCTGACTGTACCCTGATACTCTGACATTCTTTTTAAGGCTTTTGAATAACTGTTAACTTTTCAATGTAGTGTTTATTTTATCAAGTAGTAGTTGTAGTATTATAACCAATGGCTGAATTATTTACATTGGTAAATTGCATTGAATTGAGAATAAATAAATCTTTATTCTCTTGTGAAATTGTATATGTTTATTTTTCAATGTAAAATCCTTGTCAATTTTTATCATAAAGAAATATTTTAATTAGATGTAATTTTTTTTAAGTTAAGAACAATATTAACTAATTTGTGCATGTGGTTCAGAATATTTCCCTCTATTTATTATATTAGAATGTTTCTCAGTTATAAAGCTGCAGTTTTAAGAGGTTAAAGTAGAACTTTTCTTACAAAATAAAAAAAGAAAGTCCTCTTCAGCCTCTATTAAAGTGTTTTACAGTACCAACTGTTGTCATCTTAGTATCTATCAAGACTGTGTTCAAGTTTGTCAGTCTTTATTAACGTCTTTGCTTGGCTTTCAGTTGGAAACAGGTTAAATTTAATTTGAGAGTTCAATTTACTGAGTTGCTACCCCATCCAGGTTAAGCAGAAGCAATCTGCATTTTCACTCTAAATTCTGAAAATATTGATGGTGCTAGAAAAAGACCTATTCATTGAACTCAATTTAACATAACAAATTTTGCATCACCCTTTTTGTTTCATGGCATAAGTCTAGATTTTTATTAAATCAAAAACTAGAAGGGGAAAAGTATCTCCTTTAGCATTGCATCTGGAAGGAAAGAACAGTTTTTTTTACGAGTGATGTTTGTAGATTTAAACTTTTCCCCATATCTTGCCCCTATGTTGGTGATGTGAATGTCATAAGTTCCAAGGTTTATCTATTGTAAAATAGTGTTGGATACAAAGCTGATGGTATAAAATTGTGTTAATTACTCTAGCTTTTTTTTAATGTTTCAACCCTTTCATTTTTTATAAACATTTGTCAATGTTTGACCTAGTGCTGAACAAATTAAAATTTTAGGCAAAATATGGATTTTAAATTGTGATAATTGACTGATCTTAAAGTAATATGTTCTTTAAACTATTCTTTCATCAAATTTATCTTCCTTAATACACCAACAAAAAAATCCCTATTCTTTCTAGTCATAGAAATAAACTAGAAAATTTTTTCAATTTGGAGTTTATATTCTCCCTGTCTTTCTATTATCTGTAGTTTTGGGGTCATCGCCAGACATATTTCTTGGGAATTTCCTGTATAACTTGGGAATTAAAAAATAATATTAAATATAGACATGCTAAAATAGTCTTGTCTTGTGCGACATAAGATTATTTAATTGTCAAAGAGTTTATATTAAAACTGGAATGGAGGAATAAAAATGATAATGAAATATCCTTGTTTATTTGTTTCAAGTGTTAAGCTAATTTGCTTTAAATAATGCACCTCAGATTGTGATGTTTGTAGATGCTAGCATGTGTTTCTACCCTTTCAATATTGTTACCTTGGTGCTGGTTTCTTTAAGATCATCTATCTAACCTAGAATTATTAGGAATAATTTTTTCCAACAAATCAACGTAATTCTAAAATTTCTGTCTTGTTCATTTTTTAGTGTGTTCATTTAAGTAACCTTTTAACACTATGTTAATTTTAAGTAAAACTTGTTCCTATTTCATAACCATTTGTAACTAACTGTATTGTGTTTTTAAATAAATATTTTTGATTTCATCATCTGTTTGTAAATAGTAGTAATGTTTTTTTCTGAATTATCAATATAGGGTGATTATAATGAAAATTTCGATTTTAAAAGGCTAGAGAGAACCACAGGTCAAAATTACTTAACATTTCTCTTGAGTATTCCTGAACCAGGAGGAATTTTTGGGGGTAAAAAAAGTATTGTCAAAATTGACCAAAAGGGACTGTTGTATCGTCACAACTTCTTAAAACAACATAAAACAGGCAAGGTAATTTTATCTATCCCTTTTGCCTGTTTATAGTTTGGTCTCAAGGTGTTGTGAAGAGTACAGCAGCTCTTATCGGTTAGTTGTGGTGCTATATTTTCTTATTCTCAAAAAATTTCCCCCTGGTTCAGGAATTCTCAAGTGAAATATCAAGTCATTCTGACTTGTGTTTCTCTCTTTATAGCCTATTAAAATCGAAACTTTAATCATAACCACTCTGTAATGACATGAAAAAAAAAATAGTACTTAAATTACCAAATTTTAGTAGTTTTTATCTTGGTTTTTTGGTTGTTTAAAAATAATCAAAA
The DNA here is from genome assembly GCA_963680715.1 of Tetragnatha montana. Classification (NCBI taxonomy): domain Eukaryota; kingdom Metazoa; phylum Arthropoda; class Arachnida; order Araneae; family Tetragnathidae; genus Tetragnatha; species Tetragnatha montana. Next base: position 41,170,536 of record OY796675.1, read on the forward strand.
ACTCAAAACTTTCAGAGATTTGCGGGAGGGTAAGAAAAAAACCTGAAAAAAAAATCCTGTAGTATGTTAATACACAGCTTTTATTGTTTTGAGCTGAAACATTTTATGCGTTATTTGGTCCAAAATCCACCCTAACCTCAAGCGGATTAAACCGAATTTAAGAAAAAAAATAACGTTTCTCTATTTGATTCTAAATTTCAAGTCGCAAGTTGTTAGCAGAAGGAATTTTCGTATCGAGCTGGTAATTTGTATTTTTTTTAAGAAAGCAAATACGTATTCAAGAAATTTTAAAGTTTTTGTATTGAGAGGAGGATCCATCGCTGAAATATTTCAAAGTTTTAATTTGGGGATTTTCTGAAATTATATCCTTGACGAAATTATAACGTTTTGAAATGACCAGAAAGCATTTGTGTCGTGAGTTAAGTGATCACTTATTATACACACATTGAAATAGTTTTCAAGCTCCTCAAAGTATTTTTTATAAATAGGAGAATTGAAGCCGATTTATAACTACCGTCTGCGGTACAGTTTTTTGTTATTTCGATAAGCTTTCGAAAAAGTGAAATCTGAAGTTAAAAATCTAATTAAGGTACAAAAAGTTCATTTTAAAGTTCTTTTCACCTTGTTCAACCAATTAGCTATGAAAAGGCACAAAGAATATGTCGAATGTCGATTAGATGTGGATTTTTTTGAAGTCATTGATATTCGTGAAGTAATGATAATTTCGAAATATACATACAGACATAAAAATAATTTTCTCCAATAAAGACAAAAATCACCTTTCCCAAATTTTTTAAAAAGGGGTATCGTTTTTTAATATTTTTTCTAAGTATGTCCTTTCAAAAAGTAAAATTTTGATAATAATTTTAGGTAATTTTCTTCTTACATACTTTTTCTGTGATCAATTAGCTCTGAAATCACTCCAAAATTATGTGATTATTATTTTTGGAAAGTTAGCTACAGCCCTTTTTAGACGCGCGGGCAAATCCGAGATGGCCGCCTTTTCGGAAAATTCACAAAACTTCAAATCACCGCGAAAAAATAAACTTTCGGCCTAAATATTTAAGTTTGTCGGTAACAGTACTGGATCTCTTTTTGGTGAAAATTTGGTAAAAAAGAATCGGAGGACCCAATCCCTCCACCTTGGTCGATTCCCCCTGGAATGACCCCAGGTAAAGTTGGCTTCAACGGCCAGTTGTGTCCTTTTTGAAACGACTTTCGCACGTTTTTCTCTGAATCCATAAAAGATGCACGAAGCGAGAGCGATTTTTCTTTCCTCGCATAATCACAATACCCGTATGTCCACTGGGTCCTTTTACTCTCGTCTGAGTGAGAATAGAATCGATTCATTAGGGCGCACCCACATTAATCACTTTACTCCCTTTAGTGCGAGAGGAGTGTCGTTTTTCTCAAGTAATGTGCTGAAGAGGTTCAGTAAAACATCATTCATCCGGCTCTCGGTGATCCGGAAAAATAATACATTACAAATTTTAACAAGATTATTGGGTTATATTTAAGGGTTGGACACTTTTGTAGCCTTTTTTTTAACGCTTACTGTCGTGTGCAACCCCTAAATTTCCTAAAAATTATTCAATCTTGTTGAAATTTGGCACGTATTATTTACGCCGTATGAAAAATCACACCTTTGTTAAAAATGAAACATCCTAAAGGGACCGCTGACACCCGTCTTCCAAATCCACCTCAGTAGCTGACATCTTTAGGGTTCAGGAGTCGGTATAGTATAGCGCAGGGCCGTAACCTCGTAACCAGACTTTTGTTTCGGGGGGGGGGGGGGTTTGACTCAAATATTTTCTGAGGTACCTTCTTACGGGTACTTTTAAATGTTAAGTTTTAGATAACAACACTGGATTGAAATTTTGATGCACTAAATTTCAAAATTGTATAAACAATATGAATTCTAAGTAAAAGGGGGGTCTGGGGGTCCTCCCCCAGAAAATTTTTGGAAATTTGCCCCTCAAAAGAGTGTTTTAGCTCATTTCTGAGTGAGACCCTTTAGATTACACCCATAGAGCACCACTCATTGTAAGCGGCCGAATTTTCAAGGTAAAAAAAAGGTATATTGTAATAAATGGCGAAATGTTAAGGGGGTTTCTAGGTTCCTACTTTAGAAAATTTTTTGAATTTTCCCCCTAAAAGTGGCATTTTAACTCATTTTGAGACACTTTAAAGAGGAGGATTAAAGAGGACCACTCCTTGTAAATCACACATGTTTGAAGGAAAAACCGTATACTTAATAGATTTCAAAATTTCGAGGGGGTTTGGGGGTCTTCCCCCAGTAAAATTTTGGAAATGTTACCCTTAAAATAGGGTTTTGACTCATTTTGAGACCCTTTGGGTTATACCCGAAGAGGATATCGCTCTTTGTGAGACATAATTTTCAAGAAAAATAGCAGTATAAAAATTGATGTCAAAATTTCGGGGGGGGGGGGTTTGAACCCCTAACCCTCCCCCCCTTGGATACGGCCCTGGTATAGCGTACTTTCATACTTGCCAACTTTTACGAATTATCCGTAAAATTTACAGATTTTCGTTTAGTTTTACGGCCTTGCGGATGGATCTGAAATATATCCGGATTTTACTAAACCATCCGCAAGAATAAAAACACATTTACTGAACTCTATGTTTAGCGACGATTACTATATTTTTTTTCTTTCAAAACCAAATTCCTTTACTACCTTTTGTCCTTTTGATTTTCCCGATTTTAGTACTAAAACTGAATGAATTTTGGACGTTTTTTTTTTTTAATAAAGCTTTCTCGGATTCGCCCGCTATTCTTTTGGCATACGTTTACCCGTAAGTCTGCTTCTTCTAGTGGCTCAATCGCAACGCGGAAAAAACAGCTTACTGGCGGGGTAAAATTGGCTTCTTTGCGTGTTCAGTTCGTAATCCGAGAAAACAACTTCACCTTTAAAAGTCCAGTAATCAGAGCAACCCATTTTCAACAAATTTCGGAGAAACTATTTTAAATTGACCGATAAAATAATTAAAAAAATAACATGATAAAAGTATTTAACTTAATTCGTCATTTTTCGTCGTTCGTCAAAAAAATAATTTGATAAAAGTATTTTAACTTAATTCGTCATTTTTTTTGCGAAGGGCCCTCGAAATTACTATTCAAAGAGTAGTTTTGTAACATTACACAAAAAGTTTTACTGATGAAAGTTTTAAAAAGTTGGCATGTATGGAGAGATCACACTCACACAGCTATGGAAGAAAAGAAAGGGGTGACGCTATAGAAGCCCATTGATACACTATTATAAAAAGTGACACCCCTAATTGAACCCCCAGGAGTCCCCACCACCCCCAGTGTGTCACCCCTAATTGAATCTTGTTCATAAAATTTGGCGTGCAGTGCTGAAATTGAACAAAAATATTTGGGGGGACTCACCTTTTTAAAGAGTAGATGATTGATTGAGGGTAAAATATGACTAATTTTTGGTACCTACTCGAATTGATAATCAAATTATATAGATTAAATAAAATTACATAGTTAGGGGAAAGGGGGGCCTAATGGGACATTTTTTAAATGCTAGAATAAAAGCACAAATGCAGTTATTATAATTTTTATAACCTTAAAATTATGTAACATTTAATTCTTTACAAATATTGATGGAAAGTAAACAAAAAAAACATTATTCATCTTTGTGTTACCATGAAGCGGCGGATCCAGGATATGGTTTGTGGGGGCTAAAAATTTGGTAATCGAATTGAATCATCTTGTTCAACCGAATGTTAAAAAAATTTTGAATTATCGAGTTCCAAGTACGAAAAGGGGGGTCTGGGGGTTCTCCTCCAGAAATTTTTTGGAAATTAGACTCTAAAAACAGGGTTTTAACTCATTTTTTGTACAGAAAATCGTGAGTAATAGAGATTAAAAACTTAAAGGGGGTCTGGGGTCCTCCCCAAAAAGTTTTCGGAAATTTTACCCTAAGGGTACGGTCACCCAGAAATTCAGCGAAGACCCTAGGTCAGAAAAAATAAATTTGCTTTCTTATTTAAATCTACCCTTAAATTTATATTTTTTTTTCGTGGAAAGAAATATTTTAGGGAACGGGGACGGTAAAAAGTCCAATCATTAGGGGGACGGCGTCCCCCCGCGTCCCCCTCCAATTTCAGCACTGTTAGCGTGTATTATTTATCGGCATAGACTTGGGGCGACAGAGATCCCTTATTAAAATCCCATCTTTGGGAAAAATGAAACACCCTAACCTACATTGTTCCTGGTTTTAGGTAAAGAAGATAAGCATACTTAGGATTAGGGATGTGTGGGGGTTGCTAAGAAGTACTGCTTTTTGGTGTACGGGTTTTTAAATAGAATGTACTTCCGTTCAGCATCTAAGGAAGAAGCAAGAACCCCCCTTTCACAAAAGAACTCGAATTTCCCGTTTGTTATCATATTTATTCGACTGCCTCTTTCAAGACGTTATTATTTATCAAGAAAGGACGAAAGCTCGCGGTCTAAGCTGAAACTAACTTCTTCCAAGGTAAACCCCTTTTGAGAGAGAATCCCGAAGAAAAAATATTACCCCGGGCTCGCGAAGGAAAAAGTTTTAAATGCTTTTGGGGGATAAAAAGAGTTCTCTTATTCTTCGTTTTCAGTCCGTGGTTTATTTGGTGAACAGTACCAGATTTAATTCTGAGATAGTAGAGCATTTCCTTTCAGTTTGCCTGTGAAGCTCACAAACATTTAAGGAGGGAAAATGCCTGCGTTTGTTTGGATTCCGATTTTTTTTTTCATTTCGTTTCATTTCAATTCTCATTCGCACCATTTGAATAGTTTTTATTTCGGTATTTTATTTGTTGTTTATACCTTTCTTTTTTTGAATACTGTATGAGATACAAAGAATGGGATTCCCCGCCTTCTTTCTTTAAGACATGGCAAACAACACTGAATAATGGTTTTTAAAGTTTGGGTAATGAACTATTCTCCTTTCTAAAGATGTCATAACTATTTCGTCTCATAGACTTTTTCCTCTTAAAATTCTTCGAATATGAAGTATTTTTACGACAGTTTAGTTCTAGAAGGTGTTAGGCATGATAACTCACTTAGAAATGTTGCTTACCTGAAACTTGCCTTCAAACCTATTCTGTAGGCGAAGTTAAGAACACTTTTAAGCAGTCTTTTGAGTATGTAATTTTTTTTTCATATTATCTTATTCTTGTTTTATTCTTAACAGACTTTTGTTTCATTTGACTCAACGTTATTTCTAATGTAACCCCTAACAAGTACATTTATACGTTCAGTTTTAGATCACTTAAAAGTAGTAGTAACTGAAGTAGTAAGTGAAGTAGTACTGAAGCAAGTAAGTATTTGAATTACGTTCTACATAATGTCAAGATTTTGCTCCAAGTAAAAATGGGTTTTTAAAGTAAAAACAAAATACTCAAAGAAAAAAGTTATTAAAATGAAGGTCGCTGGGGATCCTCCCTACTTAGAAAATGTTTTGAAAATTGACCTTCAAAATTAGTGTTTTAATTCAACTTGATACCCTTTGGGTTAGGAAGAGGATTGCTCCTTGTAAATTGCAGAATTGCAGAATATTCAAGGTAAAAAACAGTATAAAAATTGATGTCAAATTTCGACTGGGGTTGAGCCTCTAGTCGATTGCTTTTAACAACAAAATTCCACATTTTGCGGTTGAAGAAAATAAAGAAAAACTTAATGAAAGTCCTTTACTATTGATGACCAATATGAAATTATATTTAAAAATATGGTTAGGAGAGTTTTTCCTCTCTTTCAGAGTTGTAAAACAGGATGCAGGAGTAATTTAAATCGAATCTGATCATAATACTTGGAAACAGCAAAAGATAATCAGAAGTCTTCATAATATTCATATACCATTCTCATGTCATGTATCAACAGACCTTCCTTATCATCGATATCAAAATGGTTAAAAGGTACCGCTCAATATATAATAGGAAGCAAGTAAGACTTGTGTAAGTAAGACTTTAAATCACTGGTTTTCTGACGAAAATAACTTCATATTTGTCTTATTAACTTAATAATACGTTCGATGCAATAAATAAGAAAGTACAATTATTTTGTGGCATTTACGCATTTCTGAAATGTTCTCAAGAATTTCTAGCATATAAAAGGTGTACTTAAGGAGGAGAAGAGGCAAAACAAGCGAGAAAATGAGGTGATGGAATAGATTAATTCAATAGAGAGGGGCTGGGGGATACAAAAGGACATGTACTACGCTTCGGTTCGGTGTATCCTGGTTTCGGACAGTGGACTCTTTACTCCATTAAAAGAAGAGGAAGAGCCTTTCCTTATGTAAATTCCTGGAGTGGGGGTGGGCAAGATAACTTCTCCCTGAATCAGCGGAGTAACAGAAGAAAGCGCCCCATTCAGCTGATGACAGGGCGCTTTGTAGGTAGGGGCGGCCGAGGGGCGCCGCGGAGGAGCCGGACGGGCGGGCGCCCCTCTGCAGCAACAAGTCGCCCGACAACCTGTTGGGGCTGCTAAATATAGGGCTATTGATCCCCTCGGGGGTGATGGATAAGGGGTGGGCTGAGGCCGGAGAGGCGGCGGAGGTGTTTTAGTAGGTCCCTGCTTACTCAGGTGCTTTGGGTTTTTTAAAGGAACATTTCAAAACGTTTTTGCAACGAATCAATGTGGAAGTGGAAGGAATGGTTGTTCATTTTTTCCTAGGGTAGATATGGTAGTTTCTCAAGATACGATTGATGATGCCCAGTACGGATTATGCAGTGTATTATGATCGGGTGGGGGTGAATCCCCCATTGTTTGTATCGGCGTAGTTCTTCCAATTTTGTGAACGAATTACTCATCTTTAAGTTTATATAATATATACTTAAGTTTATATAATATATTTCCTTACAAATAGAAGATTATTTGTTATAAGTTAGATAAGAGATATTTATTAAAACGAGGATGTGTAGACGGCCTCAGCTCCACAGTTCCACTGAATTTCTTTCTGATAGAGACAACCATATTTCCAGAATTGAGGCTAACATAGAGAGTAAAATCGTCCACCGGGGCCAAGGTCTAAGCTATTTAACTGAGACATTTTAATACTTAATGAATTAAAGAAGTTATATATTCAGACTTACTATTCGTTTGTAAAATATAGTTAATACATTTAGATATATATTTAATGATCATATACAATCTCAAAACCAAAATACTAAAGAGTAAAACGGGCATAAGCAAGATGAATAGGATGTTGTTTGAAATAGGTACTATTTGAAAAAATATTTTGAACTTTATTATTTTTTCTTTTATATTCATGTTTTGTTTTCAAAAGGTTAGAAGATTATAAAAACGCCCAAATAGGATCATTCTATCCTAAAAATATCATGTTCCTCTTTTATGTTCGAGCACAAATGGAGTATTTTGTGATACCGCTATACAAAAAATAACACTATATTCTTGAAATCAGTGTTTTGAAGGAAAGATATACAATAAAATGCATAGTTTGTACAAGCTCTTATTAAAAATGTTCACTATGGAAGAGTCTACATCCATTATTTGTTCTCGTTTGTGGATTTTTTTTATCCACATACAAGTACTTTACTTTAGGTTCAATGTTTTGTAGTCTAATAAACCAATACTTTTTCCCATGGTTCGTTTAACTCTCTTCAACTACGTTTTGAAGTTTAAAGTGCTCGATTTTATTTCATCCTTTTAAAGGTAGTTACATTCCAGCACATATGGAATCTATACCTAAATATTCTTTTTCATTTTAGAAATCATATGTAACAGGATTTGTTATCTGATTTTATTTTATTGATTTGTATGGGATTTTTTAAAGATTGGTATTGGATGTTACTTTCAATATTACGTCCATATTAACATGAAAGGAACCAGATTCTTAAGTTCTTGTTTATTTTTTTTCTATCAATAGAAAGTGATCCCTATTTGCGTTGAAGTTTTGGTTTCCATATTAACATTCAGGTTAGGAATCTATTTGGGGTTAAGCTCTATTCCAACCAGTATTAAAATATTACTAACAAAAGTAATACATGGAATGATTGATTATTCTAGTTTATTTTGAATTTAGTTCATTGAGTGTTTTAACTATTTCAATTTTTATCTTCATACGTGCATAAAAATATGGATTAAGAAACAGTAATGGAGTATTAAGAAATAAATAAAGTTTTATTTATAACTAGCTGTACTCTACGCATGTTTCTACGTCTAAAATTTTTTGAGGACTGAGCATTTTTCAATCTTTTCATTGAATTAGTTACCACGAATTAGTTACTACTACACGTAAAGCTTATACTATCTTCGCAAACACGTTGGAAAAATTTTTTACTACGAAAATAATTTTTAAACTAGGGGTTCTCATGAACTTTTTAACATTGAAAAGGACTTTTTATGTACACAGTCTAACGCTACCCACTTTATCTTCAGTTAATTTCCTATGCTACAACTATAGGATGATAACAAGAATTAAGCTAAGTGCGAGGTGGGGATTTGGTTGCCAAATATATTTTTGGTACAATACTAAATTACATGCAACCATTTAGAGGTTAAATGTAACTTTTTATATCTTTAAAAGTTAGGATTTGAACCTTAGCGTATAAAATTGGGTAAAATTTTTAAGAAAAGGAGTTAGTTAAAAAGGAGGGTCTAGGGGTTCTACTCTAGAGATATTTTTGAGATTTGGCTCCTTATAAAAGGGGATTTAACTTGTTTCCAGTAATTTGGGGTAAGGTGCAGTTAAACATAATAATTTCTTAAAAAAAGTAAAAGAATTATTCGTAATTGCTTCTCGGTGGAGAGTGCACCTTACCTTTTTAAACCATGATTTAATTAAAATAATTTTTCAAATCTTATTTGAATAATCGACAAACCTGGCACTATCAGACAAACACAAACATTCATTTTTAAGTATACAGAGTAAATAAACAATTCAAGAGTGAAACAAAACACTAATAACTTAATTATACTGATCTCTTTATATACAGGAGCTCATTACAGGCCTGCAATTACATTTTAAGAGAACCATTAAAAAGCCTTACATTTATTTTTGTTTCCGAAGTCGTATTATTTTATTAAATAGAATATGTACGCAAACGCTTTTGATGGTTCTAAAATACTTTAAAGTATGAACATCGACAAACCTGGCACTATCAGACAAACACAAACATTCATTTTTAAGTATACAGAGTAAATAAACAATTCAAGAGTGAAACAAAACACTAATAACTTAATTATACTGATCTCTTTATATACAGGAGCTCATTACAGGCCTGCAATTACATTTTAAGAGAACCATTAAAAAGCCTTACATTTATTTTTGTTTCCGAAGTCGTATTATTTTATTAAATAGAATATGTCCTATTACTAAATTGGATTACATTGAATTAGGGGTTGTGAGGGAAAGAATGAAGTGACATTATATGTAAAATTTGAAAACATTTGGGGGCCGAATACCATCCTTTCTATCACTACACGATGAAAAGCAAAATTTCCAATACTCCCCCCAGAGACAGAGCTCAATCCCAGCTCCTCTGAGCGGGGGTGAGGAATAATTGAGGGGTGTATCTGCTCCACCCAGGCGTGTAATGGGTGTTTGCAGAGGCCTCTAATGACTGCCAGCCTCAATGGGCAATAAAAATCGCACCACGCCTCTGGGCCAAATTTATGATCCGCGGCCACGTCAAAGAAACAATTACCGACCGCCTCTTAACGCCGACTCTTAGTTAAGGTGTGGTTTTTTTCATTAGCGATCATAATTCTCACTTTGGGGGGGGGGAGTTTTTTCCTCTTTTGGCGAGGAGGGGTGAAGTCTGGCTGCTTTGTTCTCGAAGGGTTATCTGAGTTTGTATGCCTGTGTGTTTGCATTTAAATATGTGATTGTGGAGATCTAGCAAAAATGGATTACATGCTTAAGGGACGGTAGAGAGTTTTACAGCCGGTAAAAAAGCACTTCTGGAAGAAAAAGGGTAGATGAGAGAACAAAGAAAGGCCACTATAGTGGTCATTTAGTGAACAAAAGAAAAATCCCACAGAGCTGCCATCTCATGTCCTCAAGTAGTACGCGTTATAATATACAGTTCGAATATGACCTTTGCAATTGGTTCTCCCTCTTCCCATCGCAACCATCTCTGATTTCAAAAGTCGACAGTACAAAAAAGCAAGGAAAATTGTATGGTTAAATTTTGTGGATAACCCATCAAGGGCAAACGCTTTTGATGGTTCTAAAATACTTTAAAGTATGAACATTTACAAAAGTTATTACTAAAATATTTTTCTATCTCCAGCCGTTTTCCCACATGATGGCATCTCATTCAGTATAATCGGACTGGAGATAATAGTTCACCAGCTAGTAGAACCACACGGGCTCAATATACACAATTATGGCCAGATATTACTATAGTATAGTGCTTTCCCCAGTACCTGAACGCCAACAAAAGAAAACGTTCAAAGTTAATGCTAACAAGGAATCATGAGGGATAGAAGAATGGCATCGACAGAGTGCGTTGCTACCAAACTTTCTTATACAATTCTGCATCACAGTCTTGGGTTGTCTATGCCATTCTAGATAGAAGATTGTCAAATGAGAGCATGATGAAACCTTGAATTTATACCTTTCCTTATAAGATCATTCCTCCTTGAATATATTTTTTTCAAATTTGTAAGGTCTTCATATAATGTTATGAGTGGGTTCAATATCAAGCCTAAATCACTCAATCCAACCCCTCAGTCACAGAACGTGTACAAACAACCTCACGTTATTTGAAAAGCATCCGACCATTCAGCGTAACTGATGAATGACGTTCACCCAGCCCTCCTGTCCACCCTACCCTGTCTTTAACTCTCCAGTTCTGCCCATAAATCCCTTTTAATTTGCGGTCGGGGTTCGAGTCACGGGAGCCTTTGCGCCTCTTTATTAGATTGGGCAGGAGTGGGGGTTATGAGCCCCTGAGGAGACCGGAGTCACGTCGCTGTCTTAAAAACACGCCATTAGGCAATCTAATGAGTTATTCATGCTCTTCTGAGTAAGTGAAGCAGATTTATTGTCGCAGAAGGGGAGAGCGGGCTTTATTTTATTTTGCACAGCTGCTGCGAAGGGGTGGCGAGGAAGATTTTGCGTTTCTGACCTTCCTTTAAGATCAGAGCTACCACGAGAACACTCAAAGTGGTCGGTATACCTATCTTCAAGGGTTTTCATCTGGGGCTGATGAAAGATAAAGGTTGGTTTTGATGATATTTAAGATCAATTAACTTTAAAAAGCTTAAACTTTTTTCATCAATTTTTTGGTATAAAATTTTTTAATGGCGTTTATCAGTTCAGATTTTATTATAAAGAGAAAAACCAGAAATTTGAGATGTTTTCGTAGTTGAGTATAATAGAGACGTATGCGAATTATGGGGAGTCGCTTTGTCTTCTTCTTCCATAAGTTTTCATTGAGTGTGGCAGACGTCTTGTTCATTTTAAAACGGAGTCTATTCGACCCGTAAAAGGACTGATTCAATGTAAAACAGACAAATTCAGGACCGTTTAATAAATATATTTTAAAAAGTATAAATAGATTATGATAGGTGTCGAGGGAAAAGTAAAATTCAGTTAGTTAGGGAGTTGATGCTAGGGACAATTTTAGAAAAAATGGTCGAACCCTATGCCATAAAAATGAGTCTAATTCATTCATGTCTCAAAAAAGCGTTAAAACAAAATCAGTATCTTTTTCCCAAAATTAAAATGGGACAACCTTTTAGACCCGTTTTAGATAAGTTAGCCTCAAAATGTTTTTACATGCTGGGCTTTATATGTCAGCAGCTGTAGCTCATCCGGTGTCCCTGGAAATAAAGCACACAAATGACACTACACGAGGCAGACTCAGAGTGGCTATAACGACTCTGTCACATCGCCTCAAACAAGGATCAAAGCATTCTTACCTGTCGGAGATTCCAGGCACAGTCGGCTTTAGAACAGGGACATTTCCCCCCAAAAAAAACGCGAAAAAGAACGGGAATCGAAGGAACATAGCGCGGCCCATACCTCAAGCATGCGAAATCCCGCCATTTGTAGCCCCGCGATTTCGGAAAGAAAAGAGAGAGGCGCAGCCATTCCCTGTCAGAAAAAGAAACGGTGTGAATCGGGAAGGCAATATTAGGCGAAGAGGGAAATGGTAGTCAAAACGTAATCTCCTCATGAATGCATAGTGGATCACAAAAACCATAAGGGCTCTTGTCAGATTTTCGAAGGGATTTCGAAGAGGAGTTATAGGGGATACATTTTCCGAATGGAAGACGTGAATTTCCTTTCCGTGAAGAGGGATTCCGGTTCTTTTTCCTCTGGAAGGATAGGTCTTTAATGTTCCTCCGGAATTCGGGATAAGAGAAGTGGAATAAATTCTCCCGTGTGACGATTAGTACGGATTTGGGAGAAGTTGATGCTCGGTCAGTGAGTGGATTTTATTTACCACTTTTTTTTTCATTCGACGGGAGTTGTCATTCGAGGCTTGGGAATGTTTTAATGGTGGCGGTAATGTGTTTTTTTTATATGTGTGGAAGGAATGGATTTGGGTTCGCTTCACCCATGACATTCAAAGTAAATTAGACATTACTTTTGAAAAGAGTCTGAAACGATATAGTAGTTTGAAATGCCCCTTTAATTTAAATTAAATCTTTAAATGTACTACCAAAAGTAAAAAATTCAACCAAAGAGAGAACTGGAGCGGATTAAAACATTTAATAGTAGTGCAAATTACACATGGCGTGCTATTAGAAATGAGGATTGGCCAACCAATAATTAGGATGAATCATTCTAAATTATAGCATTAAATTCTGGAATTACAAACACATCTCGAAAAATCACGGAAACAGGAAAAATCCGTACGTTACCTGGTTGAATGAAAGCATGGGGAAACCCCAGAATTATAAGGAAATGTTCTAAAATTTAAAAAGGTGTGACCTTTTTTCGGATTATCATGCAATTTCTTTCTTTTTTTTTCGGTGTATGGATATTTGTCTACTATGTATTTTTATTTTTGTTAATAATAAATTTGAATTCATTATTCATGCAGATGGATGTATGGATTTCAATTTAAAATCAGGTGATTATTATGTAGTTTATATAGATTATTGATTTCTAGCTTGGTTTTCTCATTGGTTTTACTCATCACATCTTCTTTTAATTCAAATATTTTAAATTAGTATTTTTAAAGTGAACTACTTTTATTGTACCTGATGTATAGATTACATCGGACTAAGGCTTTATTGTTCTTTAATCTATAATAATAAAAGAGCTTTACCACTCACTCACTCACACACTCACTCACTCACTCACTTACCAACGCACAGCAAAATCTACCGGGGCTAAAGACTCGAAACTTGGTAGGGTCGAAGACCTTACGGTGTATACGCGCACTAAGAAGGGATTTTTCGAAATTTCTTTTTTCTGACCCACAGGGGGGTTTGGAGCGTTTTCGACGTTTTTGAGTCCAGCAGCGTCCCAAATGACCCCAGATCTTTGTTATTTCGCAGGAAAGTACCTAACAACAATTTCTAGAAAGGCATTTTTCAGATTTTGGATATTCAAATTTTAAGAGGTCTGAATATTCCAAAAACCCGTTTTTGCTGAGCATAAACCAAGTTTTATATTTTCGAAGAAAAAAATACCAAGAAATCGATATTACGAATTGAACTGTTGTTGATACCTTCTTGAGAGAATTTCAAAGAAAGAAATTTCTGGATTTTTCGATATTCCATTCTGGAGGGGGTGCACGGGAGTTTGAATATTCACTTCCGTTTTTAGTTTTTGGATCCTAGCACCCACATTATTAATGTGATTGTTATGAAATTTTAGCATGTTGTTCCTCACACAACCAGGAAAGTTTGCGAAAAAGAATTTTCTGAATCAAAGCATTCCAAGGAGCCTTTTTTGTCCCTTTTCTAAATTCTTATGCTTAGCCTTCAATGTTAAATTTATTGCGATTATTGCTCTTTCCAGGACACGCAAAAACTCTATTGTTGGAAATATTTATTTTGAAATGTTTTATAACAGGTGAATTTTTAAAAAATATGATAAAGAAACAATTTTTAATGATTAAATAATTTTTTTTATGATAACCAAAAACCGTTCCACTGAAAAATTTTATTCTTTTTTCTATTTAATCAAATTTAAGTATTTCTAGCAAAGTTCAAATTAAACAATAAACCCTGATTTAAAAAAAAATTATCATTATTAAAAAATGGTTATAAACACTAATTCTAAACCGGTTTTTTAAGATTTTTATAATATCTTAAAAAAGTATAAAAGTATGTAGTATATTAATTATTAGTAGTATTGTATTATATAAAAATTTAGCGGGATGAGGGGGAAATAAGTTTTATCTGTAGACATTGCTGTTCAATAATATATCTTTATTGTGAAGCGAAGGCGGAGAAATTTGCCTCAAATATACATTTATACCAATGGACTCTAACCGTCTGACGTCACACGGAACCAACACGTGACCTACTGAGCTTGCGATTGGTTACCACAGATACTACACTATTAGATCTACTAGTGTAGTATCTGTGGTAACCAATTGCAAGCTCAGTTGTAGGTCACGTGTTGGTTCCGTGAAGTCTCGCACCAGATAGGCGGTTAGAGTCCATTGCAGAAATGGATGGAGGGAGAAAAGGACAAAAGAGAAAAAAATATTGGGGTTCAGAAGGTCCCCTGACTTTTTTCCTATTTTGAAAAATACTCTTTAAAAACGGGGATGGGGATTTCACACATTAAATCTAAACAGGTGGCATTTTTAAAGGGTTTTTTTACATCTTAACGAAGTGGTATGGCATTAAAGAAGAATCCTAGCGGGAAGACTGTTGACTCTATTGCATGTAAACGATAATGCTTATTTATTTTAACACACAGTTTGATAAGCCTTTTATCATCCGAGCAACGGCGGGCATATCAGCTAGTCTTTAATAATAAAAGAGCTTTACCACTCACTCACTCACTCACTTACCAACGCACAGCAAAATCTACCAGGGCTAAAGACTCAAAACTTGGTAGGGTCGAAGACCTTACGGTGTATACGCGCACTAAGAAGGGATTTTTCGAAATATCTTTTTTCTGACCCACAGGGGGGTTTGGAGCGTTTTCGACGTTTTTGAGCCCAGCGGCGTCCCAAACGACCCCAGATCTTTGTTATTTCGCGGGAAGGTACCTAGCAACAATATCTAGAAAGGCATTTTTCAGATTTTGGATATTCGAATTTTAAGGGGCCTGAATATTCCAAAAACCCGTTTTTGCTGAGCATAAACCAAGTTTTACATTTTCGAATAAAACAGTACCGAGAAATCGATATTACGAAGTGAACTGTTGGTAATACCTTCTTAAGAGTATTTCAAAGAAAGTAATTTCAGGATTTTTCGATATTCGATTCTGGAGGGGGTGCACGGGGGTTTGAATATTCACTCCCGTTTTTAGTTTTTGGATCCTAGCACCCACATTATTAATGTGATTGTTATGAAATTTTAGCATGTTGTTCCTCACCCAACCAGGAAGGTTTGCGAAAAAGAATTTTCTGAATCAAAGCATTCCAAGGAGCCTTTTTTGTACCTTTTCTAAATTCTGATGCTTAGCCTTCAATATTAAATTTATTGCGGTTATTGCTCTTTCCAGGACACGCAAAACCTCTATTGTTGGAAATATTTATTTTGAAATGTTTTATAAAAAGTGAATTTTTAAAAAATATGATAAAGAAACAATTTTTAATGATTAAATAATTTTTTTTTATGAAAACTAAAAACCGTTCCACTGAAAAATTTTATTCTTTTTTCTATTTAATCAAATTTGAGTATTTCCAGCAAAGTTCAAATTAAACAATATTTTATCACAGGCATTTTTAGTGTCGATTCAAATGATGTTTACTTATATTTCATGTTTTAAATTTCTTTCAATGAATGAGTTGGTGATAAATCAGGAAAGGGGTGGGGGGTTCAGGGGGTCTCCCCCTGATTTAAAAAAAAAATTATCATTATTAAAAAATGGTTGTAAACACTAATTCTAAACCGGTTTTTTAAGATTTTGTTTAACATCTTAAAAAAGTAAAAAAGTATGTAGTATATTTAATTGTTTTGTATTTTATAAAAATTTAGCGGGATGAGGGGGAAATAAGTTTTATTTATAGACATTGTTGTTCAATAATATATCTTTATTGTGAAGCGAAGGCGGAGAAATTTGCCTCAAATATACATTTATACCAATTTCAGAAATGGATGGAGGGAGAAAAGGACAAAAAATAATGGGGTTCAGAAGGTCCCCTGATTTTTTTTCTATTTTGAAAAATTACTCTTTAAAAACGGGGATGGGGATTTTACACATTAAATCTAAACAGGTGGTATTTTTAAAGTTTTTTTTTTACATCTTAACGAAGTGGTATGGCATCAAAAAAGAATCTTAGCTGGAAGACTGTTGACTCTATTGCATCTAAACGATAATTCTTCTTTATTTTAACACACAGTTTGATAAGCCTTTTATCCCCCGAGCAACGGTGGGCATATCAGCTAGTTTTAAATATAATATGTCTTGTTTAGCGCTCTTTGCTCTGATGTGGGCTTCGCGCAATAAAAAATTATACAACCAACTAACTCTAGGTTGTTGTTTTTTTTCAGTATAGTTATTATATAGAACAGGAGCTGGATTCACCGTTAATATATATTCCAGGTTAATAATATAGAGTCCAGGAAAACTACCATTAGAGTAAGTATTAGGCATTAGACTTACAGTGCTAATTATTGTGAACCACATAATATCGAGTCCCTTGAATACACTTTCTAATAATATCTTAGGTCTCGAATACACACAGGCTGCAAAGATCAAAACATTTCTTAATTATGCACACAATGTAATGAGCTCTAAAATTTAGAATAAAAAATATTTTTCGCCTGGGTTGATGATTGCCTTCGAAACCGGTCGGTATCAATTACAGAACTTCGCAAACGTGTTTTTTCATTTCACTAAGTCTACGGAAAATGGGAGATTAAGAAGTTCTTTTACAGATCATTCCATTTTTTCACATCCACGGCTGAGTTAAAATTAATTACACAACTATGAGATTAATCTTGGAAGTCATAACGTGTTCATGTGTCTGAGAGGGAAAAAAGAACATGAGAAAAAAAATTACTTCCCAAAAAATTGATATTCCGGTGACTTACGAGGAGAATGCAAAGAGATAAGCGCATAAAAAATTCATCGCCTTTTTTTCCTGCCACGTGTTCAGTTTTTTTTCTTTACACCATGTGTAGTAATTAACTTCTAGACCACCAAGTTTTGGTTGTTGTACTAATTTAAACACCACGCTATCTGAAAACGAATAAAATTGGATGTAAGCCGTACTGGGAAATTATGTTTTAAAAAAAAGCGGAGAAAAACTCTTTTGCGTTACGGTTTTTAATCATTTGCTTATTAATTTTTAGCACGGTTTAAAATAAAAACTTTCTCTATTGATAATGGGCTTTCAATAGTTAAATTTCATTCTTTAGGACCTGTTCAGAACTATAAACAGGTGTGTGGGCTTTTTTTCATGAGTTTCAACTTGAGTTGATTCATGAGAAAGTTATCAACAAACAGTAAAGAAACACAAAATAAGTAAAACCTAACACCAATTTTAACCAAACAAAGTACACAAATCTGGAAGCTTGATGTTTTTTTTATTTACGTACAACTTAATGAAGTAGTCAAATTTTAAAGTGTTAGAAAGAAAGAAATTGGGAAAAAAACCTCCGCCATTATAATAGAAGTTATAATAATGCATAGCAACAAAATAAAAGTGAAAGATTTATAACTAAGAAAACAACATAAAGTAAATTTAAGTTTCTAATGGCGGAAAATTAGGAACTTCAGTTTCTCTATGAAAATTGTAATGAAGAAAACAGGAATTCCTTTGCGCAGATATTGATTTTTAATTTTTGTTAGTATTATTCATTAACATATAAAAATTATATTAATTTTACTTTCATGTTCTTTGCTTGATTTTAGGGCCATTTTATGAGATTAATCGGATTTATACAAAGAACAAAACTAGAAATACGAATAAATACTCGTATTTATTCTTTAAATTATCAACACCAGAGAGAGAAAATAATATTAAACAAATACATTTATAAGTGATTTCCTATTGTTTAACTTTCTGTTAGTTTGGAGCCACGCACCACGGGTGGAACATGTATATTAAAAAAATACCAATCCAAAATAAAAAAAATATGTTTATTTTTAAATAAAAAAAACTTTTATTAATATTAAAGTTTATAATAGCAACTTAAAAAACTATTAATGTATGATGTATCAATACAATATACTACCAGGAATGGTTCTTTCAAATAAGTATTCCAAGAAATTCAATTTGAATCGAAATGCATCAAAACGCATGCACGACAGAATAAGAAAAAATACTCAAATTAATTCACTATTTTTCACTAGTTTATTAGTAGAATAAAATGGCTATTTTCTTTTAGTAGAATTGTGTTAAAAGATGGAATGATAGTTATTAATACCGATCTGGATTTCCAAGTAATTTCTGAGAATTTCACACATATTTAACCGACAAAGAGATAACTAATTTAACTATTAGTTGAAATTCGGTGAAGACAAACCACAAATATTGAATATCGCGATTTTGAAGTCGGAATCCGGATGAGTCAATATTTGTTTTGAAATTCGTGATGATGAATAAAATCTGTATAGAGCTTGTCATCGACTTAGTTTACGTTTCTTAACTATATTTAAAGTCGTATAATCAAATGCTTGGAATGTCTTTTGGAATATCCTTTATTTCCAAAGAAACGTAAATTACATTAGAAGGTTGGAATAATAGCTATTTTAAAGTTCTTTATGTTTTAGAGCCTAAAAAGTATAAAGAATTTTAGATTCAGAAAAAAGTTACTTTAGTTTAAAAATATTTTTTTTTTTAAATTTCTTTGGCTATTATCATAATTTTTCATACTTTGTTTTTCGTCGGATACAATAGTTAATTACTTGACATAATGTATGATTATAATTTTTTTTACATAATGTATGATTAGAAAATATTTGAAAGCAAGCATTATTTTCCATAATTTATATCATAACTATCATATTATAAAATATGTTGAGCTGGATATCATTTTGAGCACGCATTCAGTAATTCAAAATATATAAACTACTTCAGCTGCTTATACCATTATTAATATTTACAAGCTTTTTAATAGGGATCTTGTACGAAAGAGATTATTATATTTTTAAGGTTTTGGAAGAGGAACTATATATAGTACACAGTAAACTGAAATGCAGGCCAAGCTTTCCGGGCTCCAAAGAGATCCCAAAAGCCCCAAGTTTAAATCATTCATATTAAAAGGGAATTGTAGGTAAATGGAATTCTCTCTCTCTCTCCCA
This sequence comes from Tetragnatha montana, assembly GCA_963680715.1. Lineage (NCBI taxonomy): Eukaryota > Metazoa > Arthropoda > Arachnida > Araneae > Tetragnathidae > Tetragnatha > Tetragnatha montana. The sequence goes on from OY796675.1 coordinate 41,189,900, forward strand.
TTTGATTAAGATGTTTAGATGTAGATAGAGGAGAAAACCATAACCCCCCTGAGTTAATATTAAGGTGTACGTACACACTTGACAAAATTTTTTTTAATTTTGGACTTAAAAATCTGAATTTTTTATAACAATTAGTTACTTAATTTTTAATATGATTTTAGGTTACAAAAGTAAGTTTAGTTTATTGGTTATTTAATTAATTACAATTTAATGAGATAATTAGCATGTTTTCGAACAGTGTTTTCTCTGATTGTAATTGTTCTAGAAAGACAATTCTGGTTAGAAATATTAATTGTACTCTTCTCTATGTTTTGGCTGTTACACTTTGTTTTTAAAGTAATTAGGTGATTTTTAAGAGTACTTTTTCTAACAGGTAGTCTAAAAATCATAAATTTTTGCGACAATTTTATTTTTGAAAAATTCTTTTAAAATATTATTTAATTAAATTTCGAGAATTTGAAAAAGCCAAAACATCTGCTATACTATGCAGAATTTATTGTGATAGAGAATTTTCCTTTTCCGTAAAAACTGTTCAAACAAAGGGTTATATCGCAATTATATGGTTCTCGAGAAAATGAGTTCAAAGTTCTGAAAACATACCAAAATGCGCTTTGTGGCGCGATTTGAAATCTTCTAACTCAAGAACCATTCAGGATAATTATAAGTTCTTGGTATCTTTTGAAAGCTTAGGAAACAAATAATGTTTTAAACCAATAAAATGAAATTTGATGATTTCGTCAATTTTGACAATTTCAAGTGTGTATGTACACCTTAAAACAATAATCCTGAAAGTATACGTATTATGATATGATGTTTGTAATACCAGTAGTTGTGAACCTTTTTGATCCTCTCTCAGATTTTAGTTTAAAATTTTCGGTATAGTATTAAGTATTCGTACTTTCCTTGTAGATGTAAAATACAAGAATACAGAAACAGCGAGAAATCTTTTCTAAAATGTAAGTAAGCTCGAACATAATTTTCAGTTGAACAGTGAAACATTAAAAACATATTAGATGTTTCACTTATTTTATGAACTTCCGGTGTTTGTTTAAAATGAGAAATTTCTACACTTCTTCTACTTACTAAAGAGCACTGCTTAAAATATTTTATAAATCCAGATAGATATAATGCCAAATGTCCAACCTATTTTTTCTAATTAATCTTAAAATTAATCAATTTTCAATGTTTATATTACCATCGGTATTTTTATGAAAAAAAATTGATTGTAATATTAATTATACATGTAATGTTCGCTGGTAAAGTGGCCCAAATTCTGCTTTGTTATAGTAGACAATAATTATTGCTTGCAATTTTGTGGCAGGGCTGTTATCCCCAAACATTCTCCGCACTGATATATTTACCCGGTTTTGTTTAACGCACATTGTTTACAAAATCCCTGTTTAGTAGCAATATTTCATTTGCGTAGCTGTTCCCTTTTACGGACCATTGCGGTTGGTAACCACTGTTTTAGAACAAGAAATATAGAAGAACAATAGTATAAAATGATAGGCAAATATAGAAATCTCATTTAAAACCGAAATACCTGAAATGAAAAGAAAGCAGTGATGATATTTTCAATTGAACAAGGCTGTTCTTACAGAAGTAGAATGAACGACCATCCATTAAAGTAATAAAAGGATTTAATTAACGAGATCAAGTACTTTTGGTCCTTCACCTTGAATCGAAAAATCGATTCAACATCCGAAGTTTCCGACCGCTTTTTTCAGGATCTCTTCCCCCTGAACAAGCTTTCGTGAGCTGGGGACATAATGAGAGTCACGAAGATGATGATATCTCTCGGCACGAGAACAACCGATTAGATATTCGAAAGGGAAGAGGTTTTTTTATATTCCAAAGGATACAAGAGAAGAAACTAAAAATTGATTTGAAGAGCATAAATCTTGGTTCTGATCATTCAAATGCTGATGGGACAGTAGTCATTTGTGGGGGGTGCCCTTTTAAGAGTTAGGGACAAGTAAGGTCTGTTTTATGCATATAGGTTTCTGTTTGGGATTTGTTTTAACTGCTATCCGGATTGCAGAATAGAGGTTACAGAAAAGTTGATTTCGGTAAGGAACAAATGACGTCCCATTTTTCGAAAAATAAAAGTCGTCGTAGAGGTATTGATGCATATTTCACGCAAGTGATATTTCTGAGCAGAGTTCGAGCCGACTTGTAGAAACACCCTGTATAGAGGAGGGAAGAAACATGAGACTACATATGATAAAGTTCTATAAAGAAAGAAGTTCTTGTAATAAAACGGTGATAAGTAATTACACGTCAAATCTTTAAGATTTGATGTATAATTATTTACACTATCTAGTACTAATTACATCATAAATACTGTGTTTCACAATTTATATTCATACATAAAAGAAATAGTTTCTAGCAAGCACAAGCCTCTATTAGTTAGTATCAACAAAAGAAATAGTACTCACGAAGACCACTTTTGATTGTACTACGTTCAAAAAATCCTTTTTTTCACGGAATCAAATGATATTCATCTCAGAATGCTTAAAATTAATTTTACCAGATTTACATGAAAAAATAATCGAATGAGGTAAAGGAAACAGGGAAACAATTGCCATTGGAAGAAGAACGAATTTCCACAGCAACACAGATGAGAGATGAGTCTCGATAATCTTGATCGTATTCTTCCAGCAGTGCAAGGGGATGGGATATAGTTTCGACAGTTTGATTACGAGGTGTACCCATACTCAAACTCTCGAAAAGATAAAATATTTTCACCAACTGCATTTCTTATAATCATCCATCAATCATCAGAAAGAATAGAAGTAATCATATATAAGTTTTATAAATGGAGTGAAAATACTTTCTCTCTAAAATCATATAAAGCACAACTAATTTCGACGAGAAACTGTCTTTGTTGTAGATTTTAAGAAGAGTGAGTATGGATTGTTGCAAGATTTTACAGAAAGTATGCATTGTTGTAGAAAAAATTCCAACAATAGGTAAACTACGCGAGAAAACTTCATTATTTATCATTTGTGAAACATAATTCAATCGATATTGTTAGGCATCAGAAGCACCCATTAAAAATTGATGAAGATGACAAACTTTAATTTTCGTTCATGATTCCTGATTTTGATATTCCTGCCACCTCTTACGTCCTTCGTAACACTCTCAAGAGTCAGCTTTTTGTTCTCATTCATTTTAACCATGAAACAATATTAAGTAATGACATTTCTATAAAAGTTGACTGCTCTCTATTATTTAATTTGGAAGTAATTTACTAACAACGATCAAGGCGGCACAAATACAAAACATACAAGATATAATCTTATTAATAAAGTCTATTATTGCTAGCTGAAAAATAACTTGAACTGGTAATTTTTTTACAATAATAAAAAAAAATATTCAATACTTTTTGCTCCGAAAACTTTTTGTTCATGAAACCAAATTACCCTTGTTTCTTTGCTTCATGATGAGGAGTCCCCTTCAAAATCCCATAGAAGAGAAGAGACGGTTCGTGACGGACTTGCGTGCAGGATGTCCAGTTCTGTCCCGTCTTGTTCAGTTTGGTGCTGTGGTTGTAGACACAGTGACTACCAGCGACCATTCATTCACGTCCGATTGTGAGGCTTCTTGGTTACCTTTGTGTTGGGGGCACAGACCGATTGAATAGATGAAATCCCCTTTCCTCGTTGTATGGGTGAGTTGTACCGAATCTAAGCGATTGGGACGGCCTAGAGCCTTTGTCACGGAAGTCCTTTATGGATCATCCTAATTTTATTGAGTTTTGATGCGATATTTTTACAGTATAATTCTAAAGTGGAAATATTGATTCCATTCGGGGCACTAATATTTGCTTTAAGCTAGAGATTTGTGAATATTTACCGCCTGTTTTATCGTATTGAATTGGTTTAAGGTATTTTCTATTGTTAACACACCTTGCATGTCATCACGTATGTCTAATCATATTTTTTGATACTTCATTTGGCTTATAGTATATAGGTTTTAGCCAGGCTATTGAAAATATCTATAAACTTCCAAGGTTTTCAATAGAAAGTAATTAAACACTAGGAAGGAAATTGAATAGATTTAGCTGGGAATTGTGCGATTGAGATTTTCTAATTATGTAGGGTGTATAAAAAAATAGGGTCAAACATCTAGGAGAGGTAGAGCACACTTAGAACATTCAGAATCACATAAGAATGGGAGGTCGGAAATGCACCCCTAACGGCACAGGTTTTTTTTAATAAGCGGTTAGGTTGTATAATACCCAGTAGATATTGACACCTAACCCTTTAAGATAGGATTAAAACCAGCAAAATCGTTCGATTCAGGCATTTATTACAAAAATAAAAGAAAAATTAAAGCTGAAATTTCAATCGTATTTTCTCAGATCTAAGGCTTAAAATAGTCATGACTTACTATAAGCTTTTAAGATTGAGAAATTACGAGTACTATTGGTTTGATTAAACATTTACTGAAATTTCAGTTCTTAAATTGGTTTTGTGTTATACATGATGATTTTGCTGGTGTTAAACCGATTTTAAAAGGTTAAGTGACAATTTCCACAGGGGATTATATAATGTTTCATGTCCGCTTGTAAAATCACCTATGTCGTGAAGGGTACACATCCGAACCCCCATTAAGTGATTCTGTACCATTATTATTGATACAATCCCTGCGTAGAATTCAAGCATAGAATTAAATTCATTGGGAGCCAAAAGTTTACCGAGTAAATCAAAATTTAATAGTTAGTACCAAATTAAACGTATATTCGATTTACAATCAAACTTGTATTCAGAGAGGTTTGACACTAATACATATTCTTTGCTAAACCTTTTTCTTAAAGCTACGAGTGAAAGTGGTGATACATTTTGTATCTTAGATAACAGAAAGAGACTATGATGATATATTTGACTACATCATATAATATATTTAGTAAGAATTTTAGTTATTTAATCTATTATTTTTTATTCTCAAACACTAATTTCAGCCCACTTATTTTTGTATCAAATACAGTAGAGTTTTTGGGAGTTTTTGAAACCATTTTTCAACTATAGAATAAGAATTTAAATAACCGTTCCATCCATTTTCTTTTACGATGAGCAAAATGGGTGACGTATTCATAAAAGAACAAACAAGCTTTTTAAGCATAAATTACTTTAACTTTAATAGTAAAAACAATAGCTAAAATGTCATGCGATTTGGCCTCCATTGAACTCTTTCCCCTCTTGACTTTGAACTGTTAAAAAATAATTTTTTACAGTCCTCATTCACTATAATCACCAGCTGAATAGCTAGAAAATGACATAAATTTAGTTTCAACATGTCCTATTCACACGAATAGACAGTGATCGTATCAACTGATTTCACCGATTGCTGCAATCGAGCACTTCGAGACAAGATAGCGGACGATTTGATTATCAGAAAGATCGCGAGAGAGGAAACGGTTCGAAATGATCCTCCGGTGAATCTCCTCTTCCTCCTCCAGGATGCCCCTCCTCGGAGCGCGGGAAGTTAGTTGGCGGAAAGTTGCGTGCGCATGCGCCCGCCGGAGCGCGAGCGGCCGTCCGTCCGCCGCTCCCGCCAGTCCGCGCCGAGCCATGTGCCGGATCGCAGCCGCCGCACTGCTCCTCCTGCGGGCCTACGCGGCCGCCACCGCCGAAGCGCCGCAACAGAGTGAGTACATTCTTCATAGAAAAGGTCTGCGGATTACCTAGCCTACTCAAATAACGCCATTCACAGAACACCCGTGTATTATACTAAGAAAAATCAAAAGTGATAGCTCATTTAATTATTTCCCAACTTTATGTCATTACTGTATTTTAATTATGTCACTCCTCTATAGTTAGTTAGAATTTGCTAAAGTTTAAATTGGTTTTCAATCGAAAAGGATTTTATACGGGTAGTTGTGTAGGTAGGTTATAAAGTAGACTTTGACAAATTAAATTACACCGTAGAAAGCTATTTTTGCAATTTCGTGGTGACTATTATTACTCACTCAAATTCACCCACTAGTAGTCATCAGATTGTATTCATACTATCCCATTTAACCCCAACTGCCTCAAAAACACCTTTTGCAAATTTTATATTATCTTCTTTGCATTTTCGCGGACCTCTTTCGGGGATGCCACGGACTACCGGTTGGGAACCACTGATTTTTATAATGCTCTCTACATACAGGGAATCCTTGGTTATTTAGCTAATAGAGGATTTTTCGTAGTTCACAGTTCAAAAAACTTCGCTCGATTCAAAAGTATCTTCCAAAATTCTTCTATATAGGTCTAGGTTCTGTTGGGTTTTATACAACGGAACTGTGTTATTATTGTGGTTTTGGCAAAGAAACTTAGTTTTATTTTGGCAAGAAAGGATTTTGATTTAATACACAAAATAGTGGGACACTCATCAAAACACACACAAAAAAAATATTATTGAGTTACGTTTCAGTGTGACACCTTTAATCGCTCACTCTGTCATTCTCCAAATTTTGACTCCTTTTAAAAGACTTTATAATACGTGATTACGCAGAGATTAAATTGGTGCTTGTTTGAGTAGTGAGTATTCAACACAAGTTGATAGTGCTTTATGCGTGTCATGGTGTGTGGGGTTTTGGGAGCTGATGGGTAATCAAATATATTACTTAGAGTTTCCAGGTTGAAATAAAAAATCAATTACTATATGGGATATTAATAAACTATTCATATCCTTTTATGGATATGAATAGTTTTAAAAATACATGAAAATAAACTGTAAAGTTGTTGATCTCTTATAGAGCATTATAATTAGTGACATCATTCATGTCACTTGTCAAAGTGTCTGGGTCACCTTGAAGTCATACAGTGTAGTATTTGAACAATGTTGAAAATTTTTAAGAAAAATTGCCAGCTTTTTAGGATTTAAATTCTAAAATAATAACTGTTCTCGAAAATTACCATGTACAATGTTTGAACAGGTATGTGAAAGTAGTTCAACAAAATTTGAAAGCTTTCCTTAAACGGTTTTTAATAAGTGTATCTCTAACATTATATTATTTGGCCACATGTAGTAGTATAATTTTAATTTTTTAAAGCATTCAAAATTGTAGTTTATATGCTCAGATTTATCTTTATTATCTTTAAAAGATTTATCTTTATTCTCTTTACCTTTACGTAATTATTGCAGTTACAAAATGCTACAAAGGCAATATCCAGCCTTCTTATGTGAGTTTGGATCAGCGATGATATCACTAATTAAATTTATTAATTTTTTTTCAAATTGTTAATTTATAATTTTGAAATTTATTCTATTTGGAAGCTTTTTCATTGAGTTTAATGTATTGTTTATATATGATATATAATATCATATATAATATTATATATGAATATTTATATATGGTTAGTAAAATGTCAGAATTACCGCTTGATTTTTTTGTTTCTAGTACCCATTTAAAAAAATCATATATTCCAAAAGGTTTATCTACTCTCCCATTTAGTTTGACCAGTGAAGGTTAATGGGTTATTCCTTGGTTATTCGAAGTAGATTCAAATCAAAATAACCAATTAAATTTTACAAGTTAGAAATTAGTTGTTTTGGGTAGAATATAATTTTTTGTAATAAAAGAAATATGATTAAAAAATGGTTCTAAATTTTTTTTAAGGACGAAAAAAAATCTTTCTTAAAGAAACTTAAAACTTAAGATACATCCTTTCCCCTTTTCAGCTATTTAAATTAATGTATTTATAATGAAAAGCATTCTAATGTTACTAATATAACCATTTTATTTTGTGTTTAAGAATCCCCCCATGACATTTCTTGTCATCATAGATTTTAAAACTTGCATCTCCAGCCACGAAAAACATAACAAGGCTTTTAGAATATCCAGGATTTGTTTAAAATTTTTCTGCAAATGGAAGATTCGAAGCTTATTTATGTTATTTGATAATCGCTAGAAATGTGTATCGTCTGCAATTTGTATTTTAAAGTGTATTTTTCAGGGATTAAACATTGTTAGAAATCCATTAAAATTATCTTTCTATCAAAAATGCTGATAACTAAATGCCTCTCAAGGAAATACTCTATAACGTATGTATGAAACATTTCACTGAACTCGAATGGTGGAAATTGTGTTTTTTGTCTACAATATTCGGATGAATAGAATTATCATAAAAAATTAGTCTTATGAGTATGTAATTCATAGAAACGCATAATTCTTTAAAAAAACTAATTACATTATGGCTTTAAATCTTAACGTATGCATAGATGTATAGTGCATCGTAGTGCATAATAGTTTACATATTTATTTCGAACTATTTCAAAGCCCGGTATGCCCACATTTCCCTGCTATCATTAATTACTAGCATTCCAGTGGAGTTCAAGCAAATTACTAGAATATATGTAGCAATTCAAATGATGACTGGGGATTATTATATCAATATTTGTGTAAATTCGGTTTAAAAAATAATTATCTGTAATGATAATGTTTTTTTTATCTTAAGAATGTTAAAAATCTTGATAATCTAGACTAGATCCATCTATTATAAGAATTATCTTAATAAAACAATTTAAAAAAATAAATATTCACAATTCTATCAAAGTCCTTAATTTGGATTAAAGGAAGAAATAAGCGTTTGTATTATTTGCTATGTTCAAGAAAAATCCCTTTAATAATGGAATCCTAACTAAATATGCATCGGTTTTAGGAGAGAAATAACATTATTAGTATAAGAGTAATTGCAAACCTTAATTCGAAAAACTGGTAATTGCAATGCAACAGTTTCGAGACGGCTAAACAATATCAAATCGGGAAAGTTTCTACTGACTGCATTCCACTTTCGGTAAGTGAATAAATTTAGTTTGTTCAGCTAATCGAATTACTTGTGTGGTTAGTGTTTCGAAGCTTTCTAAGCTTCAGACGAAGCTACGTTTGATAATTTTTCGGTGTTTAACGTATCACTTTAGGAAGGTTTTATTGTTAAGTATTGTATCTAAAACTGTAGGTAGGGATTCATTGCACTTGTAAAATGATGATGCAACTAATTAAAGACGTAATTGTAAAAAGTTTCCGACTTAAGTAATGTGAACAGTTATAAGTAGGGCTGTGATTTCCATGTATTTAAAAACTCAAAACTTTTGAGTTTCAAAACATTATCTTGAAGCAGATACATTTTACCTTTAGAGTAAAATAAGTTAAAATCTAAAGTATCATAAAATCTTTATATTTTCTCTATTTTAAATACATATTTCGCCTTTTTTTTGTTAATATTTACCTAAAATTAAATACATATAATATGTACATTGTACAGGGGTATCTCTTAAACGCATTTGCCCATGAAGAAAATACTTTAAAAGTAAAAAATGGGACGTATTTACGGGAACAAAATAAATTATTTAAAGGAAGTGAGGGGAGAAAGGGTGGTAAAGTTTCAATCAAACTGTTTAAACAGGACCCAAAAAGCATACCACATTTTAATTTGTATGTATGACAATACTTGTAAGCGCTTTGTAGGTTAACTATTTTATTTACTCTAAAAAGTACGCTAATTTTCTAAATTATATTATTAGATGGATAGCAGTTATTTTCTCTTGAACAATATAACATTTAAGCAATATTTTACGGTAAATACTATATTGAAAAAAAAGCATTACAGAATAATTTACTCATAAAAATAAAATGTAACCTGTAGGCTCGGAAATGTGTTCAATATATAGCTTTATAATTTGCTTGAGTAACTTCCCCCATTTTGTGTCTTTGAATCAACCAAACAATGAACGCAAATCCATGACTTTAACCAAAAGTTTTCAAGAGTTGTACTACCCCAAGAACACCGAGTTGTATGAATAATGTAAAGCTACTCATTCTCCCTCCTTGGCATTTGACGGAATCAATTTAAGGGCAAAGTTGCGATACAATCCAATCACCCTGAAGACAAGTTAAATGACAACCCAATATGCAGGCGTCAAGACTACACGGCAAATGAAATTGGTATTCATCGATCATTTCTTTCCAGAAACGTCGATACCAGTCATAAAAGGTTCTAAACGTTTAAAGCAATTTGAGTCAAACTAGCCAGGGTCGATTGAATATATATTTTAGCATTTGAAAGAAAAAATATGGAGTGTAAGTGTATAATTTAGAAAAAATACTGAGATTTTACTGAGAAAAAAATAAATTACTTCTAAAAAATGTTTAATATTGTACTTAATAGGTATTAATATCGTATAATGAGAAAATTTAATTTAGTTTGTGATAGTTCTAAGAAAGACCAAGATTTAAATGAAGTTATTTTAGGATATTCTGATTTGTTATTGTTTTAAGCGTCTAGACTCCAACGTAAATTGAGAAATTCTGGCTTTGTGAGTAAACTAAAACTAATTTCCAAATGCTCCCATTAGAAATGATATATGGGATGCCTTTGAACTTAATATACAGGGTTTCGTAAAAATTCTATTTTTGAATAAGAGGGCATTTTTAAAATTAGCTTAAACAAACGTTTCCTTTAAAGCAGCACACTAATTTTCATTTTATATAGAGGTGAAATAAAATGAAGCTTTATTTTGATGTATTTTATTCTGAACAAAACTGTGCTTTAGTGTTATAATATAGAGTAGAGATTCAATTTAGTAATGATCTTGGTTTTATATTCATAATTAAATTCAAACAAAGATGAATGTTTAGAATCGTGAAATTTTTAAACTGTCCAGAATTGAAGCTCAATTCCCCATTTAAAATTAATGAACCAAATTCAGTTGAGGTCTCTTCGGAAAATTTTTTATGAAACCATATGGGAGTATTAAAGTAGCGAAATAGTATCTATGTATAAAAATAAAGAGCAATAATTCTCTTTAAATAAAATAAAATAAAGAGTAATAACTTCTTATTTTGAAAACAGAAATTATCGAAGGGGAAAATAACTGGATGAAACTACAAATATTAAGTGAATAAAATTTTAAAGTTTAAATAAACCTTCTAATGAACTCTAATTACTTAATTCAAAATCGTAATTTTTTGGATATACAGTTGACTCCGCTTATTGTGATCACGGTTAATGTTACCAATCGGATAATGTTATCAAAATTGACCTGTTCCGATCACTCATATTTAACTCAACGCAGAATGTATAGTTTAATGTGATCAATATACCGATTAATGCCTTAATGTTATCAAAGTTTGGTAAAAGTTCCCTAAAACCCTCCTTTTTCCCCGTTTGAAGGCCAACTTTAATACATTATTCATACAAAATGAGTCATTAATTTAGTAGTGTTATATGTTTCACTGTCATATTTTTCTTTAAGAATGTTGGAAAAGTTGTACAATATATACGAGGTAATTAGTTGTGATTTTAAAGCAAACAAGCGAGTTACACTGTTTGAAACTTTTTATGGTGTCAAATCGCTTATTGTTATCATTCTACCCTCGGACAAAAGTGATTACATTAAGGACTGTACTATACTCATCTCATGTCCATTTTATGAAAACCACCGGTTTTAGTGTAGTTAAAGTGCAATTGACACTGTACTTCATAGTGGGTCGAGGAAGACAGATTGGTTACCAATACGCTAACCATAGGGTTATGAATCATTCGATTATGTAGGTTATGTATCATATAGTTTTTTCCTTTCATATCTGTTAATGTTAAGGTGTTTCAAACTTTGAGAAGCTCGAAATTCCCGTTTGTGAGACATCATCCACTTGACATCCCCCCTAACGATATGCTAGTTACTGATATCGTGTAAATTGGGCCCTAGTTAACCTTATTTCACATGAATAAGAACGCATTTAGAGAAGTGGCTCATCATATCAAATAAGTACTCAGCAAATGAATAGCCATACACCGACCGTCCTGTTAATGAGCGAGCATCCATTTAGGGCTCAAGTTTCGTCTCATCCATCGCCAAAAATCGACACCGGGATAAATATCGAGGAGGCTGATTGAAGAGCGCGTGGGGCTTAAACAGCTGCTCGGCCGCCCCAATTAGGCCGGCCGCCCGCAAGATGGATCGAGCGGCAGCCGCCCCGGCGGTGGCTTCATCAATCCGCGGGGGCAGTCTCCCCTTTCAGCCTCTCATGCCAGAAAGTAGGGAATCACCGTAATGACTATCGTACATATTGTTATGTGTGCACTTGGAAGTCGCCGAAGATTGATTTGGGACGAAAGAGTTTTGAATGGTCTGGTTTTCCCAGGAGTTTATCAACTTTGTTGGGTATTGGTTTCCTTCGAAGATGTTGGCCTTAGAAGGGTGGGCTGGTTTAAATATTGTATTAAGCAGTCTTAAGATAATGCCATTAAACTTGTATTATGATCTGTTATAGTTTTAAATTTCATTACCGAATCATCTAATTGGTTAGTGAATCTAAGTGGTGAATTTTTTGACGCAATGAATGCGACTAGTGTTTCAAATGAGAGAGTTGTTGAGTTTTTCTAAGATAACACGCACGATTTGTTTACATTTTTTTTTGGTCCCAAAAGGGACTATTGAGGTAAAAGTGAAATGAAAAGCATTCTATTGCAGTTCATAGACTTGTTTCGTATTTCAAAATTTGATTAAGTTATAAAATAACCTAGTTTTAGTCAAACAGTTTCTATTCTAATAAAAAAAGAGTTAGCACTTTTTTAACAGTATGATGATAATGTTCACCTTTTAAGGGGAAGTTCTTTTTGAGCAGTGTACTCTTATAAACCCTTGCTTAAGTTCAAATAATTATACTTATTTGAAATTTCGGAGATTTAAGACCACACCTCTTGGAGCCTTTATTCAGAATTTTATAGTGTCATATTCAGTAAGACTTTATTGAAAGCTAATTCAATGTCAAGTATTTTTGGAGTTATTTCTTACATTAGTGACAGATACAGAAACTTTTCCGTCAAGGTAAACTCTTCATATGTTTACAATGCAATTTTTCTCCACCCTTGACAAACTTTGATCTCTGAAGGCTTTTATTCCGTAAGAATGGAAAATCTTATATCCAGCTAAACCTAACTATAAACCATATTCAATATTCTTCACAAGCGAGAAATTATCCAGGAAGATCGACATCCCATTAACATATCCAATACCATTTCACAAAATCCCACTACTACAATAACTGATATCCATCCTTTCCTTAAACTCACATGTCCGAAACTACCACAACCTTTCCACCCACCTCTGCAAAACCCTCACTTACCCCCCCAAAAAAAGAAAGCCCGAGCTGAGTTGAGTTGTCGATGGCATGATTTTTAATGTCGCCTGCCCACTCGAGTGGTGGCCGGAACCTCGCTGATTGCGAGCGGAAGTGCGAGATCCCCTCCTCGGTGCAAAACGCGCGAATTTTGTTAAGCCGCTCGCTGCAGCGTGAATTGTGAATTATTCATAGGGCCAGACGTTTACTTAATAAATTCGGCCGTGTTGCGCCGGTTGTTCCTGAATAGATAGATGTGCGAAGCGCCCTATCTGTTTCCGTATGCCTCTCTGTCAAAAGTATCAGGGTTGATTTCTCTGCAGCCGGGTTTTAATAAACGCGATGTTCGCTTTTTGGTGGTTGTCTCTTTTCGGGCAGCTCGTTTGGAGGGGAGAGGTTTTTGAGCATGTAGGGGTTGGCTTATGTCTCCTTTCGATCCAGAGTCGTTGTTTTCGAAAGGGCATGGTACGGGATATTTAACTACAGTGGTCATATTTAACCAGTCCCTAAGTGCAGGGATAAATTCTACTCAAATTGTTGTATTTTTCTCTCAAAGGTAGGGGATTTTGGGACTTTTTTTTTCGTAGAAACTTTAAAGGTCAAAACCATGTAGATAGCACATAGGTATTATTTAGTATTTGGAGAACTAAGTCTGGATTTTGTCCCAAAAAATGTGAAAGTTATCTTAAAAATAGTGGTAAATTGATAAGTGATGTGCTCTTGCATTTTCCATGTAAGAGATTTTACATGTCGAATTTTTAAAAATTAATAATTTAAAGATTAATAATTTTACTAAATGATGCTTATATTGAAACTATTTTACATTCAAATTGTTAAAATTCTACTCATATACTCAATAATTAAAATTAATTTCCTAACAACTAGCTTAAACTTATTTAACTTATTATTTTCAAAACCGTTTACTATTCAGTATGAGGTAGGAAATGCAAGATTAATCCCAATCCAATTACTTAATTTAGTTAAAATACTTGGCTAAATATTAAGAAACCTCTTCTGAGATACCTCTCTTCCACATAAAATAAGAGGTGTAGCGTAAGTGCTATTAGTGAGTATTTGTGATTCCTCTCTTCTGGTTGTACCTCAGTCTTTTTCCGTAGCTATATATTTTTTCCGCTTGAGTTTCCTCCCTTTATTACAACGCCATTTCAGGCATTATCGTATTTTGATACAATCTCTTCAATAGAATACCAAATAGAAAAAGATAAAAAAAAACATAATGGTTCTGCTTACTTTTATTACGAGGGTATTAAAATATGTGATATTACTTCTTTGTATTTAACTCAATTAATAGGAGTAGTAAATATTTAATATCGTAGCATATAGTAAAACAGAGAGATTAAAAATAATAGTTATTCTTATCACTTTGGGAATCTGATATATTGAAAGAAAACTTATCCAACTCAAAATACCTATTTTGGAAAAAATCCTATTTATAAAGATTGGATGCTAGAAAGGTTTCCTTAGTAATACAACTGTGACGCAACTGCGGCCTCCACTCTAGAGGTCGTATTTGCGAAATGTATTTTTGGCACTCTTTCGTATAAAAGTGCACCACATTTTCGGTGTAATATAACAAAACACATATTTTGAGTTGTGTGTTTTTCTAATTTAGCGATTACACTAACTCTACATGCCTTTTATATTATATCGATTTATTTAAAGCTTATTTACATACACAGAGGGCACATAGTATAGCACAGTATATAAAAACTACATATTTAGACAAACACTTGTTAAATCTCATAAGCCCTCCAGGAAATTTATAAGCTCTATGATGAGGGTAAATTTAATAACCCTAACTTAAAAATACACATTATGTATATTTCTACAGATGGAAAAATACTTTATTTACATTTATCTACTTTAATTCTAAACTTTTACACTGAAAGAAAGAGTAAGAATACATAGATATCAATTAAAAAAATAAATAGTTTTTCTGAGAAGTGTTTTAAATGAAAGAATTTCAGAACTAATTCATTAAAAATTCTTTAAAATTTAAATAATTGACATAAACAGTATAAACCACAATTTCATATCCTCCCTCCAAATAAGAGGCTGTTTGTTCTAGCAAATATTTTCTAACACAACACATCTTTTTTTCCTTTCTGTTCATGGTATTTATTTCGGCGTCAAGAAGAAAGCAAAGTTTTTGGGAAAAGACCAGACGGTCCTAAGCTAGCACAATTAAAGGTTTAAAGGTTATTGGGCAGCCGGTCTAAGGGCCATCTATCAGCGCAGAAGAATTCAGACAAGTTTCAGCGCCTCTAGACGAGGTTTGTTGAAAATTTAATGAATTTTGTCGGATAAAGCAAGAAGACTATTAATATTAAAAATAAATATAAAGATTCTACAAACTCTTGTACTAAAAACATTTAAAAACGAAATAGGTATAATTAATATGTTATACATAAAATATTAACATGCAGTTACAGTTTAATATTAAAATTCATTAAATTTTTTTTCAAGGGCTGCATAAAATTTATGAGTATTTTGTTGATTAGAGATTATTTTAAAAGAATATTTGAGAACCAACGATCATAAAATAAGTCCTTGAAGGTAAAAATGTATGTGATTCAAAAATGCCTAGACATAGGAGTGAAAGATGTAAGAATCCCCGGTTTGATCAAAGGTATTCTTCATAGGGATTAGACCAGGGTTGTACAACATATACGAGCCGCCGACCCCCTTTTTGCGATCCGAGAAGTCTTGAATGATTTTAAGCTTTTAAAGATTTAGGAAAATTTAATTAAAAAGGTCAATTTCTATAAGATTTTTACCTAAAAGAGTTCTCCAAAGTTGAACTATTTATTTTACTTACAAAAAATAAAGACATAACTTTCAAAAGTTTAATAAAAAACACTAGTCAAAAATACAGAAATTTAATTAAAATTTCGATGTAAATACTTGAAGTATGTTTTGAACAGAGTTTATAAGAAATCCTTTTTCCCCTATTCTTAAATTATTTTTAATTTTTCTCAGTGTCATAAACAAGCAATAGATAATTTAAATTGATCTTTTGACCCGCAAAGATAAGCTCAGATATATTTTTTGGGCTGCGACAAATTAAGTGAGCAAATTTTAGGCCACAACCCAATTGAAGTTGTGCAGGCCATTAGAAAGTATAAAAATTACCGTAAAACACTTAGAGAATTATGCCGAGAATATTAATCTCTAAAGGTATTTGTGAATACTTTAGGAATAGTCGGAAGTAATTGGTAATTCCAGCAATTTTTGAAAACAGAAAAAATATGTTTTTCCAGTAAAACAAATGGTTCTAAATTCAAAAATAGAGACGAAAAGATAAAAAAAATTTGTTGATTTAATATTTTAAAATAAAAATCGACAATCGCTTGTTTAGGATTGAATGACATCAGATATGTTACGCCCTACTTTAAAGTGAAATTAAACAATATAGTAGCTTTAATCCTATACCATTGTTTAAAACCAATGTTTCATATTGAATGACGTCACATGCTGTTTTCGCGCCCTTTTTAAAAGTGAAACTTTGAAATTAAATTAAAAAGTAAAGAAGCATCCCGATGAATTAAAAAACAAAAAACAATAAGCTTCCCAAAGACCGATTTTGTCCGATTTTTAGTTTGTTATTATTGAGATCATTTCCGAGTGAAAAACCTTCAGTAACAATTATTTGTCAGAGGTTTACTCCGAGTGGTTCAAACCGGAAATACAATTTATCTTCAATGTCATTAAATATACACCGGAAGTACTTGGGGTCAACTTATGTTTCAACTTGTCTCTGTAGACATACTAATTTTACAATTTCGTTATGCCTTTATCGAATAATTTAGTTAACGAGATTGTTTGCAGATATTAACTTCTTTCATGTTTTTTCCGCAACAAATGTGTTACTGCAAAGTAACATGTTTTACAGGTATCCTGAGCATTGTTGTAAAGCCCTTAGTTAGGGTCGACTGCCGAGCAATTTCTTAAAAGGTTTATTAATTACATTCAGTTTATAAATAAATTTGATTGATAAAAGAAATTTTTGACCTTAAAATGATGTGGTAATAAACGTCCTAATTTTTTTTGTACGTTTCTTTCTACTTAAAAAAATAAAATAAATTGCTGGAATTTCTCATTTAGACTTCAACCGAATTATCTCTTAATTATTATTGTTAATTTCAATACTCTTGTAAAGTGAGTAGGTATATTCAAATTTTGGTTTCCCAACGGGGAAAAATTTCAGCTATGACACCAAAATTACTCATTGGTATTCCCTAAAAATATTCTCTATTCACTGATATTGTCCTTGTTCTCCAAGACTGCTAAAAAGAGGTTTCTTCAAAGAAATACAGTCAAACCTGGATAAATGGAATTACTCGGGATCGACATTTTCGTTCTAACTTCCCTAAGTAAATTCTACATAGACACCTCTAAGGGTCGGTACTAACATTTTTGTTCAATTTATTCAGGTTCAACTTATTTTCACCCCTTATAACACTGATCCTCCTTAACGAGTTAAAAATAGAAAATATTTAATACTTCTGTCCTGAATGCAAAGAATTTTAACGAATTATAAAAATGTGGGTTTTCTTTATGTTTTTTAATGATTTGTTTGACATTTCATAAGTCCACTCTTACAAACAAATAAACTAGTAATTTGAAATTGGCTCTGGTTTAATCAATGTTACTCGACAATTTACTGTAATTCACAGCTGTTCTTAAGGAGTACAACTTTGATATCTGAGATTTCAGGAAGTATCGGAAAATATCAAGGAAATAATCAGTAGTCCATATGTCTCTGCAGCCAATCTACCTTTCTATCGGATTAACTATGGTGAATTTTTCATTCATTTGAACTAAACGCCACGGTGAAGATTCGATCGGGAAGGACACTTGCCCCGATAGACTCGTGGGGGGGGTACTTATCACCTCACATATCCCAGTCGGTGAACAGTCTCCAGAATGAGATAGATAAGTGGAAAGAAATAAACATGATTTATCGATTGTGCGCTGGCAACGAGAACGAATATTAAAGTCGAGATTACGTAGGCGAGTGCACAGAGATGGAAATTAAATTTCCCGTATGATAAATGATTCTATCCCTGATCACCAGTTTTGAGTAGCTCTCAACTCTCATGGAATGAACTGACAGTTGGAGATGTGTTGGTTCAAATTGGACGTTACAATTGGACGTTGAATCTCAAAAGATTTCAATGATGCAATTAACATTTTTATTACATTACTTTTATTAACGGATAAACATTAAAAATGTGAAGGCCCTGACACAAAATTTGAATGTTGATGATGTTGACTTTCTAAAAAAATATTTGTGCAAAAGGTAACTCGAATACAATTATTCCCAGATAAATGGGTCTCACCATTGATAAATAAATTACGTATAGCTAATTATAATATTTAAATTCATCGTAATGTTTTATTAATGAATGTCCCTAATAACAGTTAATAAATAATGTATTTATGGTGCATAAATACTTTATTTATGCTAATAGGTAATAGTTTTTTCCAGTGAAGTATAATTTTAAAAAAATTATTGCTTGAGAATTAAATTATAATACATATTATATACGAGTTCAATTGTGTGACGTCAGAGAGACCCCAAAGACTTCCGACTAGTCCATATAGTCCAGTAAATCTACTGAAAATAAAGGCTAAACCTAAAACAAATTGCAACAGATGGTTTTTCAAATGGTTTTTCATTTGGAAATTACTTCAATGAAACCATAATAGAATCGGACAAAATTAGTCCACTGAAAATTTTAAAATATTTAAAAATGATCAAAAATAAATTTTGGAAAATCAAATAATAGTGGTCGAGACTGATGCTACATATTTATAAGCTTTTTTTTTCATTGCTATATATGAATATTATATTTAATTTGAATTTTTTCTATACCACAAATGTAAAAATTTTAACAAATTTTAAACTTTTAAAATCTAATTTTTTTTGGGTGATTAAGAAATAATTTTACCATCAATTATGTTTCTGTTATATAACTAATATCCATGGAAAAATTACCTTGGCAAAAGCCTCAATCGTTTTGACAAAAAATTAAAAAAGGGCGATTTTTGACGCCAAAAATTGAAAATTTAATTTAAAAGTTAGCTTTTGAAATTTTTTTTTCATGTAAATGAAATTTTCATATTTAGCACTGAAAAATAGCCTATAAACACGTATTATAAACTCTTGATCACTATTATCTGATTTTTGAAATTTTGTTTCGGCCATTTTCTAAAGACAAAAAAAATAATTTCCCACGGATCAATTTTGTCAGATTTTTAGTATGCTAATATTGAAGTCATTTACAAGTGAAAATCGTTGAAAACGATCTGTTTCAATTTTTATAGTTTAAACCAGAAATACGATTCATCTTCAATGTCATGGAATATACACCGTATGTCCTTGGGGTATTTGTTTAACTTCCGGTTGAATTTATTTATAATAATTGACTAATTTTACAATTTTGTTATTGCCATTCTCGAATAATTCAGTAAACGAGATTGTTTCCAACATTAATTCACTTTTTTCCATATAGTTGTTTTTCCCGCTACAAATGTCTTATCGCAAAGTAACGAGTTTTACAGGTGTCCTAAGCTTTGTTGTAAAGCCCTTCGTTAGGGTCGACTACCGAGCGATTTCCTTAAATTGGTATGTTCATTCAATTACATTAAGTTGGTAAATAAATTTGATTTATAAAATAGATATTTAAGATTTTAAAGTTATGTGGTAATAAACGTCATAATAAAATTTTATCGAGTTCTATGGACTGGGAGTAAAAATCTGAATGTAAAGCACTCGATAAAAAGTAAAAGTACCCCTGAAAGTAAACTTAAATACGATAACCACTTGCTTAGAAGAATAAATTGCTTATTTTCCTTGGTAACGTCACAAATGGGTTCATATGAATTTATATTAAACTATAAAATAAGCATAATTATGTATTCCAAATTCTTACTTACAGAATCGAAAGGGCACCATCACGATTGATGACTGATTTTTTGGTACTATTTTGTTTGACAAACACCCCCTATTGCTGATTAAAGAAAAAATTATTGCCTAGTTTGCAACGCCGAGAAAACAGATGGGTATCTGGTTTTAAAATGAAACCAAAAGTTGCAACCCCCCCCCAGCAGTCGTATTTATCAAATTGTCTGAAACTTCGCATCTTATTTAAAGCTTTCTTTTTTCTCCAAGCAACCCACTGTCACTCAGAAAGGCGTCGCTTTATTCGATCAACCTAACTTCTTTATTCAACACTGCAGTTTGCAAATGAAATCGAGAGGAGCCCGCCAGTGTTTACCTTCCCTTCCTTCGGACACGCTCAAAAGAAAACTCTCCTTTATCCGCGGAGAAGAACCCTCCGATCAAAATAACAACCCCCGTAGCTCTCAGTTTATTTTCCGACTCAAAACGCTGTGGGAAAAACCGATTTAAAATCAATTTCCCATCCCGATTCATTTTTCGGCATTATTTTCACGGGCGTCCATTGTCGTGTCCCGACGCGAAATTTGGGGAAAAGTTTCCTTTCATGAGTCTGATTTTCTATTTTGGAGCCAGGCCTCCTTTGATGTCCCTCGGGACGGTGGCACAGGAGGAGGAAAATATTTACAGTGCGCGGGCCCGTCCCTTTGAAGTGTCTTTAAAAGCTTTCCGAGTCTTTGACAGTGTTTCGGATTTTTATTCACCGTCTCTTTTCTTTGTGCTGTTGTTGTGCGCGTGAAAAAGAGCTGCTGGCTCACGCGAATATGCAATGAAGCGGTTTTAATCCGAGCGTCATTACCGAGTGCCTAATGGAAGTTACTCAGTTTTTTTTCTATAATTCGTGAGCTGTTTTTGGGTGGCCTTTGACACCGGGTGCGGAAAATGCTGCTCTCGAGGATGCATTGGTTCGTTAGTGGGGTGTGCAACATGTTGTTTTGCGTCGACTGGTTCCTAATTAAGAAAAGGGAAGTGCAGTACAAGCGTCTTCATTATCAAACTTGAGAAAATTCCATCACGGTTAGACTGTTAGGGTTGAACTCAATGCTAACGAATAATACTCTCTAAGATGAGTTAGTGTGAATGGTGTAGGGATGCTTTATGTTGAGGTAGAGTGTAAATTTTTCAAATGTGAGGTATCTATACTGGAAGAGTCATTAAAGAGAGTTGCTGAGTATTTTAAGGCTCTTTTAAAACTAGCAGATATACATTTTTGATAAGATTTATTCAACGAACCTTTAGGGGGTATGGGAATAAATACTTAAGTTGCCATTTTTCTGCTTAAAAGTCCTAAAGCGTTACTGTAAAATGAATAATTTGTGAAAATATTAGGATTATAGTATCAAGAATATTGCAGGATAAAAATTTGGGGTTTGAAACTAGTTATAAAAATAACAGCTAGTATACTTTAAGGTAAAGAGTAATTTTAAAATGTTATCTATATAGTATATGCATCGCTATACTAAAGGCTGAATATAAAGCGATGCTTCAAAAGGATATCGTTTATTGAGTACATATGTTATAGATGATACAATTTTATTCCTGTCTTTATTATGTTTTCAACTAATCAGTATAAAGTTTCTTTCTAAAAGAATGATTTCTATAAAAAATAAAATTTCTTTCATAAAATGCTACACTAAAAAATTTAAACTGCAACCTGAATAGAATCTTTGTTAATGAACTACTGTTATGCCCACGGGGATTAGATTAGTTATTTTAATTGTTTTGGAAATTTCTATGAAGATACTAAATTTTTTTTCTCCTTCTTTTATACCCATGCTTTGATAAGTAGTATGGGGCATATATTATTTTGCAATCTAAAGTACAAAGATAACTCTTAAGTAAAGATTATGAAGGGGGAAATAAGGAAAATGTTTTAAGAGCAAAATGCTAATTTGTAAAGTAAGACAAATATTTAAAAAATATCGTAATTTACTCATGCTAAACTGCATTAGCATTCAACGCACAGTGATTAGTTTATGAATAAGGTGCACTTATATAAAAAAACAAACATGTAATCATGAAATAAAGCGAAACTAATTCATTGGCTGATGACAACTTGCTTGGAAAATGCTTGGAAATTTTTTTTTAGCTAAACATACGAGTAAATAAAACTATACGATGTTGTATAAACTCTTCAAATCTGAATACACACCAGTGCTGCAGAAAATTTTTCTCAAAATTTATTCTCCGGTAGAAGAAGCGTTTCATGCGGCCCTCGAAAAAACTGGGCAAACCTCATTACCCACGGCTCATAAAATTAGAGAAAAAGCCGTCCACTGTTCCCGGCGAACACCTCTAAAAGCGCAGCGGGCAATCACAGCGTTTTTTAACAGCAGCGTTCTTTCGTTTACACGCATTTACTTACGGGAGTAAGGGGAACTAATGGCCCAACTGGTAATAAGCCTGTCAAATGCATGCACGACCGAAAAATAGTTCCGGGGACGAAACAATCGATTGCAGCCCTGGTTTTCGATATGTTTACTCGAGGAAAGGAGTGACTTAAATGAAAATGTTTTTTGATCGCAGGGGGTTTTTCTGGAGGGAATAAATTAAAGGGTTGCTTTTTTGGGTATGTGAAATATGCACGCTTTTTCGCGCGCCGTTTCTAGGGAGACCGTGTGTCGATTGACCGGCGTCGCTTACTTTTCCAAACTGTGTTGAGTTCTGTTAGCGAGGTGTATGAAGATGTTAATTTAGATAGGTACACGTGAATAGTTTGATAGTTTGGACAGTTTAAAGGGGGTTGGCCGTCGAGCAAATATCGTGTTATGTTGAGTCTCGTACTGCTTTTGGAGCCAACAAATTCTGATAGATTTATAGATTTTCTTTGAGGGATATTGTACGCCTTTATTGATGTTGAGTAATTTAGAAAAAAAGGGGGAAACAATTTGAAAAACATGCTCAAAAATCTCAGAGGAACACACAAAAATGTATGGTTAGGATGATTCAGAAAAATTTTTTAATCGCTCATTTGTGGTTCATTAACTTATAAAATATTTTAAAGCAATTTGGTTTATTTCAAAATAACAGTGAGAGCAATAAGAAAAAAATAAAGGTATAGAAAGATAGAAAAAGAACACTTAGGTTCATCGAATTTATCAAGCTCTTCAAATTCCAATGCAATTTACTCTCTGATATTAGAGTATATTGTAATTGAAAGAATACTGTATTAATATAGTTTACGTACTTTTCTAATGTATACAACAGTTTTTCATAGTAATTTTCGAAGGATTTTTATGGTTAAAAATTGAGAACGATTTGAAGAACTTTTTCAACTATATATTGTTATGTAAAAAAATCCTCCCAAAAAAGAATGTTCAAAAACTTTTGATGATCCTTCTAGAATTAGTGAACTCTATATCCACAATATCCTTTTTACAAAGAAAATCGGTACTAACATTTTTTTCTAAGTGAAAAATGATGAATAAGTTCTAAATGAGTAAAATCAACTTTTAAACTTTTTATTCATATCTTACCTGAATCTAAATGAAGGTTTAGTATAAATCTTACGATCTCATGAAAAGATTAAAGTATTAAGAATAAAGTTTAAATCCAAATTAAATTTAAGGAATCATATTTCACTCTACAACAACGTAAAAAATTAAAATATGTATTATGCTCTCAATTAAGTTCAACTAGCAATTTAAGTTTTTCTGGTATTCTAATATCTGTAGAATATATATTTTTATTGTTTTATTCTAATATTTAAATATTCAATTGTATTTATGACTAACCCTTTTAAACTTATTGTAATAACGTATAAAAACAACTATTTCTCATTTACTTTTGAAGAGGAAAACATTCAAATAAGTTTGTAAGCCTTCTAGAAAAGCGTTTTTACATGAATATGGTAGTAGATGGTACTTAAAACATTTTTGAGATTTACATTCAATTTCGCTGGCTTCAAAAGGAACAAAGACATTCTTATATTCAAAGAGCTAAAGCTTAATGCATTTGTTAATTCCTCAAATGGATGTTAATTCCTTGAGTTCGTTTTTTGTTTGAATAAAAATGTTTTAAGTAAATGGGATAAAGGTAAAAGTTGCTCTTATAAATGTGTTATTTTGCGTTTATATTCCTATTACTCGTATTCGGTATAAAATGCCATTATTAAATTAAGAGTTTAATTCATAGAATTATACTTCATTGGGGAGATTTTTTAAGGGTAATGAAAAAGATCTAATGGATAAAGCCTATTTTTTCTTTACTTTAAAGCTTCAAAATTAACTCATAAAGGGTTTTACCTTTGATGCAAAATAAATAAAATGATAGCTTTACATTAAGGATAAGAATAAAATTTCCGAAAATTAAAAGAGGGGACTAACTAATTTATGCATTTCATAAACAATGGATTTTAGGTCGCTTTTAAATGATGTAAATTGATTGTGTGGCATGCACTTGAACAGCTTCGGTTCTTTAGTAAAGTCTTAGCGTGTTCATGCGTAAAGGAATCTCACAAATATTCGTTAGGTTGAAGGCATTTTTAGAGAATTCAAAACGGAAGAGGAATCACTTAACTCTTTTGTAAATGCGAAGGAATTTTACTGGGAATTCTTTACTTATGTCAATACTGTAAAGAGATATAAAAAAATTTAAGTTTGTAAAGTTGTTTTGGTTACAATTAGAGTAAGTTAAGGTACGGTTTATTCCTTACAGACACATTCAATTACAATATTAGAGATTTTTCTATAAGGATATAACTTTGGGATGATTGATAACAGTCAACAATTAATTGGTAATAAAGTAACTCATTATAACTCTTCAGATTTAATATTCACTTCTGGAATAACACCCCAATATGTTCCTTTGCAAAATTAAAATGACGAATCGAAATTCAATAAAAATACCCGACCGTCACAGATGAGCTATCTGCGCAAACGATCCAGACTCGAACAATAAAAAAAGAGCAATCTGGCAACGATATTAAAAAGAGCCCGATGCAAATTGCCCGAGGCAGCAGCACCTCTTCCCCTCATAATTAAATATCGTTTGATGACAATCCCGTCGACTTCCGGTTCTTTTTTCCACCCCTCCTCTTCTCGAAACAATCACAGCTGCCACTGGAGAGCCTCTTCACTTCACTTCTTTCTTCAGATGATGGACGATAGACACAGACGGAGCCCTCTTTTTAGTGGCGCTCTTTTCCGCGGCGATAACTCGAGGCCCTTTCTTCGGTCAGTGACGTCAGGAGGGTGGGTGACACTTGATCTATGGAGTCCGAGAGGAAATCGTTTGGGTGATTAACACGGGACGGAGTGAAGGGGATGTCATAATCTTTAGGCTCTTTTCGATTCGAACGATTGATGTCCCCTGACTCGTCAATAATGGAGAGGACTGCTGTATCTGAATAAAGGGCGTTATTAAAGGGTTTTTTTTGAGGAATTAGAAGGTAAGAACCATTATAGTTGGACTAAAGGGAGTTCTACACCAATTGCTATCCCATTGGGTGTAAACTATCCTTATTTGCATTGAGCAAGTTTAAAAAAAAATGGTACTTATGAAACTTAAATAGTATCAATTTAACATCCTCACAACATATGCTCAGAAGAGTTTCGAATAAAGCTTATACATATGGTTTCTTAAGGTTTAAAGGCATAGTCTATGTAAAGGTTTACTTGAAAGTACATTTCGAGTGCAAGGCTATTATATTAAAACATCACTATTATATGATTAATGGTATGACGAGATCAACAATCAATCATTTTTTCTATTAAGTATCTGTTGCTATACTTGAGAACTGAATCTGTACACAGAATGGCGAACAGAACCGACACAATAAAAAATAATTTAGCAATTCTCCAGGGGAAAATACTCGTTTAGGCGAAAGAAAGGTTATCTTATTTTAAATTGATTAATTTTTATACATCTCATCAAGCATTCAAATTTGAATACTGAAGTCAAAAATTTTATTTTCAAGCAAAATAACACACAAAACATACAAAATATACTCTTAAAATAAAAAAAAAAAATCATCCACATAAAACTGCAGTTCTGCATCACTTAAAACATTTAAGACTGTTTCAATTGCAATTAAAATACGCCGAATACGAAAATACCAACTGTCAACATCAACTCGACAACTCCCTTCACACAGAGAGCGACGCCGCCGAAAATTCTTCTCCTAAGCAGTAGTTAAAATTTCAATAAAACACATTCAAAGTGATTATAATGAGGCTCAAAAAACAATCCCAACACACAATGAGCACTTTGAATTTTGATGAGACTCGCTCCGGACACACGCGAGACTAAAATAAAACCGCATAAAACCATTGCTTTTAATAACCATTCCGCATAAGCCAGGCTCATTAGGAGAAACTTAAGGAGAGTTGAAGCAGCTTCGAGAAAACGGGGCCTCTTTCAGCGGTCTTCAATGCAGAATCACCGCACACCTATTTAATTAGGTTTCGGCTCGGAGACATCACGCTTTTGGCTTAATTGAATCAATGCAGACAGATAAAGGAACTTTTTGTTCTTCTGGGGGGAGAGAACGGTTTGTTGTAGGGAACTCTCGCCCTCGTTGGGTTGGAGAGGTTCTCGATGTTCTCAGGAGGGAAAAAGGAAGTTCTTTTCTTGAGGAGACGACTTTGGGTGCGGAATTTTTGTAGGGGAATGGCAGGTCAAAGGGTGAGAGGGTAATGAGGAAGGTAGATCAGGAAGCTTGGAGTTTTTCTTTTGGAGAAGCATAAATTAGGGGAATTTAGAATTATGAATTTAAGTTATTTTGTGGAGGTATTTGAAGGAAATCTGGAGAAAGCTTTAACAGAAAAGGATACAATCAGTGTATTATGTATACATTTACAGTCCTTAAGTTTATTTACATTCGTAATTTTTGATGCATTTCCATTTTTATTTTATGAATTACCTCTACTAATAGGTAATTGTATAGATTTTTAAATCTATTCTTTAAATCATTTCAATATATTTTTTGTAGTTAAAAAAATAACTTTAGGCGTTCTTTTGTTTTGAACAACATTCAATAAAATTTTCGATTGAGGATAGAGCAATCCAAGTTCATTACATGAAAATCCTTTAGATTTAGATTGATCTCCATCTCTTGAAGTACTGAAAGTATTAATTCTTTAATGTGGAAGAAAATGGCCTTATTATAGACATTTCTTCGAACTATAAAACTTTGCTGCTTCACTAAAAGCCTACAACCAGCATAACAAACCAGTTAAACCTTTAGGTAAATGTAGTAGTTGACTTTTAGATATCAAATTTCAAATACTACTAGACATCGAAAATTATTCAATACCAACATACTTGTTGATTATTAGCACGCATTTAAGCATTAGATAGTACCTAAAATTTTTGGTTCTAGAAAATATCGGTTTCATCCGCTAGTTCATTACATCAGCATGGTGAAATTTGAGAAATACGTACCTTAAGAACAAATACCGGTATTGAATATCCGTGCATTACTAACAAAAACCCTAACTTATCGATATAACTTCCCTCACCGAACCGAATTCCCCCTCCTTCAACCTCAGCTCGCACCATTTCCTCTGACAATCCTCTCCTGCATCACCTGGCCGAGTTCGCAAACACTGCCAATTGAAACAAATTGGATTGCGCTGAATTTCGGCAGCCCGCATTGAATGAGATTTCATAAGTGCGTTCGCTAACTTCTCCTCTCGCGGTGTCAAAGCGCCGCTTGCTCTCTCTCTCTCTCTCTGAGCGCAGTTGGTTTGACTCGGCAACACGTCATTTCTCAGACAGGGCTTCGCGTGTAGGGTGGGTGGGGGGTATTTTTCGGAAGGGGGTCTTCAGGAAGGAAGGAAGGGGATGTCGATCTGCGAAATCGTTTGAGCTGTGTAGGGGCGGTGCGGAATTTATCTTCCGGTGGTGGTAGTCATGGATGTGATTTCACCGGGTGGACGGAGAGATATGCAGAGAATTTCGTTGGGAGTAGATGAGGTAAAGATTTGCAGGGATGATGTCATGTTAAAGCTATAAACTATTTGTGGGTTGCTCTTTAAATAGTAGGTTATATATTATTTATAAGTGTTTTATTGGATAGAATTTTTAGGGATAATCTTTAACACGAGTTTTTAAAAATGACACCAAACATTTTACATGTTCCCAGAAAGCTCAGAAAATAACTACTGGAAAAGCTAGGTAACCTTCATTAGAAATGTTTCGAATATTCGTTTATTAGACAGGAGTTCATTATTCGTCTGAAAATTAAAAGGATTAAAGATGCTATACTATACAATAGTTCTTTCAATCCTTTTGCATATCAGAAAATTATCATTCAAGGATTTAGGAATAATAAAAAACTGTAAAATTATTTAAGAGGCAAAAGGGAATTTTTAATTTTTCAAAAATTAATCTTTATTATATGATAGATACCAAATTTTTTGACCAAGTAAATATTTACGGTTGTTTTATTTGGGTATTCACATTGCTTGGAGAGAACTTAAAAAATACTCTACTAGGAGGATGATGCAATTAGTTGTTATCATTTAAACGACATAAAATAGTTTTGTTTTTATGATAGAGTCGCCTTTAGAGAGGTTCAGGTAAAATTTGTCGATATATCACCTGACACCTACCAAAGCAAAACTAAAATCCTTCTCCTCAGTGAGACAGACAAGTGAAATGAAATCCCCTATTGCGGCACTTGCATAAGTGCAAAACGACACTCGCGTGTCCGCATGCGAGTGTTGGTGCGACGGCAAGGAATGCTGGCAGAAACAGTTGCCCCGCTAATTAATTCCGAGACGGAGCCAGACCCTGTACTCGCGTGTGAGCCGAACCGAGCACGCTAATACAAATCAACTTTCTCGGTTAATGGTTAATTGAGACGTTTTCGGCCTGAATATGTATTGGAGGCGTTTTATGGATCTTTCAATTCGGGTATGTAAATGGCCATGTAAATGCAGGCCCGTCTAATGGGTTATTTAAAACTTAGGGTTGCTTAATTTAGAAAGGTGAGACGGTTTGCCACTAATGAGGTCATATCCATCCATGAGAGCGTCCCGGTCGCTTGCTTTGGGGATGAAATTGTAGTCCTTTAGGCATAATATGGGATATCCAATAAATCTATAGGAGGGATAAGAAACCACAGTTGGAGTCCTTCTATTGTACATAGAAGTTGGATTGTAGCTCTCAGTTTTTTGGGTTTATGTTAAACCTGTTTGATCTATTTCTATTACCGCCATGAGTTTCATTGAATTGAAGATAATGGAAATAATAAGGAATGAGGTGTGAACAAACTGGTTTGATGGTTTGAATCCAAATGAATGTGTCTACATTGTACTGGTCAACAAAAAAATAATTACAGCATTTAACTGCTGATTCTAAAACTATTTTCTAACTATCTGCTTTAGAAATAGCAGGCATTCCAGAATAAATAATAAAAATTCTGGGTCTTTAGGAAATTGTAAATTTGCGGTGTTTTATTTGAAGATGCTTTCTTAAGACTTATTTATTAAAAGGTATGTAGTTTTCGACAATACATTAAAATCACAAAAATATTCTTAATTGGTGGTCATTTGCTTCAAAAGTCTCAGTCGTTTTATCCTGGACTGTACTTTCAACTATGTAAATTCATATATAAATTTATGGTTTTAATTATACTTTTTACAGCTAGATTTGAGGGTGTGAGTGAAAATAGATGGACAACATTAAAAGTTCATCAAAAATAATTTAAAAACACTTTATTATTCTGCAACATTTAATGTTAAATTTTATAATTATGAACAAGAAATTACTTTGAACATAAAAAAGAATAAGGCAAAGTGGGTAATTGAGAAAATAAATTCAGTTTATGTTAATAACTTTGACAAAGGGATAAAATAAAAAAGTATAAACAAATGAAATGCATATTTATTTTTTAACAATTACATTTCTTCTTAAAAATTAAAGTTAACCAATCTTCACCAGAGTTCATTACAAAATATTACACGAAGCATGTCAACCATTTTTCCAATATGCGTAGAACAAACACTAGAACAAAATCTAAGAAATCCCTAGTTTTTAAATCACAGGACTGTATAATACCTACATTCTCTCTACTAAATGCATAAATATGTCCCTGAAACGTTTTATGATTATAAATTTCTTTGATAGTTTGGAAAAGTTACAAAAAGGAATAAAATAACCTTTAAAGAACGCAAGGTCAGGATTTAAATAATATACTTTTGTTCCATAAATCAAAACTGTCTGTTTTAGATTGTGAAATTTTTCGAACTTTCCCGATAGGTAATGAGCGTGCAAGTTAATTAACTCGTAGCTATGTCTGAGCCTTTATTTACATTTTCTTTTTCGTAGTTTCAATACCAAGAACACGTTACGTTAAAAATAACGAACAACTCTCTCTTATTTGAAACCAGGAGATGTATAATCCTATGAAATAAATAGAACTCGCAACGTCCAAAGAATTATGCTAATGCTTTGCGTTACAAGAACATGAAATCGGGCTGATTTTAAATTTCAAAAAATAAGACAGAGTTTAAAAACTCATAGTATGAGGCATGATTTTCATGGTATAAGTTGTGAAACACATTTATAATAAGCCTTTTCATTTTATTTGGACGTCAGACTTATCGATTCCCAAATATGAAAGATTTCTTATAGTGTGGTATATCCGATTATCTCTTATTGTCGGATGCCCTATTATATGAGAAAAGTTTTCACATTGGAAAGGAATTACTTTCGGCCCAATGCTAGTTTTCAGAATAGTAACCAGTGAGAATCGCAATTACGTATAGTCTGATGGAAAAAAATAGGAATTAAGAGATGGGCCCTTACTATTGTACGGCTAATAAGACGGGTTGCTAAAGAGGGTAGAATTTTCAGCCGTATGTTTTTACTGCCTTAGTTTTTTCTTGGTGGGTTGTTTTGAAAGATAGGAAGCTTGAGAATTAACACACTCGAGTTTTTTTTTTAGAAGAGTGTATTATATGTAGGGTTTGTAGGGTACAAAATAAGTGTTCAGATAATAAAGGGACAGGGACTATGGAGATTAAGTTTTGAAACAGCGTGAATATTTCAACGTCGGAAACACACATCTGTGTACTGAAGGTCGTTAGTTTTCGTCTAAAAATCTGGCGAGAAAAAAATGAGCTTGTAGAGTGGCAAACATACAATTAAAAAAAACTTAATTGGCGTAATGAGCCAAATAAAAACTTAACTTCATAAGTTTTCTCACATTATTTGTTATAACGGTGTAAATAACGATTTGTACCATTTAAATATGTAGCATGCTCTGAAACTATGGGTGTTTGGTGGAATAAGGATTTCAAACGGTTTTTCTACGTAATTGTCCATTGAAATTTCGTTCACTCAAAAAGTGACTGACTGGACTATATTGCATGTTAGATACTACGCGATGATTTTAAGAGATTCAGTATAGTATTAAGACTCGAATTAATTTTAATAAGAAGTAATTTTCATTCCAATTTTTTTTATCATAGTAGAAAGTTTCATTACCAAATTTGCATACGAATTTTAAGTAAGTGGTATTGAAGAAAGCGAAGGTGTACTGGCAGAGTATATAGAAAAAACAAACACAGATTTATAGTAATGTTAAATTAATTTAATCTTTCCTTACATTCAAAGTTTAATACTTATCTAGTATTTTTTTATTTATATCAAACATTAATTTATAAGCATAAAAACCACAACTGAGGATTATGAAGTCTAGTTCAATAAACTACAGATATCAATCGATATTCGCTATAGGAGTCAAGTACTAATGAAACACTGTGAAATAACAGATTGCCAGTAAAATGGTATATTTTTATGGGATGTTATTGATTTTATTGATATTCAAGAATTCCAGTTCCACAAGTTAAAGCTTTCAATTTTCACTGTGGTTGGGGTAACGAAGTTCATTAAGAGGCCGTCTCCGCTAACAAGAAAAATCGCAATTACCCCCACTTAAAAGCAAAGACACGCCCCTCGATATTCGATATTAATTACGACCCATTGTGCGAAATGCAGTTCCCGAGCAGGCACTCAGTCCGACCCCCAACTTTAATTGGCCAAGTTCAGCACCCCAAGTGTGGCGGTAACTTCTGACGCGAGTGCTTCTTAATACTATTGCCCGAGAATAAAGTAACTTGGAGGGTGTTGTTCTGCACAGCCGCAACTCCGTTGCCACCAACAGAAAGAGTTTCTGTGGGGGAGTGGGGGGGGGGTCGAGCCTCGTTCGAATATTACAGTAATTACATTTTTGAAGCAGAGCAAAAGAGGATTTTCGGAAAGCCCTCTGCCCTGCCTCGCGCTCATTAAGGTAAGTGGTCGCTCATAGCGCTGGCGATTATTATTTCTACAAAACTCTTATGTTTCTCTCCGCTTTCTTATTCCGGCATTCTTGGAGGAACCTCCTCTCTTTTTTTTCCACCATCGTTCTTCACAACCCCGTTTTCATCGTCGGAATTTCTCATTATCTAAATAATACTCTTTCGGAGTCCCCCCCCCTTCCCCTCTTGTTTTGCTTTTCATATCGCGATATTTTTGTTCTCCAAGCTCGAGAGGGTTTTTGTCTTTTTTTCCCTCTTTCCTATTATTTAGCGATCTTTTTTTTGTGTTGCTGTTGTTTCCCCTCTTTTTTTTCCATCGTCCCTTATTTTTGTTACCCTTTTAATTCACTCGCGGTGTTAGGTGTTAAACTGCGTTTGTATTTATGGACCCGTCTTATTTTGTCTGCGAATGCGGGCAATAAATTTATCGTGTTTCGGGGAACCATTTCCTACTTTGTGGCTGCTCCCCCTTTCCCAGTTAATGATATCCATTACAGGGGATTCGTCCGAGCATTAACTGGGGTGGGAACATCCAAAAAGAAAAGCCGCGCATTAAATCTCTTTTAACCTCTCCGGAAATCTGTTGCTTCCTCATTGATTTTATAATGCGTTTTCCTTTTATAAACTTTTTAACCTAACCCAACGTCGGGACGAGTCATTTTCCTGAATACATCTGTTTATAATTGCCTTTCCTTCACACTTTTCTGATTTTTGCGAGTTTTAAATCAAGCTTGAGTGTCATTAGAGATTTTAGTTTTATAGTTTTACCTTAGAAAACTATTGCTAATCGCTTAAGCTTCTCAGTTAACGAACATCTTTTATTTTTGGTTAAACAAAAGCTGTAAGGGGATGTGGTTAAACTATATAATTAACCTAAAGAAACATCATAACAGGAAAATCTGAATTTATCGTCTATAAAGCGATTTATGCAAAATTTAATTGTATAATTAGTGCCAAATATTTTCTACCTTCAATTCTTATCCTATACTGCCAGTATGTACTTAAACCTCGAATGGGAGTTACATGTTAGCCTCTTTCATTGATCACAGAGGTTATGAGCTATAAGTCTCGGTCTAGTTAGCTCTAGTATGATAAGAAATGATTGTGCAGCGATAAATCAAGTTCACATAAGTGATTAATGTGAATCATTCTCTCATGATACATGAATTTATGGTTGGTTGTGATGTATTGTGTTGTATGTGAGGTTCATTCAACCAGCCACATTGTGTATCTTCCATCGCAGAATGTGCCCCGTTTTGTGCAGTTTTAAATGTTTGATATTAAACAGAAATTTTAAGTTTTGTTTGTCTGAAATGTTTATGGCTGTGTTTGCCTTTTTGTGAATATTTTCAGAAATCAGATATTTTCAAAAATGGGTTTTTACAGTAATATTGATTGTTTTGTTAGTTGAGGTTTCATGAACATCAAAAATTTATAAATTTTGAAAAAGCGTTTTGTACTTTAAGAACAGACTCGTTAAAATTTGTTGTATGTAAAAAACACTGGTAAAGAAAGATATTTTGCACATCACCGATTTTTAGTTATTTAAATATTTTAGAATATTTAAGCTTTGTAATCTATGATAACTTGCTAAAACAATTTTCTCGAATGTACTTTTTGAAATCTGCAGCATCTTGAATTTAGAATTAGTTGATGTGTTTAAAAATCATACATTAAACTCCAACCAAACTCGGTGTCGATTTACTCCCTAACTAAAATATTCATTTACATTTATTTATGTAGACGGCCTAGCCAAACTCAGCGAAATTAACTACAACAACTATAAAATGTGGATGCAGACTGCAAGGTAGAGCTATCTCTCCTCTTAGAAAATCGTTCCATATACGTCCCCAGGCGTTTTCGTGATCTCAGCACATAGTTTACTTTAGTTAGGTTAGTTCCATCATAGAACACATCGATTAGGGACAATTTCAACCTCCCTCCTCCCCGTTCTTCACATAGTTTTACATCAATCTCAAAAAGCGTCTATATAAAAACACCCTTCCGGCTCCCCTGAGGGAGATTCATCAGCGGCGGCGTCCGGGGATTTGGAAATATTCAGCGTTTTTTCCGCGATTCTTGTTCCTTTCCGTCCGCGGAAATGGATTTAGCGGCGGCCGATCGTTAACGACTTCCGCTCCGGTCCTTCGATCGTCCGGCCCGGGAGGTAATGAAAGCCCTGCGCTCTATGTGCGGTTTGTCTCACCTGGTGTCGACCACATGGATTGAGGTGCTTTTTTCTAACACTATATTGGTTTTCCTTGTTTTGGCTGACGATTAGCGTAGTAACAATACTAACTTTATTAGTGGTATTTAGGAAAAATCTAATACTGACTTAGAATAAACACAAGTACTCAATTAAAAGATTTCCTTAAAGATAATTACTGTGTCCAGAATGGCAACTTCCAACTGATTCATGCTTGTTTTTTAAATTTTTGAATTAAAAGCTAAAAGCTTTCCTTATTTGCTTGTATTAAACCTTAATTTTTAATTGAGTTAATGGTTTGTCATTTAATAAATTATTAATTGCTAATTTGCTACAGCTAGTTTATAAATTAGATATTCCTTTGGGTTATTAAATTGGGGTTTTATAGCTTTTAAAAGCTCTACAACACTTTGTTTGATAGTTTGAAATTACAGTCCATCTTTAAGTTAGAAAAAGCTTTAAATTAGGTTTTAAAAATTTATGAACGAAGACTATTTCAGATAAAATCTGTATTTGTATTAAATTATGTTGTTTAAAATTTAATGCAGTTTTCAAGGTATAAGGCATTAATTGAAATATTAAAAAAAAATATCCAAAGTTACTCTATACTATATTTAAAAAACGAAAATACTCACAGTTAACATTGAATTAAGTATTGAGGCTATTATATATTTATGTAAGTTAAGTTTAGAGTTAGGGACTGGACAAGGTGTCAAGATAGAAAAAGAATCGAATTTTTGTTCTTTAGAACTAGTTCTATACACAATGGGAAAAATATGTTAAAATGTACTATTAAAATAAAATATATGAACCCAAATTAAAAAAAATATTTTCCTTCAACAATATCATTTAATAATATTGAGGCAATAAATCAAAGTTTTTTGTTGCTTGTAAAAAATTAAACAAGACCCTTAACTTTACAAGAAATTTATATCTATCTAAACAATTATGGTCAAGAGGTTAGAATTTTTGCTCAGTTAAGAAACTTCGAATCGGATAACAAATAAGACCCCAGCGTAAAACATGCGCTGAAATTGAATATTCGATCGTATAGTGACTGGTGCAGATTAAATCCGTTGAGCCTCAAAGATTCTCGTACTCGAGCAAAGTGGGGGTTAGAGTAATGAATGCACTATCGAGCATCCATTATTCATGTCAAAAGACATCCAGGTAGTTTAGACTCAAAGAGTTTGCTAAGTTTTCAAAACACCTTCTCAAAATGTGCGATGTTTTAACTAGGATTTTCGGCCTTTGCCCAAAGTTTAGTATTACACTTTTTTAAATTCTATAAACATATAAGTTAGTTAATCTAATATTACGTAAAATTAAATATCAGCGTAAATTTTGGAATTAATTTCATGCAGTTAAATGTGTTCAATTGGTTAAGTGGTTGAAATCTAATTTTTTTCCCGTATAAACGTTGGGGGGGGATGGCAATTTTTTAATTTCCGGTGTTTGAACTTTTTCTGTCATTAGTCTCATATTTTCATTCTGACCTATCATAGTTTGATTTACTGATAGTTTTTTCTTACCCAACATCATTCCAAAAAATTCGTTCAATTGAAAAGCCATCAATAATGTCTTTAGAACAAAGTTTTCTGAGCGTGAAATATGAATCTTTGACGAATGATTGAAAATACTCGTATGAACTCGATTTCTAGTTCACCTTAAATTGTTTCTAATACAAATATAGATATGTAATGATTCTTTACACTCTGTTTCTATGGATACTTTCTAAAACTTTATATAACATTATGTAATTGCTTAGAAACTTATGGAAAAATAAAACAAAGAAAAATTTTGGTTACCTAAAATAATTACATATTTTCAAAGAAATCGTTGAATTATTATTAATTAAATTACAAAGAACCATAACACATTTCGAAATTCAGTTTAGTGTTTAAAGTGCATTTAAGGATTTTAATTTGTTCGTCAGTTTCAAACTTAAAAGTTAAAAGATAAAGGAAAAAAGTAAAAACATGGGAAGATTGATTCAAGTTCTACTTTTTCCCATAATTTAACCCTTTTAATTACATTAAATAATAAGTTTAAATGTTTGAATTCACACACATAAAAATCCTGTTTAAGTTAATGACAGACATTAATGCTTCGTGATATCTTAACCTTTTTCAAATTCGATTAGACATTTATTCGATTCCTAAAAGTGTAATGATTTCCCTTACTTCTAAATTAAATGCCTGAGAAATGAGTTACCCTATTTAAATTGACAGATACTTCATAAAATTCCAGACTCTTCTCTTAAAAAACATAATAGTATAAAGCAGCGGAGATGAGAGAGGTACTTTAGGTTATGAATTATTGATTGGAAGATCCTTATCGTTCTGAAATATAAGAGGACACTTCATACATTTTACTAGAATCCTCCACTATTAGACTTAGGGTTCAACCAATCAATACGATTTTCCCCACCATGCATCAGAAAAGAAATGGAATGCACTTTTATGAAGCAAATTGATAGTGGGAGGGCATTATTTGAAGAGATGGAACTAGTTTTTATGTGTACCACATACTCCCTAGATTTACCACAGTTTGATGGATTAAGACGGATTGATTTTGTATTGCAGACGCATATCAGGTGCATCAGTCTATTCATGAGTGGATCCCAAAGGACTGACCTGGAGACACCCCCGTAATTTAGATCGATATCCGATGAGGAGGAACATTCTGTCGGGGCTCATGGACTGCTTTTTTTTCCTTCTGGAGAAATAGAACTTGTTCTAACATTTTTTTCTTATTTTGAAAGGATAATTTAAAGCAACAGCCGTATTTTAAAGCAATATTGAAATATTGAAAGAGCCTACAGATGTACACCTAGATCAATGTGACTTTTTTTTTTTAGAAAAGCAGGTTTTACATTTTACATATAGTTGTAGAGAATTAACTTTGTTGTTAAATTGTTGGTAAGTAATTTTGATAGATAAAAGTATTTTATTTGATGGGTGATTATGTGATGAGTTGATATAACATTTCTAGAGTTTATTTTCTTAAGCATTACTTATCTAAGAAGAAGAACGAGGCTATTCAGTTCAGTAGATAATACATATTTCAATTGATTTATAGTTGATTGATTCATGTTGAATGCAAAGACTATTTTAGATAATTTTACGCCTCCAAACTCTTAACTGAGGTGAAATAAAGTTTAAATGGTTTGGCATGATAAATAAAGCATGTGTAATAAATGCTAATTGTGAATTTTGATAATATTCTATTAATATACTTTTGACTGTCAAAATAAGAAACTAGTTTGAAAAGTAAGTATCATGTAATATAATGATAATTTGATAAAATGCAACACGTTACATGTATTACACGTATGTACTATGTTAAGAAGTGATAATTCAAGATTACAAAAGAAGGAATTTGTTTCTTCTAAGTGTTAAAACATGCTATAAAACACATTACTAGATAATATTGGACTATTCAAAATTATCTTGTACTTCTGAAACATTGATGCATTTTTTCTTTTTCATTCTTTTAAAATTTTACTAATTTAAACCCTGTCCTCCTCCGTACAGGTAACAAAAATCGTTATTTTGAACATCACGTCGTCTACTGCTATGTCACGGGACTCCCCACAGCCTCGAAACTTCCGTCAAGTTATCGAACACATGGACTTACCCCACTCTTTCTCAAACCCATAGGGGGGGAACGTGGCCGCGAGATAAGGCCTGTTTTCGTCACAACCACCCCATCCATATCCCGCAGTCAGGGCGTTAAGTCCGTACGGTAATTATTAGAAAATCGATGTTCTCTTCATTAGAGCCACTTTATCCCCCCGTCACTCACTTCCAGACGATATTTTTGCTGCTGCCAGATTTCGTTTATCTGCCTACCGTTACGCCACGGTTTTTTTTTTGTCGTCGTAAAAAACGGATTTCGGTCGAAGGAAGTGGTTTTAGTCCCTTTTTTTTGGAAATTGAGTATTTTAATTCGTTTGTAATGATCCGGTACTTTGTGGGGTTTATTAGTGTCTGGTGTGGTTATGCTTAAGATTGGTAACTTAGTATCACTTTAGTTTTTATGGTATAAAGTTTAAGAATACTTTTGTGTAGGAATATTATCTTTTTTTACATAATTTGTTTTACCCAATGAATTTCTTGAAGGAAAATTATCCATTGATATTTTGATTAAATTTATTGTAGAGTACTTGTATAAAATTTGTTTTAAGAACCAAAATTAGAAGAATTTAAAAATAATGTATGAGATTTAAACTAATGTATTTACTTCTAATTTATTTTAAGAATTACTCCGATAGAAGTTAAATACTTACAGTACAGAAGCGTTAGTTGATCAAATAATAAAGTGGAAAATAGACTACAATTGAAGCTCTTAAAAATTTTCTTACGATACACTAAACGATATTAAAAACAATAAACATTTATTTTAAGTGAAGTAACGGTAATTTATTATTAAATTATTATTACATTTTAGAAGAATAATAGGTCCGTATAAATCCTAAGAAATAAGTCATGTCTCATAAAATAAAAAAAAACTCTAAGATACTTAGGTTTTACCAAAAAATTGTGACCTTCATTTTTTCTTAAAAGAAAACAGTTTGTGCTACAATATTTAAAAAAAATTTACTTGAAGTTCAGTTGCTTGATAACCATAAAATAGTGATATAAAAGTATTTTATCATACTAAGCAATACAGCCAAATACTATACTTTATCATATTAAGCAAACAGATAAAATACAAGACAGGGTGATAATTAGTTTGAACTATATTAGCCAAGTGGTAAATTGTAAGCATCCAAGGTATTTCTCAGTTTTACAAAAGGCGATAAATTGTTTAACGGCACAGCTAACGTAATTGAACAGTCTTTTCTGAATACTTAAGAACTCATGTCGGCACAGAAAAGTTTTTTCTACTGCAACATAAAGACCCTCGCTGTAAAAAGAGTTTTACAGAGCAGAATCAAAGTTTTACTGATAGTCGCTTTTCCAGCACAATCTGTGTAAAGTTAGGGAGATTTCTATGGTGCATGGGTCGGATCTAGTCTTTATTCCCAAAAAAAAGTATAAGAATGAAACATAATTTTATAAAGCGAAAAATCTATTAACAGGCGTACTTTATATAAGTAAGTATCTACGCTATTTTTAAAAATGACAAAGGATAAAAGGGTTAGATTCAAGCTCCTTATTTTTAGAAAATACACACTTTAAAATAGACCTTATGGACGAATTTGAATTGAAATTTTCTCGATAAACCATTTTTAAATTTGCAACCTTCCTAAAAGTTGATAAACAATATTTAGAACTTTTCATATATAATGTAGAATTGAGTGTGCAAATTGTGTTATTTTCAATGATGAAAAATGCACGAACCAATTTTGTAAAAACAAACACAGAACAAGTTACAAATAATAAAAATACTACATATAAATTACACATTGCGAAACATTATTAAACTTTAAATAGGTCTAAGATGTTCATAAAAATTCGATATTACAAACTCCCAAGAACATCTTAAACACAATTTTCTAGTAGGCGATGTTTTATTAAAAGTCAACTGAGAGCCCGAAGTATGTTTTTAATTTTCCACATTAATAAAAGGAATGGGTTTATATTAAATGCTCTTGGCTATTTCTGTGGTTTTCAATCCCGCGAAATTAGTTTTATGTAAATATGTAGAAATTTGAGGTTCGATTTATTTTTAGAAAGTACTTCATCAGTGTATGAGAAAGCCCCTTGTGCATAAGAGTAAATGGAAACTAAAATCCACGACACTTAGAGATAATGTTATTCTTAAAGACAATTATGCTTTGAAATGATGAGAGTCCTATGGTTAAAAAATTAAAAGGAAAACTATAATTAAAAAGTATCTTTTTATGGTTATTTCATTAATGGTTGCATGCAATGTGTTTTCTCTTTTATGTTTATCTTTATTATTCGATAATTCTCTCATATTGAATTATCAGTTTTTGTATCCAATTAACTTTTAAACTGATCGTGTAAACTAATTCATGTAAATCAGTTTTTATATATCCTTTTATAATTACTGTGTTGTGTAATTATTTTTTACTTTTCAAGACCATCTACAAAATTTAATGTAGCTTAAACCCGACCTGCTACTAAATATGTAATAATGATCATGTTAAATTATCTTTATGTAAGCATTACGTTTTTTATTCCATTCCGTTCTTCCATTTAAAGTATTCAGATTTAAAGGAAATAAAAAAGAGTGAAAAAGAAAATTTGCTAAGGAGTAGGTTATTTAATTGAAAGGCAGACTAAATATTTTTTTCTAATCCTTCCCATTAAAAAATTGGAAAGTTATTTCTTTTATAGATTTCTTCTCTTCTTTTTAAACTTGACAATATTTCCTTTATTTTTAAAATGTGTAAAATGTGTCAATAACAAATTCTATTAAATTCAGTACATTCGTATTTTAAAATATGCTGTTTGAAGTTCATTATGTGAATTGTAAATTTTATTAATTACATTTTAAAAGATAGTTTGAAATATTTTATCTAAACTTTCTATATGGTTTTTAAAGGTTCTATCGTATTTAACTGAATTTCATGAGACTGATATAAAAGTAAATAACATTAATAGCAACTTATTCGATTGGAAGGTTACTATATCGTGTTTCATAAGAATTGTTTCAGGTAAAATTTAGAACACAAAATTTGAGAAAGATTTAAATTCACTAAAGTGCCCAATGATTGCGCAAGCTTACAGAAAAACATTATAACATAAACCGACCACAATTATCAATAGTGATCAATCAGTCAGTTTGGAACTTTTTCAATTAACCATTACGATTATTAGGGAAAATTTACTATTCCTTCACAGCACTAAATGAATTGCGATGGAAAATAAATAAACAGAATAAAAACATAAGTTTGACTAAGTAAAATAATACAGCTTTATAATATCTGTGAAGTTTTACCTCATTAGTGCTAAACCATCCTGTTTATTTCCTGATACCACAAGATAACCAAGATTTCCAATTCCCCTAATGCACTTATTCCCTTCAGAAATTTCATAAGTAGCCGCACATCGCCTGCATCAGAGACGCATTCAAAACTCCCCGAACAACAAATGCCGGCATTAGCCAAATCCTCTTATAACCAAAGATAGAGCGGACGAGATAAAAGCTAAGAACCGAATAATCCATCGATAAAGAACGCAAGAACGTCTGTTCTGACCACGCAAAACAAATTAATCCAAAAACAACCCCTAAAAGTGTAATTTAATTACTTAATCACCACCTTCGCTTGCCAGATCGATAGCATTTAGCAGCGGGGGGAAAAGAACCTTCTTTTCTTTCGCGCACGGTATTTGTTTTGGAATATATTTTTTCGTCATTTCTCTCCCGATATAATATATTAGCGCGGGGTCCTTAAGGGGAGCAGATTATCGGGCGGAGCAAAAAATAAGCGAATAATTCCATTAGCGGTTCTCCCCTATTGATTCGCCTTCCCTTGCGTCGTTCACATGTCAGGACTTGCACGTGATCCTTTCCTACGGGGTGGACTTGGCCAGAGAGAGAATTCGGGGTGTTTTTTTCCTCCCTTTTCTGTTGCAATTGGTATTGGAGTTGTTATTTATTGATTGGGTGCCATATTTTTTTTAAATGTGGGTGCCGATATTGATATTGTCATTGTCGTTTATTGAGTTGCTGGGGTTTGAGATGGAATTTTATGGGAAAGGTTATTGACTGTTGAATTTAGATAGTGCGTCGAGGATATAAGAAATTGCATTAAGTGTGGTATCATGTATCAGTGATCTGAAGGTGATTAATGTTTGATGTTTTAATTGAGAGAAAATGGCAAATGCTTAAAAAATAATGTCACAAAGATAATTATTTTGTATTACTTTTTTACTATAAATTTAGTGTTTATTTTCATAAGAAACATCGAATCATCAGCAAGTAATTCACGATAAAAAATCGATGTGTTTGAAACGTGAACAGAAGGTTATAATATTTTCTTTACATAAAAATGATTTTAACCAAAAGAGGTTCTTTACTCCTCATTCCGAGACGTTTTATGCAATTTAGGGAAAACAAACAAAGATTTATTACAATTGTGTTTTTCCCTTTAGCATTTTCTCCTTGAAGGAATACTCCTACTAGTTGTGGATTCTCTTTTTTAAAAATTTAAAACTGAAGGATCTCTTGATATGATGCTAAAGATATTGAAAAGCGCCTTTCTCTTTGATTACTCTTGTAATAATTTAAAAAAATCCAAAATCCATCTCACAATGATCGTAAAAACCAAATTTTTTTTTACCAATAATTGCGTCTTCAGTTTTGCACGAATTTGTGGAAAATGAAACCCGAAATTTACAAATCTTCAATTAGATATCCTTTTAATTTGAGTTAATCTCAGTGTTTTTCAAAAGTTAAAAACACAAATTTAGGTACAAAACAATACTTACTGTTTTAACTTTTGAAAATTTTATAAAAACTGCATTTCTTTCAACAGAATTATAATCATTTCAAGAAAATGTTTGATAAATACATTCCCTGTGACAATACTATAATTCATTGCCATCCTTGCAGACCAATTCCTGTTTGTTAGGCAGATAAAAGACAGTGTTTTACTTTCCCCCATGTAAATAGATACCCATGAACCTCCTAAAATACTTGTAACCTCAAACGCGAATCAGTACAATAAAACTTTAAAATTAGATTATGATCGATAAACTCTTTTTCTGCATCATTATCGTTTCATGTTTGGTGTTCTTGTATATTCAACGAGTTTTCAAAACTCTAAAACTCGATGAATCATGCATATTCTTTATCATGTATTACCACACGGGAACCATTATGTTTTAAGGACGACGCAACACCATTGGAGGCAGTGTTCTTTGGCATGGAAATTGCAATTAGGTTCACCAATGATTGCATTGCGACCAGAACTATCATTACTTGCTTACGATGAAACTTACACGAAGGCATTAACTTAACATTCTATCCATTCCTTGCTTTATTATACTTTGTTGAATCGCTATTATATGTATCACAGATACACCTCCCATGTAAATCTGCTAAGTTTACCTTTACCAAGCACAATTACTTCGAGGCTTCTTGTGACACTGTTCTGTGTACACTATGGAGGACAATAGTCCTCGTTTTCAAGACGAGAACTCGGTGTTTGTCCTCGCCTGAAGTCTATTAGCCACAAAGCGCGCACTTTTGTCACCGTTTTTGTCCCTGGGGGAGGAATCGCCGGAACTGTTTGCGTTCAATGACATCCTTGTTTAACTTTATGATTCCAAATTTCGCTCCGTCGAGAGAAAGGAATAGTAGACGGCTGGATGGGTTCGAAAAGGAACTTTTGGAGTGGAGAAAGAAGTTGCGAGGGGTGCGATACTTGTTCGTGACAGATTCGGAGGTATTTAAGAGGAGTGTTTGAAGGGCGGAGAAAGTGGAGTTTTTCTGATTTTCTCCTCGTTCGTGTTGAGTACTTTGAAGAAGAAGAAGTCGTTTGGTTTTCAAGCAGAAGGGGGAAATCTATGAGACGGAAAAAACTGTATAGGATTTTTCTAGTTTCTATCTTTAGAAATCCAATTTCACTATGTTTCCATTTAAGTTAGACGTGAACTTGATAACCGTATTGTTTTTGATTAAGACAAGTTGTTTTCCAATAGACTGCTCGAACTATTTTACAAAATGAAATGTATCTTTTGATGTAGTTATCTTATGAACGAATGAAACAAAGATTTACAGTATGAAAAATGGTCTATAATTATTAAATCCTTAAATGCGTTTCAAAAATAGTATTAATGGCATTATAGGTAAAGCAACTTTAGTTTTATAATTATAGTTTAGTTGATGATACATAATTTTTTCAAGCATAGGCTGCATTATCGAGAT
The DNA here is from genome assembly GCA_963680715.1 of Tetragnatha montana. Classification (NCBI taxonomy): domain Eukaryota; kingdom Metazoa; phylum Arthropoda; class Arachnida; order Araneae; family Tetragnathidae; genus Tetragnatha; species Tetragnatha montana. The sequence goes on from OY796675.1 coordinate 41,234,302, forward strand.
GCTTGGCTTCATAACCTGGTTCATAAGTATATTTTAAGACTTCCCACTTTTCTTTTAGTATGCTTTTACTGGCTTCAGACTTCTTTAGACTAATATTATTCAGATTGATGACTGCAGTTAGTAATAAATTCAAGCAAGGTCTCAAAATATGCCTGTTATAAGAAAAAAAAATTTCGAATCAGTTGTGCATTATGAAAACCTAATGAGTTAAATGTAATTATGAGGGAAATTCAATAAGTATATTGCCTCCTTATATAAGTTTGATGTTTTTAACGTTTTGGCAGCAAACAATCATCAGAAGTGACACCAATTCTGAAACGCGAGACTACAATAGTTTCCATAGATTTTGAGAGGATTGTGTCGTATAAAAGTTTAGGACGACAAAAGCGTCTACGAGAAAGTCTCTAAAATACTATCTCTTTATCCGTTCGTCAACAATACTTTCCCCGAACAACCCACACAAACGCAATTCCACAAAGATAAATCTCCCGGTATTCCAAAACCGACAACAAACCTCCATTCCACAACTCAGCCGCAGAAAAAAAAAACCGAAAGTCGAATCGAATCCGTACAAATTGATGTTAAACAATATTAGTTCCCCTTTAACTTTCCTTCTTTCCCTCCCCCCATTCTACGTGGGAGCGGGAAACCCTCCTCGGCAGCGTGCACCGAAGAAGGGTTGCCATGACGACGGCGACGCTACTCTCGGACCCGCATTGATCCCGGTAGTCACGTGGCGGCGTTTCAATGGAGCCACGGAATCAAGCAGTCGATCTTGATGGGGAATCGGCGGTCGTTGTTATGATGGGAAAGCATTGAAAGGAATACGCCGAGGAGAGAAAAGACTGTGATTTAAACATTCAGGAGAATGGGAACCGAAATGAATATGACAAACAACGGGTATTTTTTTATTATTCTTGAAGGGAGAAAGAAGCTCTTTTGTTGAATGGGAGTTTCACTCGATGTTTTGTGGGCTGTCTAACTGGGGATTGAGTTTCCTTGAGATTCTCTATAGGTATATATAATCGATCCTCTTAGCCTTACAATAGTTAGTGGGATTTTTTTTCTTTTTGGTTGTCATGTTGTGATGGTTGGAGTAGTTTGTTATAAAGGTTGCTAACAATTACCCTCTTTTGTGGAAGCGAGTTTCCGTTAAATGTTAATTGTAGAAGATAATGGTAGTGTAGTGTATTTATAAAACAGGTCTGCTTAAACTTTCCAGCTTGAATATTAAGCAAGAGTATTATGAACGTATGTAAATATTATGTAACATTCACTTAGTATTCAATGTATAGATTTCCAAAATGGGAGGAAAAAGGAAAATGTTAGTGAGTTCCGTAGAAGTAGTGTCGTTGAGCCTACTCTTATATTTGAAAGAAAAGGAACATTATATAGTTTTTGTTATAAGGCAAATAATTTACAATTGGTTTTAGCAGTTATATAAATTCAACTAATAGTGTTTAGTTAGTATGATTGTAATTCATTGCCATGCATAAGTCTATAGATAACAAACACTAAACTAATCAAAATAAGATAAATAAAAAAAATCAAAGTTAATGAACAGTTTTTAGAGTTTCTTTTACATAAAACTTTAAAAAAGATAGTGCAGATCACATTTGCCTCTTATGGTACCAACACACACAAAAGAATGCAAGAAACGAAATAGAGCAGCGGCACAAACTCTAGAAACATCTATAACTGAAATCCACCCTAAGAAACAGGAACATGATAAAGCTAACGAACGTTGTTAATTGAAGCATCGATTTCGCCTCAATACTATCTTCGAACACCTCTACGTAACTAATATCTAAAACAAGGGGAGCTTTCCCTCAAACCCACTGAAGGAAGGAGCTTGTAGCCCGGAGCACACATCCCCATAGTCTTAACGAAGGTGATAAATGCATTTTTTCGCAGGTCCGTGACTTATCGACAACATCGTCGCGTTTATTATCGATTCCTGCGCCCCGTTTGAAAGGAGCGACGCCCCGGCATTGTTGTGGCGCCCCGACAGAGGGGTCTTTATCTCAGCCCCATCGTTTTTATTCTCGCGACGTGATTCGCGGGGTTTTTAGCCGATCTTTGGCCGACTATATAATGAAGCGGTTCGCAAAACAATGCCTGGCACGGCTGGATTATTGGTTTGGGTTCGCTAAACCGTTTCATGTGTTGTTAATGTGTTAACGCGATAAGGGGTATTACTACTTATTAAGGGGACTAACTACAATTAAGTCTTAATTTACAGTAAAACAAATTAAGATGTTCTCAGTAATCAAAATTTCATGATTAATCGGGGTTCTTTTATATTTATTTTAATATTAACTTAAGTTTATAATACATAAAGTGCTTCAACAAGCCCTCCCAAACTTTACACAGCCAGATTCTTTGCGTGGATAAAAATGTTTTAACTATAGGTAGAAGCCAAAATCGCGACACAAAAAGGCATGACGTTACATCCGATTTACACCATATAGGATAGGTGATAATATATACATTTAATTTTTTCATTAATTCGATCGACTTTAGAATATTGTAGTGTGGTGAACAAAACAAAAATATGTATTGAAAGAGTTCAAAATAATTTCTTACTTTATCTTTTTTATAAAAAAACTAAGAATAACCCTCATGATATTTCTACATGTATTCTTTCAAAGTTGTTTAGTATTCCTTCTTTGAGATCTCCAAGAGATTTGTCTTGTTTATTGTTCTTTTATAAAATTCTAAATAATTTGTTTGATTGTCCAGATATTTTATGCTTAATTCAATTTTCTGTTAAAAATTTTAATTTACGTAATAATTATTCTTTTCATATGTCCATTTAATTGTTTGTTATTGTTTGAATGTAATTATCTCGCCAATTTTCCTATTAATAGATTTTATAAGATTTTTAATGCTCTTGCTCATTGTAATGAACTTAATATTTTTTCCGTGCCTTTATGTTTAAAAATTTGTGTGAAAGTGTTTTATACTATTAGTTTTCTATTTCTCACCACTGTAATTGGATTTTTATCTGTAATGTGTGTTTTTTAAAAAAAATTAATATTAAAAGGATAATATGAAAATGGTTATTTAGATATGTTTTTATTATTATTTAGGTATTATTTTATTATTATTTAGGTATTATTTTATTATTATTTATTTCATTATATTATTATTTAGATATCTTTTGATATTTAGACATGATGCTAAGAAACATATCCATAGCATGCGCACACCGTGGAATGAAATAATTAAGTTTTTATCGGGTACGTCGCAATAATTTTCGAAAAATAAAAGCTGCCAATAGATATAGTTCTTTGGGCATTTTTCATAAACTACGTGCTAGGAATCTTTCTATGCAGAGCTAAGTCACACTTATTCAATTCAAACACCCTGTATATTAATTGTAAATTGGGGAATATTTACTTATCGTTTAAGATTTTCTTTCCTCTTTACACTTTTAGTTCAATTGAACTTATCGAGTTTTAATTTCGAGTTTACTAATTAATTTAAAAACCGAAGTATCAAAGGAGCTATAATTTTTAAACGTAAGTGTATGTTTTAAACGAGATAAGTTTATAAGGTTATTAAAGAATTATCTGAGATGTTTGGTTCATGTAAAGAAATATCATATGTTGTAATTACTATTAAAAGGAAATTTACCTCTAAGTATTTCATGGAAATCGTATTTAAATATAAATGGAATTCTCCTCTCTAGATTAAATTGTTTTTAATAATAGATACTTGATAATATTCATTTAGAGAGATTCATCACAAGATCCGCTTGAGTCAGAGTAATTTCAAAAGAAGTTGATCCAAAACTGTGTCTTAAGTCAAATATTCTCGCTCTATTAGATTCATTTGAAAAGTTTAAAAACTTTATTCCAAATAAAAGGTAAAGATTAGAATAAAATTTCTAGGGATAAAAGCTGAATAACTGGAACCCAGTCTGAAGAGAAGTAATCTTTAAAGGCATGCCTAAACATGCGAAAAACAAGCTTAATTGATCACAAAGAGACTACTCATAACTGCATCAACTGATTCAAACGCGCCTATGAATTTGCAAACGATGAATTCTTTAATTTGAATCTGGCAACAGAGACAGAAAACCGGAACACCCTTCCACGTTTATTCTATGCTTTAATTCCGACTAATTACGAAAGGTAAGCATCAAAGGACTTAAAACTTCATCGATAAATTAGGGAAACGGGAATTTGCATTCATAGATGTGTAAAAAGAAAACGCCGGTAGTGGGTTTGTATTGAACGTTCTAACTATGTTTCTGTCATTTTAAAAGACGAGTGATGGTCCAGAATTAATAATTAAAGCTCTATGAAGTAAGTTGGTAAGGTAATACGTAGTGGCCAACGATAAAGTTGGAAGTTCTTAAAGAATTCAGATAATTTTTTTTTATTGCTTTGCTTGAAGCTGGACTTCTTTTACTCTAGTTTAGTACCTTGAACCTTTTTAGTACCTTTAATGTAAAGTAAAAAAAAAATCATTTATAGTCTCTTTATTTTGATAATGGATTTCCAATATCTTTCAAATATTTATCAAATCAGCGTCAAATAACGTACAGGGATATCCACCTTTTTACTATTTCTAAAAAAATAATCGAAAATTATTTACCATAAATGATTATAAGAAGTTCAATGGAAAATTAAACTTTTAAAATACTTAGATTCAAATTCACCTAGATTTTTTATCCAGGTAACGTAAACCGTGTTTAGGAAGGCGAAAAACTTATTTTGATACCATATTTAAGCCGTCGATTACATTAGTGCTTTTATGTACATTTTTACAAAGGGAGAATTTAGCAAACGTGTATAAACTTCTTTACACGTTTTTCTCCAAAAAATATTAGTTATTCTTCATATCTTAAATATCCACCCATCTTTCATTGAATGTGACATCTACGTAGTAGCTTTAAAGATATTTATATTTATTGACGTTCGATGATGACACGAATTTCTTATTAGTGATCTTTCCTTTAAAGTGATATGTCTCTATCTTCTTTTTTTACCCTCACCTAATTGATAGCCATACTCTTATTTCAAACGATGCGTCATATTCATCAATAATTTAACGATTCATTCACTAGAAAAAAAATTCTTTGATGTATGGTAATATTCTTTCTAAAAGAACCTTTTAGTTACAATTTATTTATTCTTATGTAAGAAAAGAGTACATATAACTATGAATAATAAATTATAGTTGAAATTTACCATCTTAATGATGGTTTCTGTTCGATAGGTATATTTTAATAATGATGTCACAGAAAAAGTAGATTCCGAGTCAGCAGATATTTTAGATATGCTACCCAGTGCCATTATTTTCCAGAGAAATTAATATTATTCAAATAACCACAATTTAAAAGTTTTTTTTTTTTGAAGTACTAAGTCTTAAAAAGTAACAGTGATTTTAAATGATTGGTTTTGGGTTTGAGTAATGATGTATAAAAATACCCTTTCTATGACTACCCTTGACTTAAAAAAGGATTTGTTTACAGATGATAAATGATTTTTTAAAAAGTAGTTAAAATAAATATTTCCTTTTCATTTTTTCGTTGAATAAGCTGTGTTTAAAATACTTTTTAAGGAATAGTGTTTAGTTAAAGGAAGATTTACATTTTTTTAAATAAATGCATAGATCGATAACTATATATTTAGAAAGAATTCCAAGTAAAGTCTTCAAGCTTGATCTTTAGGAAAGGACGAAAGGATACCCGAGTATGTGAGAATACTTACATTGGTGTCGTCGGCTAGTGAAAATTGGGGGGGGGGGACTGAGGATTCGTGATTCCTCCCCAGAGGGATTTAAAAAAAAACATGAATGAGTGCCCCCAAGAAACCTTTCTGTTTAAGCCCCTATTCAAATATCTTAAGGATCTGAATCAACTAATTAACTTTTGTGAATTGTCTTTAATTTTTCACTAAAAAGGGGACCTGGGGGTCCTCCCCAGAAAATGTTTTGAAATTTGACCTTTCAATACAAGACCAAATTCGTTTTTTCGTTTTCAGTGTTATATGATTGCACAATTTCAGAATCAAATTTTCTATATTTTTTTGTGGGGGGCCTTGTCTTGCCTTTTTTTTTTTTTTTAGCTAGAAACAAAATATTTTATAAGGATGATGTCCCCCCAATCTCAGCACTGGCTTCAACCAATTCTAAAATCGTGTTCTATCTCTCTTATGCCTCTTTATCTTAAGTGTCATTGGTAAATTGGCACCCATCCTTTATATTATTAAAATTAAGAGTTAGAGATACACACATTCCACAAATTTTCCGTCTCCCTCAAAAAAGCTAAAAATAAAGTTTTTTTTAACAATGTTCCTAAATATTGGCTCAACCCCCGGGATCGACGTCCGTGCTTTTTGTAGTCTTTCAAGTAAAAAATAAGTTTTTTTTTTTCTAAAAAGCTATCTAATTTTAAAATAAATCTTTCTTGCGTACTGAACGGAAACCTTGCTAGAAATTGAAGTTAAGTAAAATGGCTTCGCCCGTGGGTACATAAATATATTTTGATACGCGAGTGATATATTTTAAAGGGTTTTCTCTAGAAGTTTTCTCTTATGCAGACGAAAATTGTGGAAAGATGAAAACCCCTCAAGAGCTCATATTGTTCTGTTAGTTGCGTAACTAAAGTCACAGAATACTTGAGTATGAGAGAACCTATATGTATAGTGCGTGGCACTGAAATATACCTAAATACATCGATTTAATGATTGATATTTACTATTAAGTGAATTTACGTCCGCTTTTAAGAGTACTAAGGAAAGTTTTTAAGATGTATTCCAAAAAGCATAATCATAGATACTTCGTGCTTTACAGAGCCTACTTTGTGGACAATTTAGCCTACAATAATCTCCTTAGCCTTCAAATTATTAAGGGTTTTTATCATATAGATTCGAATTATTTTCAGTTTCGACATCAATCTAATTTAAGACTGTATAATAACTCCCAGATAGTACCTTATTTTTGCAGGACCAATATTTTTAAGCATCCTTTTTTTTCCACTCACAATTAGTGAATGGAACGCATTGCTTAACGATATTGTTTTAGCTGAGTCAGTATCCACATTTGTAGATAAATTGAAATTATATTTATAGTTATTTTACAGTTTTTGTGTTCATGTATTAGTTCTTTTTATTGTTATTATTTTGTGTTGCTTGACTGTAATCCCCTGCTTGGCCTTTAAATAGGCCGCAGTATCCCAAATAAATAAATAAATATGTTAGACTTAAACATGTTTCCTCTTGTGTGGGCCTCGGCCACATTAACCCGCAGAGGTCGATATTGTGTCGCGAGAAGCCATTGTGCTCTAGTGCAAATGGAATCCAGCAGGTGAGTGGATTTGCACTATTGCCGCCCGGAAGGCGTTTATTGCCGAGATTGGTTGGTCCGTGGGCGGCAGAACAAACGCGATGATCAGAGGCACTCTGAGAGGATGATTCCATCAACCGAGGTAATTAGAATGGGGTCCGAAGACACCGATTGGTCCTCAAGTCAAACACGCTGTGTGAATCCGAGGAAAATAATGGCCGAGGATCATGGGAAATCAGCGGATGGGGACTGATTGATGTATTGGTTTGGGACAGATTCATTGGAGTTGGACTAGGCGCTATAGGGAGAGGACACAGTTGTGATGTAATGTGGTTGGGGAGCAATGAGTTGGAACTATATCAGTCGGTTGGGTATTCTATGGGTTATGTAGTCGGAAATCGTCGTGTAAAAGGTTAGCATTTCACGTTGAGTTTTCTAAGTTTTCTGGAGAAGAGAGAGTGGGGAGAGTAATCTTTTTATGTTTTATTAACATAGGGTTCATCTTCCTAAAAAGAAATGCCTGGAGTGAAGTGGAATGAATTTATTTGAAATACCTCTATACTGAATTGAATACGGTATGGAATTGATCAAGATATTTTAAAATGATGAATTATTATATCTCGTAGTAGGGGTTGACAATACAAATTTCCTGGAAGAATTTCAGATTTTTGCTGTATGGAATAGTATGTTGAGAAGCTTATGAATGAAAGAGTCCAGTGATTAGATGTTTTAGAAAGGGGAAATTGTTATTAAAATTTAAAAAAGGAAATCTTCGGTTTAAATTTAAAGGAATAGGCGAGAGTATCCAGTAACACTCGTTTTACTAAAACATGAAGTAGCTGAAAACGGCGAACTTACAAACTTTACTTTTGAAATTCAGAAATAATGAATTTGGTACTTCTAAGTTCCTTTTTTAAATCAGTTGGGGATAGAAAAAAATAAACATAACGAGGGTAGGACTTAGGCGGAAGAAGCTTGAGGAGGGGGGTGAGTAAAAGATAGAAACACAGAAAGGCAGGGAAAGGAGAGAGAAATAAACAAAATAGATTTCGGGTCCATACTTTTTTGTTATAAAACTTTAAAAACTACTATATCCTTCAACACATTTCAACGAACCAACCAAATGCACAGCATGGCTTCAAAAACCAACTCAACCTTTCCCCGCATAACCTGATCCCCAGCATCGCCAGCCCTAACCTCCCGAAATTGCAAAGCTCAACCACCAAAAAAGAAAAGAAATCCCTCCGATAAAAGGATCCAGTCGACAAAATACCCCGATCTCTCCTTTCTCCTGCAGCATTTAGCGCGCGTGACTTGCGTGAGGATGGAAGGTCCGAGAGAGGAAGGGGAAACGGCCCGGGACTATCGGTTGACCGGGCGATCGCTTTTGCCTTTCTACACACGTTTAGAACTATCACGAATCTTTGCATTCGATTCCGGAATCGATTGTTTAGCTTCTTACCTTTGAATCGATTCTTAAGCACATGATTATTGTAAAAATCATATTTAAAAAAAATATTTTCTCCACATTGTTTTACTCACATTTTTGATGTTATGTGCCTTTGCTTTAAATGTAAGATTTTCGTCCTTTATAAGTGAAGTTTTCATTTTATAAATTTTCCCATGAATAATGTTCATTACAAAGTATTTGGCTTTGATTAGAAGATAGTAGTTAATTATTATAATATAATTTTGTAATTATAATAGATCTATAATTATAAATATCCCGAGTCCTAATTACTATGGTCCTGAACAGTCATCTCTGAATGCTCAGTGGTGAATACTACAGAAAAAATACGTTACTCTTTTTGTTATCCTTATCCTTTGTTAGTAAAAAAAAATCAGAGCAATGTAAAATTCATGATAATAAGCTAAAACATTTTAACTCCAGTAAAATTCAGAAACTTAATGCAAGCGTGATTTAATACTTTTTAAAAAGTCATTCCCCTTATCCAACATTTAATTAAGAATTATCTACTATCCAAGAACTCAGATCCAATGATAAAGTCTCTGCTCGTACAATGGAAAAAGGCTACCCCTCCAGAATTTCCAAGTAATAGTGGGTTAACTTTAGAGAAATTCAGAAACCGATTCACGAGAATCTGTTCTCTTCTCGATTCATTAGAATCGAATCGTAAGCATCGATTCTGTTGCGAAATTTGATAACTCAAGACACGTTTGGCTAGGAGCATTGTCAAGACCCTCGAGAATCGCAGTATAGTTGCGGATGAAGTTACTCGCAGGGTGTGATACCGAGACTCGAAATCTGTCGGGTTGCGGAATTAGATTGCCGTTGGAGGGTGCGTGGTCATGTGATCCCCTTCTTGAGATTATCGTTTGGTTTTGTTCGGGATGTAAAGTCCTATTGAAAATTGATTAATGAATATGATGTATTACAGTGGTTCCCAAACTATTTTGCTCGTGGAACCCCCCAATTTGTTGCCAATGATCGCGGAACCCTGAATATTTTTTAATCAACGAATTTTCAAAATTTAATATCTGATATTAAATGAAACAAGCCAACTTAATGTTAAAAAAGTGTCATTAAGCGAGTTCCAAGAACCATCAGAGGGGTCTGGGGGTCCTCCCCCGGAAAATGTTTGGAAATTTAACTATAAAAAGAGGGTTTTAACTTGTTTTGGTACACCTAATCCAAATTTCGGACATACATTTTTAAGAATTTAATACATATTTTTGGTAGGATTTGCAATTTGATGAACTTAATATATAAAAAAAACATTCTTATTTTCTTTAAGGAAATAAAATTTGTCACGCGGAACCCCTAAATTTTTTCGTGGAACCCACTTTGGGAACCACTGATGTATTATATCGGACTCAGTTCAGAAGAGAATAGTGGAAATGCATAGAATATGAGGAGTAGTTTTTAAAAGCATAAGAAGTACTGTTTCAATACGGCGAAGAATGTGCACAAAAAGATATTGTCACTCTTAGTAAAATTAAAGGAAACGTTATGTTGTAGAGATTTTTGAATAATTCAATTAACTCTATGATTCAATTCTTTCAAAAGCTCTTTGATAGCTTTATGTTTCCCAAATAGTTGGTTCCTTACAATATTGCTCAAATGTTTTCGTGGTTTTTTTAAATTCTAAAACCTGAAATATTATTATTCTCATAAACACTTTTTTCTCTTATGATATAAAATAATGTTGCATGAAAACATATAATATTGATTTGTTAATTTAAATTTTGATAGTCATAAATATTCTTAATTGGATTTCGGCAATACAATTTGGAGAAGAAGATATATCTTTTTTACTTAAAAAAAAAGGAAAGCTAAAATATATTTTCCATACATTGAAATTTCATTCAAGAGTTATATTGTTACAAAAATGTATTACAAATTATTTTATTGTCTCTCCTGAGACTTTTCTCTTTTTATTGGGAAATAATACAAAGTGTCACGAAACCATTTCATCAAACCCAAACGAGTTTCTTCAGGAATTCGAATTTCAATTAAGGATTCTAAATTAATAACAACAGATAAGACTCGCAATCCCAAGTCCCTACTGAACTTCGATTACAGTTTTAGCTAAGCTTTAAGAAAGGCGACGGCAATAAAAGAATTACGACGAAGCCAAGGGGGAAAAAAAGAACCGTTATTTTCCAAATGAATGAAAAATCGATCAAGCACGTAATTTATTTAGGATTAAATTTTGATTAGTTTTTAACGACTTTTATACCATTTTTTTCGTCTTTCCGACCAAAGCAAAACTTGCAAAAGCAGCGCACCCACAGATTGCAGATTTATTAAGATATAAAATGTATGCGCGTTGAAAGCTATTTGTTACCCATTTGCAACACGTGAAAGACAGTTTTTATTTTGCCTTTCTATCCCTCTTTTATTTGAGCTTCGAGTTATGACCGCCGACTCGAGAATGCAAAGCAGATCGTAATTGCTTCCGTTCTGTTTTGAGGATTAAAAATAAATGCGTTTTTCAAGATCCACTTTTCCAAAACGTCAAGAGAAACTACTCAAAAAAGAATTAAAATGCTTAGAAAAGGGGTTCCATTCACTTGGTATAAAAAATACGTGTGAAAAAATTGTGCTTCTTCAGATGTTATGTAACAGTTGTTTATAAGTTGTTGTTTATAAAAACGTAAAAAAGAGAAATTATTATGATTCTGTACAAAAAATCTTACTGTACAATGTTTAGTATATTTTTATGTAAAAAGAAAAAGCTAATTTAACAAAGTTTGATTATTTTAATACAATTTATTCTTACATTGTGTTTAGTTATCATATTCTCAAAATTCTGGAAAATCGACCAGTAATCTATGAAAGTTGTTTGAACTGATTATTTATCAATCGATGGAAATTTTAGAAAAGGAAAGTACTTTTTCTATTCTTAGAATTTAATTAAAGCTAAATAAATATGAAAATTAAAAGGAAATCTAAATTTCAAAAATTTAACCATGATAAATTCTTCATTTAATATATTTTAGTTTAAACTATTTATTCTGTATTTTTTTATCAAGGGTCATTCTTTCAACTTAAGATGAGAAAACATTTTCGTTCGTAAAAGAAAACTTGTGAATGTATATTTATAAAAAATAATAAAGTGAACTTCAATTTCCAAAAATTCTGAATGATTCTCGTGATTTAGTATTCGATTTGAAAAATTCCTTGTAGTCAAGTTACCCTTATAGTATGTAATATGAACTTCATGCATCTTTAGTTTCAAAATTTTTTCTTCGAAAACCTGTAGAAATGAGCTTACTATAATTTAAAAGCGTGAAAAATTAATTCTTCAAACTCGATAGAAAGGAAATATTATCCTTATAGGAACACGGAAATAATTAAAAAGAATTTTAAGTATAGTTATAATATATATTTTTCCACAGAAGTATAAAGCACAAATAAAATATACGTATGAAGAAAGTATTAACTATCCCACATCCTTTTATCTCAGTGTCTTATAATTAAAGTTTGAATTGTTTTGGGTAAAATTTTAAGCCTTAAGAAGTTTATATACTGAACAAGTTTTAATTAAACTTTATCAATGAACACGTTTTATCTTTATGTGAATAAAATTTAATTAATTAGTCACATTTGATATTTTTAAACTAGTTATCAGTTTCAGCCCTACCTTTTTTCAGTGTTTAAGCTAAGTATGTTTATCCAACAAGAGGTTTTATTTTGCTTCGAATTGAATTAAGTATTACTTTCCAAACAAGAAAGAAAAGTTAAGAACATTTTATGTAATTGATAATATTTTTGAATTATATTAAATCATAAAATTTCTGTATCTTATAATTATTTTGAAGATTTGTTTTTGTTAATATTATTGTTCAAAAAAAAGTTGTCATTATTTAAAACGTCGTTTCTAATTATGTATGCTACAATTAAAAGTTAAAAACTTTTTTTAAAGAAAGTTAGGAAAATGTATTAATATGTAATTGTCAAAAAAGGTGAAGGAAAGAATTTTACAGGGGATCAGTATAAAGTGTTTTCAGGAAAAACATGATACATATAAGGGGAAATATATACTATATTATATTAAGTTTTTTAATATACAATTTAAATAACAAATGTATTGATTTTTTTTCTCAAAATTAACATACTATTTTTAAAAAGTGTAAAATAAAAATATAAACTGAAAAAATCAAGTAGAAATCAAAGTAAATAATGAATATTATTTGATGATTCGATTCTTTATGAAACTGAATTCCAACACCACAAAATATTCATAAATATCATTTCCTTTGGGTTGGGCGTAGATAATTAACCTTCATGACATTGGTCACAATTTATTCTTTGAAATTAAAAAGTAACTTTAAATCCACCGCATTAAGGTTTCCCAATGCCTTCGGACTAAGCCCAAATGGTAATTTTTGTTTTTATTCAGTACCAAACACGCAACCTTCCATTCTTTACTGCTCGTATTTTTTGGTACCAATTCAACTGACTACTTTTCTATTTTACTTGCTACTATAAATACTAATTCCTATGTTTACTTTTCTTATTTGACTCAAAACAGCACACCCAAACTTCCGTCGCAGGCACCAGTCCAACAAAGCGCCCCGATCTGACTCAAACAACGGGCGAATGAATCCCTCACTTGTTGTCGGGAAAGGTAAAGGGGTGTGATTGGGGATAATCCCCACCCCTGTTAATTAGGCGCGTTATTTATTAGCCGGCATAATAAATTCTCACCCCTTTCTCGAAGCGGGGTAGATTAGGGGCGCCGACGAATGCGACGTCAGCGGGCCGCGTCAGTCCAGTTCATCAGAGGCCGCTTTTGACGTCGGGGATTACGAGATCAAAAGAATGGGAGATAGTTCTGGGGGTGGGTTGAAAGGTCGGAAGAGTTGAGCATGTCTGTGAGAGGAGACGCTTTGAGCGGTGTTTGGTTTTAAGTATTATGATTTCGTTGGGGTGATGATGATAGGGTTTTTAATTAGATAAATTATTGTTTGGGGCTTGTTAAGAAATGAAAGTAGGGAGGATGATCAAAAGTGTTGAAGTTCTGTTGTTTAAAGGTGCTTTAGTGGTGGGAGTGCATGTGGAACCATTAAGGAGTTGTCAATGGCAGAAGACGAGTTGTTTTGGGACATATCAAATAGAGGAAAATGAGCAATATATTACGTAAAACTGTTTTTGGATTTTAATCCTTTTTTCTTTTAGGTGTTGAGCATAGCATGAAATATTTCATATAGTTATCACAGAGTTTGAAACGTTTTTCACTGTTCCAAATTTGTATGTACTTTCACTTTTAATTTAAAAAATGACTAGGTAATAGTAGTTGAAATCAAACAAAATTAGCTCAACTTAAAAGTCTTGAAAATTATGTAATGACAAGTTTTAAAAGCACAAACATAAAGAGCATTAAGATTTGAAGTGCGTTTAATGTATTTTATTCCCTGGACTAAAAATATATCACTACTTATGATGTTGATTAATTTTTATGAAAAAAAATCGTATTCTCAACCATTGAAAGAATAATTCCTTTTACCGCATTTTTTTCTAAGTAAAAAAACAACGAGTATGAATTTAATGGAACTAAAGGTTTAAAATTTTTCAAAAGGTATTTTATAAAAATGAAGGAATTAAATGAAAAGGAAAAATCAAATATAAAAACAACTCACAATTCGTGTAAATATTTATGTTATCACTGTTATGACAAAACGACTGTTATCACTTTGAGAACCACAAGTAAGAAACGGAAGATGACATATCACCAAACGAAAGATGTAGTACACACAACAACGACACCCACACCCCTCATTCATTACAACCAGAAACGAGCCGTAAATCAGACGCTAAATCAAAACCCGCTGAAACCTCAGCAAACCTATTTCCGCGCCTCCGACATGAATGACAAACGGCACTTCGCTCGTGCGAGTAATGACAGCGCGGTGGACATTTCTTGCATCTTGAAACAATCAACAGCGGCATCGATCTGAGGGGAAAAAGAGAGAAGAGAAGCGCTATTACTCCCGCGAAATGTGCGTCATTACGGAGAGTAGTTTAGAGAAGGAAAAAAAAAACCCCGGGCGGTTCTCTCATCTTGCGGGAATACGGATGCACGCACGTGGAACGCGTCGTTTTTGGTGTCCGCGCTGCTTCTCGGGGAAATTGTTTCCGTCTTTGTGTTCGGTGAATGGGAGTGATGAGATGGAGTGATGGGGTTGTTAGGAAGGGATGTTTTCTGGGGAGATGAGGGCTTTTTTTTTGCTCGTTTTGGGTGGTTTATGGGAAATAGTTTTTAGAGGAGCGAACTGTTTAATAATAGTGGTGTTGGGTATTTAACAAATCTCAAAAGAAGTGATATTTAAAAATTCTGAATTTGAGGTTGTGAGGTTAACTATAATTCTTAATTCGTCTATTAATAAAATATGTAGGTATTATTTTCTTTTTTGATAATCTCGTATAACATAGGAGAGTTTCAAAACAGTAAAAAAATGCATTCTTAATGAAATGAAGAATCATTTTATAAATGTGAGCAAAAGGGCTGTTTGTTACTAAAAAGCGAACTCACTCACTCTTCTTGGTGACATATAATGTATCTTTTGTATTTTTTATTAAAAATAAAAATTGATTTACAATACTATTATAATTGTTTGTAACTATTAAAAACAAAGAAAAAATTACAGTAAACAAAAAAAAAACACTAGAAAGTAAAGACAATTTTATCACATTTTCTCCAAGTTTTGAGTTATTCTTCTGATATGTGAAGTACAAAATTTAATTTTGAAAAATAATAAATTTCTTGATGAGAACATTTTTATGTTCATACTTTCCTCCAACACAATTTTTGAATCTAACAAATTTTTCTAACAGGAGTTTCATATTTGCTTCTCTAAACAAATAATCAACAAGTAATCAATTTTAATTAAAAAAAACCTTTAAAATATATTTCTTATAATTCAACACATTTTTAAACTTATTAGACAACTTAAAATTTAATTAAAATAATATTTTCTTAAAAAACACCCCCTCTTCTACTGCAAACGATTTCCCCACAAATTAAACCCTTCACTTCCAAACCCCGTCCTAAATAATCACCCTTTCGAACTACTTCGCCGAAAAGATTCGAACGGCCCTCCGGAACACCCCCTATCCCATTAACCTCCCTTCGAATTCAGCAGTCGGAAGTTCTCACCCTCCGAAATTAAAAAAGCGCTTTTGGCAGCACCTCTTAATCGCAGTGACAAGGCAGACACGTTTTTTCCCCGCGCCGACACGACACCGGTTTTTATCCCTATCGTCTGCAGCTGACGTTTATTAAAAGTAAACAGCTCAACCCGGTGGTAGGCAGATGTCAGGGGGACCCCATTATCGCCCACACCTCCCATTCTTGTGGAAAGACAGGTTTTTATTTTTTCTTGAGGTTTTTGGGTTATATGCTGAGGTATGGTTATGTATAAGAATTGTACTAAGAGAATACAGACATTTCAGTTGGAAGTTTGCAATTTTTCCATTAGATTTTTTTTATAGTTATTGGATTAGAAATTTACGAAAAATTTCCTGTTTTTCAATGAAATTTTGCACTAAAAATATAAATAATTACGTTTTCCTGGATATTAAGTCTACATAATACGACCGTGTTGATAAATATATACAGTTTGAAATCAGTATGCTAAGAGGAGGATGGTTTCAATTTTGTTTAGATCCCAATGATGAATTAAATATTATAGTTTATGTGCACATCACGTTTTAGAAATTAATGAAATTTATGCTGGCGAACATGGTTCTTAAAATGCAAGGTATTAAAGTTCAGAAAATTATTTCACATTTTTCTAAAATATTGCAAATTTAATCCTTTAAAAGATGCATGGCTGAAAAATTTTGATTGAAGCTTTAGTAAGGGTTTGTAAAATAAATATATAACATTAATTTTCATTATAATGCAACTAACTTAAAACATATCTACCTCTGTTTTTTAAGTCCATGGAACGAGTACAGTTTATAAAAAGTAAAATGAGTCACTTAAAGCTTTTAGCCTTATTTCTAACAATAAACTAATAATATATAAATCCCATCAGTCTTAAATCTAGTATTCTACAAAACCATTGAGCTAGTTTGTTACTAAGATATTTGAGATAGAAACAAACCCAATTTCGGTGTTGAAACAACTAAATGTAGTTTCAAAATACTTCATTTGTTCGAATCGATTTATTCCATCTCTTTCTACTCGTCTCTCGTACTTTATTTAAGCTTCACTTCTAAGTATTTTGCAATCTAATTTCCCCACAAATAACTTTGAAGTTGTTTAAATTGCTTCTTATTCTGGCTATCTACGAATTACAGAGACTTATTTATTGAGTTAGGAGCGATTGTAGAAGACACTTTAAATTGCAGTCAGGGTAGCCAAACAATAAAAAATTCCGAGTAAGGATTGATATCCCTTCATTAAATATTTTGATACTACTACGAATATCAGCAATATTTTTTCCTTCGATGCAATACATAATTACCTTAATGGAATGGTATTTTATTTTTTTCTGAACTCTATGGCATACGATCAAAATATTAACCACTAAAATGCTCTATGTTTTAAACTTAGAATAAAGATCGGCCGAAACATAGAAATTTACTTGACGCATGTAACAGAGTTTCACGTTTGATATTCAGATGTGTTCATCTTCTGAAATAAACTCATATCGGTATACCATTTTTCAACACATTTTATGGTTACTTCTAGCATGCGGTGAAATGGGGCACTTAAATCTTCTTTAAATGTTCTATTTCAGTGTTAAGTATATTCTTTCTATAAGAAGCAATAAGAAATGTTCTTTTAAAGTTATATGATTTATGTCGGATGGTTATTTAAAATGAAATTTATCGTATCGTCTGAATATATAATTTTCAATTGCACTTATGTATGTTTAAAACGAATCTAATAAAAGTTTATTTTAAATGTTAAAAGTATTGTAAAAAATCTCTGAATTTTCATTTAGATTTATTTTATAATCACATCTACAACTTTATTATTTTAGTTTAAAAAAGGTCAAATATACTTGTTTATTTTTGAACACTATACTTGACAGCAACGTTTCTTGAACCCAGTACGTCACAAATGCGGAAGGAGAAATCTGTTAACACAAAGCCTGTTGAGTTGTTAGTAAGAGTTTCGGTACGCAAATCGTGATTGAAAAGCACTATAAATACATGGGTTTAACAAAATAATCATATTTTTAAATTGACGTTCTTTAGTTCACTCAAAATTCAGACACCGCGAGGGGAACTATTGTACTTTGTTTATTAGTTACGTCGTAGGGTCAACTTAATTTGCTGTCTAGTATAGTGGTAACGATTAATTAGATACCTTTATTAATGGAATTTTTTTTTATTTAATAGTTCGTCTTCATCATATACAATAGAAGAAATTATTGCACGAAACATTTGATAGTTACTCATAGTTATTTTTTAAGGATTTTAAAAAGTTCTTTATAATAACGTCAAATCCAATCTTTTTTAAAAGTTAAACGAATAATATAGTCTTATGTTTGCTTCTTTCTTTCTTGTAATTCATAACATCGCATAAAACATTTATAAGAAGAAATTTTTCCATGTTAAGCTATAGTTCCAGTTTCTTTTTGAGCTTACACAAATACCAGTATGCTTAATAACGACAAAACACGCAGCCTTGATTAATACGCAGCATTCTTCGGAATCCTTAAACCATAAATAAGAAAAACATGTTTTACAACGATGGTGATCTTGGAGCAAAATTTTAACACAAACTTCAAGAGCGGAATGACAAAAAACACTGAGCGTGACACTATGCACATCATACGTGATACCAAAGTTCGAACATCTCCGAAAAGAAAGAACCCGTCTGGGGTGGGCTTTTTTCACTTCGCTTCTTTTCTCTTACCCATCTATATTTTCCGCACACACGGATTCTGTTTTTTGAGGCAGAACAAAAGATCTTTTTAAAATAATTCTCTGGGCTGTGTGAGAAATGACAAGAATTTTTTGAGTCGCAGAAAATGATGTACGATTAGGGGAGCAACACGGTACCGAAAAAAGGGGAATACTCCTCTTCTTCCGTGACCGGATCGGGATAACCGTTTTTTATGTATCCTTGTAAGGGAGTTTTGCGGTTCTTGACCGGGTTTGTTTTCTTCCACTCGCGGAGGAACACTGAAAAAATTCTAATGTGGGTCCACTGAGCAACACTGCGGTAAAAGAACGTGACCGTGAAAAGTGACAGTGGTTGAGAAGTATACTGCCAAGTGAGAACAAGAGATCAGGTTTCAAATCAGATACTACACTCGCAAAATGTGGTGGTGAGAATACGTGTTACTTAGTTACGTTTATTTGTTAGCAGGCGATCTAAGACAAAATCATGCTTTGTTAATTATTGGGATTTAGGTCATAAAGTTAAGACTTTTAGAAAGTTTTTTGTTTATTCACAATCCGTCTAGTAAAACATTGAAATAGTAAAACAATGTGGTTCATATCATCATAGAATTATGTTACAATTGTGTGTTCGTAAGCCATGCGTACATTTCTAAAAGCAAATACTCGATAGGACTTGTAGATAAACATGGTTGGTGAATTAATGGAAGCAAGCCATATATATATATATATATATATATATATCAACAGGTATAAGCTATGATAAAGTATGGGGTTTTTGACATCTATGAAAAATGAATACTTGTTATTGGAGGCTGTTCCTATAGATTAATAATCCAATATCCTTGATTGCTTAACGTATATGGTACTGGTTCAACTATATGTGATAAGGATATTCAAGAATGTAGGTGATTGCGCGGATTTAGGTGTACTTTTTTAGGATACAAAAAAATGGGAAGAGGAAATTATGGCATAATTGTTTATAAATATTTTAAATAAAAACATAATGACGAAAAGTTAGTCTGGAGGTTTTTATGTCACATTATGATAATTACATGCGATACACATTATGATAATTTAAGTTCATGCTTTTAAATGCTTCAAAACTAAAAGATTTTTCTCCTTTATTGCTAATAAATCATTATACGTTTTAAAAGGCAATTACATTACCTAAATGATGATATGAAATATTTATAATTTTAACTAATATTTTAGTTCTGATGTATTTATATCTCAAAGTAACTTTTAAATTAAGTTTTATTGCCAAAATATCCCCTTAAAAAGACAGATAATATTATTTTTGTTTTTCAAGTAATATTATTTCTGGAGATAAAATTCCACGTTGTAATGAGTAAATAAAAATACTAATTGCGTTATAATGACAAGGATATATGAAAGGTTTGGTGAGTAGTTTCCAATTATCGGGATTTTTCCTTCTTTTCAAAATCCATGCATATTAATTAAATGCTTGAAAACCGTCTGAAGTGAGTTTTAAAATTACTTGGAAGAGATTCCTTTAGTGAGATTATGTCTAAACAACACTCACCCTTATCGAGTCGAAAGTCAAAGCATAATCCTCACTTCAAACTTTCATAAAATACCCCCCCTTCATATCTCTGAGATGGTAATTAGACTCTTAGTTATGGATTACTTTGTGATAGAATTAAATACTCTAAATCCCGAAATTTTTCTTGCTTTGGGACTTGATGTGTCATCGATCTGATTGGTCGGGGAAATTTGACTTACTTGTCAACAACGATTCCAATTAGGTGTTGTATAACGATGGAAAATGCAAGATGGAAATAAATTGACTTAAATCTATCAATATACAACTCTTATATTGTCGCATAGTACTAAACCAAATGTTGTGGAAGTAGAGAGAACACGTAGAAATCCCATTTGGCCAAAACGAAGTGCATTAAAATGCAAAAGATCTATTCCTGCGCTCCCCAGCGCTTATTTGCCGAGGCCACCTTACAGCCGTAAACGCCATCATTTTATTCTGCCCTTCACAACAAGTGGCGTTCCGTGAATGAAAAAGGCCCCTTCTATTGCCTCAACGAACGACGCTTTTCTTTAAATTGTCTCCGCGGAGGAGAAGAAACAGCCGACCCCCCATAAACGGAAAGGGCCGGGTTTTATTTTATATTTATCGCGGAGTAGATTCGAAACTCGATTGTATGAAGCACTGATTCCCCCGGTGTTGTTTTTGGATGGTAAACGCCTTCCATTTCAGCCAAATGGCCCGGCGCTGTCGCTTTTGTTCTTGCCCGGGCACGGTAAGATGTCAATTTGTTCGAGGGGCATTTCTCAGCGTGTCAATTGGGATAACGGAGCGAATGGCCGTTGATGCTGGAGACGCGCCTGTCGCCTGCATGGGAATGGCTCTTTAAAGAGGATTGTGAGATGGGAATTGTGTCGGTTCTCTTAATTTGGAGAGGGAATCCATATTGTAAAAACGATATTTAGTAATCAGTAATAAAGATAATGTGATCTAGAAGTTAAGAGTTGCAGAGATCGCGAATATATAATATGTTTTAACTTTTAAAAGCTTCTATACAAACTTAATTATAATAAGTACAGGAATAAAAATGTTTTGCTATTTTTGGCGAAATATATACACTTGTGATACCTATTTATAAAAAAAAGTACCATAAAACCAGGGGTTTACATTAATATACTTATTTGTCTGCAGTAGGAGTTTACAGACTCGGGATTCCAGTAAATATCATCATTGTCCAAACATGCAATGGAAAAAAGACTTTTAAAACAATGGGAGAAAGATTAAAACACTGGATGATAGGTCTGCTAATACAGAAAAGGAAAGGCATCCTACAAGTTGGAAAATTTAAAAAATATATTAATAAACTCTACCTGTGTGCAAGGTCGGGTAAATCTAGTAGTTTACATTGTTGAGCTACTTTTTTTCATAGTTTTCATTACTTTGTTAAACATTCTAATTTTTATAAGTGAATTTCAAAACCAATGTTCTGAAATAGGAGGAAGGCTTGATTCACTTGTTAAATTGCATTTAATTAAACACGTCAAATATCTATTTAAGACGTATGAAAATATAATTTTTTTTCTAGTATTCTTAACCCATTTGTATGGTCAAATCTCTCTAGTAAGACAATAGCTGTAGTCAATTACTATTCTAAGAAATAGGATTCATTCTTTTAAGGTGCTACTCATACCTATCACATTTTATCTACTGATATTTT
Organism: Tetragnatha montana; assembly: GCA_963680715.1. Classification (NCBI taxonomy): domain Eukaryota; kingdom Metazoa; phylum Arthropoda; class Arachnida; order Araneae; family Tetragnathidae; genus Tetragnatha; species Tetragnatha montana. Next base: position 41,256,151 of record OY796675.1, read on the forward strand.
AAGATTTTATGCTGTATAAAATCTTAAATTTAATATATACTACATAGTTTTATGTATTTCAGGTATTTTTAAAAAAGTTATTTCTTTAATTTTTTTAAATAAAAAATTCATAACACATAATTCTTTATCATTGAATTATATTTTTAAAATTTATTATTGAATCAGAGAGAATACAAACACAGTCAGTCACATTGGTTTAATTCATCAGGAGAATTTCAATCTCTCTTGTTTTAAAACTATTAATAGCTTAAGGTACTATAAAGATGGTAATGCATGACTACAAATATGTTTTAAATTTCTTCCTTACTTGAAAAGAAAATTATAACTTGAAGAATTTCAGAATGCTACTTTCAGTAACTTTTAAAAGCGTTAACTACATGTATACACAATGATTTGGGCTAAATTGCTTTTGGCTAGAATTGAACTTTTCGTAACTTATACTTATCTGAATAGATACGATACTCTCCAGAGTAGATAATAGACTCATCAATAATGTATTAAATGTAATATGTAGTGTAAGAATGGGTGAGTATACTTCAAGGGGTTCAAACAAAAACCCGTCTAGATCATTTATTTTACCTGAATGAACCTATTTTTTCAGTTTTGCAAAGTAGTTTGTTTTGTTTATTATTATAATCTCTATGGAGAATTAGTTTAAAAATTTACTCTACATAAAAAATGTCTTGGGTGAGAAACCTATTTTTTCATGGTCATGATTTCTGAAATTTGATTGATCAAGGTTTTTTTTTGCTTAACCCTCTCAGTTAAGAGCTGAAATAGATTATCAGAAAACAGAATATACCTAGTATTAACGAAGTGAATGTAATAAAAGTAGTACTAAATTTTTATAAAATTATGGTTAACGATTGTTATGCAATTCTTAATTAGAATTAGAAGAAATCTAAAAGAAATGAACAATTAAAATATTTATTAAAGCTTCTTTAAGTAGCATTCAATACAAAATACAGTATTTTTTATACAGTAGAGAAATACAGCATTTGCTATGGTACTTATAATTGTTTTGCATAAGAAACAGTTGAAACATTAATTAAATATTTTATAAATTTAAATTTTATGCTTATGAGCTAGAAAAACATACATCGTTTATTTTATGAGAGCAAACAATATGCTGTGTTTTTTATATTAATTAATAATAGCTCTCCTGTTTGTCTAGATTGCTAATGATAGCAAAACTTTTGATACAATATTTTTCACATATTTTAAAAATAACACAAGTTTTAAAATAGAAAAAGCAAACGTTGATTCTTTTAATCACAATGAATTAAATTGAGAGGAGCCGCCTAAAGCTAAAAACAACGTTATTATGTTATTAAATTCTTGGAAACAAAACAATAAATTCCATTGTACACCATTTATCTTGCTATCATCTAAGGGGAAGTTTGAACACTAGAATCCTTCATGTCTAAAAATAATGTTTGACAATAGACATTTATTTCTTGTTTGGAAGTTTGTACCCCTTTATCGAATTTAACAACTTCTATGTTGTTGCCGATGGCTGTTTGAGTTGATTGTTGAGAAGTTTCAACTGATGAGAGATTTTCAAAGGTCATGATATTGTTACATCCTTTAGGGTCGTCTAAACTACATACTTGAACAGCTGAGGCACATAATGTTGGACTGAAAGAATCTCCAGGAGATGCTTGTTGTAATTTAGGATTGTATTCACTATCTTTCAAATTTTCATTTTTGAGAGAAATGATGCTGGTTGAAGTAGAATCTTCTGATAAAATACAGGTGTCTTCCGGATCTGTTAAGAATTCTTTTCCTGTTTTGAGTGCAATAGCATCATCATCTTTGTCTTCTAACAATGAAATTGAATTTTCTTTTGGAATAAGAAAATGGGGCGACGCGTCACTTGTAGATGTCTCATTTAGTTCTCCTTGTGATTTTTTATTCATGTATGTTGTAATATTAACTAAAAATTCTTCTCCTTTTAATTTTGGGTGATAAAACCTCTCTTTCCCGGGTGTTAATATACCATTAACATTACTAATATTTTCATTTGTGGATGAAGGCGAATTCAGAGTAATTTTCTTTGAAGGGGACCCTAGATTTTGTTCTTTTTCAGGGAGTTTTAAGTTTGGAGACTCTATTGTCTCAGAAGCATCGCCTGAATTTTTTATGAAAGAATACTGAAGTGAACTTCCGCTGCCTTGATAATATTTCTGCGTAGAAATAGGCGTTTCATTTACAATCATATTAGGAAATACATTTGAGGATGAATTCTTGTGGTTGTGGTTTGTAATTGGAGTTTCGGGTACTGCAAAATTTATTTTACTGTTCTCACAGGCAGGACTATTGGGAAGTGTAGGTGGTAAGTCATAGTAACTATCTTTGTTACAAAATACTTCTTGTTCTGGCTTACTTCTAGTAACTGACAATTCATTAGAAAACCCCTTCTCTATAAATGGATATATTATGGAATTCTCAACAATAACTGACTTTTCATAAGGATCTAGTTTAAGTGGATCTTCATCTACAAACTGTATTGGGGATCTAACACCTATTTGGACATTCTTAGCTTTGGAATAGAATTTAAAGCAAGGGAAAGGGCTCGTAGCTACATTTACTTTTCTTTTGACCGTGCCATTTTCATTACGGAAGCTATTAGTTTCTTTCGTAGAATCTTGAAAAAATTTGGTTTTATCGCTATTTTCTGGAACGGTATGCCCATTTGTTTCACCTCTTGTACGGTATAGACTTAAGTTAGCCTCATTTGATACATCTTTCATGAGTCCCTTCTTTCTTGCAGTTGAATTATACCTTTCTTGCGAATAATCTTCAATCGGGGTTTGGGGTATTTGGATTATTTTGACTGAACACTTTTCGGATTTTAAGACTTTTGGGGTTGGGAAGTAAGTCAAAAGGGACGACGGCAGCAATTGCCTTTCGATTTCAGAAGGTTTCAAATCCCTACCAAACTTATACTTACTTCCATTGGTTATATCAGTGACATTGTGGTCTTCGGAATCTAAAAATTCTCTACTTGAAATCTTAATAGTTCTCTGGCAGTTTATTATTGCTTCTTCAGTATCATAAGCTTTTCTATCAGTGACAGTAGCGCAGAATTTTTTATAACTAGAAGTCACATTTCTATCATGCTCAAAGCCATTTCTTGAATTTTCAGGATTTTGCTTTCTTTTGAAAAAGTTTGGAATGTTCAAACTTGGGGAAGTTGACGAGGAAGAATCAGTTGGAGAGAAATTAGCATTTTCTGAGTCCATATATTCTGGAGATCGACAAATTTTGCTTGAAATTCTTTCTTTTTGCTGCTTTAAAGCGGTGGCTTCTATCATTTTTTCTAGTTCATTCAAACTTTCTCTGCAAGTTCTACTCGAGTTAAAAACAGATTCTGGATTAGCGCATTCCATATCTTCCGGACAGTAGTTGCCATCTCTCGTCACTTTTCTAGGCATTGATGCAGAATTATGTTTAGACCATTGGGACAGGGAGTTGGTAGAATTTGACCTTTCTTTAATTTCGTAGTTTGATAACAGAGCATTCATTTTTTCGTACAGTTTGCTTTTGGCCTTGGAGCGCTTTTTACATGTGAGCTGTTCCATTCCTCTTCTTGAAACCAAAAGGTCTCTCTGAAACTGCTTTTCTAAAACACTCTTGTGCAAATCTTCATCCAAATCAATACTAGCGTTTCCATAGTTCTCTTTATGTTCTTTCAACCTCTGAAAGCGGTCTACGTAAACGTACTTCTTAAAAGCTTCATTAATATCAGGGGTTTGATTAGGATATTGGAAAGAACAACTCGGAGTAAGACTCCTTGATTTACTGGCAGAGAGTTCAAACATTGATAAAGGATGGACTTTTTCTCTCATTTCCAAGTCTTTGGGATTCCTCTCTTCATTGGAAATACCCATCCCATTTATGTGTGCGAAGCTTGAAAAGGGAGAGCTTTCAAGTTGGAATGGCTTAGGTTCATCTACACTAATAGAATCACTATCTTCTAAATTTTCTTGATCTAAGCGAGATTCATTAAAGCGTTTTGGAATTTTCCAATTTTTAATCGGGCTTCCTCCATTGTTGAAAGTTGGTGGTAGTTGAGGTAAGTTTACATACTTTGAGCCATTCAAGGAATGATTGTCGAGATCCTGTTTTATTATTTTGGTGGGCTTAGGTTCGTGGATGTTTTTCATCAAATTTCTCTGAGTGAGATAAAAGGATATCAAATCTCCGCTCAGTGCTGTATTTGCGAGATTAGATGATGAATCTTTCTGAGCTGCAATTCTTTTCCTTTTTTCAAAAAAATCTCGTTGTTTTTTCTTGTCACTGCTAGCTTTGATTCTCGTTCGAGCACCACCCATCCAATTCATTTTCTTAAAAGAAAAAAAAAATAAAATTTAGTTGTGACAGATTCCAATTGGCTACTTCTTCAGTATACCCCCCTCCCGATTTCCCATGTATACCTCATTATCCTTAACAATCCTCAATGCCAAAGAAAGTAGATTTTATAGGGAAATTTCGGAGGGTTAGTTGACTATCTGCCATATAGTCCAACACAATATTTAGGAAGGACTGTTTCCTCCCTAGGTTTTAGACATAACACTACAAAGTTTTTTTTTCTGAAGTATTTTAAATTTTACATCATTCTAGCTAGACATAGAGGAATTGAAAATATACATTTAATTCAGGGAGAAAAAATAATATGTGTTTCAAAAATTCTCCGGATTTTAAAAGTTTGAATGTAAATATAAACTTTGTTTTGGAATTTTAATTTCCTTAGTATAAGCTGCCCTATTACATTAGATACATTAATATTTAAGCAAAAGAAATTCATGTGTTTTTTAAAAAACATTTATTGCATCTTTTATTGAATATAATAAATGTTTAGAATGACAATTTATACAGAAAGAGAAAAAAAGGAGAGGCTTATAACTGCAATATCTAAAATAACCCCAATTTTATTAATTTATACAAAACTGTTATTCTAAAATAACTCTAATTGAAATAATGATTGAATGATTGATAAATTATAATGAATATACTATATCTACTGATTTCAACACTTTCGTTTTTTAATTAGAATATTTACAAAATTCTATACCATAACCACTAATCACTATCATAACCTAATTAAATATCTTTGAGAAAATGTTAACAGTAGGGGAGAGTATGGAACCTTGGGACGTTTTTTATTAAATTACTTTTTTAATTTTTTATTCAATTATATTTTTTCAAACACAGCTAATACATTAAATATACTCCTTTTCGCATCTAATAAAAAAAAATTTCCGACCAATTATCTTTTTTAGGGAATTTGTATTAACAAAATTAAAAACATCTATCAGCATCCCAAGGTACCCCATCAGTAGTCTACTACCCAGTCAACTATACAAGGGATTGTAACTTTATACCATGCAAAACATTTAATATAAATAATTATCAAGACGCATCAAAGATTCCAAATCACGTTGAAGAGTAGATTTTAGTTTCATTTATTAGTACCTCTAAGCACGAGATCCTAACTTCAAAATTGTGTCTGAAAGTAAGGTGTCCCAAGGCGGGTCATTTCCCAAGGTGCCCCACTCTCCCCTAAAGAACAGCTTAGTTTATATTTGCAATTTTTTAAGAATGAAAGACGTTTATTTGAAAACTCATTAAATGCTACCTGTGTTTATACCAGAGGTTATTCTAATTAACAGTAAAACTTTCGGAAATAAAACTTAAATACAAAAGAACCCCCAAAAGCGATATAAGTTTTCTATTTAATTAAGTGCAGATGAAGATGCAAAATAAAGTGTAGTAAATATTTAAAAATGAAATGTTTCTTTTTTAAACAGTTAAATTATGAGAAATTTAATCTACTTATTTCCTCCCCCCCAATTTTTGATCTTTGATCGTTTTTTTTTAGTTTGATATTATGCTTATTTTTGACGATTTATCAAATCTGTTGCCTTTTTCCCCAGCTAATTCTCAAATACCAAAAATAATAAAGCATAGATGCATTGTTTTCAACATCAGTAAAAGGAAAGGAAGTCCATAATTTGGTAATTTTAATTTAAATTAAAAATCAAATCCTAATGAATTATTCATTGGAAAAATAAATCTTAAAATAATTTTTTTTTGATATCGTTATTGCTTATTACATAAAATAAATTAATATTACAAAATTTTATAAACTTTAATCAATATGTTGTTCTAATTCTCAATATGTTGTTCTAATAACACAGAAAAGAGAGAAATAACCCTTCAGTTATTATAATTAATATGTTTTATAGTTAACATTCAGCTTTCTAGAGCTAAATCGAGAGTTCTAAAACGCGACTGAAAATATGTTTTCGAAGATTCCTCACAAAAAAACATAAAACAGACATTTTAAGTTTAGAAGGTTAGTCAATTGAAAGCACTTAATTTTTTTGAAATTTTATACTCTGTTTATATTATAAAAATGTTGAAAATATTTACCTTAATGAATAAATTTTTTTCCTATAAAATATTTATTCTCCATTCATTGAAGCAGACGATTTTCAACAAGCGTAAATAAAAACACGTTATTTTGTTGCCACATTGTTACCGTTGATAAAAATTAAATGAGAAAAATATTTTCGGAAGTTGGAAAGTAGCTATCTTTGTTCTAAATTTACTTAAAAAAAATTAATATCGATCAATAAAAATATTTTTTAGTAATACAACTGAATAAAAGTGATTTGTTTTGTCAATAAGCAAGGTCCATCTAGGTCCATCCATAAGTAATCAACCTCCGAAGTTTGCTTAATTAATTAATTTAAGGGATAAAAACAATAGTTTTTGGACTTCTTTACTTTGCTGAAAATGTAAAATTGGAACGTTTATCAATTAATTTTAAAAATATTGTAACACTTATATAAGAATTGTTTAAATATTTTTTTAATTTAACTAATCAAAGACTTTTAAAATTACAGTTCTATTTTGAAAACTACTTTTATTTCAGCGCTTCAAATTTCCCACAGTTTTCTTTTTCGAATGAAGTGAAACAGAGCATAATATACTTTAATTTGAAAATTTTAACTTCTTATTTTTCAGACTTCTTAGTTTTTAAATAAAAATAACCGATAGTTCTCGATTTCACTTACTCATAAAATAACAATATCTTTTTTACATTATAAAAAGTAGTATTTTAACAAAGATTTGTTACCTCCTCATACCAACGTTTCTTATCCTTTCTTGCACTTTGTCAAAATTAAATCCACCGACAATGTTCCGAAACCATGACCAAACTGATTTCTAGCATGACACCTCGCCGCAATTTGTTACTTAGTACTTGACTTGTTACACCTTGTTCCCTTTAAACCCGCCTGGATTCAAAGCGTGCCGCAAGGCCGTGTTTTTAAAGGGCTCCATCCTTCACTCGCTGGCTCGAAAACCGCAAAGCAGCCAATAATTAAATGCGTAATAAGCGCACGTTTGGTCATTAAGGCGCAGACCGCTATTTATGTGCACAGCGACGCGCTTCCTACCCCCTAATGAAGTCGTATTTATCACCCTCACTGCGTGAGGAAGTCCGATCGCTCCCAGGAAACAAAGCCGCCATTTTTCAGCGGAACAGTGGAACGAGGTTCCGCTGCCCACTGCAGCCGGAATGAAGGTGTTTGGGAGGAGAACATACAGGGAAATAGACACGAATGTTTGTTCTGAAACGTAGCCGTATTTTAGTTTGCTTGAAATCGACTTTTATTTTTATGTTTTTCCTGGTTGTGTATTATGTTTGGTTCGAAGGTTCTTCTAGCGCTAGTTTAAGAGTAGATTATTGCTTTCTTTATTTATTCCACATTAAATAAAAAAAAGGAATATAAAATTGAGTTATAGTCAATTTCAGTTTTTAAAATAAAAATGATGTTTCCATTAATTAAAGTTTATCTTTAAGAGTGCAAGGAAGGGAATACTGTGGTAGTCCTTATGAGGATGAAGATTCCATTTATAGGTGTTATAGAATTCTTGAAAGATTTCAAAATAAAATTCTCAATATATACAGAAAAGTTTAAGGGTTTACCTAGCTTTATAAATAAAAAATAATCAATATTTATTTCTTGGTATCTTAATATTATCTAGATAAGTTTCTGAAAAATTAGAATAGAATAAATCACTACTCTTATATATTATTACTACTGATTTAAAAAAAATTGTCTGCTATTCACACAAGTTAAAATAATAATTTTTAGCATACCTTGAATATAAAAAAGCAGTTAAAAGGTATTACTATTAAATTAAAATCTTAAAAAAAAGTATTTGTACTTTATTTATTGCCATCTCCCCATCACTCATTGAAAGTTATTTAAAAAATAAATCTTTAACAAAAACTTATATTTACCCATTGATTCTCGCTATGCACTTATGATTTTAAATATTTACTTCATTTTGTTTTATAACAGAAACTGACAACAACACCCTCATGGTAAAATATAAATTATCTTTTCCTAGGGAAGAGTAGCATGATGTTACCAAAACAAAAGTATTTTTAAGTAATAGAATTAAAACTTCATAATCAAAAGAAGACCATTTCCCTTAAAAGTAACAAACTAAATGACAAAGTGCAGCTACTGTTATTTTTCTTAATTTAATTCAAGTAGAAACAACTTCGTTTCTCCAAAAATATTTACACCATTACTCTCTTTGATTTTTTCGTTTAAAGTTTGACATTCCTTCTTGAAAGATCTTTACGCTTGGGTCGGTGTGAAATTAAAAACTAGCATTTAATTACGGAATCGAGACTTAGAAATTCAAATGACTTTTTGCAAAAGCACAGGACGAACACATTTATTTTCCCGCCATAGGCGCGAAGGCCATAAATTAATTCACCAGGTTTGCAATAAGAACGGCGAAAAAAGAACAAAATGTAACACTCCTCAAGTCAATTGGAATTATATTCCGGCTAGCGCCAAACGACAATCTAATTTAAGAGCCAGGAGCGGAAAAAACCTATAACTCGCGTATATTATTCACCACTGCGAGACAAAATGGCGGTGAATTCGGAATGCAAGCCGAAAACAACGGCGGAACGTCACGCTATCGTTTTCAGAATACATTTTCGGTCTTGTTCCGGCTTCTTACACTTTGTTCGGCTAAACGCGCGCGAAGCAGCATCGTATTTCTGCCATTTTCTTTTTGGAATGCACGAAAAGGCTGGAGAAATGGTGCAGTCGGCCCATGATATGGATATCTGATGACCGGAATGGTGATACGAGGCTCGATTTCTTTAGAATATAAAGCTGATACGTGATAATTATAGAGATGGCTTTTGTTAGGGTGTGGGAGTTCAGTTGTCATGGTTTAAAAACTTATTTAGTCAGAATTCCTGAACTAGATTTGTGCAAATTAGGAATGAATTTAATTATTGAAGATTTATAACAGCAATCGAAAAGGTTTCGTTCGTAGTATGCTATTTCTTTTAAGGATAAAAAAAATCAAAGAAATTTCAATTCTTTTATATTAACTTACACTCTAAATGTATTCAATAAAAGATTCTGTGCTTTGATGTTTACTAAGTGCAGGAAAGCATGTTTTAATGGTTTATCAATGTATTGAAAGATAAAAGTGATACAATAATGGTTGCATTGAATGTTAAACCAAATTCAATAAAATAGAAAAATGAAAAACTTAAAAAAGTTGTTTTGTCTAATTAATATTATTTGAACTTTCTTTTGAAAATGTAAGGACTTTTGAATATTTAATAATTGAGAAATATTTTAATGAACTCGCTGAATACGTTTTATTGATAGATATTTCAAAAGTTCATTGTGTGAAAAATATTAAAAATGATAACATATTAGAAAAAACTATAAATAGAAAGGTGCAGATCACATTTAAGTATATGATGATATACCTATATGAATAAAATATGACTATGTTTAAGTCAAATGAACACAAGAATCAAGGAATGGAAGAATTCCAAAATGCTAATCACTGGTATACACATACTTGAGATCACTGTATTAGAAAGGGTATTAAAATTTAATACAAATTTGAATGTATTTTAAGAACTGAATAGGCCATAAATCAGTATTAAGATTTCCCCAGAATGTCAAGCTTTATACTAATTTCACATTGTTAGGATGAGGCGAAGATTTGAGGAACGATAGGAATTACGGATGTCTGGGGAATCATTATTTCAATGAAAGGAATTACCGCAAATTAAAATTAATGAGAAGAATTCGTGTATACCTAGTCATTGAATATTTACACCCTTATTGAAAGTAATTATTCAAATGAAAGTTTTTATTTTCAGTACCGATGCTAAAGATTCCTGTAAATTGTAAAATAAATTAAGAACATTTCAATACCATGCTTAAATGCACTATAACACTCTGATAAGAAATATCAGTTAGCAAACTATTGTTGATTTTTAAACTAATGTTGTTTGAAAATACTATTCACATTAACTTTGACACATCATTTTATAAAAACTATTTTATCGCATATATTTTGTACTTTGAAGGAAAGTACCTATTTGATTTGTTAAATTAATTACCTATGTTTGTAAATATTTTTTTAAACCTCCATAAAATATTTCAAAATGCTCTTTTAAAAATTTGAATAGTTTTATTATGTACTATAATAGAAATTCAAATGAGATTTCATTGAAAAATGGGTGAAAAAATTAAAAATCTACATTTTAAATAAAAAAGTGCACTTATACAATAATATTTTTTTTCTCTTTGCAAGGAAAGAACTAACCATGTTTTTTTATTTTTTGTGAAACCATATTTAGTATTTGATTGACGGATTAAAATCTCTTGAATAAGCTTCAATTTTTATTTTGTAAGGGCTTGATTATATTATGTTTTAAATACAGTTTGTTTGGATTATCCGTTTAGTAATTCTCGGTGTAATAAATGAACCAGGAAAAAAGTCGTCTTTTTACCACCTTGCTTTAACAAAAACAAGTTTTATGTAAGCAACAAGTAAAGTAATCCAAATTTAGTTGTCTTTATTTTTAATGCATTTCAAACTCCATATCATACTTCGTCGCCATTTTATAAAGTCTTCAGAGATAGGAAAAAATCATTTAATTGCTAAATCTTTAGGTTTTGAAAACGCTGGGCTTTTAATAACCCAAGAGAAAACAACATTCAGTTCCTCCGATCTTGGCGAATTCATTCACTACTGTTTGATCTTACGACTACTTTAAACTGATCGATTCAACAAGCGATTTCCAACGCCCATCCACCATCAATTAAAGAAGATATAAAGCTCGTCGAATTCTGTACGAACTATCTGTATTCCGATATGTCTCCACAAAGCCTTTCCAAACATCTTCATTAAAGAACTGCATTGTAAAACGAATTAACATTCACAAAAGCACTCTGACAAAGATCCGCAGACGCTTCAAACACCTTCTAATCAGATACGAAATGTACATACTCTTGGACCACCTGCTTGATATTGCCCGGCACGTTCCTTCATGGAAATGATGGTGGCATTTATTTCACGTAGAAACATTACCGCCTTCAATTTATTGATAATGGCTGTATAAATGTCTAATGTTTATGTCTATTGGATCTGAAGCGCATGCGGCTTTTTTTTCTTTGCCTTATCGGATACGCTCCTTCCTTTAAATATTACCGCCGAAACTATCTCACGTTCTGCAGTAAACAGGCCATTTCGGATGCAGTGGGGTGCCCCATAAAATGCTTAAGAAATAGGACTCGAAAGTAAATTTTTATAGCATCGTGAGGATTCAATTATTCAGTCGTGCTTTTAAAGAGTCTGATAAAGGACGTTGACTAATTTTGCTCCCTGTTGGGGCATAGACTCTCTTTTGGTGGTGTTAATTTAAAGATTAAGCTGGTTGCGTTTTATAGGAAAGGGGTGAATAATTTATTCGTTTACTTTTTTAGTTTGCGAGGCCATCAAATGGTCTACTGGGGTTAAGGGTGATTAATATGCTTGCTTATTTTGTGAAGGTTTAGAAAATATTTTCTTTACTAATCTTTATTAATTCTAGCATATAAATTTAATGTACTCAAGAGTTTAATAAACAGTTTTTGAAAACTTCATTCAAAAATGAAATGACGATTTGTTTATACTATTTAAATTTAAATAGGATTCTAGCCTAAAACTTTGATGGAACTATTGCACTTTAGTTTGAATTACTTAAAATTTAGTCGTAAGTTAAGTTCCTAAAATAATTTATTTCATAAATAAAACCGAAAAGCTTTCACGGATGGTAGTGTTCGATGTTAAATATTCTGGACTTGATTGCCGTGGTGTGTCAATTGGCTTCGTGAGAACAACAACCGCTGATGATGCCCGACACAGTTTTGGACGAAACGTCCGAATTTTTAATTTCGAGACCATGGCAACCAAGCCTGGAATATTTTACATCGAAATTTTATTCATGTAAAATATTTCTTCCATCAGTATTTATTTGTTATATGTAATTGAAAGACAAAAATTTATGTAATAAAGATGAGTTCATCGGGCTGTTAAGGCCGTGTTCCAAACTAAAAAGATGTTTGGAACACGACCTTAACAGCCCGATGCGATGAACTCATCTTTATTATATACAGACGCCGGCTGTGTAAGCCTACATAATTTTAACAAAATTTATATTTATGTTTGAGCGATGGACTGTATTTAAGTTAAATGGTTATGAGAGAAATTAATTCAGAATAAAAATTACTTGGTTTTATAGAATATTATTCTGGACATCATCTACAATAATCGACTAAAACTTCCTTTTCTATCTCATTATTATAACTTTAGAGCATGCGTTAAGGCTAAAAAATCTAACTTTTTCACACGAACGCAAGTATACTTAATACAAAGTTTTGACCAGAACATATTTCCCTTAGAGCATATTTCTAGAAACCAATATTTGTAATCACACTGAATTGATCAGAAAATGTTTATTGAAAATTTTATCAAATCAATAAATTAGGTTTGGGTTTAAAAATTATCCATGAGAAAATGTTGGCATTTGGTATCTCATTAGAGACGAACTGTAACATTAATTACTGCTCTTGAAGATGTCTTTCATAATTTCCAGTTCACAAAGACAGAAAATCTTTGAAATACCTTAATCGCGTGACTGCTCTAGTCATATTTGTAATTTCAGCCATCCACAAGTTGGGATTCGTGTTTGTTTGTCTATGGGAGAAATCAGACCCGGGATGCCACGAAAATAAAAGCGCGGGACGTTTTTGTTGGATTTATTGCGAGCGTGCATTCCGACGACGAAAAGAACGTTTTTACGACGCGCGAAACAAAAAACCGATGCGTACGGCTTCCAAACAAATATCCCGGGGAAACATCCGTACAATATTTTTTGAGTGCACCCACGATAAACTAAGGTAATTTCCTTCTTTTTATAACTTTCTGAAAGATCCCATAGTAGGACCACAGACTTTCGGGAAGCCATAAAATAGGAATATGCAGTCGTTGCGTAGAGTGCGCCTTCCATAAGAGCATGGAAAAAAGAACCGATATTTTCCTTATAGGTTTTATTCGAAATCCCCGAGAGATATCTGGGTTTACCCTCTAACTTAAATTTTATTAGTAGCTAAGAGTATATTTCTGTGGCATCAAAGATGTCCTCTTTGGTTTGGTCCCTACTTTGTTCCATGAATGAGAAATTTGATTTCGAAATATTTTTCCGTCAGTTGGATTAGAAACGCATAAGGTGGAATGGGGGTTTTTCGTGGGGAAAGGGGATTTTTATGTTTCTCATTTCCGATGGAAACACTCTGGGATGTGCACGGTTTCTTAAAAGCATTTGAGTCATTTGATTTGAATTTAAAAGGAAAACCACCGTGGATTTTCTGCTTTTAAATCCAGGTTGAAAAGGAATTTAAAAAAAGGTAATATTTGATCATCGGAAGTGATAATTTGCCTTCGTCCCTTAACTCTTTTTCAATTCTCGTTCTTTGAGATTTGCCCAAAACTTTCTGTTTAAGAAACATTACTTAAATTTACCTGTATAATGTTTTGGTTCATAGTGGTTAAAGAAAGTATAATTTATATAATATAGTCGACATACAGGAGAAAGTCACCAAATTGCCTTTGGCGAATATAAAATACCGAAAGCAATAGAACGGTGCCAATGAATGAGTAAAGCTTCGGAATACACCCGAAATTTCGCCAAGTTTTGCTAAAATGACTAATAAACTATGTATGTATGGGGATATGTATTGAAAATCCCTAACTTTAACTTAACCTCGTACACAGTAGTTGCGCCAGAAGTATGCTTTCCTCCTGTAGGCCACGATATGTTGCTATTAACAATCCCGTATATAATAATACAATTTTTCCTCATTAAAAACAAAATGAAATTATATAAAATTAAGTATAAGCAACAAATATAAAACCATGAGTACCAATAAATAAAATTTTGAAGAAAGGAATATTGTATTTTTATGACATGAATCTCCATATCCCACTAATATAAGTTTTTTTTAAACAATTGACAAAACACCAGAATAATATACCAGACTAGCTGATATGCCCGCCGTTGCTCGGGGGATAAAAGGCTTATCAAACTGTGTGTTAAAATAAATAAGAATTATCGTTTAGATGCAATAAAGTCAACAGTCTTCCCGCTAGGATTCTTTTTTGATGTCATACCACTTCGTTAAGATGTAAAAAAAAACCTTTAAAAATACCACCTATTTAGACTTAATGTGTGAAATCCCCATCCCCGTTTTTAAAGAGTAATTTTTCAAAATAGAAAAAAAGTCAGGGGACCTTCTGAACCCCATTATTTTTTTCTCTTTTGTCCTTTTCTTCCTCCATCCATTTCTGCAATTGGTATAAATGTATATTTGAGGCAAATTTCTCCGCCTTCGCTCACATCTCTCTATATATAATGAAGGTGTCCCTGGGTTCCTGCCTGGGTTCCTGGGTTTGTCCGGAAAAGATTTGGCTCAATTTCTCCAAAACTACCCGTCCGAATCGAACCAAACTAGGTACACATACGTATGGGGACGGGGGAAAGACAATGACATCATTTCCAAATTTCTAAAACCACCCCTTCACCCCCTTTTAGGCCTTTTTGTAAAAATCGCCTTACTTCTCCACTAAAGAAGATCTGTTTAACTCGCATTGTTGCAAATAATACAACAAAAACAATTTTAAACATAAAACAAAGTATTTAAAGATAAAACTTGGCTAAAATTGTTTTAAATGTTTTAAAAAGGTTATTAATAATTTAAAAAATTAAAAACGGCCCTTATAAAAAACTTTATAACAGTATTTTCTTATTAAAAACTTCATTTTCCATGAAACTTTAAGTTGAAATAGAAAGTTTTAAGAATTAGACTGGTTAAAGTAAAGATTACATCATGCAGTTTTTTTAGAAAGTTGATGATAGAAACACTAGATCAATTTGTTATTTAACCTTATAATTTGTTTCTTTGGTGTAGTTTAACGGGATTTTTTTTTTCAATTTAAACAGGGGGTATTTACAAATTTTGGGATTTCAAAAGTCTGTAATAATTTTAATTGATTTTTTTCACTTAGAATGGATAATTGGGTAACTGTCGTAATTAAATGTTCAACACCGGAACTGGATGGTTAGGTTAGATTTACACAGTTGGAACCGGGAGGGAAAAGGCACAGGGAGCACGGTGATGAAAATGCACCGGGAACACCGAGATGAAAAGGCACCGGGGACACCAAGATGAAAAAGGCACCGGGATATGAAAAAATACTGGGAACACCGGGATATGAAAAACTACCAGGATGATTGGTAATTATGGTTACAGAAAATTAGGCATGTAACTTGAGAAAATTTTAATAAATTGATACACTCCACCCGTGCAAGGCCGGGCATATCAGCTAGTAAAGATATATTATTGAAGAGCAATGTTTATAGATAAAACTTATTTCCCCCTCATCCCGCTAAATTTTTATGAAATACAAAACATTTAAATATACTACATACTTTTATACTTTTTTAAGATCTTAAAAAACCGGCATAGAATTAGTGTTTATAATCATTTTTTAATAACGATAATTTTTTTTAAAAATCAGGGGGAGACCCCCTGAACCCCCCTTTGCTGATTTATCACCAACTCATTCATTAAAAGAAATTTCAAACATGAAATAAAAGTAAACATCATTTGAATCGACACTGAAAGTGCCTGTGATAAAATATTGTTTAATTTGAACTTTGCTGGAAATACTTAAATTTGATTAAATAGAAAAAAGAATAAAATTTTTCAGTGGAACGGTTTTTGGTTATCATAAAAAAAAATTATTTAATCATTAAAAATTGTTTCTTTATCATATTTTTTAAAATTTCACCTGTTATAAAACATTTCAAAATAAATATTTCCAACAATAGAGGTTTTGCTTGTCCTGGAAAGAGCAATAACCGCAATAAATTTAACATTGAAGGCTAAGCATAAGAATTTAGAAAAGGGACAAAAAAGGCTCCTTGGAATGTTTTGATTCAGAAAATTCTTTTTCGCAAACCTTCCTGGTTGTGTGAGGAACAACATGCTAAAATTTCATAACAATCACATTAATAATGTGGGTGCTAGGATCCAAAAACTAAAAACGGGAGTGAATATTCAAACCCCTGTGCACCCCCTACAGAATGGAATATCGAAAAATCCAGAAATTACTTTCTTTGAAATTCTCTCAAGAAGGTATTACCAACAGTTCAATTCGTAATATCGATTTCTCGGTATTGTTTTCTTCGAAAATATAAAACTTGGTTTATGCTCAGCAAAAACGGGTTTTTGGAATATTCAGACCTCTTAAAATTCGAATATCCAAAATCTGAAAAATGCCTTTCTAGAAATTGTTGGTAGGTACCTTCCTGCGAAATAACAAAGATCTGGGGTCATTTGGGACGCCGCTGGGCTCGAAAACGTCAAAAACGCTCCAAACCCCCCTGTGGGTCAGAAAAAAGATAATTCGAAAAATCCCTTCTTAGTGCGCGTATACACCGTAAGGTCTTTGACCCTACCAAGTTTCGAGTCCTTAGCCCCGGTAGATTTTGCTGTGCGTTGATGAGTGAGTGAGTGAGTGGTAAAGCTCTTTTATTATTATAGACTAGCTGATATGCCCGCCGTAGTTCGGGGGAAAAAAGGCTAACCAAACTGTGTGTTAAAATAAATAAGAATTATCGTTTAGATGAAATAGAGTCAACAGTCTTTCCGCTAGGATTCTTTTTTGATGCCATACCACTTCGTTAAAATGTAAAAAAAGCCTTTAAAAATACCACCTGTTTAGATTTAATGTGTGAAATCCCCATCCCCGTTTTTAAAGAGTAATTTTTCAAAATAGAAAAAAAGTCAGGGGACCTTCTGAACCCCATTATTTTTTCTCTTTTGTCCTTTTCTCCCTCCATCCATTTCTGCAATTGGTATAAATGTATATTTGAGGCAAATTTCTCCGCTTTCGCTTCACAATAAAGATATATTATTGAACAGCAATGTCTATAGATAGAACTTATTTCCCCCTCATCCCGCTAAATTTTTATAAAATACAAAACAATTAAATATACTACACACTTTTATACTTTTTTAAGATCTTAAAAAACCGGTTTAGAATTAGTGTTTATAACCATTTTTTAATAAAGATAATTTTTTTAAAAATCAGGGGGAGACCCCCTGAACCCCCCTTTGCTGATTTATCACCAACTCATTCATTGAAAGAAATTTCAAACATGAAATAAAAGTAAACATAATTTGAATCGACACTGAAAATGCCTGTGATAAAATATTGTTTAATTTGAACTTTGCTGGAAATACTTAAATTTGATTAAATAGAAAAAAGAATAAAATTTTTCAGTGGAACGGTTTTTGGTTATCATAAAACAATTATTTAATCATTAAAAATTGTTTCTTTATCATATTTTTTAAAAATTCACCTGTTATAAAACATTTCAAAATAAATATTTCCAACAATAGAGGTTTTGCGTGTCCTGGAAAGAGCAATAACCGCAATAAATTTAACATTGAAGGCTAAGCATAAGAATTTAGAAAAGGGACAAAAAAGGCTCCTTGGAATGTTTTGATTCAGAAAATTCTTTTTCGCAAACCTTCCTGGTTGTGTGAGGAACAACATGCTAAAATTTCATAACAATCACATTAATAATGTGGGTGCATTAATCCAAAAACTAAAAACGGGAGTGAATATTCAAACCCCTGTGCACCCCCTCCAGAATGGAATATCGAAAATTCCAGAAATTACTTTCTTTGAAATTCTCTCAAGAAGGTATTACCAACAGTTCAATTCGTAATATCGATTTCTCGGTATTGTTTTCTTCGAAAATATAAAACTTGGTTTATGCTCAGCAAAAACGGGTTTTTGGAATATTCAGACCTCTTAAAATTCGAATATCCAAAATCTGAAAAATGCCTTTCTAGAAATTGTTGCTAGGTACCTTCCTGCGAAATAACAAAGATCTGGGGTCATTTGGGACGCCGCTGGGCTCGAAAACGTCAAAAACGCTCCAAACCCCCCTGTGGGTCAGAAAAAAGATATTTCGAAAAATCCCTTCTTAGTGCGCGTATACACCATAAGGTCTTCAACCCTACCAAGTTTCGAGTCTTTAGCCCCGGTAGATTTTGCTGTGCGTTGCTGAGTGAGTGAGTGAGTGAGTGAGTGAGTGGTAAAGCTCTTTTATTATTATAGATAGGTACTACATTAATTTTCAATACAAGTCAATGGTATTATTATAAAGTTTTTGACTTAAAAATATATTTTATGAAGACTTCTCTACTGCTTAAAAAAATTACATTAAAATTTTAATCACTCTTTTATGTGTTTTTTTTTTTAAATAATAATAATATGGCATGTAGCTTTCTGTTTATAGAACAATTTTTTGAGCATAACCCTTGAAACATGAAGGTACTTACTTAGATCTAGAAGCATGCGTGTTTGTAAAGGAAACAAAAACCTCAGACCTTAATATGCACTTCAGACCCACCGTATTTTATCACATTTTCCCGTCTCGAACTTCCTTCTTTCTGGTTAATACAAGCGTGCATAATGCGGCCAGTTTTCTCAACTTTTCCAGTCACGTTCTCTTTTTCCAAGCAGAGGCATTCTTTATTCGTTTTCAAATGACGTTCCGATCTCCTGTATTTATAACAAACTCTCTCCCTCTCTCCCAAGTCAGTTCTCAAATGCTCCCGTTTAACAATAGAGTTATGCGACTTTGATTGATACTTGTGGCGCGGCTTTCTTGCGTTTCTAGATCTTGAAGATGTTGGTTTTTGATTTGCCTCATTCTTTGCAATGTTTTACCCCGGAAAGAGAAACTTGATGTGATCGCATGTTTATTGTGGTTTTGGTCTCGAAATAGGTGTTTCGAACTTATTTTTACTATGTTCGAACTTGAATAAAATATCTATTCTACAAATAAAGTAGGCATATGGTATTTGACACTTTTTATATCGAATGTATAATATTCTGAAAATAATGTTACAATATTGTAGCTAAACACACTTAGTTGATCAAAAAAATTTAAATCTATGAATTGGGTTACAATGTAGAGAGAAGTAAAAATTATTTTGAAAGATCACTTGATTTTATTCAGTCATTGATAAAAAATATTTTTTATGTAATAAAAAGTTAGAAAAAGGACATGGTTTGCAATTTGAATATATTTTCAGTTGGTTGAAAAGGATAGAAAAATAGCGAATACAATTAAAGTAAGGGAAAATTTACTCTTTAAAATATTACCAAAGCTTTTAGTCATCAATGTCAACTGTTAAAATTACATTTAAAGTATTTTAAAATTTAACTTCTATTTAAATAATTATACTTTCCGAGTTTTCTAAAATAATTTCGGAATTTTATTGAAGTTCCTAGAAAACATAAAGTTGATTTTAGATTTTAGAAGAATATTTAAAATTCTAAAAGTTTGTCGGTTAATTTTCAATGTTGCATATGTAACGCTTTGAAGTAACTATAAAATAACCTAAAATTATATCAACTACATAAACATATTACATCACATAATTATTTCAGTTCTTCCCCTTTTTTATTGTTGATATTTTACCAGGTAGATATCAAACACCCGAAAAAGTAAAGTAATTTGAAGTACTAATTGACCTCTAAATCTCATTTGAAACTGAAAGTTTTTCTTTTAAAACTAAACAATGTTATGGTTATATTATGTACCGTAATTTTTCCCACAATCACTTTTAAAATTAAAAAAAAAAACGCTCATACACTAAACGAAGAGTGAAAAGTACTACTTTAGAATTAAATATATAGTAGAAAGCAACCTTTTTTTTAACTTGAAACAAACATTTATTTATACTTTTAAGCTGAAGCCTATAATTAATTAGTCCATGGATTATAAATAAGTTATTCCTCAACGAAAAGAACTCCATTCACACGCCAAGTGACATCTCGGTACAAATTGGGCGTGAAAAGAATGAATGAATGAACTGGTTTAAGCCTTTGGTTTAAGTCAAGCAAACGAATTTTGTTCGCTTTTGTGTGACTCGTCTCGCAAAAACGCAACAAAACATTCATTCAAAGTAATAATCCTTTTTTTTTTTTAACTACACACAGCTTGGAGAATCTCGCTTTCAAATCTGCGGGATTTATGATCCACTCCTCGGTCGGGAATCGTCTGACGAGGTTTATGTTTGTTTAATGACGATATCGGGAGTTCACACTCCATTGACTGTAAACGAGAAATTCGAACAATGAAAGGGGACAATCAGCGCAGCCCTCCCCCTTTTCGATTGTTTTACAGAAACGGATGTTTACCAATTTTACGTTCCTCTGATTTCTCCCGTCTTCGTTTGAGATCATGTTTACTTGACAAAAGCAGCGACGGGCTTGAATTAAGGAACCGATGTGGGGGAATGCCTTTTTTCCTTTTTCTCTCTCCTTCTCGTATTGTTCATAGGACATTTGGCAAACATCTGTTTTAGAAATTTTGAATTAGTGGTGGAGTAAAATAGAATCGTTTACATAAATAAGCATTCGCGAAATATTCCGGGTTTAATTAGGGAATTATCTCTAGTGAAAGCTGATGTTTGCCGTGTGAAAAGTAGCTTTGATGTAGTTGCCAGGTACTTTTGTGTTATTATCACCGATTTTTTTTTATGATATGAATAAAATAAAAGAATTTTATGTCTTTTCAGAGCTTCAATACTTAAGAATTTGTTTATTTTTAATGTAATTATGTATTATATGTATTCATTATTAAATATTAAAAGCTAGTAATCAGCTTTTTTCTAAAAAAAAATTCAATAATTTCTTACTTTATATTTTTAGTTCTCATTTATTTTTAATCAGAATAAATTGCGCTAGAATGATTCAATTTTTTGTTTCAATATTAAAATTTAAAGTAAGTTTTGAAACACTAACTTTTGATAAGCATTAAAGAGTATTTTCTTGAAATGAACTGATTTAGTCGAAATCAACAGTACTAAATAAAGATTTTCGTATTACAGAGGAAAGGTCTGGTTCTATTATATTGTTGATTATATAATTCGATTTTATTCTTCGAATATATTACCTATCAATCAATTGATAGGGTAATATATTCGGTTTCAGTTGTCTCCTAGCTTTGAGTAGGTACTAGGTAACTTATAATTCGTTTTTATTAGAACTAATTTAAGTACAGTAAGTTAAAATAGTGAATTGTATAAAATGTCTGCAATGTTTTTACTTTTTAAATATAGATTTATAAGTTTATGTTGCAAACATGTTTAACAGAAGATAGCTCAGTTTACAATCCATTGAGTCTTTTTTTTTAAGTTTTTTTTATCGAGTTTCATTAAAATGAAGTGATTTTTAACTACTGACTTAGTAATCTGAGTGAGACTATAATTTTATATCCTTTTTCTTATCAAAATGGTTTTTCAAAACTTCTTTTCCATATTTTAAAAATTTTTTAATGAAAAAATGCAATGCATTAATCAACTTAAGGTTTAAAAATAAGTTATCATTCAATGTTAGGAGTAGACTCCCAGTTATAATGTCATATACAGAATGAATAAGTTAGTGACATAAAAAGAGTGTTAAGTAGCTACGTTACAGAATATGAAATTGGAACTAAATTCAAATGAGCGTTAAAATGATTCTCACGTTTCAATAGTTATAGAACTGAGTTCGTGCCAAACAGAAGCACTACTGTTCGAAGCAAGAAAACTTAAACGGTTCCTGTCACAAACTCTTCCTTCAAAACGGGAATTTTTCGCTCAAAAATGGCCGAAAAGCATTTCGCCGTCTGAATACTGCAGCACAGCATCGAAACCGACTTCCCAAAAAGTGCAGAATTGAAAAGTCCACATTTTCGCACGCCCCGTTGGCAACGCAATCCGTACCGAGAAGTGGGATGTCTGCATTTCAATCGCACATTCGCGTCGAAAAGCATCCGATTCAATCACGCGAAAAAGTTGAGCCTTTTAGGAGGTTCGGATGGAATTATTCTGGATCATTAGTGGGTGCATCGAATCGCTGGGTAAATGAAAGTCGCCGAATGTCCTTACACAAAGTGTCGTTAGTAACGAATAAAGTGCGTGACTTATCGCCATAAACAGGGCAGCGGGAACAGTACTTAGCTCGGTCTTCTTAAGGAAAGTGGGAGGAATCGTTACTTAGATCTTTTGTGTACCCCTGCTGATGCAAAAAAACAAAGGAGATTACTTGATGGAATTCTCTTTCAGCAGCATAATGTATATGAATGGGCGTGATGGAATAAGGTTTTAATGCCGTTAGGTGGGCCCAAGAGCATTATTTGTATTCTAATAAGAGGGAAATATACTATTTTAGGCATTCATTAAAAGAATAATTTGCACGATAAAGTTTAATTTTATAACTGGTCAAAGTATAGTTCTTTATAATTCCTTTAGACGAAATAGAATTTGTATTACTTATTTTATCATTACTTTGTAGTTAAATGAAGTTAATATTAAGATACTTTTCAAGAAAAGGTATTTTATAATTCAGTGAGCTTTTCGATGTTTTGTAATAACAGTTATCGAATAATGCACATTATAAGGCAGAGATGGGGTAGTACTTTATTGCCGTCTTTTTTCCATAATTCTATTAGCATATTATATAGATACAACCATATTCACAACTATCAGCGTCGGTGTTAAATCCTTGGTTAAAGAAGGATTCCACCAAATCAGAGTTAGCGAATAACTAATTTTTCTTTCTGTAGCTGCTGCTTAAATGCGAAGCTGATGGCTGTGAACATGGCTGAGGGTGTTTTCTGTAATGTTTAGTAACAAAGTCCATAAATTTTTATTTAATAAAACTATACTTTTGGTTTAAGTGTCTGTCAAAGCTTTCTTCATGGTTATCATGAAATTTTAATAGAGCATTCGCACATGACGTCACTGGAGGACAAAAACAACGTTGCTAAGGCTGTCGTTATAGGTGGGGGGGCACCCGCTGCTACAGAGGTTGTTAGGAGCGGAGTCTTGTGATTACAAATGCTCCAATAGAAGCATTCGCACATGACGTCACTGGAGGACAAGAACCCGTTGCTGAGGCCGTTGTTAGGTCCGAGTCATGCGATTGAAAATTCTCTATCTATACGATATTTTTAAACAATTCTATTTTGATTTCCAAAGGTTTTAAAACTATGCAGCAAAGCTAGCCTTTCTTTACCAGTATTAGAATTGTTTCCGCTGATATTAAGAGCACCACATACTAGTTTTAGCCTAACTCCCCATACTCTTCATCACGAATCAATAATTTCTAATTGAAAAGTAACTCTTATTCCCTTGAAAGAGAGACCAAAAGGACTGAAAGAATCTTAACTATGAATTCGGGGTATGCATTCAGAAAATCTTAACCCTAACCGAATAAGTCTATCCCCCTGAACCTACTTATCCCAACACTTCCCACCTCAACTCCATTGTTCCGAATTCCTCTCTCCGGGACTCCATATTTTCCAATTTCCCGGACAGATCATAACTCCCGATCCAGAGAGTCCGGCCGCCCGACCGGCTAATCCCGGATTCATTACAGATGTCCCGGATAGTTATCCTTTAGTTATCCTCTCCTAATTGGGTCCGAACATCCGAAACGCTTTTCCAGTCGCCGAACAATCGGAGCCGAAATGAAACGAGTGGCTTTCGAGAGCGTTCGGGATGGTTCGGCACTGTCGTAATTATCGGAGAGGGCGCGAGCTTTACGCATATTATGCGCGTTCGCGGGCTAATGCGAGTGTTAAAGACCTGTTCCCTAATAAGGGCGTGAACATGGTTTTTCGACGTAATTATGGCCAGAGAGGTCAACTGTTTGAAGGTGCTTTGGGTCGGGGAATGGACAATAAATTCATTTTGGTACTGTAGTTCTCACACAGATGCGTATGAAATGAAGTTGCTAAATTTAACCTTTGATTTCAAAGTGTCATGAAAAACGGTTGATTTATTTAAATTGGCATTTGATCTGAAATCTCAAAGCTATAGTATTTTGAAATTTTCATTATTATAACACTTACATTTTTGTGTGATGATTTCTTATCACATAACTTTGAATAATTGAGATATTCAGCAATCATTATAGATTTAGTTATTACTGTACCAATAGCTTCGTAAAATATTTTATAACCAATTTTATTAATTTCTTGATTGAGATAGTTTGAATGTGGTACATGTATTGTTTATTCATTCTGGGTGTTTCAATAAGTCCGCCAAACTCTGCACAGAAAGATTCCTTACGTGAAGTAAATAAAATTTTCCCAAAAACTGTATTTCTACGAAGAGTTTTATTTTTCGAAAATGTGACGTTCATACCCTAAAAAATTTAATCACCCCATTCCACAGTGCGCGCATTCATGTTCAATGTATCTGTGCAAACATATCCAAGTTAGCATTTTTCAAAACACGTTTTTCATAAACCTTTTTAGCACGAACTAGATGTGACCGCGTACCCTTTTCTGTCGTGGTTTTCGTGAAAACTATGGGTCGTAGGGTATATTTCTTTGGGCATTTCTTATCTACTCCATGCAAAGAATCTGACTGTACAGAGTTTAGGCGGACTTGTTGAAACACCCAGTACAGCTTTGGAATATTTTGAAGGCAATTTATTATTAGTAACTCATGAAAAGGTTATTTTACAAATAACTTGTATGAAATGTTATAAAATTCCATTAAGTTTAATGGTTTACACCTTTACAAGTATAGAGTTCAACAAACTAGTAAAATAAAGTGGAACAGATACAAACAAAACTATAGAATTTTATTGTGTTTTTGAGAATTTTTAACCAGTCAACTGGTTTTAGAACCAGTGCATTATTAATGACTTCAAAATGTGTGACTAAACAAACCACCTAGATGCTCGGGTGTTCTTTCTCTTGACCGAAAGAACATTTTCCCGAGGTCAGCCACCGAATTGAATCTCTCACCTGCAAACGACTTTGTGACTCATGAATTATAAATTTCGAATCTGGCAGTAGCGGTGGCTAGAGTTATAAAAAATGGCGCGAGGATCGAACAATGGAATTTTCCCTAAGCCACAAGACGTATTTCTCTGCTTCATAATGGCTGTTGTTGGAAGAATTTATACTCGGGAAACAATTTGATTTTCGCGTTGCCAGATCCAGAAAAGGAAATTTTTATGATACCCGAAAAAGAAACTTTTCCCTGCCGAAATCCAACGTCTTTTGATGTGAGCATTTTCTGGTTTTTAAGCCCGGCCCGCCGCACTAATTTCAGAGGACGCTTCCTCCTTTGATGTTTTTGGAGGATGATATTTATCCCATAAACCGTAAATGGGATCTACCTGAGCAGTACGTGTTCGTAAACAATGGGGATTTCCCTCAGGGCAGATGACTCCGCCCACTGAATAAAGATGTCGTTAGTAGGGATAAATGAAAAGAGGGAAAATGGATAAATGAGCGGGGAAATGGGGAAAGAGAACACAGGGTTACGATGGGATGGGTAGGACGGCGGAATGTTTTTATAGAGAGGGGTAAAAGAAGTTTTTTGAACCTAAAGTAAGTTGTCCTTTCATGCGATGAGTAAAAGTATTTTTTGTTAAGAAGGTATTTACCATGTAAAAGGTATATTTTTTCTTTACAGAACACACTGCACTGGTATTCTTACCAAACTTTGTTTCTGTATTTAGTTTTTGAATGCTGTATTTTTTTATAAACTCTGAACAGCTTTTAATAACTTAAACATCTTTTGAGCAATTTTTACTTCATTTTGTTAAAACTAAGAGACAGATGCAAATACGTGTTATTTATTAAGTAATTTGTTTTATCATGTGGTTTACAATTTTTGTAAAGAGGACAAGTCGTCTATAAATCCTGGTCTTTATAAAAATACAAATGATATTAGATTGATGTGAACTCCCCAATCAGTCTGATTCGAAGAGTCCTTTGGGGAGTTTTCAATCTAATATCATTTATATTTTTATAAAGACCAGGATTCACAGACGACTTGTTAGAAACTGTGATTCTATAGTCATGAACTCATAATAATGGAATCTAACCGCCTATCTGATTCGAGACTATAAAAGTCAGGTGACGGTGGTAAACAAGCTCTCACAATCAAATCATATCTCACTACAAACCCTACAAGTGTAGTATCTGTGGTAACCAATTGCAAGCTCAGTAGGTCACGTGATACTTCTGTGTGACGTCAGACGGGTTGGGTCCATTCTTGATATAATCAGAAACTAGTTCAGTCTTCTCCTTCTCTTATTCCTTATTAATGCTAATAGATAAGATAGCCATCAGTTATCTTCAATAAGAAGTCCGTAGACTACAGGATCTTTTAATCATAAATTTTTGCTAAAAGTATATTCTAGGACAGCCTAACTAAAATGTAAATTTTGTGTAATAGATGCTGATTTTAAGATAAACACCAATGTTCAAATAATAAGAGTGATATGCGTTTCTTAAGGGGACATCCATAAATTACGTGAGGTCAAAAAGGGGGGGGGAGGGGTTTGGAAAAATCTCACCATATCTCACCAAGGGGGGAGGGGGGGTCGATTAAAATCTCACGTCAACTTTTGAAGTTAGAAATTAAACGATTTTCTTTGTTTTTTAAGTATGAGAAAGGAAAATCCTTTTTAAAAAGTTGTAAATAAATCTCACGTGGGGGGAGGGGGGGGGTCCAGCAAAATCTCACTAAATCTCACCATGGGGGGAGGGGGGGGGTCCAGATTTTGGAAAAAATACCTCACGTAATTTATGGATGTTCCCTAATGGTATACTTGCTTCTCATATAACATTAGTTATTTTTTCTGTCACAATTCTACTATCGCAGTAAAGATAGTTTTACAGTTTCAGTACTTAGCAATCAAACTCATGTTATGAGCAATTGCATTGTTTGTGAACAAGTTTTAAGAGACGGAGTTTCGTGCCTTTCTATCAAACTTTGTTTACGTTTGATTTTTCTCTATAGTTTCCAGATGTCTCGCGTAATCTTACTGTGGCTTTTTTTCTCTCCATACTTTTCGTTTGAAGGAAAAAAAAACTGAATAAGAAAACGAAAATAAAATAAAAATCTCCCTACTGCAAATACGTTTTCTGATGCGAACACGCCTACAAAAAGAATTTAACCCTACGGAAACAAAAAAAAGGAATATTTCACACAAAAAATATCAAAATTTTGAATCTGCCATCCGTAGATTAACTTTCGCTTATAGCATTAAAAAAAATCGCAACCACCACCACTCCCCTTCCTTACGAACGGATTCCGAAACGGAATTCAAACAGCACGCAAAAAAATGCATCCGATGCTTTAAAAAACGCGGCAATTTGGACGCGATTCCAATTTGTCGTCGGAACAATCGGAAGAAGATAAGGCGCGGTTGGCGACGATGGCTCTTTGATGGCGACCAGTTGGCGTCACGCCTATCGGGAAACGATTACCATTCCCCCACAAGGTGCACTTTTTTTGCTTCAGTGATCGGTTCAGAGAAGTGATTTTCACCCATATTGCGATATACCGGAAATGTTTGGGAATATCTGGAATGTTACGCTGCTTTTTCTAAATTTGATCTGAAATTAATAGCTCTTTAAGTAACGAGAAAAAAATATGGAACACTTCCATATCCATCCTTTAAAAGTGGTTAAAGGTGCGGGTTAACGCATTGAGGAATAATGAAGAGTTACTAACATTCAGTTACCTAAATATATCCTTATTTTACCAGGAGCATCGAAAAGTAAAAAAAAAGAAAGGGAAAAGGTTCTAATTTAGAATCATGCCAAATTTGTTCTCACCTTATCGTTCTAATATGACAATAATTATTAAAGAATTAAAAATTTTAATATATCTACATTGTAGTTCCAATAAACCTTTTTTAATTCACACAAAAAGAAAACCATTTTGAGGAATGATTATTATTTTTTATTTAAGTATGCTCTAACTTAAGTTTAGAAAAACCTGGTATCATATTAGTAAGTTATTTCAAATTATATGTATATTTCACTTTTATTTACTTTTTATCTCATTTATAAACATCATCCTTTTTATTTTCAAATCAATTTTAATTATCAATTTTTAATCATTTAATAATTTTGATTGAATTTTTTTAAAGTTAATTTAGCATCGTTAGTTTTGAAGTATAAATTATCTAACAAAACTTTTGTATAAGCTAGGGCGTGTTTGGCTAATTCATCCGTTAAAATTTATCTTTACTATCTCTCCATTTACACAGAAATAACGAAACCAAGCACTG
This sequence comes from Tetragnatha montana, assembly GCA_963680715.1. Classification (NCBI taxonomy): domain Eukaryota; kingdom Metazoa; phylum Arthropoda; class Arachnida; order Araneae; family Tetragnathidae; genus Tetragnatha; species Tetragnatha montana. Next base: position 41,284,735 of record OY796675.1, read on the forward strand.
ATAATGATTAACTCGCTCTAAAGCTTTGCGAACATAAATAGTACCTTTACTTGTACAAGAATAAAAAAATGTGTTATTATTATGATCTAAAGTGGAACATGCATTGCGTGATGTACCTTTTGCGCTAGAGAGAACGTATTAAATCCATCTCTTTAAACCGGAAGCTTGGAACTTTTTTATACCCATTTTTATTCTTTAACCTAGAAGTTTCTCTTGGAAAAACCCTATAGCATACCACATAATTTATTACATAAGGGGTTATAAAACTGTCTATCATCTCTGCCGTTTTCACTTTTGAATTGAACGGATCATTTTACACCTTTCTACTCATAATACGGAAAAAAAATTAAGCAACATTTATTTTTCTTACTCTAAACTTTTATGTTTCGTAAAAGAGGATCAATTTACATAAATTTTAACATTCTTTTTGGGTGCTTCACTTTGAAATTTGATGCGAACTTACTAATCAATAAAAATATCATTATGAAAGTGTTGTGTTTAGCTTCTATGCAGTATACTTATGCAGAATACTCCTATGCAAAAACTTATATACCCCAAAACGTATTTGTGGTGAAACTTAAAAAATTTATATCCAGACTTAAAATATATTATATGATTAACAATATCAATATTTTTCCCACAGGAGGAATTCAGTGCTGTAAAAGGTGTTTAAAAAGAGTTAAGAATTCATTCCCATATAGGTAATACGACTTCGGCGAATTGAATTTGGAAAAAAATTGACTATTAGATTTATATCTTGATCGATTGCCCATACCTGAGAACCCCAATGGAGAACTCAGGAAACTCTAACCAACCTAAGAAAAGTGCGTCGTCATTAACAGGTGACCAATAACAGTTTTCACCCAAACTTGGAATTCAGACAGTCAACCTTTATGGGCGTCTGCTGTATCGGAGATGTCTTATTACGCGAGAGAGAAATAAGAAAGTCGCGCGCCGGGCTAATGATCAGTTACGGACCCGCTACTCGATGGGGCGGCCTGATGTTATTAAATATGCGTCCGTAACGTGTTAATGCATCATCAGATTCAATTAAGTCTTAATTACATAACTTGAGACGTCTTTTTATGAATCGCAGCGACGAAAAATCTCCATTAGTTGCTCTGAAATTGCATTTGGCCCGGTGCTTAGAGCCGAAGAAGAGTCATTAGCACACGTGGGGCAAGGTTAAATTGCTTTAGTATAATTTGAGAGGTGGCGAATCGAAATTAGACCGAGTATCGGGTATTTTTTTTTTTTTGGGGGGGGTGAGGGAGTAAACTATGAGCTGATATTCTAAACAAGATGTCGAAATGAAGTTTATTGATCGGTAAAGACATTATGTTTCCTCGTCTTTGATGCATAGGTTTTACACTTTAATAAAATTAATAAGCGTTAATTACTTTTTTTCTGTTAAAAGGGAAAGATTTAAAAAAATATAACAATCTGTAGTTATTGATTGGCCTCACATAAAACAAGATGAACCTTTTTGAATTTTCTCAGATACATTAGATAGAGGTTATTTTGAACATACATTAATTACTTAAATTTTTACAATCATGATATAATATAGGCTAATTATATTCTGAAGCAAAGTTAGTTAAACTTAAGTGCATTCTTTTTGTAACAGGTACTTAAATTTAGAAACTGGATCACTATTCACTACAACTTAGCGGGTATAAAATTTATTAAATTGAATAATACACCCATTAAAAAATATACAGTTTAGTAAAATTATCATACAAATTTAAATTTACAGTAAATTAAAGGCATGAAATTCTACAAGTATATCAAGTAAGAAATAATAAAAAAAATATTAACCAACTTTGAAAATTATTTCCAAAGCTTCAGAGTTATCCATGAAACTTGAAATTTCCTTGGCAAGTCTTGCTTTGTGTCTAAAGATATTTGCAAGAATCCTCTTCAGGGTAGATTCCAATAAAGAACATTAAAGAAAGTTACGACGCCATTTTCTAATCTCTTTGCTGTCTTCTAATTCTAAGATTCTATTCCGGCTGTCCTTGTTACTTCACAAAAAGTAAGACATCGTTTAGTTACGTAAGTTAAAAGTCTTTTCACAAGTCGGAACTTGAGTTAAAATGAATGAAGTTGGATTAACATGGCATACATCCTTTAACATCTTTAACCTCATTGTTAAATTAAAGTTTAGGAAGGGAGAAAGAAGAAATAAAATCATGCAATATAAAAGGATGAAATTAAAGTCCACGCAGCATGTATAATCTTTATTTGTAAATAAATAGATAAATATATAAGAAGAGAGGGATATTAAGGTCTAGATAGAATAGGGAAGATGAATGAAAGCTTATTTTCAGTGAAAAATCAAGGTTTATTAATATTTTGGATGCATTATCTCCATTTGGGGATAAACAAAATGCATAATTTTAAAAATTCAAAGTTAGACATATTACCAAAAAAAAAAAAAAATATTCAATAAGCTATTCTTAGGTTAATAGCATTGACTAAATGATAGAATTATGAAATATATTTTGCAAACCCATAAAACAAACTCAATAAACCGCAGGTTTAACTAGCCTTATTCCCTCAACTTTAAAAAGAACTCTAAAAATATGCTTACAACAAACAACTCGGATATTAATCTCCCACATTTTCCAAGTTTCCCTTCACTTCCGCTGTTTCCAAGAAGAAATTAAATTTCCAACTGTCACTCGCCATTCGAATTTAATTTGTCTTCTCAAAATAGCACCGAAAGAGATAGATGTCTCTTTGAATTCTGAGACTTTTAATTCATTAAGAGTTCCTTATTCATTAGTTACTGAACGGGTATTTGTCAAAACTGTCAACACACGATCTGTTTTGTTTCCTCTCTTTTTAAACACGCATTGCTCCGGCTTATTAGACTCGTATCTCTCTATATATAATGAAGGTGTCCCTGCCTGGGTTCCTGGGTTCCTGCCTGGGTTCCTGGGTTTGTCCGGAACAGATTTGGCTCAATTTCTCCAAAACTACCCGTCCGAATCGAACCAAACTTGGTGCACATACGTATGGGGACGGGGGAAAGACAATGACATCATTTCCAAATTTCTAAAACCACCCCTTCATCCCTATAAGGCCTTTTTGTAAAAATCGCCTTACTTCTCCACTAAAGAAGATCTGTTTAACTCGCATTGTTGCAAATAATACAACAAAAACAATTTTAAACATAAAACCAAGTATTTAAAGATAAAACTTGGCTAAAATTGTTTTAAATGTTTTAAAAAGGTTATTAATAATTTAAAAAATTAAAAACGGCCCTTATAAAAAACTTTATAACAGTATTTTCTTATTAAAAACTTCATTTTCCATGAAACTTTAAGTTGAAATAGAAAGTTTTAAGAATAGACTGGTTAAAGTAAAGATTACATCATGCAGTTTTTTTAGAAAGTTGATGATCGAAACACTAGATCAATTTGTTATTTAACCTTATAATTTGTTTCTTTGGTGTAGTTTAACGGGATTTTTTTTTTCAATTTAAACAGGGGGTATTTACAAATTTTGGGATTTCAAAAGTCTGTAATAATTTTAATGGATTTTTTTTCACTTAGAATGGATAATTGGGTAACTGTCGTAATTAAATGTGCAACACCGGAACTGGATGGTTAGGTTAGATTTACACAGTTGGAACCGGGAGGGAAAAGGCACAGGGAGCACGGTGATGAAAATGCACCGGGAACACCGAGATGAAAAGGCACCGGGGACACCAAGATGAAAAAGGCACCGGGATATGAAAAAATACTGGGAACACCGGGAAATGAAAAACTACCAGGATGATTGGTAATTATGGTTACAGAAAATTAGGCATGTAACTTGAGAAAATTTTAATAAATTGATACACTCCACCCGTGCAAGGCCGGGCATATCAGCTAGTTTATCAATAAAGAGAAGTGCGTGCATTAATATTTCAAGCCATATGTGTTGCACTTGCCATTTGTGCGGATATTAATATTTAATACGAGTTAAATATCGCTATTAATATTGATGCGTGGTGTAAATATTGATTATAATGTTGGAGAATCGTTACGTAACGTGAACGAGGGTTGTTATCAAAGTTCCTTAAATGTGTATAGTTTTACCAAAGGATAAGATTTTATGGATGTTGTATAAAGTGCTTGTGTGCTTTTGGAATTTTCTGATGGCTGTATTCAAAGTAAAATAGCGTCAGGAAGATTCTACATTTTACTTAATAATGAAAAATCCTAAAAATTTCAAATGTAATGTTTATGCATGTAAAGGCAACTTTTTGGGAAAAAAATTAACTAAATAACCGTAATAGTTTTTGAGATATTGAAAGTGTATCAATGTTATCCTGAATAAAATAACCCCGTTTCACTTACTTATTTTAAAATGCATGTATTGAATTTTTTTTTCAGAAAAATTTTATAAAACAAATTATTTTCTAAAAAAAAATTGAGAAAGTGTATTTCTTAGTTCGAGTCTGACATTAAAGGATCGGAAGGTAATTTTTTTTTTAAACTAAAATGTTTACATATACTTAAAATATCTAAGATATTATACTTCTGAACCTTTATGTTAATTCTAAAACAAACCAACTCAGACTATACAAGTTCTTTTGAAATGGTCGTATAAATTTGTTTTAACTATTCCTGGAGTATCAAAAGATAAAAGTCATTATTAATCTAATTTAAACTCAACAAAACTTACTATTGTCCTCCACATCTTATTTCCTACTCTTCTGAAGTTTAATTAATTTATCTGACATAATAAAATTTTATTTCGTTATGTTTAACGAGTTAAAAAATTCAGCGATTTATTATGCAAATATTTCATCAATGATAATGAGTTTATTCTAAGCTATTTATATCTTTTGAAATAAACTTAATTCTCTAATTTCAAGTATTTTATGATTAGTTAAATATAATTAAGATATATTTTTTTTCTTTTTAAACTTCATAGCAATTTAAGTTAGTTAGATATTGTTGAAGTTCTAGTGTACTACCAAAAGCAGTAAAGTGTAATTTCTGCAGTATATTAACGTTTTTAAACCTCATAAAATACTTAAAAAATTGTGTCTCCCTTATTCGTTTGTATGATACATCCTTTTTTTTAATATAAAAATATCAATTAGTATTTTCAGTAGCTGTGGATAAACATACACCTTTTTATATTTTGGTGAGCAAGCAGTTTTTTTTTAGAGAAATAAGGAAATAATTCTTTCCAAATACGAGTAGTACATTCATAGTCAATATGAAACATTCATTTTTGAGTTTAACAGTTATTAAATTAATGTTATTGAAGTTATTAATCTAATATGTACTGTTTAAGTATGTTATTTTATAAAGAAAATGTATGAACAAATCACAGTTTCTTCAATAGCCTTTTTTTGGTAATAAAACATACGTGTGTGGTTGGGTATCAGCTAAATTAGGCCCTAGGTTTCCTTTTAGCATTAATATGTATTTTATTTAACTCCAATAATGGGAATTTTTATAGAAATGCTAAAAAAAGAGGAAAATTAAAAGCTTTTAATTTTTTCTAAATGTAATGCAGTATTAAAAAAATAGTTGTCCCAATGAAGATTTACATTAACTAATCCAGTAAAATCTCAGTTTTCATTTTATTGAAAAAAAAAAGTATTTTTGACTTAGCCAAGTACAAATTGTGGAATTCTCTCTGTATATATTTTCCTTTAATTAATGCATTGCGTTTCAAAAAACCACTTTCCAGTATAATATTCCACTTTATCTCCAACTTCTTCAATAAAGAGCAATCAGATAAAGTTCTGATTAACGATCTCCTTAATAAGTCTGATTGAGGGCACAATTTCAGCAAGCGAAGCTGTCGCTCAATGATGAGAGTGCCTTATCTCTAGAGCAACACATCGGTTGCAACCGTCGTCCGTCATTTATTATCTCGGCAAAGTAGAGTTGAGAGGGATAAAAACAATTCAAATGTGTTTAAGAAAAACTCCCGCTTTCATACGACGGAAATTGCGTTTTTGCGTGAGGCCTTTATCTCCCCCTTTCGAATTCATTCCTCTCGCGTTTTATTTTTACTGCTTCGACACCGTTTTTTTTTTATTTCGAATTTATTTTTCGTTCTTTTTTTTATTCGCGAAAAGAGGGATGTGATTTGGGTGATGAAATAAGTGAGCTGGGTAAGCTATATTTAGAATAAAGTGTCAAAATCGTATTTTTCTTTTTATTCTTCGAATTGGATCTGGTTTCTTTTATTAATATTTAACTGGGGAAGAGGGATATGAAGTTTTATTGAAAGATTTTTTCGTAGTGGAGTGTAAAGAACAGTTTTGCCCAAAGAAAGTTTATTTCTTTTACCATAAATCATTATACTGGCTATAAATTTGCTAAAAATTGTAATTGCAAATAGAGTAACAAAGTTGTATTGTAACATGCGTCGATTTAAGTTAACAAAAATTTCGTTAGTTTTTTGGGGTTTAAAAAGCTGTATCATTTTTAAATAAAATTAGAAATAGTGAGATAAGTATCTCTGGTACTTCTTGTTAATACATATCCGGGTAGTTCTATGAGTATCTCATATTGCAAATGAGCTAAATTTGAATCTGAAAGATTACTATTCGAATAAATTAGATCTACTTTGGTTTTCCTTTTGATGGTGGTGGTTTATACATATAAGCTACTAAATTTAATTTATTTTATGATGGATTTTCTGTTTTTGGCAAAATTTTTATGGCGACTTACACTACAGGGAAGGGTAGTGTGAGTCAAAAAAATCCATATACTTATTTGCTTTGGTTAAGTGTTGAACTCTAATATCCTGTTTAGTTGCGTGACTTTTTACATGCGTAGTTTTGTGATTTTTCTATCATATTGCCTACATAGATTTTGTTTAGCTTCTAGATAAATGCCTTTTAAGATTGTTGGTCGAGAATAGGAACTTCTACAGGTATGCAAAACTGATCTCTGAATTTGCAAGAAATATATTGGGAAGTATGTTTGTTGACTTTGTCAGTGTTCAGCACCACTCCATGACTTCAAAAATACACTTAGACAAAAGTTACGAAACAAAATACCGATTGGAGACTTTGACATGGTATTTACAATTCAGGGTGTTTTAATTAGTGCCCAAACTCTGCACTGAAAAATTACTTGTGTGGACTACATATAAAGATATATCCAAAGAACTATCCGATAAAAAATGTGCAGTGAATATTTTTAGCATTTTAGTTTACAAATATATGGACATAAATTTGTTCGCGTTTTTAATAAACCTTTACTTAACATAAACCGGGTATGACTTCATACCTTTTTCAGTGGAAATTATTTCAAAATCTGTCGGTGTCGTAGGGGATTTGTATGTTTATGCGAAATATCTGTGCAAATTGTTTTGAAAAGTATACCATACCTTTTCAGTCCACTTATGTCCATCTCAATTAAAACGTAAAGATGGATAATGTACGATTTTGAAATGTTCTTTAACAATTTCTCCTCATCATTTTTATCATCTTTAAACTGATCAGTAAACAGCTTATTTAATTAAAGTCTTAACACAAATCCCAAAGTGTCGAGTTGGAAAAAAATCTTTGTGCGAAAATCATTCCTCTTAATTAGAAAGTTAATTAGGTTAGCAGTGCTTCTGAATGACGTGAATGCTATCGAAAAATATCCGCTTTAATGACACTAGACATCCATAACTGGCTCGGAAAGTGAGCTTTATCTCTCTCTCTATTGGCTCCACTGTCTCGCCCTGATTTGGAAGACGGTCATTTGAAATCGCTGATTAGAAGTTTTCGAAGGGTGTCTGCAAATTGAGTTTTGAAGGGTTAAGTGGGTAATAACTGATTGTAGATTAATTGAATGATAGGGAAGATTATTTGGGTGTTGTTGGGTTCATTATTGTTAGTTTGAGAATGTGATAACACTTATCAGCTGCGAGTTTTTTTTTTAGATTTATGCATAAATCAAGATAAGGTTACAAATTGAGCTGTATTTTCCCCTCCTTCATGTGAATAATTATGACATTATGATGTTAAAATAATAATTTTCGTTCTTTAATTCATACTGTTCAGTATTAAGCAGTCGACATAGCAAAACTAATCCAAACGCACGACAACAAGGACGACTCCAAGGACACGACAACAACAACATTCAGTATTAAATCTAAAAATTAAAAACCTTATTTATTTTAACTATTTAATATATATACTCATTTTTTAACAATTACTTTCTACCAATTTAATGTTTTCATTCCAAAAGAAAGTTAGAAAAATTCAAATATGAGTTTTACTCGAGCAGTTACTGAATGGCTTAAATTTTCCATTACGAAGTTCTTCTAACATCCTTTATAAAAATAAAATATGCATTGTAAAAGAATAAGAAACAAAGCAACCCCAGACAAAATACTGTAAATTATGGAACATCATACTTTGGATCTGTTCTACTTTACCAACAGAATTTATGATCCAACGGTCTAGTCTACTAAAATAGTTTATTTGAAATGTAGTTACAATGTATGAATGACATTTATATTTGGTAATATCTTAATATATTGAAACAAAATTTTACCTCTATCAGTTTTAAGAGTAACGTTGCGCTTTTTTAAATTTTCCTTCCATTAAACATTTTATTTTCGACGTTAAGAATTCAATATAACATTGTTAATTAGAGTAATATTTAAATTCTTTTTGCATCATCAACAGAAAATACAATCCTAGCCCAATTGTTTGATCTTTACTTACTTTTGTAAAAGCTGTAAAGCGCCTTTATAAAAAAAAAAACAAATTTATTCATAGACTGTTTTCGATTTGATTATAATTAAATTCGTTCCTATAACGTACACGTTGTAGAAAAGAAAATTTACACCACTTGAAACTAAATTTACAAGAGGGAGGTCTTAATAAAACTCGTCTTGAAATCTGAATATATTTAACTTACACACACATGACTGTCTGTGTTTGACTTTGTTACACTAAGGATACTTTTGTGTGGAATGTTCCCTCCTTTCCAAACTAATTTACAAATTCGTCTTTTGACTATGATGATTTAAATTCTTCAAATTCATTAATTCTAACCTGTCTGAAGTAATAGTTTAGATTGAAAAGGTAGATAGGTTCAAAGGCTACATATTAATCTTGCAAACAGGGATGTATGGTGTTTAAAAGTGTTTCACAGGAATAGGAGATGACTTCGCTAAACATGAGATGTTGGTATGGGGACCACAAACTTAAGAAGGATTCGGAAGTCCTGTGCCTTTTTCATTTTGCATCAAGGGGGTTAAGTAGCGCCTTATAAAAAGAAGGGAACTTAACAATATTTCATTCAAACGAACGGAAGGAATTAAAATCTTCAATATACAAATTAAACAATGATATGGTTTTCTCTCCACTATACAACATCCATAGCAATACAAAACAAGTTCTTTCATTAACACAAGCACTAAACTAAAATTTTGTTTCTTCCAAAATTCACCAATGAATTTTACCAAACTTGGCGATTAATCGCTCACAATCAACAACACCTGACACTCCCCAAAGCCTCCTTTGTCCTCCCACCACAACTTCAAGTTCTTGAATCCCCCTATCCTTACCTTCACACGAGACCCTATCTCTCCACAGGATCGAAACCCGCTATCTCCTCCGCAGCCAACTAAAAATTAAAGAAAGTACGAGATAAGTTGGAAAGAGCCGACTTTTGCTTCATTAGAGCGGAAGGCATAAATAAAGCTAGCGAGAGATGCCCAGAGGAGGCGCTATTTTATTAGGGAAGCAGCTCGACCCCTTGGGCATTCCGGGAATAGCTGCTGTGTGATAAGGAGAGGTGAAGTCTCTATTTGGGGTGACCTTTGCTCGCCTACTGGAAAACCGAAAAATGTATCTGTGTAATAAAATATTAGTTTGTAAGTACTATGTGTTGTCAGTGATGAATACCTTAAAAAGTAGGTCTTATTGTATGCCTATTAATGGTGTACATTTTACGAAATATTTTGTGATTCTTTGTTTTCTTGAACATTTAATATAAAACAGTTTGAGAACACAAACAAAAAATTTAAATAGTAGATAAAACTATGTTTCTAATATTAAAACGAGTCTTCGGTGCTCAAGAATAAAACATAGGTGAAAAATGTCTTCAATCACTAAATTACACAACTTTAAACTGCTTAATATACTTCAAAGCATACATTAAGGCATTTTTTCCACGTTCCTCACAAATACGTCCAAAAATGTTATCACCAAATTTTAATTTGCTCATTAAATTACTAAAAAGTACTTAGTTTTCATGAAAGTTACTTTTTTTATTTGTTTTATTTTTAACTCCATGTTGTATTTAGGGACATTTAAACTTTTTGAAGAATTTTATACTGATATGTATAATACAAATACAATTTGGAAGCTGAAAATTAAATAATACTTTCAATAAAATATAGAAATGTGTTCCTTTAAATTATTGCCAGTCCAGTATTTACAGAACTTTTAATCAGAGGAAAAGAACATATCCCCCTCTTTTTCGTAAAAGTCTCAACCATAACGGAGTATCTATCTAACACCAATTAGTTAAAGTTTCATTTACGCATAACTCAATAAAAATGCTATGCATCACAAACTAAAAAGAATTCCAAAACTCCATATAGTGGCTAAAATAAATGAACACGCCACTTACTTTTAAAACCATAAGCGAGAGCTGTCACTGCAACCGAATGATTAAAGTTCCAGGTTCCATTCCATAACTCCAATCGATTTTCAGCTCTCTATATGTAAAGTAGCTTTGTTGGGCCAAATTTCTTGCACAAACACAATGGCTGGTTTAATACCAAAGCCCCATGTATATAAATTAGTTTTTCCGCGATGCAACAATAATTTCGAGCAGGCTATGCGCTGTGGTGGTAATTTGAAATCACCCGAATATTGCTGCCCGCCTCTGCTATGGCGCGCGTTGGTTTGAAATACCTTCGAAGGGGGCTTGTGCGATGCATTATCTTAATATGAAATCCTATGGGGAGTTTCGGATGTATTTTTAAGGTTCTTGGAATTTTTGGTACTTTTTTTATTGATGTTGAAAAGTTTTGTACTTAGGTAAAACATGTACTTAAATTTAGAAACTTTGAGAGAAGTGCTATTCTGGATTATTATGAGTTTATGGTTTGTTATTCTTATAAAAAAGATTGTAGCTTTAAAATTATAATATTGGTTTTAATGGGTAAATTTAATTAGAGAAAGTATAACCCTTATAGGGTTGGTATATTTATGCTTTTAAAACAAGATGATGTATTTACCTGCCTGCCGGTTTAAATACCTATAAAGTGAGAATACGATTGCTTTTTCTTAGTGACATTAAACAGTCGAAGCAAAAATGCAACATATTTAATTGAGTTTTAATTCTATCAGCATAATTTTTGTTATTTAATCAATTCTGAAATTAGGAATTTTAGAAAAGATAGATTAAATAGCTTTTAAATTGAAGCAAATGTACTTTAAAATGAATACGGCAAATCATTTAGTTTCAGGACAACTAATGTAGATTCTGCATTTAACTGTCGTTATGAAGACAAACATAACGTCAACCAATATAAAATTTTTATTTGAAAAAATAATTTATTACTTTTTAACGTCTTTACAATAAAACAGAAGTGTGTTTAATAAAATGTACCGCGAATTTCATTCGTTACTTAAATATTATTACCTTAAATACGTTTTGGATAATAATTGGAAATACATATAAATACTTAAAAAATTAACAATGGCAGTAAAATTTAAATGACAGAAAATAAACTTTCAAACAAACACATGAACCTAAATGTACAAAAACCCTGATATTCTTTACAGCACACACCTTTCTCCATCCTGCTCCAAGCATTTTCGTCACAAAACCCAAGGTCCAACAATCCTCATTTAATTCTATTAAAACAATTTTTTTGTCGCGGCCAGGGAAAAGAACACCTCCGCTGCACGCTCGCTTGTAAACAAGAATAATTGCGATTTCGCAAGAGTAATGATTCGGAGCGCAGCGCCCTATCCATCACTACGGAGGCCCCGTTTAATGACCGGGCCGGTCTTAATTATGACCGAATTCTTCCGCAACTAATTTCGCCGCTTGTTGTTTCTGTTGCGTCGCGCGGTAGTTTTTGAGGTCCGTCGGGAGGCACGGGCAATTAAATGCTCGCGTTTTTCTTCTCTTTTTTTTTTGAGGGGTTTAATTGCGGAAGGGTGGGTTTTTGGGGTGCTTTCTCTTGAGTTGCTGTTTATTGTTTGAGGACGGTTGTTTCCTTTTGTTGTGCGATGTTGGGTGTAAGGGGATGTTTGGGGACCTATTGTGAGATAAAATTTGACCAGTGTGATCTAGAGGTTCTCTCTTTTCGAGATCAAAATGATCACACGAAGAGATATTTTAATTTCGCGCAATATTATATACTAGTTAAATTGTTTAAATTATACATAAAGGTTTTATTCTTTGAATTAAACTCCTTTCATAATCATACTCATCAGTCATGCATTGCTGGCATGGTGGGTCAAAGCTTTCGGAACTAAACGTTTCCAACTGACCTTACTAAGTAGCCAAACTCCTCCAATGTATAGTTTAGCATCTAATTTCAATTTCTAGTTTCAGGTCTTCTTCTTGTTGTAGTAGTATACTTGGTCTAGCTGCAAAAGATTCTTTTTGTATGACACTATCATTTATACGAATAACATGCTCTACTCATGCATACTTTTACGCAATGAACAATATTTGAATCTATGAACATTCGATATAATTCGGTGTTAAATCTTCTATGCCAGACCCTATTTACTTTAATTCCTCAGAAAACGATTCTCAATATTATTCCGCCAAACTCCTTTCATTAAATGTAAAACTAACTTTCTTAACATCAAAAGTTATTTTTAAAAAATACGCTGCTTTTCTGATAAAGATAGTGCAGTGCAACTTGAGTAACTATTGAATAACTATGAATAACTTGAATAACTATTTTTTATTTTGAAATTTTGGATAAACCGAACGTTTTTGGGAGTCCTTCCGATTTGAGTACTTTAAGTTACACCATAGTAGATAGCATTTGTACTCGTATAGTATACGAATTTTGAAACAGTTTTAAAAATTAGGGTAAGAGAACCAGAAATACTACCTCATATAAAAACTTTCATACTGTAGGGAATACTAAATTATAGTGATATTTAAATACAGGCAACCGTTATTTAAAAAAGGAAAAAGAAAATTACCCGTTGCAGTTTCGGCATCAAGATATCAAAGATCGTCACTGTAATTTTCGTGCTGATATTGGATGGTTGCCATGGTAAACTATTGTTGTCCCGTAGTATTCCCCTCTTTTCAAAACAGATGTGTATGTTGGTAAAAGAAATATAAATTACTGAATGATATTGGGATTAGATCAAAATTATAAAAACGTTTCTCTCCTTTTCTATTTCTATTCTTTTTATTATTGTAATTATCAAATTCATAAACCATGAAATTTTTCAAACATGACTTTGGAATGTCTATTAATAATAACTTTTAAAATTTTGCAAGCTAGAGAAATGTATAGTCAATGCCTCAAACTAAAAGTTTTTGTTTTTTTCAATTTGTCCAAATGAAGGAAAACTATGAAGTTTTAAACGAATAAAGAGAAAACCATCCCCGTTATTCTCTAATAAAGCTTTGAATTTTAGTTGACTTCATAGTAAATTTACCATTTTAATTGAACAATTTTGTTATGGTTCAAAATTTTATACATATAAAAAACGGCAATATTGTAAATAAACTTACAAATTTTTCCCTTCAAGCATCAAAATCTTTTCAATAACTACCTACTAACAGCTTTTAAAAAAATTAAAATATGATACCAAGGTCTTTATTCTTTACTCCATTACACTTAAATATAAATAATTGAGAATTCATTCTTTTTGGTCAATTCGATTTACCAATGTCTTTGTTAACGGCAGATTTATTCTCTTTTAAGTAGGAAGGTAATAAATTGCTCAGACGTAACCGTATATGTTACCAATTATTCCATCTGTTGTATATCACCATTAAGCTGTCATTCTATTCCCCACAAGCGCTATCATTGTTCTATAAAATTACTTAATGAGTTTCCATTTACTCCAAATATAAAGATAAGCGATCTGTTTTCTCACAATATAGCTGAACTAGAATTTCTTTCACTTTTTGTCAAAATGATTTAGAAAAAACAAAATAGCTTAAACAACATAATATATTGTTTTTATTCCGCAATTTAGGATGATTACGCAATTAAATCTTCATAACGTGTACCTAATACCTTACGAAATAACAAATTTCCGAGAAGTGTCATATACTTGGATTCATTTTGATGAATAGGCATCTTAAGCTATGGCTCAGACATAATTTCATTTATAAGCCATAATAGTTATGCTCGTACTAGTTTATTGCTCTAACTATTCAGAATTTCGTGGAGAAAAATCGCCTTGTATCACCCCAGGGAGCCATTGTTTGTGTGAAGTGTTTTAGTTTATGATAGCCCAGATTAGACTTTAATTCATTATTTACCATTAAAATCTCTTAATCTGGTACAACATGTTTTATATCGGAGCAAATGGGTACTTCAACAAGCTTATCGAGTGAAAATATCATGCAGCATTCCATTTATCAAGAATCTTACTTGTAATTTAGGGATACTTGGTAATGAGGTTTAGGGGTTGATGGGAGAGTAAGTTCTGATAGTTATTTTAAAATGTATGAAAGTAAAAATAAATCATAGATCGTATGAATATTTTGTAGTTTAGAAATTTTATGCTGATTATATAGCTAGTTAGAAGCTTTTCTCCACCTCATGAAAATTTCACCAATAAAAGCTTTCGCCGCTGTAAATATAATGCACCTTTGGTAAAAATGTTTTCTGTATATTATATGATGAAAATATTAAAATATGCAAATTTAAGTAATTTAAAACTATTTCGCTGCATGTTTTGAAAGAGTTATCGCTATGTTTCCAAAAGTAAATACATAGTAGTATCAAAGAACCCACCCTACCTACTAGATTTACTACATCTATAACCTTTGAATGAGAATTAAAGATATTCCATTATTCCCTTAGAATTAAAAATGTTATTTTAATATATTGTGAATGAGTTTATGTTTAGTTAATTTGTATCTATTCTACGTGTTAAATACAACTGCAACTGTATGATTTTTATAAATAGTTTCAACAAAATCTAGTCCATTAAACATCAAGTCATTAGCATTGTACTTTTAAAATATAGAGTCAGATTATAGACTAAGAATAGCCTCTTTTAAAAGATAATTTTTATCGCTTTCCCATTTCAACACAATTATAAAAATAAACCTTAGTTCAAATATGATCCTCTATTCATCTTTTAAAATAAGTCTACTTTCGAAGACATCACTGTTAATACCCAAAGTCTTGAATATCTCCATTGCATTTCTTAAATTTAAATTTTCTTGAGTAATTACTTCTAAAGAATCGTTCTTTGATTTGATATTTTGGCATGAAGTTTTCCTTCAATCTTCTCTTTTCTTCCTTGGCGTCGATTCAATACAGAAAGCTAAAACTTCTTCCGTGTTTTTCAAAACAATGCTATTTTCTCATTCCTTTGGGATTCACTGATCTAACGTGAAGTAGAAGCTATAACGCAGGTCTTTTGATCCTTTTAAGAGACGGTTCCTCTTAAATCGATATCTTCCTCTTGGTTTCATTTTTCGATTCAGAAGAAGACATTTCTTTTGAAAAATACGAGGAAGTAATGGACATAGGGGTGTGATGATTATGGATGATTATCTTTTATATGATAACAACAACAACATATTTTTAAATAAAACATTAGATTACTAAGAGTATAAATATGATTTTAAATGAATTCAAGAACTGGTTATTTTAATTTTTGTCAGGTAATGTTCCTATAAGAACCTCCTTTAGAGAATTCCTTTTTTTCAGAGATATGATTGAACTTATAATTATTAGGTTACCTAATACCTAATAATATAGTCGGGATTCTTTGACTTAAAGGGATGACAAGGGTGCTCAATAAAATCACTAAGCAAATATGTAACAAAATTATTAAATTAATATGAAACAGCAGATAGAGAGACAGCAGCCTGAAAAACACTTTATTTAAACCAAAATCTGCTCTGAGTTTAGTTGTTATGAACTTGACGTTGAGTCGGCGTCACGGCGGGCCCCTTCAAATCTCGGGCCCCGGGGATTGTCCCCGGCTGCCCCCCCCTCTCAGTGGGCCTGCGCATAGCACAACATTTGCTCCCCATTCTTCTTTCACTTTTGCTCATTTTTTTCAACTCCCTGTTTCTTTTCGAACCAAAGGGAGTTGAAAAAAATGAGCAAAAGTGAAAGAAGAATGGGGAGCAAATGTTGTGCTATGCGCAGGCCCACTGAGAGGGGGGGGGCAGCCGGGGACAATCCCCGGGGCCCGAGATTATGACTGCGTCCGACTTTACGCATACCCAATCTATACAGCCGATCTGATATTCTGTAACAAACTTTATTTGTCTGAACTTAAACTTGAAATAAGTTTACCAAACTCTACTTATCACAGTTAAGTTTCAGCTTTAGTTTAAACTCCTTCAAACTAACCTTCATTTCCAGTTCTACTTCCAAATACCTCTAACGCTAAATCCGTCGCCCACAAAACCGCCCGACACCGCTTCAAATCCAAACCACCAACAGCATAACCCTGCAGCAAAACCACTGGTCACTACATGCCCTGCCGGCCACCGCTGCAATCCCCCTACACATCCAAGTCCGGCCCTCGTATTAGCGGCACTGCAAATAATCCCTATCCGGCGAGTTACTTAAGTCTGTACCCCTAAGTACCCGGGCACATTGTGAGGGCCAAACACGATAGGGGATTTCCCAGATGCAAGGGCTTAAGGGTTATTAGTCCCCCCGGGTCCGAAAGGGCGCTTTTAATAGGCCTCGGTCCAATCTGGTCAATTTTAATGCGCATTCTCTCTAATTCCAGTTCCTGTGTATGTGCGGTGTTGGTCTTTTGTTAGTCGGAAGTTCCACCTTTTGTTTGCGAGTTTTAAAGTTGGATTTGTTCAGGGGAGTACCGGCGGGTTTTAGTGTTGTGGAGAGGTGGAGATTGGAGTGGCTGGCTGTTTGTATTGGATTGGGAGGATTTGAAGTGGTGTTTCTGTTAAGTAAGCGAGTAAGCGAAGTGAGAGTTGGGTGATAGCGAATGTGTATGCGAGCTTTACTTTTGTGTTCGTTTGTTTGTATGAACAATATTTGTTGATTCAAATTGTGTGTAGTAATTTTTAGAATTTAGTAGGGACCACTAAAATGTAACGAATAAAAAGTGCGATTAAACACTATTTACTTTTAATTTTATATATACCTATTCAATGAAAGTAATCAAATGATATTATAAAAAGCTATAACGCATACTTTTAATAAAAGATCTATCGTAAGTATGACATACATATAAGTTTAATAGTCTCCTTCTTATCTCCTACTGGTCAGATCAAATAAACCGTAGACTTTTAGCAGATCAACTAACAATTACGTAAGTTTAATAGTTTACATATTTAATTAACAATTTTAATACCCCTTTTATAGGTATGATGTAGCTTTTCTTATATTTACTCATAAAATAATGTATCCATATTTATCCTCTTCCATATCTTATCAATACAAATAAATAAAACCTTTTAAAATGCCAACAATAAATAGATTAATTTAAGATTGACTGGTTTCTACAGTTGAAATAATCTCAAGTGATAATTCAATTATGTAAAATATAATTTCTGAATTAAAAATTGAAATTTCTTCTCAAACGCTTAAACTACCTAAATTAAAGCCACGCTTTTAAACACATCATTTCCCTACATTAGCATAAAACATCCGAGCCATAATTGCTTTCATAATTGAACACCACCTAAAACCGAACCTCAATATTTACACTACGAAAAACTTCATTACATGCACCTTCTCCACACCAATTACACAGCACACCCATTAAACCCTGCTTTAAAAGTCCATTAAAGCCCTTAAGAGCACACTTCGTCAATGGTTTCAGCCCCTTCCGGTCAGGTGGGCGCAAAAACGAGCCCTATCGTCGGATCGGTCCTTGTACTAACGAGCTGGCGACACGCTTTGTGTCGAGGTGTCACCCCGAGTGTTTACGGACGCCCTAATCGCACGACACCAGAATAGGCAAATAAGTGACGCTTCAGATAGTGGTGGGATTGTGACGAGGCGAGTGAGGTTAGCGGGATGAGCTCTGTTGTCCTTTGTGGTTTAGACAGGTCAGGGTTTATGTTCGACAAGGAATAGGTAGCTTATGATAGGGTTAGGGATATGATTTTTTTGAGGTATCTGTGATTATATTTCATTATTATGCTTTATTTCATATATTCTAAGTTAGCTTATGAAGGTACGTATATGGATGAATTAAACGTATGAAACATCAAAAGACGATTATTAAGATGTTTATATTGTTCTTAATCTTGATTTGCGTTTTTTTTTAGCAGTGGGAATCCAGTAGTTTACGTCGTGAAATCTTTAAATTGAAGTCTTTGATGTGTCTGTACTGTATATTTTTAGTTAGATGTTTCATTTTCCCAATAAATTATCCACAATGTTATAGAATTTTCTTTAAAAGAATAATAACTGCGAATAAGTTGGGTAATAATCCTTCTTAGTAAAAAAGAAATATAAAATATTGCTTTTAAGAGTTAAAAAGATGGTTTTGTTAGATTAAGATTTAAAAGTACTCTTTCAGTGAGATTTACTAAGTTTTTATTCAAAATATTTTGAATCACCTTTCAGAAGAAGAATTTATCCTTTCTTGAGCAACTTCCATAATTTATATTGGTGTCTCTAGATTTCATCTCCCAAACAGTTATATCAGTCATCCCAAATAGTCATACCTTGACCTTATTATCCTCACTAATTAAAACTGATTCAATGGCTGTAAAGATATCCTAAATTTAAATAAATTGTAAAAATATATCCAGATATTTTTATAAAAACCCTTTATTTTCCCTCAAAATTTTGTTACCATAAACTGAGAAAACTTAATACCAAAACTCACTACATATCACCTCAGAGGAGAAAACCGTAAAGAAAAACTTCACAAGCTCCCACCTGGATAAATGAAAAGCCAACAGCCTCTAAAACCTCTCCACCCTTCATTTACCCCCTGCCAAAAGAAACTCCAAGTTATTAACTCCGTCCAGAACCCGTAATTTCTCCTCAGAAAAAGAAACTCCCGCGATTCCCCAACTATCGGATATCCTTCAACCCCTCCCTTCCAATAGAATTCCCCAACCTTCATATCCCGCCCTAGCCTCCGCATTTCCTAAACATATCACCCTTTCAAAAACGCCGAGTTTCGCTATATGAATACGCCATATTTACGACCCGTGCTTCGACCTACGCAGTAAAAAACGCATTCGGCCCCACTAGCAGCTGAGACCGTTTAATACCGGGCTCGTAATTTCCATTTCTCCAACTTCTGCAACTCGAATTTTTCGTCCTGACACACGTGAGGCCACCTTCTTCTCTCCTGCTGGATGTAACGTTTCCCGAAGTTGGAAGTTATTGAATCGACATCTCGACATTTTGTTCTGTCTTGTGTCGGTTCTTATTTCCGGGAGTTGGGATAGTTTTTGAGGGGGTGTTTTCTTTTATTCGGGACGTTTCACAGCTGAGCTGCTACTTGGGCTGTTTGCCTGATGAATACCGGGGTGAAAAGTTTCTTTCTCGTACCCTGTCACTTTTTTCTCTCTTGCAACTTTCGCTTTGATAAGGAGTGACCTTCCCCATCCATTATTTTGTGTGTCGAACTTTAGATCGATGTTATCAGGGATTGGTTTTAGTCTGCCTGTAACCCAAAAGTTTTGAAAATTAGAGTATGGTGTAAATCAAAGCAAGGGATGATAGACAAGAAAAAGAATGTTTTAGTAAGTTCATAAAGTTCTATCCATTCTTCTTGGTCTAACTTTAGATCGATGTCATCCGGGATTAGTTTGTCTGCCTGTAACCCAAAGTTTTGTGCATCAGAGCATGGTGTGAATCAAGGCAAGGGAAGATAGGTAGGAAAAATAATGTTTTAGTTAGTGTAAAAAGTTATCACATAATTGCTTTCAATAAACAAGAGAAGTGAAAGGATAAATCTAAAATTTATGGCGTTTCTACTTACGGAATTCAAAGAAAACTCCTGAGAAAATAATGAAACCAAAGCATGTTTTTGCTATTAAAATTAAAATATTACCTCACTGATTTGCTTCAAGGAAGTTTTTGTATCGTAAAGTCTCTTTTCTTAGTGGTATTTACCCCGAAAACCTTGAAGAAACCGAAACTGGATGGGTACTTGGATATTTTATATTTTAAAGAATGATTAAAATAATTTAATGACAATTTTAATTGATTTTATTAATATTATTAATGCATGGTTATTGTTTTTATCTTAAAACTAATCACTTAAAACATTGATTTTACAAAGATGATTAGAATAATATAGTGCATGTGAGTAAGGGTTAAGTTTTGACTTTTAATAAATATTTTAATGCTAAATGTATAGAAATAAAAATAGTATACCTTTAAGAATCTTAAAAGTTGAATTCTACTAATTGGGTTTCAATCAAATTATTTTTATTATTTTTCAACTTTATTTATTTACCTTCAAACTTATAAAACTTAAAAGTATTTTACAATTTGCTTTTCAAACTCTTTAGTTTCAAAAGGCTTAAGAATATTCATCCGTTACTTAACAAGCAAATTTTCGTATACAGAACTTAAAATATTAAGCCTCATTAATCTCTCAGTATTTTCGAAGAAATAATTTAATTTACCTATACTTGAAAACAATAAGCATCTTTTGTTTAAATAAATCCCATGAACATTTCTCTTATTTTATGCTTATCTGATGAACCACGTCAAGCATTATATCTTAACAAATTACCGTCAAACTTAACCATTCTGCATTGTCCCCTCCGAATTCTTATTCTCAAACTATTTTCGATCCATATTAAAGTTCCGATTAATAAGAACACGCCTTTGTCCGTCATAAAAGCCCTCAAAACTTTTACGACGACCGTCGCCTTTAGTCGTTCACGGTCCATTCCACCGACATCTACATTCGATTAATAAACATTTCATCGATATCTTTTTTATGTGAGGAAGAATCTACCGTCCCAAGAACGTCTTCCAAGGGGATGGTGGGGGGAAAGACAACATCTTTTATGACAACTCAACGACAGGCCGAAGAGTTTTATGACCACTTCTAAAAGTCAACAGATCACCTCACTTTTCATGACAGGAAGCCGCTCCAAAAAGAAGGAGAAAGTTCTGACATACTTTCGGCAGGTGCTATACTTTTATGCTTGGCTTTCATCAACACGGGAATGTTTGTTTTCAACAAACATTCAAACTTGGAAAATGTCTGCTTCAATCTTCCCTTTTTTTATATCTGACATCAAGCGGGGATAAAACACCTTCTTTTTGGATTAAAATAACTTTAACGTTTTGTTGTTAAATGTGATGGTATCTATATGGAAGTCACATCGAAATTGTTGTAGTGAATTTGTGTAAAACCGGCATGGTACTAAATATTAAAGTCATGTTAATTTTAATATACAAATATTTCATCAAATTGTGTTTGTAGATAACTACTTAATAATAAAACAATATTCGAGTGGAAGTATTTTAAGAAGGAATTATTTTAAATAGGACAATCGATATCATAGTATTATAAATAAAAATTTTAAAACGGAATAGGGTTTATGCAGTATCTTAAGGTCTGTGTTATAAGATTTGCACAACATACACTGAAACCAACTATTTCATATTTCATCCAGTGACTAAAAAATTTTCAGAGGATTCCTAAACATATTTATTTTATTTTAGTAGCTAGGTGTACATTAAGCACTAGCCTATATGAATCTTGAAGATATGATTTATATTGTCTCTTTTCTAAGAGAAATTCTTCATATTATCTCATACATCATAATTAAATTACGTTGATTCTAAAACGCTAAACATAGGCTAAATTAGAGGTTCGTTACGTTCATACTTTAGATTTAGAGGAACTATTTCCACCTGCATCGTAATCAAAGTTTCAAAGGTGAAGTCTAAATTCAGGAAGGAAAGTCTTGAAAGTTTGAAGCACAGGGTCAAAGTAGTTTTGATATGTTCGTGCTGGCTACGCTATTACAACATAATAACTTGTTATAACATTTATGTTTGACAGGTACTCCTATTTGCATTCGTTACACAAGCGTTAGAAAAATATCAAATCATAAGTTTTGTTTCATAATTATAATATATTATGCATCTAGGTTCACTTATCTCTAAATATTCTAAAATGGGATAATGTTTCTTACTAGACATGTAGATTTAAGGGTAATGGAAAAGTAATTTTTTCAAACATCTCATACATTTAGCTTTTATTAAAGGAATAATTAAATTATATTATAAGATATAAGAAGATAATAATATAAATATTTACATTTGCTTAATCTTGCATTCTTTAATTCTAAACTCCATTTAAAAATAGGCTATATATATATAAAATATTTATTGGTTGTGTATAAATAAATAAACAAAATCATTTTATTCAATAGGTACTTAATTCTATTTTAAAATGTTACTTCTGCAATGAATTTTCCCAGTATAAATTTGTATCTTTGAGGTGTGAGTAGTTTGAAGATTAACTTTGAATTCAATAAACATCACAGTCATCAAATTATTCATCACAAAGCTCAAATAATAGAATGATTTTTAACAGGAATACACTTATCTCATGGGTGATTGAATTGTTGTCTCTTTCCCTCTTTGTATTTTGTTTTGTCATGGTCAACTTATTTCTGTAACTAATTTATTCTTCTAAATATTGATATTTTTTAAACTTCTTTTGTAATTAACTTTCAAATATGATGTTTTAATCATTAACATAAGTGAACAGAAAAGAAAGATAGACACAAAGATAATAAAAATTCAAGAAAGCAGTAGACCACATAATGTATTTTTAGGTCAGTGGTAGAAACTCTATTACGTTTCTCTCAAATCCTTAATAAGTTATAGTTTTTATTTAAAAAAAAAAAATTGTAATAAACACATATCTAAGAAAATATTTCAGTGTTTTCATAAAAATTGGTAACTTATACAAAATGAAG
Organism: Tetragnatha montana; assembly: GCA_963680715.1. Classification (NCBI taxonomy): domain Eukaryota; kingdom Metazoa; phylum Arthropoda; class Arachnida; order Araneae; family Tetragnathidae; genus Tetragnatha; species Tetragnatha montana. The sequence goes on from OY796675.1 coordinate 41,307,804, forward strand.
AATTATTTATTATTTTTTCTAACAGATTATATTATTAAATATTTTCAATACTTCAGCAAATAATATTACCCACTAATTTACAACTTATTCTTTATATAAAGACAAATCTTTTCTTACAATACATAGAAAACCTAGACAAAGCACTGTGCTAAAATATTTCCATAGGTAGAAACTACTTTAGTCATCAAGAATACTTTCATTTCTCCTCAAAAATGCCTGTATATAGAAACTCCCGAATCTTTTGCCTAGTATGGTAAAAAAACCTCAACCAACTACGATCGCTATATAATTGTGGTGACCATTTAATTGCTACCGCTTGTGATCGATGTGCGTTGGTCCGATTTCTTTTTAGCTTATGGTGAAAGAACCAACCCAAAGCTTCGAGTTCTTTATCTGAGGCCACGATGCTGGGATCATCAGATCATGTGGTGAATAGGGGAGAAAAATAATGTTTGGAGGAGAAAGTTTGAAGAAAAATAAGTGCAGCGTCAGGGATTCTGTTGGCCCTTAATGAGCAATTCATGGAATATCCAGGACTAATTGCTCTTCTTAATGTGATGTGTAGAATACGAATGTTTTGACAGGAATATTTTATTTTGATAGGTTATATTAATTCTCTTTTTATCTGATACTTGAATGTTGGCAGTACAATTCTCTAGATGCTTTCGGATAAAGCAAATTCATTGTAGAACTCATCAGCAGTAGAAATAGACAGAGTTCACAGAAGCAGTCCTTCTCACCCTCAGGACGTGAGTGCAAAACCTATAAAAAGGTTCAATTTGTAAAGAATTCTGATCCATGCATTTTTGTTCTGGCCTGAAGCATTAATTTCAATATCTTTGCAAGAGAGTACGCCTTGAAAATAAATGTGTAACAAGGACTACTTTTATAAAAAGAAAGCACGGGAAGTTTTTGAAAGACGCTTATAATTTTCTTGCGTATAGTATGTGAACAAACAGGGTAATATATGTTTTTAAAATGTTAGTTTTGTAAACAAAGCTGACCTTTTGATTATATTTGATATGTTTTATTCAAAACTATAAAATTTATTCTTCAACATTTTAGTATAAAATAGTTATAAAAGTTTTGCTGATTGAATCAGAAAAATTTGAGAAATATTTATTTACGTGTCTGGATAGATTTGTTTTGAAACTTCATTATTGTTTATTTTTATAGGTAAAGTAACAATTTATCTATTTAATTTAAACTTTCTATAACACCTTTGATATCGGTTGTGTATGAGCTTGAGCATTTTGAAGGAAATATATTTATGCATGAAACGTATACCTCCTTGTTTAAGTTTAAGTAATAGTTTGAGTAAGGTGTGGAAGGGCTTTATACGAACTCCCTTGTATAGCTAGCTATATTTACTGATTATTTCTATTACATAAACTGATGTTGTAACGATATATATTGTTTTGTTGATATTGTTATTGATTGATATTGTTTAACAACATGACGATCAATACCGTCCTGTTGTTAAACAATATCGGATTATATCCTATACACTAGTACTTACTATAGATTTTTTTATTTCATATATGATGTATTTTTTCATCAAGTATAACAAGTAAGTTTAACTTTGGAAGAGTTTTCTCATTACATATTAACAACATTCTAAGATTTAATTCAGAATACTTCACCTCTTTTGCATAAAAAAAATCATATACTCACTGACCCTGAGTTAAAATTTTTCGATTATTCGAATTAGAAATTTCTATTTTTATCTCCAAGAACGTTTTTTCCCTTACTCCCATCAAATAAATAAAAAAAAATCGTCTGATAAAGAATACAACACATTCCCGACATAACTCACAAACATCCCCCCCCCCATAAAAAAAAACGCTCAACAGCTTCCCGCACCAACACTAACCCCACCTCATCCAAAGCGATTCCTCCAAATCCCCCTCAACCATCTCCGATACCTCTGTGCGAAACCTTAAAAATTAAAAGCGTGATTTATGGAGCGCCCGGGGCAGCCGGATGAAAAAGGAGAACGACAGTCATTTAGGGCTTAAGATAAAGCAGGGGCTCCGGAGAACTGGATCAAGGTCATAATGGGACCGGAATTTATGGTCCGGCTATCCCCCGGATTCTTCTCTGCACCTCCAGATTGATATCTGGGAAGTTTTTATACCTGGGGTTTAGAAGGTTTTTTTACTTTCTTTTTTTTTTGTCGGAGGAAGAGAAGTTAAGTGATAGGCTGGAGGGTGATCAGTCATCATCGTGTTTCGAATGGGGTGTGGGTGTGATGAGAATTAGCGTTTGAGGATTTGTGGAGGTGTCAGGATGTTGGAGACACTGTGCAAGTTATGAAAATAGTTGATACGTCATTTTTGGTGTGTTTTGTTAAGTTTGGTTGTTATTAGTTAAAAGGGGTATGAATCGACTTATGTAGAATGAAAAGTTTTAGAAATTATTGAATTTTTAATGTTTTTGTGTACGTTTTGCATATGGTTTAGGGATAATTACTTTGATTAATTAAATTTAATATCCTGGTTACTTTGTGTCAAAAGATTTTACACTTCAGAAGCTTTCTGCAAATATTTGTAAGATTGAAAAGTTGTGTTAGTAATATTTTAGTTACCAAATAGATATTGGGAAGCTTTGACTCACTTCTCACAAAAATAATTTTCGAACTTTTTTGTAGATGAGATTGTTCTCTATAAATAAATGGGTTCTACTATGTTTCCGTTCAATAATTTTTAGGAAAGAATTTATTGAATGAAAATGAGCGAAATTACGTTAGTAAATACAAATTTAGAGTAAATGTTGAAAACCTTCGGCTGTAACTACTAGGGCTTTGTTACCTAAAATTAAATGATGGAAAACATTTTGTATGGGTAGTAGAATTCAGTAGAATTAGAATTTTTGTACTTAGAGCTTTTAAATTAGAATTATTTTTGGAATTACAATTAATATCTATTGCATGTTTTCTATTAACTGAGCTTACTATATTACTCCACCCACGTGTTTTTAATAAATAATGGATCCTGTTTATGCAATTATGGAAATATTATCCCCGGTTTGTTTTAAAACTGAATTTATCTCCAATGTTAGGCAATTAACTCCAAAGGCTAGATAATTTTAAACATTATTTTTTGAGATATTTCATTTTATGACTCATACTTTTTAATTAAACTTCTTCCATTTTTGTTTGTAATCAATTAATTCTATTATCTAATTTGCTCAAACAGGTGAATGCATATTTTAAAAAGGCTGTTATATAAATAATAAGGATTCTGAAATTATTACTACAGTAAAAATAGTTATGCATTATTGATTCCGTTATATTCTTCGAAAAGTAAATAAAATACTAACTCTGCTTTTTCGTTGAGATGATTCCTATTTAGGAAATGAAATATTTCATCAGCTGAATGATTCAACGAATTTTCATTGTTTTAAACAAAGTTGTAGTTCTAGAGAGAAAAAAAAATCCTCTAACTTCTTATTTATTTTTTCAACTAAGTGAATGGATTTTCTTCAAACAAAACACAACAGCTCTCAACCGGTAACAAAAAATACCACACTCACAAACAAACGAAATCCACACAGAAAAAAAAAACAATAGACGGAACAACAGGAAAAATCCAAGTCACCGCCTCTACACATAAACCCGACCACTAGAAAAATTTCCTCAAAAAGATCTCTCAATCGCAATTCTCAAGAAACAGAAGAGCGAGAAAATCGTGCCATCTCCGACGTCCGCTCTTAAAATACGTGATTAAAGGCAATTTCTGGACGCCTCTCAATTCGAGTATTCAGTCGTCATTAGGGAGGGAAAGGCATACGCAATTAAAAGCAGCGCCAAATATTGGCTAATTAGCCACTTGGCGTAGAGCGAGCGTTAATTAATTACCGGCCGAGAGACGGCGTTTTATGTTTAACGTTTTTTGCCGCTTTTTTCTGCCGCGTCACACTTCAAACCGAAACACGTGGTGCCGATGACGATGGAGAGCGCTTGGATGAATCGATATAGCGCGTCCGCTCGGATCGAAATCGTTCGCGTTTTCCTTTTGTTCGAAGGTGCGTTCTTTGTTGTTTGTTGTCGTTGTTAATGAGGGCATTGATTGGGTATTTATTGCCTTTGGCTGTCGGGGGAAGAGGTGGATGGATTTCTTTACGACGAGGAGTGGATTTTGTGGAATTAAGTCTTTTATTTAACAGCTGTCTTTTTAAAATTTCGATAGGAATAGAAGAATCAAGATTGTTATTAAATGATATTCTTCATGAATTGGAGATAATTGATCTCCATTTCATGAAGTATAATGTCATGAAATATGAAAAGTGTGTTTACCATACATTTTCCACAGCAGTTTTACAAAGTAATGAGAAATCACTAAAAATCATGATGAATAAAAGATGTCTAATAAATATATCAATGTAAATAAATATATATAATATTCATTAAAATATTAAGTTAAATTAAAAGGTAATGAACCTCTTGCATGCTAAAATATCTTATTTTAAAATTATTCTAGTAACAGTAGGCCTTAAATGCAAAATCATGTCACCAACATTTTTTGTTCAAATCCTACTCATTTTCTCCTATTTACCTTATAAAAAGCTACTTTTGTGAAAACTACTGAAGAAAATTAATAATATGGTATTAAATTAATAAGATTACATTAAGGATAAAAGAACTAAAATACTACTGTTTACTTTTTCTATTTAAAATGGATTCGGTTTTAAGAATACAACTTGAAGTTAACAGTTACAGAGCAGCTTGTCTTTATCTAAAATATTTGGTTTTACGGGTTTATAATTTTTTTCAAGCATTTCAAATGGGTTATAAATTATACAGTTCTGGGTCATTTTAGTCTTCAACTTACCATATATATCTTCCCATGTCAAGCTGTGAGCAATATATTCTCACGAATACCTATTTTTCTTTGAAATTGCTCCTGTATTATTTCAAAGAAAAATAAGCTTAAACTTCATGAAAAAATGAGAACTCGCTATGTAATGATAACCTTTCTCTTGGAAGCACTACTTAAACTAGCAGTAACAAATTAAATAATGCAACAAACACCTTAAGTACAATAACAACAATAGTAGGTGTAACACTGAACAGTTTTAAAATGAAATTTGAAACACGAGAGAAAAATATTCGCAACAATGAATTCTTCATTTGAGAATGGGCAATTCCCGCATCTTTTGAAAACAGAAAAATGCATTTTTCCAACATAAAAAATGGTTTTAAACTCAAAAATCGACACGAAAAGTTAAAAAAAAAATTCGTGTATTCAATATTTCATAATAAAAAAAGCACTTTGCTTAAATGGTTTAGGATTAAAGGACGTCAGATCTGTTTCGGGCCTACTTTAAAGTAAAAGTCAACAATGGCTTTGAATCCTAAACCATTGTTTAAACCAATATTTTGGATTGAATGAGGTCACATGCTGTTTTTCGCGCCCTTTTTAAAAGCCAAACTTTGCAATTAAATTAAAAAATAATTAAGCATCGCAAGAAAATTTTGTGCTCGAAAATTCCTCTCTTGGATATCTCTATCGAATAAAAAAAAATGTCCAATAACTGACGTTTTGACCATTGTTGCCTATAAAAACAAACATCAGAAATTTATTTCTCTGTCATCGTCGTTAATTCCTTTTTAATATTAATTAGAAAATTTAATTAATGAAGATGACGTTTAATTTACTTCTGCTTGCTTTCAAGACATCTTAAGCTGCTTGTAGAAAGTTGTTACAGTGAATTTTTTTCTTGTGTGAAACTTATTTTTCTTTGATATTAACAGAGACTGTTTTAAAGAAAAGTAATAACTCACACACATTTTTCAGAATATGTAACTGATAGCTCGTCATAAGTTGGGGAGCTGGTGAATAAAATAAATAATAATTTACATTTTGTAATTTTTTTTATAAATTTGCCGTAATTGAAGCAACACATTCTTCACTTATAATTTTATCTCAGCATATAAGAATAGATTATATAGTAGGTACTCTGCGTGTCTTAAAATTAGTTTCATTTTCGCTTCTCAAACAAACCATACCATTCGAACTCAAAGCCTGAATGACATCACCTAACCTAAGGAACTCATCCTCCATACGAATAATTCCGACACTTGCGCCACATCAAACTGTAACTCTCGTAAAACGCTTACTGTGGCTTCCCTCCTCCTCTCAGCGCATGCAATCCTTTCGAGACCGAAATAATTCGCGAATCAGCCTTGTGAATACGGGACGACAGATTAGCCGGCCGCTTTGACAAACAAGGGGAAAACTGCTCATTAAATTCAGATAATAATAAGTCAAAGGAGATCGGCGGACGCATCTGGCCGGATTCGACTGATTAGGGAGGGGCATTAGGGTCCGGCACCGGCCGGATTTGTTGGCGTTTGAAGGCGGTTTGTTCGCGTTTTCCCGAAGGGGGTCGCTTGGAAGACGCTGACCTGGCGAGTCTTGGGAGTTGATTCGATTTTGGAAGAATCCGATTTGGGCAGTTTTGTGCCGAGAAGGAAGGGGGGGGGGTGTTTTGATGGCTCGAATATTTTGTGGGGAATGTGTGCATAGAGCTGAAACAGAATATTCTGTGGTAAAGGAGAACAAGTTATTTATAGTATACAGTTTTATTATGGGTCAATTTTTTAGAAGAGTTTTTTACATTTTCTATGCTCAATAATATTTAACATGGTATGAGTTTGTGACTCCTTGGTGGCTAATATGTACACTTCTTAACTTTTTTTTCTGTTTAATCCCCTTTAATTTTCTTCTCTTTTGCATATTTTCTGATATAAAATGTATTTCTATTTGTATAATATAAGTGAAACATTTGTGTCTTTTAACTTAAACATTTAAGAAGTAAATTTTTTAAAAGACCTTGAAATAAACTCTGATTGACTAAGACTTAATATTTTTAAAGGAAAGGAGTACTGCTACCTAAATTACCTATTAGTTTTAAATGGGCAAACTTTGTTCTTTTTGTCTTCGAATTGTACGGCACTTCTTATTTCTAGAGTTTCTATTTATAAAGGGGACATAAAAATAAATTACAACCATGGCAAAAAGTTTGTCGAATTTCGGTGTATGCTGCAAATTACATAGTACCAAAATGATACTTATGTGATAAAGTACGCTGTATTTGAAAGTAGCATGCAAATAAAATCGGTAAGAAAAGTTATCTCTACAAAAAGAAAATCCCCAAGAAGCTTAAAGATAAATCTTTGTACACAAAAATGTAACCCAAGGAAATGTATTTTTGCCGTGAAGTTGAAATGTATTAAATTCAGACGTTATGATTCACATATGGCAACATATGGATTCCCAAATATGCACATATCATTTCTGACTTGGTATATTTTTTATTTAGAACCGTACCCAGAAAGTTGCTTATCTATTACTAGTCTCTAGCATAACCGGTACCATGTTATTATGGCATTCTTCTGTTCCTCGGTAATACATTTTAAATCAAACGAAATTAGGGGTTATTATATTCTAATATTTCAAGAGCACTCTAAAGAGTGTGCAAATAAGAATATTTTTGCAAAAAATATAATAAAGCAAAAGGTTTTTGTTTAGTCTGATAACTTTTCAAAATACTTCTGCAAATTATAAGAACCCTTCTCGTTATGAGAATCAATTTTCCTATAGAGGCTTGAGGAGTATTCTGAACAAACTTTCCTGTCTAGACAAGTTTTGAATTTTCTTCCCCGTCTACCTCAGAAAAAAACCTCGGGTTCATTTGACTTAAACAAAACCGAACCTTATCCAAACGGGTATGCTCAATAATTCCCCTCTGTTCACAAATCTCGGCCATTCCAAGACAACTGACCGTAAAATCGATTCGCGTCGTTGTATACCTTAAGAAGCGAAATCGATACTCCAAACGACTCATTGGAATGGCCGGAATCGATAAGCGTGCATTTTTCGAGCATCGATTCCGAATCTCTTTTTCGCAGCAGCGGGTTGTCCGAACCACCTGCTGAGGTTTGATTTCTGACACACTTAATCATACGCTGCTGCCTTGGGGGGGGGAGGGGCGTTCGGAGCGGCGAAAGTATTAATTGCTGGGGACGAGGCTTTTCATTAGTCACGCGATTGTTCGTGGGGATCTGGGCTCGAGGATGTGGTTTGTGGAGGGTGCTCGAGGTTGTCCCAGGTTTGTTATCCGGAAACATTGTTGGCATTTTGACTTTGCCGCTGTCATTCTAGTCGCGGTCCTTGGTAAGCGATGGAAGTTAGTGACAACAGGGGAAGGGACTTTTTGTTTGAACATGCTGATACGCGATTTGTTTTATTACTAGACTTTATACATACTTGAGATTTTGATAAAGTACTCCTTTTGAATTTGTTAAAGTGTTTTTTAAGGTTTATATTTCTGTAGAAAAAACATTGTTGAGTGATCACATAAAAAGTAAACACAACGTTTTGTACCACTGGTAAAAAATTATTTTATTTTTCTTAAAAAAATATTATTACCATGTTATAAAGAACTAAACTTTCTCTCATAATATTTTAAATTCTTACTATGGTGTAGTAGTATTTGAGAACCCATTTTTATAATAGTTTTTGGCTGTCAGAAGTATTTGAATAATTTGTTGTTTACATTTTGATATACTACATTAACTTAATTTTCAATTTTAACCACCTTCATTTTTTGTGTCATTTATATAAAATTTAGTGCTATTAAAAATTACATAGTTTTAAAGATTTTTGAATGAACATGTGTTCTCTTCTAATAAGTACACCTATTTATCATTAAAGTAAAAATAAATTTCAGCTAAGTATTATTTGCCTTTTTTGGGTTAGAATAATTGAAAATTACTAGGTATCGTCATTTTATGAAATGGTTTAGTTTATTTCTAATTTAATCGCATATATACATCAAATATTCTCAAAACACCCTCAAGGAAAATAATAATTGTCTGTAAAACTCATTTTATTACTCCAATACATTGTCAACATTGAAACCAACTTTACACCGAATCTTTCTGTAGAACTCCTTTTACTGCTTTAACACCCTATCCACAGTGAAACTAACTTCACATTGTCATTTCCTGTACAACTCCTTTTACTGCACTAACAATCTTAAGACAGTGAAACAATCTTTACACTGACACTTTTCTGTACAACTCCTTTTACTGCTTTAACACCTTATCGACAGTGAAAATAAGTTTACAACAACAATTTTTTTTTTTCGTTTATTACTCATCTAACACCTTTTAACGGTAAAAATTAACTTTTCAATGGAAATCTTCCGTAAAACTCTTTTTAAACTTTTTCAATCACACTGGCAGTAATACTATCAATACTACGGTAAAAGAAAAATACCCAATTTAAAACTTTTAAATGACTGACTTTAAAATAACTTATATTGTTTACTATTCTTCCTTTCCCTCACACATGAATTGTTTAAATTGAATGGTACAGTTCCTCCATAACATTAAATAAATCAATTAATCGTGTTCTAAGATTTTGCTTCCCACCCCTAGTGATTATTTCCTTTCCAAACACGGACAAGAACTTTAATAACACAGAACACTCTAAACTCGAGTCCTTTATTCCAAGTTCCACCCCTCGTCCGGCACTTCTTATCTGGGCCATTCCTAATGCGACATCTTCCCAAACTTCCCCCAAAACTTCCTCTCTCTATTGTCGCCTGTTTACCTGGCCGCGCGGGCTCGTAAATTAAGGGGGCATCTTTTCTTCCATCTTAATCACCTGATGCGCCCCCTTCCGGACTAATTGGGGGTAATGGAAATTTCAATAAAGGGGATTCCCTCCCCTACCCCCGCTCATTAGATGCGCACGTTGATGGCTAAAGTGGGGTGAGTCCATTCCTTCTTTTCCATTGTGCTCGTGGGACAGACAAAGGGGGTGGGTGGTTTCGGGTGGGGTTGGTTTGGATGGCAGGTAGGGTGGTCTCTGATGCGGGGTGACAAAGGGACGGGTGGGTTCGCGAATCGGTTTAGTCTTTTGAGCCGGTTTGGTTTTGACGGGTGAAGAATCGCGAGTAATGGGGCAGGTTGGAACGGTTTGTAAGGACGCGAAAAGGTGTGATGGTATTAATAAAGGGACAATCAACTCTTTGTGTTTAAATCATTGATAGTAATGGTTTCTGTTGTTTGACAAAATTAGAATATTCAATGGAGAAATCCGTTCTTACGTCTAACTAATTGATTTCTTGATGAATATGAAGGATGTTTTCGGATGATTCTTATAAGCTAGCTAAGATATTCAAGTGTTAAAAATAATACATTTCCTGTAATCCTATACCCTCTATATTTGTAGAATGTTTAACTATTGAAAAGTAATAGTATTGGTATAGTGTTATAATAATTTTCTTTAAGCAATTTTATATCAAAATAAAAAATTTGTAAATTGATGTTCAGAAAAAATATTTGGTAACCAAGTATAATAGTGGCATTTCGAATTTCTTTTGTGTATTTTGCACTTAAAATTTTAATGTTAAAATGTTAAGGAAACAATTCTAAAAAAATATAATAAGAAGTTTACGAATTTTCAAATATAATATCCTGATTTTAAGTATCTGTATAACTTCGGTGCCTTTTTAAAAAATATAACTTTATTTTATTTATGGTATATCATTAGTTAATCCAAAATTTAGTAATAAACACATAAAAGCTTTGGGGGAAATTTTATTTATCTCTAAATTTATTTATCTTAAGTTTTAAATGCCCTAAATATAAAAATCAAGCTGCTATTTTAAGTTTATAAATGAGGTTTTAAATCTACACCTTTATAGAAAGTAGAATGTTTTGTGGAAATACCGTTAAAAAGGTATATGCATACCTTAATACTTACTGTGGAATAAAAATTAAAACTTTTTGCTCTATTGATATTTAAAATTATTAAAATTTCAAAAGTACCACATTAAAGAATGTCCAAAAAACCTAGATTTCCCAAGAATAAAATACACATTAATAATTTAATACTACTAGTACTACTACTACTAAAGGGCCCCATACACGATCGCTCCGCTCCGCTACACTCCATGAAAACACGTGCTTTTTGGAGTGATTGACGTAACATGATGTGGAGTGACTGGAGTGACAGGAGTCCAAAATAGTCCGAAATCGCAATCCATCCATTCCAATTATTCCAAATGCGATCAGATCGAGAGTCACGTGGTTTGATTTTTGACATCATGCGTGTAATTCATGACGTGGCACCGTGTCATCGATGGATTTCTCCAATCATTCCAACCGGGTCCAATAGACGACATTAGTGTGACGTCACTTGCTTGTTTGGAAACGTTGATTCTATCCGTGATTGGTTCCGTGATTGGAAGTAAATCCGTACGGATCCGTACGGAACCAATCACGGATGGAATCAAGGTTTCCAAACAAGCAAGTGACGTAATGACTAATGTCGTCTATTAAACGATTTAAATTAATTATGAAAAATCTTCAAGAATATTACCTATGATTTAACTCCTCATAATTAAAACTTAAAATTTCCAATGCAAATCCCAAAATTTAAAATCCATTTGAAGTAGTGATACCCAAGGAGGTATCCCAGTCAGCACAGAGTGAATTGCGCCCAGGCTAGATCTCATGCTCAATTTTTATGCTACAAAACTTCCTTTTCGCAAGATTTTCTATCTGATATTGACTTTTTTGGTAATCATGGAAGGGTTCAAATGATCGCAAGCATCATGAAAAATTGTTTTGGATAGTAGTGACCAGATACCCCTTTAAAATCCCTCCATTGATTTTAATCGTTTTGTTACCAGAATTTTTTTTTTATTTTTTATTACTCAAAAGTATGTTTTTTTTTATAAATATAGTTGATCCAGAGGAATTTAACATTAAAACCTGGGGTATCGCAATAATAAAAAATTACTTTAAAGGAGAAAATAAAAATTTGCTTTTAAAGAAAAAAGAACGTATAATTTTCAAAAGTGTTGCATGAAGATATATTAACTAAATAATATATGTTTCTTTAAAAAAATTCAAACAATTAATGAATTATTAAACTATATTACTGAAAAATTAATGTTTTTTATAGACTATTAAATAAATGCAATAAATCTCATGAAATTTAAAAAAAGAAAAACAAAGTTTATTTTAAAATTTTCTTGTAAATTTCATGTGGCAGAAATTTAATTTTTTTATTTAAATTTTTTATTTATATTTAGAAATTAATTTAATATTGAACTAATCCGTTTTAACTTAACTTTGAAGTAAAATTTAAAGTTATTAAAACAAAAGTAAAAAAGAATATCTCGTGTTCAGTGGTTACATTTTAGCTGAACTTTCGAAAAATAATCCATATTTATCAAAACAAAAGCAATTTATTTGAAGTCCAAATGCCAAATGATAGTCTCGTTTTATTAATTAATGGAATTATTTTTATTTATTTTTCCTGAATAATTGCTTTTTAGGCAATTACTCATTTTACACCACCAATTATCCATTTTCATTATACTGCTTATTGAGGTGAAAAAGGCAAGAGAAAACACAAAATTTTAAAACATAAAAAAAATTTAAAATTTACCAATTTAGATGAATATTGCAGTCAATGATCCATTTGCATATGTGAATGTGGAAAAAAACTTGGAATTAAGAAATTGATTTCAGTAGAAATAAATCCTAAATGGAAATATAGTGGAAATTGTACCCATGTTTCCTTATTTGCTTTATAAAAACAGACTCAACTGTAGTTGTGTAAAAATTAATAAAAGATTAATCTAAAAGTAAAATGCATCATCTAGCTCTAGCATACCTAATTTTTATTTCATAAACCCCTTGCATCACTATAGCATGTTTTGAACAATACTAAAATAATTTCTCAGATAAATTAATTTTATCGGATTAAATTTATTTTAATCAGGCCACTGGAAAAAATTACTTCATAAAAAAATAATTTTTTGAAGTTATAAACAAAAGCTTTCATGATTTTCGAAATAAAAAAAAAATATCATTTAAATTCCACACTGGGAATCGAACCCAGGTATACTGTATGGTAGTCGAGAACGCTAACCACTGGGCCATGACATCTATTGGTTACCAAGACTACACTATTTTTCATTGTGTACAGGCTAATTTCGACTCCATTGAAGATAGAGATTTGCATGTGAATATCTTTCTTTTGCATTAAATTTGGCCGAATCTTCGTTCTAGGTTTCTTATTTTCTTTTCTTTTGGGCTTTTTAATTTTTTTAATTAAGAAAACAACCGCTGACACCCAAATTAAATCTACAGTTTTGCTCGAAAATAGTAATGGCGGCCAAACGAGCTTTGAATGGAATGGTGCGGAGTGGAGCGGAGCGGAGCGGAGCGGAGCGATGGTCTTATTACCGATTTTTCATCGCTCCGCTCCGCACCACTCCGTGCGGAGTGGAGCGGATCGACCGTGAATGGGGCCCTTAATAATAAATGAAACATCGTATGAAAATATATGAAAATTAAAACTACAAAATTATGTCTGTTTCATTTAATCTAAATGCATCATTTTTATAAAAATTAAAAACTAATTATTTTTTTATAACTTTTCAGGCAAAATGGCAAAATATTTTTTAAGTAATGAATCTTCATTGCCTTAAAAATACTGGTCAATTTATGTTTTTAAACTATTAGATTTTAACTGGAAATAGTTTTTATTAAGGAAGAAAAATCAATTATTTAATTATAATATATTTTAGGTTTGAGCAGTTTTTTTTTTAAACTAGAAAAAATTTAAATATTTCTGTTATAAAAAATTGCATCAGTACATTGTGCTAAAACACCCACTTGTTTAAGATATTAATATGTGTTTTATTTTTTTATGTTTATAAATACTTTGAGTGATTTTATAACACAAATAGCTTTGATAACTCTCGTATTTTTCCAATTTTCATAAAACTGCATTCTAATTAAAATGTTTCAAAATGACTTATGCCTACATGTCGTTTCCTTTTTTGTTGTTAAAAAAACTGAGAGTTACTCACTTGTCATATGAAAAATAAATTAAAGCAAACATAATGACAAAACCCATGAGTTTCTTTTTAAAGGGATAAAAGTTTTAGATACAACAGCGTATTTAAAGCAACAAAACTAAATAAAAAACGAGGATTTGCTTTTTTGACATACTTTCAAAATTTGTTATTAAAAATAAAGGTTTATTAAATACCCTTTCTACGTTTAAGTGATAGTGAGATACCTAATTTCGAATCGTACAGTCTTCAACCTTATTTAATACTGAAAGTTTTTTTTCTTATTTCTCATTTCTTATTTTTGAATTAATTTATTAAATCTGTAATTTTTGGAAACATTTTATAAACAATTCTTTAAAAAGACTAGTACTTTCATTGTGAACTACTTTTTACATAATGGAACGCATATAATTTATACTGTAGACATTTGTCGTCAATTTCAAAAATAGTTTATTGAAAACTGCGCTTTAGTCAAGACAAATGGGTATATGTATCATAAAGCGATATTTAAATGGAAAATCTTTAAACTTTTAACTAAAAATATTTAAATAGAAAAGGATATTTAAATTTCGATAAGCCAATATCAAAAATTGAAAATCAGTTTCTGTGATTGATAAATTAAAAAAAAACACTGGGTAAATCAACTACTAAATAATTTTGACCTTTTCTGCATTAGATACCCCATGAGTTTTCAATATTAAAGAGAAATCTCAATGTAACACTGTGTATATTTCTTATAACTTAAATAAAGCTTCTTTTTCAGATAACCTGGTGGAAGCTGAACCCGAGTTCGCCGAGTCAATTCAGAATGTGACCGTGGCCATAGGAAGAGACGCCCAGATGAGCTGCACGGTTGAAAACCTCGGAACATACAGAGTAAGTCATAAATGTAATATAGTTAGTTTTTTTTACTTTTTAATTACCTAAAATTCGAAATATTTTGCTTTGATTTTACATAACACTATTTGATAATATTTAGATAACAATATATAAGGGAAAGAGTAATAATATAAATTTATTGACCTATTAAATCAAGTTACAAAAAACAGAATGTTTTATATTTAGTAAAAGTATATTAAAAGTATCAAAGAAAATAAAAATTGGATGCATACTTTTATCCGACGTCGTGGGTAAAAGTACGCTGGACGCTAAAATTAACAGAAATAGAAATCAATTGTTTTACCGCCTTCCTAATTGGATAATCTCTCCTTTAGATCAACACCCCTTGTAATTCTAATGATGCAACTTTGTTAAGAAGGAAACATAACCTCTCATTGATATTTACTTTGACAGCTCCATTTGCTACTAAAAAAAGCAAGATTGTTTCGCAGAAAAATTTGATGCTAACACAAAGGAAAATACATTTCACCTGATAAAAAATACAAAAAGGATGAAAAAAATAATGAATTTTTAACAGATAGCTGGAAGCACACAAAATAATATTACCCTACTTGTATCCACTTGCACTGTTGCCAATAAGGGAAAAAACCGAAGGGTACTCTAACCTGAATGCGACTCTTACCCGCCTTTCCTCTAAGCATAATTTCAGAGACTCGTATATTGTATTTTCTGTGACGAAATTAAGGGGTAGTTCCTCTTCAAAATGTAATATCATAAACCTAGATGTTAGATGTCTTTTTTTAAAGCTTTCGTACTGAGGTGACATTAGTCTTCCTGACACAACTTCCAGAAATTACCTCGGCACTTCCGTTTTTGACAATCCATGCAGCAGAATTTCGAAAGGAAAAGTCAAAGCGTAAAACAATGCTCACCGAGGGTTGTTCGCTTCCTAAATACGTACGCGCAGGGAAGCGTCTCAAAATATTCACCCCGGCCACATTAAAATTTCAAAGTAGAAGCGGAACGCACACACGGCAGAAGGCAAGCGCCAAATGTGTAAAACATCCGAGCTTCAGGAAAAAGAGAAAGATCTCGAAATAATACCCATTTTCCCATTTTCTTTTCGGGCACATCCGGGCACAGTTTATGAGGGGGGAAGGGAAAACCCGCAAAAATTCAATTCCCCCCTGCAAAGGCCTGCTTAGATCATATCATAGATTCTTTCTTTGCTGCTCTTCTAAGAGCAAATAAATCTTATGTTTCCTCGTGGAAGAGCGGGTCTGTTTTAAAGTATCCTCTTACAATCCCTTTGCCTTCTTGCGGGACGAAAACTTTTGCGACTCTTGTCCTGGTGTCTTTGTTCGCGGCCACTCGATAGGGTATGCCGCTATTTCTTTTTTATACCGCGTCTCTTCTCTTACTCTCTTTCTTCTTTTTTTCTGCCGAGATTTGATTTGGTGTTTGCTCTCTGCTGTTCCTCCCGTGGGATATGTGCGCTGCTGGAGGGATTCACGTTGGTGGGTTTTCATTTCTGGATTGTGTTTCGGTGGTAAAACGGGGAAGCTCATGTTTTTGCAGGGCAGATACTTGGGGGGTTGAGGATCTCGGTTTTATTTGCATACGACCTCACAAGTTGACCTAAAAATATATTTCAAAGAGAGTTATGTGGTCTAAGTGAAGCTTTTTTATATAAATGGTTAAAACACGTTTTGAGGAGGACAGTTATTTTAAAGGAAATTAAGAAAATAATCTTTTAGGGAAAATTTTGACTCATTCTTTTATTAGTTAGGAGGAATGAAATTCCTACTTGGAAACAAATGAGGTAACCCTATTTGTAAACAATTTATTGGGAAAATATTTTTTGTTAGAAAAAATGCTTCAACTTTCGAATCATAACCAAAATATTATTTGTTTTCTAATTAATATTGATTTGTTGGTTGAGTGATAACCAGTTTTTTAAATACTTATTGCTTTTATAAACATCATTTAGCTTGTAAACAGATGTAGAGGAGATGAACGAGAGTGATAAAGTAGGGAAAAATTCGAAGTAATACCACCTTAAGACCCATAGCAAAGACAAAAAGGATTATTATAAAATCAATAGTATCTGATAAACATTATGAAATTACAAGTATATTTTCTAAACATCATGAATTAAAAGATATTTCAAAACTATCCCTCTCTAATAGAAGCCATCCTAGATTACGAGCTCATCCTAGTAAAGCTTAACAAAAACTCTGCCGATCCTGTTTGATTAGGAAAGTTCTCATAAGTTTACCTACCGTGTCAAGCGGTTTCAAATTAATTCCAAAGATGAAATATGTCGTCTAAAATTTCCCAACAACCAATTAAAATATACAGTTATACAGATGGCAACAATAAAAAATTTGAAAGACATTCAAGTATTTCAGTACTTTTGGTGATTTTCAATGGTATATAGATACCAGATTGTACAGGGGATTGATTCCAAAATAAGCTACGACTCACCCATGTGTGAATGTGTTTCAGGCGGCGTGGATCAAGGTGGAGACGAAGGCGATCCTGACGATCCACCACCACATCATCACGCGCAACTACCGCATCTCCCTGAGCCACAGCGACAACCGCCACTTTGTGCTGCAGATCCGCAACGTGCAGGCTGCGGACAAAGGAGGCTACATGTGCCAGGTCAACACAGTGCCCATGAAGAGCCAGGTCGGATACCTCGACGTGCTGGGTGAGTAATGAATGGTGAACATATAGAAATTTATTGCGGGGAATATATATGAACTTAATAAAAGGCTTTAAAGGATCCAAGATGAGTTTAAGGAAAAGAGAGGGCCTTAAAAAGGAGTTTTAACTCTTTTTAGGACATTGGTGTTATCTGGATGGACCATTTCTGAAATGAAGTTAAGGCTAGAAACCTTTGAACTGTCTTCTGTGTAGAATTTCGATGAATTATCATAGATACTTTTTGGGAGATCTGGGCACCTCCAAAAAATATTTGGAAATTTAAGAGAATTCACTCATTTTTGGCCTTTTTGGTACAGTAGACACTAATTGCAAAAATACTTAAAATTATATCCGGCAAAATATTAAGTATAAAAATTCCTGGATTCAGGGTCCCCTTCGGGCTCGGGCCGCTGTATAATATCCCACTACTATAATTCCATATTGTCTGGCCTGCACATGGCGTTCGATCCTATAGAGTTATTCGGTGGGTAATAATAAGTCTGTGTAAATAAAATTGCCGGTTCACTACTAGTCATTTCCCACTAGTCACTATGCATTTCTATTGCACTGCCATCCTCGTTGCTATGGTGACGAGCCGCCAATTTTATTTACACGGACTATAGTAATGGTGGATCAGAAATGGCTATGGATGCTAAGTGCGTGGGCAACAAGTGTTTAGATTTACAAACTGCAATTGGGATTATGGAAAAGAGAGGGAGAAGAGAAGAAAGAGAAAGATGGGGGTTCAAATTTCACTTTGTTGCATTTGAGAAATTACTCTACATGAATGGTCAAGTTCTACACTTCCAGATATGATGTGGAATATGTACTGTGACGTATTGGTAATGAATTCCTGTTGCATTTTATGAAATCTCACACAGATGAAAATTCATAAACCAACCTTTTTTTGATGAATAATAAGCTTATAATAAGCTTAGTTTTGTTTCGCTATTGTGATTGTTTATTTATTTTATAAATTTATATTCACCACGAAATCGATTTTATAAGCGATCAAGGAATTTGGATACCATAGGTAAAATTTAATGGATGCCTTATGTTAGGAAGTGTTGTTATATTAAATTACATTAAGTTGAGTGTTTACGAATTACACGTTATACAAAATCCTTCCGAAGGTACGTCAAAATTCCTTTCAACTTTGAATTTCCCTTCGAAAACTTTTTATACAAACACTTGAAGTGTTTCTGTGGCTACTATCATTTTTTATATAGATTTTGTGAAATAGACAGGTAAGAATTCTAAAAACATGAAGTTAAATTGAAAATAGTTCTCAATTCTAAAAAATTGAAAACTCTATTTCTTATCATGTAAGGATTAAAGGATTACATGAAGAACTTATTCTTTTAGAAAAAAAAATGGTCTGATTCAACTTATTTTAGAGTCTTTAACTTATCTACTCCGTTTACTATTTTTTTTTTTGCATCAACATTTTCATGTAAGTTAAAGAACTAGGGGGATTAAATTTTAGATCCGAAATTTCACCAAAAAACTTATAATGTAAGAAATACCTAATGAGCAAATTATTTTTCTTGAAAAGAATCTGAAATGAAAATAAGGATACATAATTAATATAATTGACGAAAGAAATAAATGAAATAGGTACTTTTAAATCATGAAGTTTTAACAGCTAATTTGATGTGAAATTTACCGATATTATTTTTGAAGAATATATGAAAAAGTTAATTTGGGTAGGAAAATATAGTTATAATAATTTGCAGAGTGGGCAAAGATAGCTTAAGTAAATAGGAAGTTTTAATTGGAACATTGAAATTGTATAAACGTAACTGTGTTATTTCTAGTCTTTGCTTTAAAGAAATAATAAATTTAACATATTTTGCATTTTAAAATTTGTACATATATGTAGATATTTGTATTTTCCCCCTCTTGTATGAAAAAACATTTAATAGTAACAGTTTATTGTTCATATTAGTACCTCCACTATCACCATGTTTCTCTGATTTATAAAAGTAAAAGCGTGAATTAGAGAATTTTTTTAATAATAACTTTAACTAAATTCACCAACACACTATATTTACGTGAAGTAATAGTTTATTTACATAAATTTAGGCATATTGTATTTAAATTTTATACCAGCAGTCACAGAGAAAGAATAAAAAGATGTAAAATGTGAAGAAAGATGTAAAGTACTACATTAAAATACAGAAAAGGTTTACCAATTTATGCTTAGTACCTAATGATAACTTTTTAAAGTGTTTTAAAATATAACTCTTTGAGTCTAACTGATTAGCTTTTGCAAAGCTAGAAAGCATACTTATTATCAAGTATTTAATATAAACTTGCTTTAGAGTTCACTGACAGTAATAACAATAACAGCTTCTAAAACAATGTTAACTTTAACTCCTTCTACAATCATTTACACATGCAAGAAAACATAAGCGATAAAAGCCATAAAATAATTTAATTTCGGATTTCAATTACTTAAATTTCTATTCTGAAATAACTTATAGTGTAGCGATACACATGTATGCCCGAATTATAGAGCTAAATATTAAGTTCAAAACAATTTACTTGAGTGGTGGCAATGCTAAAATAGAATTCAATCTCCGTATCGCTCATAATAAAAGTCAAATTTATTAATACGCTTTCTTTTAGTAAAATTAATTGTAAAAGAGTGTCAGAAAAGGGCTCAAGAGACGATTTAATTTCGTTAACTATCGACACGACTCGGCGTTTCTAAAATTCAGAAACCTATGTTAATTGGAATTTGATGAGATTTCAATTAAATCTAAAGACCTTATTTGTAACAAGATCCGGAGGTCTCTAATTGGGTGGGGGGATTTTGAAGAAAATCGTAGATTCCTGAGAATACCTTGTTTCAGAATCTTGTGCAATGTATTAGAATTTTCCGGTATCCGATTTCATAATTGTTCTTGGGACATGGAAGGTATAATAAGTTAGGATAAATACGTGAACATATGACACAGAATGCGGATGTAGAAGGTATGTGTATGAGTCGTAATTTATTTGAGAAACTAAAGAGTCAATTTTGAAAGTTTTTAATTTTAGTGCGTGAAAAAATTGTATTACAATATTAGTAGTTTTATTTTACTCTGCCGATTAAATGCTGTGAAAAAGCATTTTCCCTGAAAAAATGAATAACGAGACACATTAGAGATCTTTTGAGACACTTTAAAATAATTAACGTATATGTATCACTTTTTTAATCATCTAAATTCAATTGTATTCATAATATAGTTGGTTTACTAAGTGCTATACGATCAAGTTTTACTTAAATATACTTTTATTGGTGATTTATTAAACATAATCTTTTTATAGTTAAAAACATTTTTAAAGCTGCAAATATTTAAGAAAAATGAGCTACTGTACTTCTTGTGCGCCACATTTGATCCGTACACACCCAGCCACCCCGGAAGCCAGCCACCCACCCAGACAGAAATATCTTTATTTTATAGATATAGATTTCTTCTATGTTGGAAGAACGTCACTTTATGGAATACATATGGAATAGATCTACACAGATGTATTCCATTTCACCAGACCAAAATCAAAATATCTTTTCTTTTAAAGTTAAAACAAATTCACCTTAATGTAGGATACTTTGATACTATGTTTAAAGTTTGTTTTCAAAAGCTTTATGGATTATTCACATTTAAAGCTCTCGATTATACACCAGTTTTAAATTTATCCATCCTAATTTCGTACATTTCCTTTTGATATTATGTAGAAATTGCTTCATAAACGCAATACCAATATCCCTATATCCTCAATCAAAGAAAAGAACACTCTTATATAAATCTGAAAGGAAGTTCATCCTTATTACGTTTTATTCCTTAATACGCACTACGTCCGTATTAAGTTCGCTGTCGAAATCGACAACTTAACGGAATATAACCTCCCCCAAGTCTACAATCAAAAGCCACCTCAACATACCTAAAAGCGAATTCATCGTTAATACGCATATATCGCCTTTAAGTCGGCCGTCGAAATCGTCACCTAGACGGATCACCCATATCCAATGTCCGCAATCAAAAACCGCCCCCCACGCGTCATTAAGCCTCCGTCACCGCAATACCGCACCTCCTCGGTCGGTCATTAAAGTCCCGAGACCGATGACAACTGAATCAATTACTCGTAATTTACGAGCGCTTCTTCGGGACCCGCAATTATGACGAATCCGAGGTCCGCTTTTGAGGCCGGCTATCTGCAGGGATATTAATGAGCGGCCGGGAGATAGCCGCTTATTTGTTGACCGCCGCTATCTCGCCATTAAGTCTTAAAGACGGCTGATGGATTGCCTGATTTACGGTGGGAAACAATGGGTTCTGCCGGCGAAATTGAGAGGTCTGCTGTTGGGTGTGTGTGATAGCGGGTTGGGAAGTTTTTGAGTAGAGGGGGTTAGGGGGATTTATCTCTCTTCTTACCTGTCGATGAGTTAATATGGGTAATGATAAAAGAATGGGTAAGGTGTATGTTGCCTGAATATGGGTTTGGGATTAGTTACATGTCATTGTTATTAACTACGTTCAGTTATCAGTTTTACTTGTGTTTTACGACGACTTGAAAACATAATTGCAAAATCAATGGGAATTTGTTTAATAGTTTTATCACACTTCTGAGTTCTAACAAAAGATCCAACGGTAACGTTTCCTGACCCTATGATGTCACTACACAGAAACTGTGTAAACAGAAAGCCTGTTGGGTTGCTAAGAGGAATTTTGGTACGCAAATCGTGATAAAAGGACGCTTTATATGCATGGGGTTTAACAAAAATAATCATATTTTTAAATTGGCGTTCTTCATTTTACTCAAAATTCAGACACCGCGCTGGGATCTACTTTGTTAGTGACGTCATAGGGTCAGGAAAGGTTGATGTCGTGTACATGAAAAAGTTAGCTGGATATTTGTATGGAAAAACCTTGACACCTGATAGCTTCTCTTAAAACTTGTCTAACATCGGGTGTTCTCAAAAATTGAAAAACTAATGCATACTCTGGACGCGTGTTTTTTCAATTTCAAAAAAGACCGTCGGGGGGATATCTCCCAAAATAGACGGCTTCGATCCGTTTGATGAGGAGGTATCCACGAAATCAGACATTTGGGAATGAAGGATGTTTTTGAGTTGAGGGAGAGTGGAAAAGTGTAACACCCCAAAGAAAATATTTGTCTCTACATTATTCAAACTTTTAATAGCATAGATAATTGAAATAAATTTTCCTTAGCTCGGTAAAATGTGAATTATAGTAAAATATTAACTAGTGTTTGTAAATGATTTTCAACAAATTTCAGATGAAATTTATATTTAGCCATTTTAATCACTACACTTATTTTCTCCACATTGCTTTAATCTGGGTTTCATAAAATTGCCCGGACTTTTAATTTAAATATCTTTTTAACTATTAATCTTGTGTTTGGCGCGGAATGTCCGATATAGGAACCTTGCGCCATAAAACCCAAAACAACCAACCAACCATAAAATTGCCCGTACTTTTACACCTTGCATGACTTTTTAACTTTACTATTGATCCCCTTATTACTATTACTTATTACTATTGACATGACACAATTACTTTAAGTTATATAATTGCGTTAATATTATTGTTCGCGCTGATTTGCGAACCTTTGTATATCTGTGTGGATCTTCTCTTGTATTCAGTATCTGAAGTAAAGTGAATAGACTGTAGTTATTTTGTATAAAAGTGTTGGACGGATGTTGGAGGAGGTGATACGGAGTTATGCTGGGGATTGTGTTTGTTGTCAGTGTGGATGAGTGATGTGCTGTGTGTTAAATAAAGATATTAGTTTTAAAGCTAATTGGTCCGTCGATTACTGGTAGAGTCAAAAGGTAGTGTTAACCCCACTATTTTGTGGTCCGTCGAGCCGGAGCGTATCAGCGACGTTTGGAGTGAGTCTATTTGCTAGTGATCGGAATTTTTGATTCCTGTCGAGATGTTCCGAAGAGCAAAGAAGCAAGACTTAATTGAAGTCGCAAGAGAACTGAGATTGCCGGTTCAGGAAAATATGCTCAAAGCTGATCTTGAGGATCTTATCTGCAAGAGTGAAGTTTACAAGAACAAGCTGGAGGATGTGCAAGATCTGGTGGAATCTGTTGTGGCTGATCGGAAAGAAGCGGAAGACAAAGAAGCCGAAAAACAAAGACTTGAAGTCGAAAAACAAAGACTTGAAGTCGAGAAGCAAAGAATTGAACTTGAAAAGCTAAAGCTGGAGCAGATGAGGTTTCAACCTGAACAGATGAAATATCAACTGCAGCTAATAGAAGCACAGCAGAAATTGGCAGAAGCAAGGAGTGAAGTCGATTTGGATGTAAAAAGTGAGAACACTGATTCCGTGGAATATCTAGTTAAAAGTGTCAAGATCCTTGCTGGAAGAATTCCTACCAGAGCTGAAAACTGGGGTTTGTTCTTCTCATCTCTTGAAAGGGCCTTCATCATGAAGAACGTTCCAGATAAATTCAAGGCTGAGATACTGATCAATATTTTGGGTGAAAGAGCCTCCAGCGTGTTGATCTACGTTAAAGATTCGGATGTTTCCAGGTACGACAAAGTTAAGGAGGCTGTTTTGAAGGAATTCGAGCCATCACCTCAGATTTGCTTGGATAACTTCCGTAAAACAAGAAAAGGGCTGACAGAAACTTATGTGCAATTCGCCTCTAGATTAGCGGTGAGTTTTGGTTATTACCTAAAACTAAGAGGCGTGGATACATTCGAGTCATTGAGAGACTTGATGATATCTGATCGATTGATGGAGACTTTGAATGGCGACACTGCAAGTCATATTGCCCTCAAACAGGGAAACGAATGGTTTACCCCTGCACAACTTGCTGAGGAGTGTGATATCTTCACAACTTCTAGGCCACCAACTTCAACCCTTCCTCCACCCGGACGCAATTCAAGATTTTACGACAAGAGGAATGTTCCAAGAGTATTTTTCTCGGATAGTGGTAAGGAGTGTTTTGCTTGCCGAACGGGAGTTCATGCTCTGAAGAAGTGCTATTACTTCTTGAAGATGAGCCCAATGGATAGAAGTGAGCTGATCAGGAAGGCGCAGCTGTGTTTTAGATGCTTTTCGTCAGATCACAGTGTTCGAGATTGCGACTCTCGCTTGAGCTGTGAAAATTGTAAGAAGAATCACAACAGTTTGCTCTGTTTTAGGTCAGCAAAAATGCCAGATAACAGATCTCGATCGATAAGGAATGACGAGTCGTTAAAAGTGGCATCCAATGAGCAAAATAAGAGTGAAGGGAACATCAACCATTCAAGTGAAAATTTTGTCGGAACTTCGTGCTCTCAAAACCGGGTAAGCAAAACTACTTTACTCAGTACAGTTATATGCTTAGTTAAAGATCTATATGACAATTATGTACCTTGTAGAGCTCTGTTAGATGTAGGATCGATGTCTCATTTTATAACGAAGGATTGTGCTGACCGTCTACAGCTTAGGAAAAAGAAAATTAATTTGGCAGTTTCTTGCCTGAATGATTCTTCCATGACGGTAAGATACCAAATGAATACGATCATTTCTAATAACAGTAATTCTTTCAGGAGAAACATCGAGCTCTTTATGGTAAACAAAATAACCGAGGTTTATCCTTCAGGACGTTTGAGTGTGGAAATTCCAGATAGAAATGGTCTTCCGTTGGCTGATCCTGATTTTGACAAACCAGGTAAAATTGATCTGTTGTTGGGAGCTGAGATTTTCTATGAACTTTTAAAGCCGGGTCAATTTCACCAGAGGGAAAGTAATTTGATCCTCCAGAATACAGTGTTTGGATATGTGGTCAGTGGATCAGTACCAAGGCCCAGTACTGCTCTTCACTGCGGAGTAATCCTGGATTCGGATCTGAGTGAAACAATGGAAAAGTTTTGGAAGTTTGAAAGTGTTGCTGAGGAATCCCAGAGCGAGAGCAGCGAAGAGGTTCTGTGTGAACAACATTTTATGAAAACTCATCAGAGAAAGGCAGATGGAAAATACGTCGTCAATCTTCCCTTTAAAGAAAATTGCGAGCTGGGATCGTCGACTAGAACGGCTCATCAACGATTGCTTTCGGTGTGGAGGAAATTGGAAGCAGAACCTACCATGGCGGGGTTGTACTCTAATTTCATGAAGGAATACGAGGAGCTTGGGCATATGAAGGAAGTTTCAGGTGATGCTGTTGGATATGTTATTCCCCATTTGGGAGTTTACCGTCCCGAAAGCAGTACAACGAGGCTTCGCGTTGTCTTTGATGCTTCCGCTCCTTCCTCTTCTGGACTGTCTCTTAATGATTGCCTCATGAAGGGTGGTATCGTGCAGGAGGATCTCTTCTCCATCCTCTTGAGATTTCGCAAACACAAAGTGGCCTTTGCGGCTGATGTAAAGAAAATGTATCGTCAGATATGGGTTGAACCTACCCACTGCAAACACCAGACCATCATGTGGAAGGAGAGTCCTACAGCTTCAGTAAAATTCTATGAGCTTCTTACGGTTACTTACGGTACCTCATGTGCGCCGTACTTGGCAACTCGAGTGCTGAAACAGCTGGCGATGGATGAGAAAGACCGTTTCCCGTTAGCTTCTGCTGTTGCTCTTACGGACTTCTACGTTGATGATATCTTGACTGGTGCCAAGGATGTCCCTACTGCAGTGGAGATACAAAGACAGCTGATTGCGATGCTGAAATCAGGAGGAATGGATCTGCACAAGTGGTCATCCAATGAAAGGGAATTGATGGAAAATGTACCATTGTGTGAACAAGAATATCGCTTTGGAGAAGATCATCATGATTCTGTTAAAACCCTAGGATTGAAGTGGGACCCAGGTAAAGATGTTTTCAGTTTTGCGGTCTCAGTGGTGGAGGAAGGTAGACCTACAAAGCGGTCAATTCTTTCAGTTATTGCAAGACTCTTTGACCCGTTGGGTCTTTTGGGACCTTTGATTTCGGCTGCGAAGATTCTGCTACAAAAACTGTGGAGTCTGAAGATTGATTGGGATCAAGACGTTCCATCTGATGTTAGTCGCGAATGGAAGCGCTTTAGTGGATCTTTCCAGTACCTCCGGGACATCAGAATACAGCGGTTTATTGGCATTGAGGATCCAGGTATTCTGGAGGTACATGGCTTCAGTGATGCTTCTAAGGATGCCTATGGTGCTGTGATTTATCTTAGATGTACAACCAGGGATGGAACTTGTGTGAGCCTATTGTGCAGCAAGTCAAGGGTGGCCCCACTGAAGTCTCTGACAATTCCCCGCCTGGAACTTTGTGGTGCTGAATTGCTCTCAAGACTCGTGGTGAGAGTATTGGACTCGCTTAAATTGCCTATTTCCAAGGTGTTCCTTTACTGCGATTCCACAATCGTACTATCTTGGATAGGTATGCAACCTTCAAAGTTAAAAGTATTTGTTGCTAATAGAATTTCTCGTATTCAGGCTATTTCTGATGACTTCCAGTGGTGTCACGTGCCGTCAGAACTTAATCCTGCGGATCTCTTATCTAGAGGTTTACCCCCAGAGAAACTGCTGTGTGATCAGTTATGGTGGAAGGGACCCGATTTCCTTAGCCTGGGTAAGTACATTCCCGGGTTTCATTCGGATCCCCATGGTGATGAAGAGTTGGAACTGCTTGATCATGAGGTTAGATGCAACCTAGCTACCGATGTAGAGTTCCCAAGTTTCATGGGTAAATATTCCTCTTGGTCCAGGTTGGTCCGTGTTATGGCCTACTGTACAAGATTTCTGTATAACTGTGCTGGTTCTGGGAGATTAGGAGGTTTTTTAACTGCTACTGAACTTAAGGCGGCTGAAAATTGTGTTATTAAAGTTTTACAGGCAAGTGTATTTGGAGAGGAACTGGATTATCTTAAAAAAGGAAAATCTCTAAAAAGTAACTGTAAGCTTTTGTCACTCGATCCCTTTATCGACTGTAATGGGGTTCTTCGTGTGGGTGGTCGTTTAAAGAATGCCAATGTATCGGAATCTCAACGGCACCCTGTGATCCTACCCAAAAGGCATGTCATTACAGATTTAATAGTAAGGTACTTTCACGTAAAATACATGCATGCTGCCCCACAGTTGCTTCTTTGTTTGTTGCGACAGAACTTTTGGATCATTTCAGGTAGATCTGTCGTACGTAGAATCGTACACCAGTGTGTGACCTGTTGTAGGCACAGAGGGAAGCTGGCTACGCAAATGATGTCTGATTTGCCAGAGTCTCGTGTCACAATTAGTAGACCGTTCCATAACACAGGTGTGGACTTTGCCGGTCCTTTTATGATAAAGCACCGTACAGGAAGAGGTCAAAAGAGGTTTAAGTGTTATGTAAGTGTTTTCGTTTGTTTCTCTACTCGTGCTGTTCATCTAGAGGTAGTGGAGAATCTATTTACTAGCGCCTTTTTAGAGGCATTCAAGAGGTTTATAGCTAGAAGGGGGAGGCCTGCCAATATGTACAGTGATTGTGGTACAAACTTTAAGGGTGCTTATAATGAAATTAATCGATGTATTTTTCAGATTCAGAAGGATTCTAGTTTTTCCTCTTACTTGGCCTCTTAAGGAATTAGGTGGAATTTCAATCCCCCATCAGCGCCTCATTTCGGTGGTCTCTGGGAGTCTTCGGTGAAGTCTATGAAAGTCCACCTGCGACGTGCCATTGGATCAGCATCTCTGACCTATCCAGAGTTTGTCACTCTTATCACCCAGGTGGAGGGCTGCATGAATTCCCGCCCCCTAAGCTCCATGTCTGATGATCCGATGGATTTGGGTGTCCTAACCCCAGGGCACTTCTTGATTGGGGAACCTCTGACTGCAATTCCTGAAGAGAACCTTTCTCAAGATCCATTGACCTACAGAGAGAGATGGAAGGTGAGGCAGTCAATGTTTCAGCATTTCTGGAAAAGGTGGAGCGTGGAGTATCTCACGCAGCTCCAGCAGCGGCCGAAGTGGAGAAGGCCTCAAAGGGATATTCGTGTAGATGACATGGTGCTGATCAAGGATGATAACGCCCCTCCACTTTTGTGGAAAATGGGGAGGGTTGTGAAAGTACATCCTGGTAGGGATTCTAGAGTGAGAGTGGTAACTGTACGAACTGCCAAGGGACTACTCCAGAGACCAATTGTGAAATTATGCTTGTTACCTGTAAATAATTAATTGTATTGTGTAATATGTATATATTGGGTTTTTTAGCTTAAGTGTGTAGATTAATTTTGAATTTTGAATGTAATTCAACGGGGGGAGAATGTTCGCGCTGATTTGCGAACCTTTGTATATCTGTGTGGATCTTCTCTTGTATTCAGTATCTGAAGTAAAGTGAATAGACTGTAGTTATTTTGTATAAAAGTGTTGGACGGATGTTGGAGGAGGTGATACGGAGTTATGCTGGGGATTGTGTTTGTTGTCAGTGTGGATGAGTGATGTGCTGTGTGTTAAATAAAGATATTAGTTTTAAAGCTAATTGGTCCGTCGATTACTGGTAGAGTCAAAAGGTAGTGTTAACCCCACTAATTATGTTTGGTAGAATGAATATTCATTCATAAAGACCTTGAAAAAATCCCATCACTTTTATCCTATCAAAACAACAAAACGCATATCAACTGACAGATTAAATCTAGGACATATCTCTATCATGCATGAAATACCTTCAGCCCCATATAGTATTCAGTGAATCGTCATTTCAGAGCCCCCTGACATCCTCGACCAGGGCAGCAGTAGCGACGTGGTCGTGAGAGAGGGTGCCAACGTGACGCTGACGTGCAAAGCGGTCGGCTACCCCGCTCCCAACATCACGTGGCGCAGGGAGGACAACGAGCCCATACCCCTGGGAGCGTGGCAGGGGAAGAAAGTCACAGGTAAGCCCTTACTGTCCCCCAAAGAACTCTGCCGGAGATGACTGTGTTAACATGAATTGATGTTTCAAGTTTGCTGAACTAAAACTGCAAGAGATAATAAATTACATTTAATTTTCCTTTCCTTTACATTTAACGGTGAATAAGATGATTCTCACACACGCACGTTTATAAGTATCAATAAAAAATATACCCGCATCAGCTTATTACATACATAAAGGTTTATAATTTTTTACAAGATTCATATGTTGTCTTTAAACGAATAATAAAAAAACATAAAAACACAACCTTTAAAAATGCGCATGAAAATTTTCATCCTTTGACACACACACACGTTTTTAATGTAATTTAGTACCCTCTTTTAACCGTGTGTACTGAATTTATCCTTAAACCTCCCTTGATCAACATCTCGAATACCATCCCAGTTAATCCCTTCAAATACAAAAAAAAATGCTTTAGATCGATAGTGTTATTATTAGACTAAAAAGCTTTTATGGATGATAACAATCAGGAAAAAAATGCCTCCCACTCAAATATCAAAATACCGAAAATACTTATATTAATATCCTACTGTTTTGGGAACCTAAAACTTTCTAATTTTAGATCCCAACGCTGTGACTTATGAAGGAGAGATTCTTAGCATCACCAGAGTTAGTCGGCTCCACACTGGAGCATACCTATGCATAGCTGCCAACGGAGTTCCACCTTCAGTTAGCCGGAGGATCATACTCCATGTACATTGTAAGTTTTCACTACCGCTTTTAAGTTATCATAAATGTGTTTCTTAGTTAAAGCATTCGTTACTTCTTTTTTATTGCTGACTAAGTCTTATATTGTGTATTCTCGCTCTATTGTGTGTGCTTATCAGAAGAAATCTTATAACGTAATTTTATAGAAATTTCATCTATCTTCTATTCTTAAATATATTTTAGGATAAAAATATTGCCAACCCGAGTAGAGCAATCATTCTTAAATAATGAGACAACGGCTCTGAATATTTTTAATTGACCTTTTAAATAAATTTAATATTTAATCGGCTTTAAAATGTTTATTAGCATCATTTCCTTAAATTAACTGCTCAAATTTAAACGGTCAGGAATATTTTCTTAAAGTAATTACATTAAGTTAAATAGGTTTAAAGGGATGGACTTAATTTTTCTGCTATACTAATATAATCCGACTATAAAGGAATTTTGTCTAATTTATGACTGCAGCCTTCCTTCTGATGGTTTTAGTTAATGGTTGTGGCAAAAATAAAAAGAAATGGTGATACAAATTAAGTAAAGGCTTGATAGAAAGGGTTCAAACCCTCAAAAGGAAAGCACAAGATAACGTTGCTAATAACCACAGGTTCATGCCCTTAAAATGGGACAACACACGTACCGTAAAAGGCAAACTAAGATTAAGGTTGACACAGTAGATTCACTTAATGATGAAATGTCTACATTACCCCAAGATTTGACTGGTTGTAAGAAGAGGCCGTTGAATGGACAGTTCTGTGATTTTTGATTACTCTTGAAATAGGCAAAGCTCTGTCCGAAGGGGATTATTGGAAATAGGCGGAATCGTTCAACTATCACTGGCCGACTTGAAGCGGTAATGGAGAATCCAGAAGGATGGGAGAATCTTCTCCGAGGGGAACGATGGTGTGGTCGCCCGGATGGGTCCGACCGCTGGTGGATACCATGGCGAGGGAACATCAGGACAGCGGGCGCCGTCGGATCGCAGTTGGCTTCGGATCGCACCGTTTGACCGGAAAAGGATGAACTTCGATGGAGACTCCATACCTGGGCACTTTCGGTTCGAAGAATAGGCTGCTGTGGGGCTTTTTGGAAAGGAAATCGTAACACGTTGAGATGCAGTGGAATCTCTTGGTTTATTTATCATCTCTATAAATCAGCATTACAAGAAAGGTAAGCTACATGGGTCTTTGGACCAAGGGAATCATCCCTGAACTACAAAAATGCGAAGCGGTCCCGAAAGACACGCTTGCATGGAGAGGTTATGGAGCGAGGCGCTCTTGATGAAGTTTTGGTATGAAGTGTCTCGATGTGAAGTGTGAAGTGAAGTGAGGGTTACCGCCACAGAACGAAGAGAAAACCTGTTTGTCGCCAGGTTGCAGGATTTGGCTGAACGCGCGCTATTGGGGAAGCGAGAACAGAAAAAAACCCGATTGAACCAGTTCTCAGTAGAAGAACATACACTAATAGAACGAGCCAAGTTGGCTGAAACAACAAAAACAAAGGAATGCAGTAGGGAATCCAATCACAAGGCCGAACAAACAAAATCACCAAATAAGGTAACGAAAAAGGGGTTTCAGTTAGATTCCGTTTTGATAAGTGAAGAATAACTAGCGAGTGCATTAGAACTCAAGCGTGGGGTGTAAAAAAACACAAACGAAACTATGTGGAAAGAAACTACTTTACCACATAATCTCCCGGAAAACAGGGAAAATTTTGAAAATAAAAATCCAAACGGGGAAAATTTTTGAAAATAAACAATCCAAACGTTAGGTAAATGTGTGTGGCAACCGACAGATCACAGCAGTACAAAAGAGACAAAATACATAATATCAAATACAATAATTATGATGAAAAAGACAAAAAAAACAAACTGTGCCAAAATATAATTCAAAACAAGAGCATTGATGGCATGAAATTATCTGACTATTTTTAGTACACATGTTTACAAATTCAACGAAACTCACACCCAATCAGTGCTAAAACGACCAAGAAAATTTTGAAAAGGGAAAAAATGACCTAAGTCATTCAGGTACATTAACTTGTTTGGTCACCTGACATAAGACCAGCTCATGATACAGGCAAAAGCGCACACAGTCCAAACAAAAACAAAGGGGAAAACAAAATTAACAAAAGTGGCTGCCATAGTTTGACCGTTAACACAGACAAGACAAGAATCTCACAAAAGGGTACATGTCAATCAGATTCAGATCACAACAATGACTTGAAAATACAATTTAGTTTCATTTCAAAAAAATATATATATATATTTCATACATTTAAGAACAAGAAAAGTGTTTCACAGATTTTCAGAATAAGGAGTGTATTTCATACGTTTAGAAATTAAGAATGTTTCATGCTACGTGAAGTGACAGAAAAAAACATCAGTGATTACAAAACAACATTTGAGACTGTTAGGGACTAACTAAACTTCAATTCTATAAAAACAAAAACCGTGGGTATTCTCCTTCCACGTGACTAAAAGCAGTGGGTATCTTCCTTCCACTTAACTAAAAAAACAGTGGGTATTCTCCTTCCACTTAACACAAATAGTGGGTATCCTCCTTCCACTAGACAAAAAACAGTGGTTATCCTCCTTCCACTAGAAAAAAATAGTGCACTACACATGTTGTGGGTAACTCCATCCACATAAAAAACAACAAAAAAACTTCAGTTTGGCTTTGGTACTGGGTTAATTTTACACATTTTTTTTTTTTGACTCATTGTAGGGCAAACAACCAGAACCAGGATTAGACTACCTGGGCCTCCCTATGATTACCAGGGCGTGTTGAACTGCACTATTCTGGCATAATGAAGGACCTAGCAACAAGTGTTTTTGAACGCAGTAGCCAACCAGAAAATTTCAACTCAAACTACCATTTCACAAAAAAAAACACATTAGTCACCTAACTCAAAAATCACTAATTAAACACTAAAAATTTCATTACAAAACATTAAGTCACTCCGACATAAAAAGAAAATAGTCACGTAATTAACCAAGATCCTAGGTTTAGGGATCATATGACCAAAAAATAAATTGTTAAACAAAATTCAAATCAGTAGAAAGATTGTAGCATAAAACAAAAACATTATATGGCACAGCAAAACTAAATTATAACCTTATAAAAGGTAGACATGAATATGAAATAGAATATTAAGAATTCCGACCACAACAAAAAAAAATTTTTTTTTTTTATGAAATTACCAAAAAGAAATAATATGTGCTTTAAAAAAATTGTCCACCAGAACCAACAAAAAAATTAGATATTACTTAAAATATCAAGATAAGAACCAAAACAAAATTACAGATGTTGAAAAAAATTAAATTAGCCAGTAAGAATGGAATACAATAATTAAATATGCCAATCACTAACAATTAAGTTTTGTGTGTGTGTGTCAGCCAACAAATCAAATCCCAAACTAGTCACTCCAGATGACAAACGATCAAAACCAAAAACAAAAAAAATCAACAAACAACGTTAGTTACTTAGACCTATACTCAAGGTTGTGTTACATTCGTTGACTCAAACAATCTCAAAAGCAAACTACTCCTACACAATCCCTATTTTTACCACTTACAGCTACCACAAAAAAACAAACAACATGTGTTTACAAAAAGAATCAGCAAGAAAAAATTTAATATAACCTGACTCAAGGTTGAAAAAAAATGCTGACTCAAATCATTCGCTCAAGTGTTTGAAAACAAAAGTAGCCACAATAACAAAAAAACAGAAAACCCAAAAAAACACCACACCTCTTAGGTTTTGCGAAAGCAAAACAAGAACAAAAAAACACAGAAATATCTACAATATATACAACATAAAAAAATACACTAGAAGAGGTTTGGCACGAAAAACAAGGAAAAGGTTTTCTCAGAAACAACGAAACAATATGGCTAGTGTGTGGAGCAGGGCAAAAAAAACAGTATTGGGTAGTCATAACCCATACGACACCAAAAAAAATGGAGCATGGAAACCTTTTTTTCTTTGGGAAAGTGTAACCCTTACTTATGCTCATCTCCTACAGGTTTGATCAAGAAAAGATTACCAAGTTTCAGGCAAAAAAATTCTGGCCTAATTACACACAAAAAGGTAAAACTTCAAAAAATGACTTTGAGTTGAAGCAGAATAAATTCCAGGAGGAAAAGTTATGTTTTCCTTAAAACAAAAACATGAAAGGCAAAAACGAAATTAGGTGGTATTCAAAACCAGTGGTTCAAAAACAAAAGTTGGTGGAAAAGCACATCTACAAAAATAAGAAAAAATACCCTTCGAACAATTAAATGAACAAAAGAAAAGTTAAGTGTCTGTGTCAATGAAATTATGCAAAAGTGTGTGAGAACAGAATCTGACTAAGGGACTTCACTCAAAACCAACCATCAAGGTAAAAAAGTTAAAATTTTGAATACGTCCAAAATAAAACAAAAGTTAAGTTTACATTGGGGGGTTACAATAGAAAGATCCTGCGCTCCGACACTTGACATCAAAAATCAAATAGTACGAAAAAAATCGAAAGCACTAAGTAGACATATGAAAAGTAAGGGTACGTGTGTGCTCATAGAGAGGAAGGTCACGTTGCACCATATGTGGCAAAAATAAAAAGAAATGGTGATACAAATTAAGTAAAGGCTTGATAGAAAGGGTTCAAACCCTCAAAAGGAAAGCACAAGATAACGTTGCTAATAACCACAGGTTCATGCCCTTAAAATGGGACAACACACGTACCGTAAAAGGCAAACTAAGATTAAGGTTGACACAGTAGATTCACTTAATGATGAAATGTCTACATTACCCCAAGATTTGACTGGTTGTAAGAAGAGGCCGTTGAATGGACAGTTCTGTGATTTTTGATTACTCTTGAAATAGGCAAAGCTCTGTCCGAAGGGGATTATTGGAAATAGGCGGAATCGTTCAACTATCACTGGCCGACTTGAAGCGGTAATGGAGAATCCAGAAGGATGGGAGAATCTTCTCCGAGGGGAACGATGGTGTGGTCGCCCGGATGGGTCCGACCGCTGGTGGATACCATGGCGAGGGAACATCAGGACAGCGGGCGCCGTCGGATCGCAGTTGGCTTCGGATCGCACCGTTTGACCGGAAAAGGATGAACTTCGATGGAGACTCCATACCTGGGCACTTTCGGTTCGAAGAATAGGCTGCTGTGGGGCTTTTTGGAAAGGAAATCGTAACACGTTGAGATGCAGTGGAATCTCTTGGTTTATTTATCATCTCTATAAATCAGCATTACAAGAAAGGTAAGCTACATGGGTCTTTGGACCAAGGGAATCATCCCTGAACTACAAAAATGCGAAGCGGTCCCGAAAGACACGCTTGCATGGAGAGGTTATGGAGCGAGGCGCTCTTGATGAAGTTTTGGTATGAAGTGTCTCGATGTGAAGTGTGAAGTGAAGTGAGGGTTACCGCCACAGAACGAAGAGAAAACCTGTTTGTCGCCAGGTTGCAGGATTTGGCTGAACGCGCGCTATTGGGGAAGCGAGAACAGAAAAAAACCCGATTGAACCAGTTCTCAGTAGAAGAACATACACTAATAGAACGAGCCAAGTTGGCTGAAACAACAAAAACAAAGGAATGCAGTAGGGAATCCAATCACAAGGCCGAACAAACAAAATCACCAAATAAGGTAACGAAAAAGGGGTTTCAGTTAGATTCCGTTTTGATAAGTGAAGAATAACTAGCGAGTGCATTAGAACTCAAGCGTGGGGTGTAAAAAAACACAAACGAAACTATGTGGAAAGAAACTACTTTACCACAATGGTTAATTAGTTTCTTAGTAGGAGGACGTTTTTAATGTGACCTATTCATTTAAATATTTTAAATCTGATGTATTTGAATAAATATTTTCTTTCCTTCTATTACATAAATTCGCTTTACAAGACATGTATTTTATACTTTTAATGACAAATGAATTGTCAGTTTGAAAAAGGGAATAAGCCCAAGGGAGAATCTTTTATGCTTAAATGAATCTCCAATAACTGGGGTAGTAATAGGGGGGGGAATAACTACCCCCTTCAAGAATTTAGCGAAATCGATGACCATTCATTGTATTTTTATTTGATTTGAAATTTAAGTTAATTTGTCTTTTTTTTTCTTATTATGTGTGCTGTAAACTAAGCTAAAATAAAATTTGTTTTTAATTTAAAATGGTTTCTACCTTTTTTTTATCCAGTGAATGTTTGACTCCATTGATATATTCACTTACTCGATTTATACTGCATTAATGACTCAGTGTCATAATACTTTTGAATTTTATTTGTCTTAGTTTTCTTATTTCTCATTTCTGTTCTGTGAACTAAGCATAAATATAATTTAATTGTCAATTAAAGTGTTTTTAAGATTTTTTCATTTATAAGTTTGAAAAAAGGGAAAAAGTCCATCAAATTTTTAAATTCTGCATTATTTTTGTATGTGTGAATATATTTATATTTATTCGATGATTGTTCTGTTTTCTAAGTAGGGTCTTGAATTTCCAGTAAAAATTTGGTGGTTACATAATGAAAATTTCAGTATCCCCTTTTTCAAACTGATGATTCAAGTATAATCTGACTGTAGTGCCTCTGAGGGTAACACAAAATAATAGTTTTTCATGGTTTTTATTATTTAATGCTAAAAGAAAATATCTGAACTTTAGTGAATTAATTCCATGATAACTTTTAGTGGCTAATTTTCTAAGTATTAAATACTAAAGTAAAAATTGAATAAGTTTACAATAGAAATAAAGCAGAGGTTTCATTTATTTTATTTCTAAAATCCACTCCAAAATTAAAAAACACTAAAAAATATCTATTAACACTGACAAAAATACAACCTCGCATGGGAAATTTATTCTATCACTAAATTAAATTTTCGAATTTATTTGAAGAAGTGCAAAAATACCCTGTTCATGTTTAAATTTCGAAATTTTGAGCATTAAAAATTTTAGTTCAGATTCAAATACTACTTTCTCTGAAACCGAATTTAAAATTAGTCGAACAATGGATTGAAAGGGATTACATTAATACAGCATTCAATCAGAGAGAACGTAATTGAATATGATGTTTGATTAAATCCGCCTGGAATTACGTTTACTTAAAACGTAACGTAATTAATAAACCGGAATCATATTTGGTAGGCTTAGAGTTGGCGGAGATTTTCTGTTTATGCTCAACTGGTTGACTGTTTTCTCTTACCATTCATTATCTGTATACATTCTTTTACAAAATATGTCAGTTTAACTTCACAAGGTTTGTTTTAATTGACCAGGGCAGATTGATACATATTACGTACTTGCTTTAGTTTATCCCTCAGTACGTTTTTAAATTTATCGTTTATTTCAGATTTCTTTTCTATGTTTTCTAACCCTGTATGGAATTTTTTGGTGTGTCAAAGTATCTAGGGAAAAGACCTGAAACTTCCTTTACTAAAAAAAAGGTCCAAAATTTATCTACGTTTTAATTAACACAAGTCTTTCTTTTTTGGTTGATGATTAAAACTTTAGAGGGAGAAATCACTTATATAGTTTGAAAACTTGATGATTTTTTTCTTGACGATTGAAAAAAGTCTTTTGGAGCTTTAAGAAATCAAATTAAGGATGCCAAAAACAATAAATTTACATAACTGGGAAAAATGTCACGAATTAATAAAAAGTACGGAATCGGACAAATAAATCCGCCATTTTGTGCAAGTTTATCTTAGCTTTTAAATGAAGTTTAAAAGTGTAAGCCTGATTTTGACTCCCTTCACTTGGCTGTTTAGTTCACTATTACGCTCCAGTAACAGTCCTGTTATTTAGAGTCCCTGAGGGTGCATCCACATTACTTTTGACTTGCAAAGTCAGAAGCCAACTTTCCTCGTAAGATCAACACCTGTCAAAGCGGCCTCGAGGGGCCGTATACGGACTCGTGATGGCCACATGGAGTGGGGTTTTTAGAAGCGCCCGTTTGTGGTTTTGTGGGAACGACCCTCATCGTAAATCACTCCCAACTTCCCATACCGACCACTAACTTCTCGAACAATCCCCATTGCTTCTGACTTCGCGAGTCAAAAGTAATGTGGATGCTCCTTGACAGTGTGTTCTGTTCTTTCCAGTCCCCCCTGTGCTGTGGATCCCCAACCAGATGATAGGGGCAGCCCTGGGGCGTGACGTGACCCTCGACTGCCACACAGAAGCCTACCCCACTTCCATCAACTACTGGGGCAGGCGGGCCAACGAGATGATCATCACCAACGAGAAGCTGCAGGTGGTTACGAAGGAGAGGAGCTACAAGACGCACATGCGCCTCACCATCAAGGACCTGCAGCCGAACGACTTCGGGATCTACATGTGCTTCTCCAAGAACTCGCTAGGGGCGACGGAGGGATCCGTCAAGCTCTACGGTGAGTCTAATTCTTCATTACAGATGGGTGTAAACACCTAAATAGCGTGTAACCTTAAGGGAAGGTATAGACTTTTACAACCCTCAGTTTTATGACTCCGATCTCTTTGTGTGGTTTGGGGGTTTTCCCTCAAACTCCCGTCAGAGGAGGTGTTTTCCTTTTGTTCGCTACTTGACTGCACAAAACCGGAGCCATAAAACTGAGGGTTGTAAAAGTCTATACCCACCCTAAGGGTAACGTCAGCTAAGGAATTACACAGGTATCTCATCAGGAAATCGCCAGTTACCCGGAATCGGACAAAGAAGAAACAAAGACCAACCTAAT
This sequence comes from Tetragnatha montana, assembly GCA_963680715.1. NCBI lineage: Eukaryota > Metazoa > Arthropoda > Arachnida > Araneae > Tetragnathidae > Tetragnatha > Tetragnatha montana. The sequence goes on from OY796675.1 coordinate 41,346,516, forward strand.
TAAAATAAAAAAAATCACAAATGGTGTATCGGCGCCTATAGGGAGGTATCTCTCCCCATTGCGGTTTTGCCTTTATTGGATGGGAGGATAATTTTGCCGATTTTCCGATGAGATACAGATACCTGTGTAAATCATTAACTGACGTTAGCCTAAGTAACGTCAGCTAAGGATTTTTTGTAATTAAAATTATGTGATTCAAGTTTCTTATTTTAAAATATTTGAATCTGATTTAGTTTGTTTTCTTTTAATTCTAGAGATTCCTCCACCAACAAGTCCCCCGACTAAAGACACGTCATCAGTTAGACGTCAAAGTTCAGAAGGTATTAACATTCTTTTGAATAATCGATTTTTAAGTATTATTTGTTTAGCAATCTGTTGTTATATAATCACGATGCTATTTTTATAATCATCATTAAAAAAGAATATGCTTTTAAATCAATAAAATATCCTATTAGAACCTTTTTTTACTCCTCTATTTACTCAATTTATTCAAACGTTTTTCTTTTATTAACTAAATATATTTAAATTATGAATGTAAAAAAATACTCATCGTAATTTGTCTTTTCCATTAAGGTTGTAATTTGGTTAGGGTGTTCAATGATTTCTTAAAAAACTATTTTAATTAAATTGTTTAGGGTTTTTCAATTACTTAAATAAAAAAAACTGTAATTAGATTTTTCAACTTCTTTTAAATGTTTGTTATCTAGTCTATAATTTAACTGCTTCGAACGATAATTAAATAAAAAACAATAAGTCTTTCTAGATTATTCAGTTATCAGTTTCATATACCGTGTAAAACGAGACAAAAAAAAACAAATAATGAAATTCCTTATGTAATAAATTTTGATTGGGTATTGGGTAAATTTACTCTCAACAGATTTTGACGTTATAATATTAAACTAAACTGCACTTAAGTTTTTTTTTTTTTATTTATTTATTATTTATTTATTTCAAAAAAAAATTACAGTCAAAACGAACAAAACAAGAAAAATATCCATATCACCTGGGATCGCAGCGATCCATGTAGGTGAACAAAACATGCATAGAATAATTACAAAAAACTAAAACGTGAAGTTATGAACTAAAGAGAACAATACATAAAAATAATATAGGAACAGTATAAATATAAATGTATTAACAGGGGTGGCAAACAGGGTGTCTTAATTTACGGGTTTAATATCTGTCATAAGAGGGTGGTGCATAAAAAAATGAGGATAGTTGATATTATACAATAATATAAAATTTAAGCAAGAAAAGTTTCAATATTTTCTATAGAAAACAAAAACTCTTTTAATTTCTTTTTAAATACATGTTTGGATGAACTATCTTGTATTTCTAAAGGTATTAAATTAAAGAATTTAGGAGCTAAATAAAAGAAATGTTTACAAAAAATAGTTTTTTCAGGTTTAGGTATATCATATACTATATTGGGTCTTCGAGGGTTTATTACGTATCGCCTTTTGCATATTTCTGAGTTTAAGTAAAGATAGAGACTTGTTTTAAAGAAAAAGAGGTAGCGAATGGGTAAGATATTCAAAAGTTTGAAGCTGTTGACGGAAGGTGCTTGTGGCGATATCAATTTTAAAAATCTTTCTTGGAGCCTACAAATTCTTTTTAAATTTATCTGATAGTCTCCACCCCATATCGTTAGGCCGTAATTAATTCTCGATTGAACCCAAGAATGGTAGAGTTTTATTAGAAATTGGTTGTTTACTTTCGGCTTTAAATGGTAAAAATTTAGCATTATTAGTCTTAATTTGTCTGCAATATAGTTAGTATGTGATTTCCACTTTAAGTTGCAGTCAATATGAAGTCCAAGATATTTTATAGTAGACACTTTATCTATTGATTTACAATTACAATCATTGTAGTTATTACACTGATAAACATGGTACTTTACTGACAGCTGAACTGGAGAATTTTGTTTTAAATTAAAAATCATATATTTTGTTTTTTCGACGTTTAATCTTAGACAATTATCAAAAAACCAGTTACTTATCTTGACGAGATCTAAATTCATCTTTTGGATCAAATCTTCATAAGAGTCCACGGAATATAAAAGAACTGTATCATCGGCAAAACTTATTATTTTACCGTGTAAACTGAGGCTACATAAATCATTTATAAATATTAAAAACAGCAGGGGACCTAAAGTTGAGCCTTGGAAAACTCCATAATTTATTGGAAGGCATTTGCTTAAGGTGTTGTTGATCTTGACAATTTGTATACGATTTGATAAATAGGACTTTAAAAAGTTATAGAAGTGCCCTCTGATTCCCGCTGAAGTCAATTTATGTAACAAAATACCGTGATTCACCGAGTCAAACGCTTTCGATATATCCAAATAAAGAGCAGCAGTTTTTTGTTTATATTTACACTATTATATATAAAGTTTGTAAACTCCAGCAATGCTTTCTCAGTGTTTGATTTGGGTAAGAAGCCATACTGGTTTTCAGAGAAAAAGCTTACATTTTTCAAAAACGAGACTAATCTATCTTTAATTATTTGTTCGAATATTTTCGAAAGCAAAGGCAGGACAGAGATAGGTCTATAGTTAGAAAAATCCTTCCTGTTTCCCTTTTTAAAAATAGGTGTAATTATGGAAGTCTTCAATGACTTAGGGAAAGCACTTTCATTTACTAAACTATTAAATAACCTTGTGAGTATATTTAAATGATAATAGGATAAAATTTTAAGAATTTTCGCATCTATACCATCAGAGCCTGGGCATTTTCTGAGGTTTAGATTACGAATACAACATAAGATTTCTGCATCATCTATTTCAAACCAGACAAAGGAATTTAAATTTGTCACTAAGTACTTTTTAAAATTTTCGTTTGGATTTGAGATACTGTTGTTTATAGAGGAAAAGTATAGGTTTAAGTCGTTTGCTAAATAAAATTCATCCGAATGATCAGGCAGGGTTGGATTCTTAGTACTTTTTCCTAGGATGTTATTTATTAATTTCCACTGTTTACGTGATGAGTCACATTCATTAAATTTGGTTTCATAGTATAATTTTTTTGCACATTTGATTTTTTGTTTTAATACTTTAACTGTAGTTTTATAGGCTGTTTTGAAAAAATTATCACCAGGGTAACGCAAGGTTTTTTTGTATAATGCTTGTTTGGATTTGATTATATTATGTATTTCTAAGTTAAACCATTTGTTTTTGTCAAATCTGGAATTGTTTTTAGGTACAAAGCTAAAGTTATGTTTAATTGCGCTCAATTTACTATGAAAGTCTGAGAAAGATGATGCAGCATCAGATTCAGAAACTCTAAATACATAAGTTTTTAAAAAGTCTTCCATCTTACTATAGTTTACAAGTTTAGATTTTATTTCATCATTGAACTCATGATTTGTAGTATTTCGTGGGGAGCTCAAAACTAATTTACAGAGAATTGGGAAATGATCAGATAGGCTATTGATTAGTTTTGCACAGTATATTTCGTTTACATTTGACAAGCTATATCGTACTAGAAGGTGGTCGACACAGGTACCTGAAGAGATACGAGTAATATCATTTATAAGAGAAGAAAATCCATGAGCACTGATAAGATCCATGTAGTAGTTACTATGATTATTTAAATTAATTATATCAATATTTATATCTCCCACAATTATAATATTTTTACAATTAAGCTTAGATAAAACAGATTCAAGTTCAGACACAAATGTATTGATAGTAAAAGAATGTGAACGATATATTGAGATTATGCATAAATTAAGAGATTTACTTATAATTACAACTATTTCAGCAGAAGACATAACAAAGCTAATATTTTCAAAATCATATTTACTTTTATAATATACTAAGACTCCTCCTGATCTGTTGTAGTATCTATTACAGTAAAAGGTTTTAAATTGATCAATACCGTAAAATTTAATTTCATCATCGGAAAGCCAAGTTTCCGATAAAACCAGAACATCAATAAGATTCAAATGATCAGATAATAGGCTAATTAATTCGTCAAATTTTGAGCGAACACTCTGAATGTTAAAATGCATAATGTTGAAAGATACATTGGGTACAGGGTAAAGAAGGAACTTATTTAGATTTTCAAGAGAGTCTAATGTAGAATAATTGGACATAAAAGCAGAAATTATAGTTGTAGGATGGGTATATCACTTAAATCCGATTCTTTACGTACTTTGAAAACTCTTGAATTTTCATTCTGACGTAGGAAAATCTTTCCATCTCTAACCCAACAAAACTTAAAGTTTTTCTCGCGTTTAAACTGTTTGCTCAAAAATAAAAGTCAAGTTAAACTTTCCAACTTTTTTAATCGTTTTTAAGTCAATCACTCATAAACTTAAAAAAGATATTTTAACCAATATTTTCATTTTCATCCGGTAAATAAACTTTACAAAGTTCGTAAGTTTAAAGTTCAGGCTCTTGAATTTAAAACCGTATGACTAAACCCAAAACTCGGTGAAATAATGTTTCTAAAGACTAATTCATTTCCCAGTAAACAAACCGGAGAACGCATTCGCCATGATTAACGAAAGCAAAAACGAGCTGTCACCAAACAATTTTAGAAGAGTCACAAACTACGCATTTCCAGAAACGTTTTCAAACCGAGTCAAACAAACCCCCAAGCTCGATGGAGCAAACCTCACCCTTTTCATTAGAAACGTCATATCCCCTGTCAGCTCATCATATCATCAATTCGATTAAGTACGGGGTAATTAGAAATATCTGCTAACGAGGCACGATAGGGTCTGCAGTCATTAGGCACCCGGCACGGATTCATCATTGGCGTTAAATCTAATGTTTTTCCGAATAAAATTCCCTGAATCAATGTCAATGTCGAGATGGGCAGGTTCTAATTGCAAACGACAAATGGAAATTAAATTAAAGTTGAGATTTTATGACGTGCCTTCCCCCATCACTGGTTTCGAACGCTGCGTCCCCTGGTGGGCGAGATTGGCAATTTGTTTTCCTTTAGGATTGTGTTGAGATTGAATTTCGGTTTAATTTTTTCTCTCTTTCTCTCTGAGAAGTTAGATTAGAAATTCTAAGTTGATTGGATTATTTTCACGTCTACTTTGATAAGCGGCTGTAAAACTTGGACGTTGCGTAAGATAAGGTTTTTGAATTGGATTTTAGGTGGGGTAATTTTAGGTTTGGGGATTGGAAGAAAGAAAGTAATTTCGAGTTGGTGGAATTCGGAAAAATGCATTCTCCAATTAATAATGTGACTGAAATTTAAATTTGAAAAATAATTATGAGTTTCTAGTTGACTGTTTCGTGATTTGTATCAAAATTTAACGTTTTTACTTAAAAACAAAAGTGGAATCGAGAATAAGGACTAACTTACTATCTTACGAAAAATTAGGTGGATTACTTTAAAATTGTCCTTTCCTACTCTAAAATAGTCCTTTCCTACATACAGTAATCAAAATTTATATTTTGATTAAATTATGCTCTGTGGTACTACTATACTTGAATCTATGAATGAATATCTTTATTCTTTAATCTCAATATCTTAAAATTAATTTTATTTATTCTTTATAATAACTATCTTATTTATTCAGAAAATAATATTAGACACTGCATAAGACTAATCTGTCATTAAAACATTTCTTTTTATAATTGGGATTCTAATAATTAATCCAAATAATACAGTTACATTAAAAGGACATATGAATAAAAATATTCATAAATCAATGAAGTTTTTTTATTAAATAACTTCCATTTTATTAAAATAATTGTAATTATAGTTCTATGTTACAACATTCTTGCGATTATGAAACGTATAAAAATGTTAAAACTAATTTCATTTCCTAATCGTTTTTCAATGCTTTTCAAGTTTTAATCATTTTCTTCTCAGAAAATATTGTTTTTGAACTTTCCCCAATTCATTTTTCTCTTGTTTAAAAATATTGAGCTTAGTCAATTATTCCCTGCTATTTGTTGACATCCACCATATTTTCCCATGTGCAACTATGTCTAGGTTTATTGGAAATCCTTCAATCACTTTTTAATTTGAGGAGGAAAAAATGTTTCAGAGCAGGTAAAAAAAGTTTCAAAATCAAGTCAACAAGCTGGAATAGCGATCGGATATCGATATTTCTACTTGAATGTCATCAGTTAAAAATTTCATTTCTCAATAGGATCTCAAAGTGCAGAGAAATTAATGTTCGAAATTTGATGATATAGCATAATTACTCTCTATAAAATAACTTATAATTATTTGTGAAAATGAGGTTTGGATGTAACGGCTTTTTAAAAAAATGGTTTAAATTATCCATGAGTTTAGTTTTTATGCTATATCTATTATTAAAAGCCATCATACGTATTCAATACCAAAAACATTATAATTTTGATTAAGATATGTTATGCTACAAAAATATGTAATTAATAGTAGAAAACATTTTTATTGCTTTTCTTTCTGCCAATATTATAAGTTGAAAATACTTAAAAACGCATAATGTGCCGCAGTTGCTATTCCTGTGTTAAATAATAGTATTCATTTCTCCTTCGTAGGAACACTATATTCTTCATAAATTAAATAATAATACTTTCATAATGTTAAAAGTAACCAATTTCAAGAGACTTTCAATGTTCAAAAAATGGAATTTAAAGTCTGTGAGAAGTACTTTGGAGAGGATTAAGGTTCAAAATGTTTAGAGTCATTACGAACGAGAGAAGTAGCTTACATAACTCAAAATAATTCCATGAAATTCTATTCCTAGGAAATATTTTTTCTACCTTCTCCTTTCAAACTGTTTATTTTTACTAGCACTTAAACTCGTTTTCTTCTATGCGTAAGGAAATAAGCATAAAGAAAAGAAAAAAAAAGCTATTTAATTTAATTGTTGGGTTTAGCTTCAATGTAGATGGTACTCACATAGCTGAAATGAAAGATTAGAAAAGAGAAAACAAGAGGTTTTTATGATCCCTGGCCTCTGCTTTTGCAACTTTTATTTAATTATAACCATAATGAAAACGATACACTTGGGGGAAAAACGACTTCATCTGCATTCTGAAACTGTACTACAGAAGGAAATTAAAAGGTTTCCATATGTTGACGCTCAAAGAAATAGAAAAAAAAATTCACGAAAGCATTAGTTTACAAAAGCTTGTGTGAAATAGTATATTAAATTTAGCGGCAGAGAAAGAATATCTAGGTTTTTGTAAGTTAAAGTTTATTCTATACAAGTGCACTTTGTGAATATGTTATGGCGAACATAATATGAAATATAAATAATTACACAAGGTTTTTTTTATTTTGAATAATATTTTTAAGAGGCTACATTTATTCTGAGTAGATTAATGTATTTGATTCTTTGATTGTTTTATTATGGATTTATAGAATGGTTAAGTAACGTGTACTACTTCTAGTAGAAAATGTTAAAAGAAAAAAAGAGTGTCACCCTTCTCTAAACTAATACCTTCTTGCTGAAATTTAATATTTTACACTTAATTTAAGACTTAGAACGATACTATTTTGTTGCGTCATAAAATTCTTCATAAAAATTTCCTATTTAAATTTTTATTACTATTTAAAAAACTTATTTTAATGAAGAAATAAAACTGGAAAGCTAACTGTACATAAAGGCTTCCATTGAAAAAATATTTCCTTCACAAAACTATTGAAACATCTTCTTCAAAGTCCTGAGTCTACCATTAATTCTGAGAGTAAAACTCATACAAATAAACATTTAATTATTTTTAAAATTTCATTCAGCATCTCAGGATATTTTGGGATGGTTTATTTATAACGGAAAACACCTACTAGCTGATTCTAATTTTGATTAAATATTGTAATTATTCCAGGAAGAAATTAGAACCCAAAATAATGTTTACTTGTATTCGACCCCAATGTTCAAAGGCAACAAGAAAATATGCGTACAAAATTAAACCGCTTTTTATTTACAAATATAAAACAAGTGAAAACATAGTAAAATTGGACTTTAACTTTTTATACAAGAAAAAAACTCCAACGTTGCCAGTAATTTAAATACCTAAACTAAATATATTGGAAGTGTGTGGCCTCGATCCCGGCCAAGCCGGAATGGAAAACTCCCACACATGTAACAAATGCGATTATGAGAAAAATTATCCCCAAAAAATCCCAGACTTGTTTTGATCAAAATAAATTCTGGTGAAGAAGCATATTATAGCTACAAAAATTATATCCTTTTAGTATGAACAACTAACTGTAAAAGTAAAAATATCGTGGATATATTTTTGGTAATATTCGCTAATAATGGAATGATAGTTTTGTTAAAAACTCTATTAAGTGCCTAAATAAATAAACTGTTTTATTTGATTTAAATAGCAAAGCTAAGTCCTGTCTTCTATTGCCTAAACTTAGTTTGTATAGTATCTAGCACGCTTTCATTTTCCAAAGTGACTAGCTTTTATTAAAGATTCACGTTAAATGCTTCCAGAAACATTTCTTCAAATCAGAATTGAAATCAGAGAGCCACTCCCTTAACTGGGTAATACTGAAACACTAATAATGATTAATTAGAGTAAAAGAAAGTGGAAAAAAAAGTAGTATCATTTTTTAGAACTCCATCGATTTGACTCATGGCTGCGTGAGCTCATTACTTTCAATTACCAATGCATGATATAGGAATATGTATCCCCCATTCATAAATCATGAAGACCATTCTGGAGCTATGTTCTACTCTTCATTCGTTCCAAGGCATGTTATACTGAGATTTTAGTGATCATTTAGTCTAGATATGCATACCATGGAAGTTTCATATCTAGAAATGGATTAAAATAGTTGTATAGCAATATGCTATCTTACTGAATCTAAAAATTTGTGTTCATTTAGTTACAAAACTCCTCATATGGATCAGGGTGATGTGTGGGAACTGTGCTCTGAATTTCTATAACTTTTAGAAATGCCCAAGAAGGCTATTTTTTTCACTGAGTTTCTCATAAAAAGTTATAAGCATAAATTGTGTTCCTGAAAAGTGCTCCGTTAAGAATTTCTTTCTTGTGAATTGCTTAATTACACAAAAAGTTTAAGAACCACGGTTATAAACTATTTTTTTTTACATAAATAGCAGAAAAATACAATTTTACATATTGTGTAAATCACAATAAAAATGTACTTGGTATATGCCAGTTTTCCAGTTATTACATAGGTATTCATTCTTTTTCCCAAAAAAATATTAATTTTGAAATTTGATCTGTTTTAAGATTTAAATCATGTTTATTTTGTTACCTTGAATATAAACTACAAAAGGCAAAACTTACGGAACTGAAATAATTCAATAAATGCAGCATGTTTCATAGCATATTAAATTTAAAAAATGGAAGAAATGAACACTCATATGTAAATTGCAGACTGGAATAATTTTGTAACTTTGTTGAAACTTATATAAGATAATACGCCTTGTTTTCTACAATTACCTGCATCAACACAAAATAGCATTGATATAAAATAGTATTTCGTTAACACTTCACATAAGGAATCTGCATTAATTACTAAGTTGGAAATTCTTCCTTTTTACAAAGAATGTATGAACCTTATTCTTTCAGCCTTCCCTCAACACCAGAGTCTTGGTTCTGTGAAGGATTCCACCGAAGAATCGAACGTCAGCAAATGGAAAAGACCTGTACTGACAGGTAATTGCTTTTTTATGTCCGCGGGTACTTTATGAATAAATATTGGAAACTTTCTCCACTGGCTTTGTGGCTGTCATTAAAATATTCATGCCATTAAAACGAACGGGAGTGTATTTTTTTTAGACAGTAGGAGTGGCACATTGTGATAACTATCTTAATAAAACTTATATCAAACTGATGGATTCTGAATTATTTAGAGAAAATAGATGGGTGTTAATAGTATTCAGCTAGATGGTTTTATGTAAGGTATGATTTTACATACTATGATAATTTATGATTTTATCTTTAAATGAGTCAAGTGTTATAAACTTATATGTTTTAAAGTAAATGAGATCTTAAATTTAAGTATAACAATTTTTATATAGAAATTTATTACTTTAGCCTTAAGCTGATATTAAAATTATTAACTCAATGCATGTTCTAAAAAATAAGCGTACACTAATATTGTTCTTTAAAACTTTTAATTTTTAATTATAGAGATGTTCATAAAATTTAAAAAAGCAAGAAGTTTAAGTAACTATAAATTGGTATCAGTGCACATTAAGCCTTTAAAAATAAAGCACTTTATATTAACCCTTCTAATCCTATACCACCCAAGATTGTAATTGAATCTTAAAGAAAATTTGGGGCGATCAGGACTGAAAGAGTTAAATTGTTTAGTATTTTAGGTTACTTTCTTACACAAGAATTAATAATTTACTTTTCTACGATTGAAACAGATTAAGATATTCTGCATAATCAAAAGTATTTATCAGTAAATAATAAAATGATTAAAAATTGTAGCTTACAATTTTTACAATTATGATTTAAAGAGCATCTAATCTTGTATCTGTGTTTTATCCAGGATCCTTGACGCAGTATTTAATAAAAATTTAAATATTATTTTTTATAATTTGGACATTCATAGATATATTTAAATAACCTTGTAAAGTTTTATCTATTATTAAATCTTAATGTACACATGCTCATATTTTATTTATACGTATTGAATTTATGAAGAAAATTAAAAAGTTTCTATTGCAGTTTTATTTATCTAGATGAAAGTCGTTATATTTATGAGTTATATATAATGAGGTTTGCCTGACGTAAAGATTTACATAAATTCAGTTCACTCTGGTGCATTGAATACTTACCAAAAACTAAAATTTACAGAATAATTAACCCCAATGGTATTACATTTAAAGTTGGAAATATCCCAAATGAATTTACCTGCCAGATAGAATACCCCTTTCATTTATTTTATTTGGGCACAGAGAGAGAGAGGGCACATATCCGATACTATTTTCTTCTATTTCCCCCAAGAACTACCCCCCTTATTTTCCTTATCAGAAACATCATATGTCAACTTCAAACCTCCCTCTATTCAAGAATAACATCCATAAATTTGCACAACCCTCAAAAATAAAGAACTGTTCCCTAACTGCCCCCTGCCCCCACAATACTTTATCGCCATCAAAACCCTCCAATAAACGCTACCCATCCAACAATAAACAATTCCAGAAACACAAATCTCCCCTAAAATCGCAAATATATTCGGAATCCTCCCTGCCCGCATAGCACTATCTCCCTCCATCGCAATAGAAACAAAGCTCGACGCCCATCGCATCGCTATAAACCTCACTTCCCCGTCGTATTTCGGGGCCCGAGAAGCAAAATCGGAAATTAAACGCGGGACCCATTAATTGATCCGGGGGTCCGATTGCGCCCCGCTATCTCGGGGGAGAAAAATGCCCCATTACCGTTATGGGGCTCTTGGCGATGCATTTAATACATGCGGTCGGCAGTGACTGGGATGTCAAATCCCTGGGTTATTTCCCCATTTCGTTGCTCCCCATCCTGGGTTCGGGGTGGAATGGTGGTTTTGGAGGAGTCACCCTTTAAGCACGCGAGGATTGGTACGCAGAAAGGGAGTATGTGGCAGTCTTACGATTGATCTAATGGAGTACTTTATTTATTACAAGAATTGGTTTCTAGTAGACAGGCCATAATGAAATTGGGAGGACCGGGATTCATTAATAAACAATAGATATTACATTTTTTATATTTTCTTTTAGTGAATTCTTAAGGTGTATATGAAGATAAATGATTCTCTAAATTTAAAGATGTAAATAAATTTTGAATTATAAATCCCTTATTCCTTTGAAGCTCTGGTAAATGGGAAACAATGATATTAGTTTCAATTAACTCTTTTATTTGTTTTTTTTAGGAAACTAACTTTTTAACTTTAATTTAACTGTTGTTCAAAGTGATATATTTATTCGTTATGACTTGATGATTGATTCTCTCCATAAAATCTAGTATTCGAAGAAAAACGACTAATATCTTCAAAAATGTGCACACGTATATTATAAAATTATTGATCATACTAGAGTTACTAATTGCTCCTATGGATGCTTCAAAATTATAAAAACTATATTTTCTACCATAAGGAAATAACTATTAATGGTTTTCCTAGAAGAACAACCTTATAATCCTTCATTCTCAACCAGCTTGTTTGTTTTATAACGTTTTTATCAAAATCTTCTCTCCCCAAATACTGTTTTCCCCCATACTTACTTACAAATTTATCTGTAAATAGATTCAACACCTTTCACACCTACCTAATCCAAATATCTCATACGAAATTTCAAACAGTTCACGTATCTTATACAAAAACACATACAGAATATCTCAAACGACCTACGAGAATGAATTGAATTAATTACCACAAACTCCTCAATTCCATAAGCATAACACTAACCGAACCTAAACGCGATGCCGGCGCTCAGACAATCGCTCATTCACGACAATCATTAACACATCAAACACAAAGCCCTTCTCGTGAGAGAGACCATAAACCCCTCCGTATTAATATGCGACTTACGAATCGCAATAATACCTTTGTGCGTCTTAATTTATACGTATATATCTGTGCAAACAGGGCACAAAATTAGAATCCGATTCTCACCTCGTTTGATAAACAATTCCCCGAGCCTCGTTATTCTGAGCGAGATAAGCGAATTTATGAGTCCTCGTTTGGCGATTAATGCTCCTTGCTTTGGCGCCCTGACCTCTGCTCGTTAAGATTCTATTCGCTGGAGTCGCGCGCTGGAAAATATTTCGGCCTTATCAGCTCGCTGTTATGGCGCCTTATCGTCCAAGGCTGTTGTAAAGGCTATATAGAGGACTTAAGTTCCTATAGTTTTTGTTAAACTTGCTCTTAAACTCATGTTTTACAAAGGACAAACGAGGAGCGAAGCGTTGTAACGCAAACTTGGGCCATTATACTTTCAATGTTAAAATACAAATACTTATAACCATACACCGGAAATAACGGGGATACTTGAGGGAGTACCTAGGTCATTAGATCTTCAAACTCCACTATAGTCAGCCTCTCTGGGTGAGCCTATATGCAGTGCTATGTCAGAAGGTGTTACTGAAAGTCACATTCAGCTGTGTGGTTAGCCTGAAGCTAAGCCCCCTGTTTCCCCAAGTAAATTTCGTACGTATTTACCAACCCTGGAGGGATGAAGGGCTGAATCGATCTTGCTTGGCTCGGGAACATAGCCTGGATAGGTGACATGGAAGCGCGAAGCACTACCACTATGCTACCGGGCTTCCATAATAATAAACCTGAAGATTTAAAAAATATTTTAAACCCACGTTTTCAAAGAACGCTCTGAGCGCTCTGAATATGAGGCGGTCCGTGCCAGAAGGACGAATTTATCATTATCCACCCTACTAGGTTCGCCTTTCTGGCACGGATCGCCTCATATGTAAAGCGTTAAAAGTTACTTGAGTTAATACATTTTTGAAGCCTATGATAAAAGCAAATTATTTACTAGAAATTCCTAGCTTCCAAAATGGAGTGATTCGATACAGCGTTTATCGATTTTTTTCCTCTTAAAGTATAATAAATAATACTAGATTTTTAAAGTTAAATAAGGTTGCATTAATTAGGGAAAAATTGATGGTAAATAAATATTATTTGTACAAAAAAAATGCCCCATTTTTCTTTACACTTATTTCCATATTTTCAAAGCTTTGTAAACAAACGATATATTTACCCGAGGGGAATTTTTTTCTCAATCTAATAAATTATCTGGAATCATTTTTAAACCTAATTAATTTTTATTTAATCAACCTTTTTCAATGTTATAAGGAATTATTTACGGGCATGAAGGTTTATCTACTATGCAAATTTCATACAAACTAACACCAGCACACCAAATAAAAAGTACACTCCACCAGAGTAGGTTATACTTCACAATGGAGTTTGGTAATTAATCAGGATGAAACTTGGTATAAATTGTTAAAAACACGGTTTGTTATTTAAGTGCATCAATTAAGAACCTTTTAGACTAATTCTTTCTAATTGAAAAAAAAAATTACAAAAGGAAAGGTATTATAAATAATATGTTTACCTATGTAGTTTTAGTTTGAATGAAGATTAAATTGTAAAATGTAATCTCCAAGCTCCTCCAAACAAAACAAAAATTTGTAATAACATAACGTCAGTATTTTAAGAAATGTATACTCAGAACTCAATTATGGTGTTTTAAAATGAATGAGGAAGCTAAGCTTCCATTTTAAATGAATTATGTATTTATGTTTCCTTATAACAATATTTCCTGGGGAATCCTCTTTTACTAATATGAAAAAGACCCACTCAAGCAAATTCAAAGCTGGAATAAACACTGAAAGAAGACAAGGACTCATTATAATTCAGAACTGAATATGCATATCATCCAATGAAGTCATGAATTTTAAAGAAAATCTCTCGAATTCAAAAATGCATTTATAAACATTACTGCTTCTATCCATACTCCGGAAACCACAATTTTTTTGGGGAAAAAAAATTAAGAAATTGCACTGTATACATAATCCGCCAGGAGAAACATTTCTCAAGTATCTCTGAAACTTAATTTTCTACAGCTGGTTTTATTAGTAAGAGAAAGAGGTTCATGCAAAACATTGCCATTTTGAGAACACCAGCAAAAACGTTAATACTGCTGGTAACTTAAATGGAATATCGCGTAAGTATTCCATAATTCTTAAAGCTCCTGGACTGAATAACACTCCAGTTATTGCAGTACCCGAGTCCTTTAGTCTCTTGAGAATGTGCCGGAGATCGCATTCCCCGAAGAGACCCTTTTCATTTAATTTTTTTTTGTGACCGTCTGGATAAAAGCTCGGCGCGAAAAAAAGTAATTTCACCTTCAAAGACAGAAGAGCAGCCTCCTTAAATGTTTGATCACCTTTTTAAATAAATAAAACGCAGAGGCAGTCCTTCCATTTCATCAACATCGTGCTCCCGCGTGTTTGTTTCTTTCCCTTCTTTTTCTCAAAACATCATGTTTTTTTTTTCAATGTTTTGTTCTTTCTAGACGGTGGGACTTACCGGAATAAAGACCATATCAATGCAGTGGAAGACGCGAAAACAAGCAAAACAGAGAAAGATTCTCCACAGCTCAGGAAAGAAATGGATGAAGGTAATTTTCTCATGATATCTCATTTAAACCTGTAGAAACAAAAAAAAATTCTACATTGTGTTCTGAGGAAGCAATTTGTCCCCAAATTCGTTCTTCTGTGGCCAAATGGTTAATGGAATTCTCCCCTTTCCCCTCTGACGGCTTATTTATCCTCACTTGTACAAATGTTATTTTTCGGGAGTCTACTTTTTGCACTTATTTTTGGGCCCTGTCTCTCTGTCCCGAAGAATCTAAATTGTGTATGCGCTCTTGCGTACATAGGACCAAATCACGGTTTAAAGTGATGTTGCCATTCGCGAGAGGAGGAAAATTCGTCGCCGTTTCTCGGTCGACTGCATTTCGTGTTGCCACTCGCCTTGAAGAATTTGAGGAATTTACAAGAGTGTTAAGAAAAGTTGGAGAACACTTTTTTTACCCAGTGCCCCCTTAAATCATAGACCTCTGCGTTAGGGCTGAAGAAGGTTCTTTTAAAAAGCAAATAAATGTCAAAGGAAAATATTCGAAATCCAATTCACGAGTTTTTGCTCCTTATAATTTGCAGAGGACTAATTCTGCTGTTTCAATGAATCAAAGAATTTAATTTATGACTTTTACGGTCCTAAGAATTGGAACGTTTTTAACGGGAATGTTCTAATTCTCAGTCGTTGTAGAATCAAAGAATTCTTTTAAGAACTTGTAATGAAATGAAAAAAATAATACAAACTTTGGAGTTCAAAACTAATCTTATTAAAAGATATTGTTTCTTTTATATACTCCATTTACTTCTTCCATTTTGCTGTATCATTTTATTTTTGGTCCATATTTCATAACATGAATAAAATATAATTTTGTATAGAAGCTTGACAAGTTAAACTTTATAGATACAATTTAAGATATAAGCTTTGCATTTAGTTCTATGATAGATTCATTTGATAAATTGTTCGGAAACTACAAAATTAAAGGAAATTTACGGTTTTTTTTTTTTTTTGCAATATTTGGACTACCATGAAATCTTTATAAGTCTACTTTTACCTATATTAGAACATGTAACTGAAAAGTACAATATGAATCATTTATTTATTTCTGCCGTACCTAGTTAGAAAATTTGTGAACAATCATTGCTTTCAACTTATCTGGTTATTTTTATAATTTATTGAAAAAGATCCAACACCTATGTTAAAAACCGATACTGAAAAATGCATGAATATTCTTTTTTTTAGGCTCTCATACGTTAAATTTTCTGATGAATGGTTATTTAATAATAAAATTAGAAGAAAATCGCATATACGTCAACATGTGTATATTTTTCTTATTATATTCTCTGCTTCTTCATGTCCTTAATAATAAGATAGGAATGCGATAGTTTCGTTTAAAAGAATTTTATGTCAAGTACTATGCTATCCCAAGCAAAAGTTGTTGTGTCAAAAATTCAAAAGTGTCTGGTGTAAGAATTTATATTGGTCCCCGATATCCTATTTAGATATCCCTCGACTTGCCAAGATTCAAAAATTCCATATCGCTTCAAAATAAAAATAATTCTTTAAAATGAAATTATCGGTTATAATTTTTTCTGCCGGTATGATCATTCAAAAATCTTTTCTTCGCTAACAAATCTCTTAATATGAAAAATTCATGCAGATCGATATAACGTATTATTCAATGTCTCTAAAGGAATAAACTTTTCTTCACTCTTCTGCGCTCATCTCTTCTAAATAGATGGGAACCGTCTCAACCGTGACTGCGAACCATTAAAAATTCCCACGTTACGTCATGGTCATTAGTTTTTTACTCCAAGCTCATGATCTGTGCCATGCTTCACTTGTGTTCAAATAAAGTGAAGACACGCTATTTCGCTTTTATGCTCCAATCTGCAGATCCGCTTTTATGGTCAATTATCATTCGCTTGAACCTCGGAAAGTGGATGCAGGTAAAAAATTAATCAAGTCCATAAATTAATAACAGTTCTTGGAGTAAATTGAAGGGGATTTCGGTTCCATTGATACTTCGATAAAAATAAGTGTTGGTAAATTTTGGATTCTTGAAGTTTTTCTTCGCAACTACTTTGCTGGATTAACTTGTGTCCTTTTCAGCTATCTCATGTTGTGTTTTTTTTAATTTATAGAACATTCAACATAGTTTTTGTAAGGAGAAATTTGTTCCCTAACTTTTAAGTGTGGTCTTTTCAATTTTGAGGGGAGAAAAATATCAATTGAAGGGAAGTTGTAAATGGACCTATTTTGTCGATGGCTATAGTAATAGTCTTTGACGCAATAAATTTCAGTTTGAAGGATCCAAGTAATGCTTAGTGCAAATTTATGAAGATAAGGTTTTTATATCTTTTACTAAAGAACTTTGTTTTTGGAGGTTTATCTAAAGCGACAGAATTCATTAAACTTTAGAATGATGGATATCATTTGCTTAAGCTACAGCACACTGTATTTTCTGTATTCACTGTATTTCTATGCATGGTGCTATTCAGAGATACATGTTGATGAAGGTTTATGGCCGATTTTAAATCATCCAACATGATTTAGGTAATACACATAAATATATCTAAGAAGATACAATACAAATCCTTTCTTTATTTGCCTTCTTTTTTAAGAGTTGTTTAGGAGGATTTTGTTTTATACTTAGAGCATATTAAGAAGCTTCCTAATAAGCTCTATGGTTTATAAAATTTTTATTCATTTTAACCCCCTTTTTAATTGATGAAATTCGAAATGCTTTAGGGATTTTCAACTCAGTCTATATGGGATACTAATTTTAAGAATTTAATAGATGGTTAAAAAATGTTACCCCTTCTCTTTTTTTTTCTTAATAAATCAAGTATACAACGATATTTCAGTTCTTTTGAAAACATTATGCTGTTTTTTCATTATACGAGGTATCAAAATATCCAGAAACTTTTATCAATAAAATAATCTCCAATTAAAAAGTGAAACAATTTAAGTTGGTATGTTTGATTTATAAATTTTAGGTACTTTATTTAACCAAGGTATTATTAAAAACACCCTTGCAACTTCGGTAAACCCCAAAACCGATAACTAAGAACTAAAATACTGTATTTTTCCCTGATTTTACTATTTGCTGAAACGAATTTAAGAAAAAAAAGAACGATCATGAGTTGTGATGCGAAAAAATACTGATCCACTTCTCAAGAAATATGTTCCTTCTTTTCCAGAGTCAAGCGGTCATCCCGGCCACCATTTAACGTGGATTCTCTTGTTCCTATCCTTCGTCCTGCTCGACGCCACCACATAACCTGTATGACGTCGTATCTGAGACAATCATCTTCTTCGTGCGACAGTGTGAAATTCACGACACAACAAAAGGACGAGGGGCGAGAGAGGCGTGACAAATGACAGAGCTATCGGTTTATTGTGCTGTAAATAAGAGATATATTTGATGGATTGTTCACAAAACTGTTGCTATGACTACAGGCGTACGTTTTTTATTTCCACACGGCCGATGGAGCTCATGTTCTAGTCATTATTACCCTGTAAATACGTTTATTTGAGTCTCTCCGATTCACCTGTATTCCTCTCATGGCTCATTAGTGCTGTGGAAACTCCGATTTGAGATCGGGGTATGGAGATTCTCTGTCCAGGATATATTTATGAATCGACTGGGAAAGGAATAAATGGGTTGAAGTTTCATACTGGGGATGTTTCTGACAGAGATTAACTATTCAATCCGGTAGAGATGTACCTTTTTACAGCAAGCATAGAGTTTCACAATGCAAACTTTATATGATTCATGAAATACTTCTTTACAAAAGAAATAGTTAAAACATGAGTAACAAAAATTAAATTGTTTTAAAATAGTATCGAAACATATTCAAAATACCGTTCAAACAACGCAGAACTTCTTATAATTGCCACAAGGACTTGCATTGACATCTTGCAATAGATAAGCGCACCTCATCTTTTTGGTAATTTTTTCACACTTACAAGAAAACATTATTGCTAAATATTAATAGTATCCCGATTTCAAGCCTTAAAACAACCCTTGTAAATATTGCTAATATTAGGAAATTTTACTTCGTTACTGTATAAAAATTTAAAAAAGTAATTAAAAATTTACTGAGTTGGATACTTTTACATATACAAGGTGATTCATTATCACGGACAAAAGTAATAGGGGTAGACTACTCTAAGAGAATTCAGAATCTCCTTTTGGTTTGGGGGCAGGCGGTGGAGAAATCGTAAGGAGTTAGAGAGTGGACAAAAGTTGTCAAAAGCAATGAAAATAGGTCATTGTGAGCAACCGGTTAGGGTTCAAATTAAATTTCAATACCAACTATCATGTTTTAATTTATAAATAAATTATTCGGTCGAAATTATTCTCGCCTTTTAAAACCACTCCCTAAGGAAAAAAAAACTTTACACAGTTTTATAAATAAGTTACATCATGATATTTGGCAATGAAATTTTATTTGTAACCCTGAGCGGTTGCTCACACTAACCCATTTTTCATTGCGTTTGAGAATTCCGACCTCCAAACCAAGGTGAAATTTTCATAGAAATTTCTTAGAAAATTCTGAATTTTCTTAGGATAATCTACCCCCCCCCCCTATCACTTTCACCCATTAGTTTTGAATCATCTTGTATTTAAAAACTAAAAGAACGAGAAAGTTTTAAAACAATTGAATTGAACAAAGATGACGAGAGAACTACAATGTATTTAAATGTAAAATGGAGAAAGCATTTTTAATGACGTGCAGAGGAATACAAAGTTTTTGGAGAGTGAATCTATGAATGTTGATATGATAGCTTTATGCAGTTGATTAATGTATAGTTCTATGTATATTTCGATAAAGTAGATTTAAAAAAGAAAACGTCAACTTCGATGATAACAATATTCACATCTGCATTTTTTTTTTCTTAAAAATTAACAATACCCCCTTATGATTGTTTCAATTGAGCATATATCCAGTATCCTATTTTAAGAGTTTTTAAAGATATATTTACAAGCATTTGGAAGGAGAAATTTTATCGACAACCTTTAACCTTTATTTAAAATTGTAATAAAATATTGGACATTTATTAGAACTATATTGATTAATTTGTTAATTATAAAAAAGGAAAATTAAATATTTTATAAATTTTTCGTTATGGCTACTCTTTAACTCAAATGAAATTATAGGGTGAAATAAATAACAATGACACAATTACAACAATGACAAATTAATGACACATTAATCAATCAGTAACAAAAATATAAAAATACGCGGCATGTTGCATCCTACTCATGGAGTAGAATACAATAAACCACCTATTTTTATATATTTTTCTATTAGTTATTGATTTTTAAAATGTGTCAGTCTTTTTTGGGACACCCTTTACATACGCTAATGAAATGTCCTTATGGTTAACCTTATACCTTCAAATCTTATCTTATATTTTTGATGTTTAACATATTTTAGCATAATGCTAAAATATTTGTACTTAATATTAAGAAACTGATTGCTTAATTACCCTAATTATACGACTCAATTTTAGTTTTAAACTGGTAATTTTGTTAAAAAAGTTAAATCTAAAAGATTATCAATCAAACATTCCATTTTTATAAATTATAAACTGTGCCAGAATGAAATTTTTTCTATTTGCTAACTCGAAAAAGTTTCTTAGCAAATAAAAGGATGTGTTTAATTTTTTTAGTTATGTTGTTTTGTTACAGTTTATTATGCCAAATGAAAATAATTTAAAGGAAGTTTTTTATTACTATTATTCTTAAAATAAAGTTATAAAGTATTTACAAGTTTTATGAAAACTGCTTAGCTGCGAAAATAGTTTTTTTTGCGAAATTTATTTATAATTCTGAGGGTTCTGAAAAAAAGTAAATATTTCAAAAATTAATAGGGGTTGACTATGGCAAGATAATTTTAAAGTAATTTTTTATTCTTACCAATAACAAATAAAAACAATTAGTCCTAAATAATATATCAAGAGTCTTGTTTTAGTTTATGTACATTATTATTTCTTAGTTTTGTTTTATGTTCTTAAAGAAGTAAAATGTAATTATTAAAAATATACCAAATATAATAAAAAACTGCATTTTAGATACGTTTTAGAAAGTTCGAATGAAAAACTATGTTTATTTATTCAAATATTTTATACCCTTTCAAATAATCTTTAACTTCTTACTCTTATAAGACAAACAAAAACCAATACTAGTTTTTAATTTAATATTTTGAGGTTGCAACATATTAACAAAAGAGGAAGTATTTTATGTGTAAGCGAATTTCAAAAGAGACTTAAAAATTCTATTAGTCAACTCTTAAAACCCTTTTTTTATAAAATTCATTAAGCAAGATATTTTAAAGGGGGTAATATTTGAACTTACAAATTTAAATAACTTGTAATCAGAGACTGTATGTTGCGCATTACATTTTTTGCAAAACGGATTTATTTATATTTTTTTGTTGTGAAATGGTCTTCTCTCTCCATAGTAAACTTTACATTTCAAAACAAGGTTTAACAAGAGCTCGTAGGATTTATTTCCTTAAAAGTTTGGAAAATCATTCTACCAGACTATTACAGTCTACCTATTTTGTTTACAGTTCTACCTCTTTCATTGGTATAGATTTTTCCCTTTATTGCTTATGTACTGTAATACATTAGTTACATACACTGGTGCCGAAATTCAGTAGCCTTTGAATGAAGTGAAAATCTAAGGAACTTAAAGTTGTATTTCCGTTTAGCTTATTTGCAAAGAACATAACTCTCTTAGGAAATTTAATGTGTTGTGAAACTAAGAATCCATTGCTTGTTTAGTGATTTTTATAAATACTGAATACCATTGAACTACGATTAAACGATCTTTATCTTAGTTAATCTTTAAAAATGTTTTGAGCATAGATAGTCCTACCTTCTCTATCTTTAGAAATGTATCTTTTTCAACATGTGATCCTGTAAATCCTCTCTTAGATCCGAAGATAGCCCTTCCATTACGACTAATAAAATACCTTGAGCTTTTTTACTGCCTTGAGTCAACTCTGTTATGTCACAAGAAGATTTTTTTTTGCCTTCATTCTGTGTAAAAACAATCGTTCACATTTTTTAGCTTTATTTCATTATACCGATGTTTTATTTTTTCTGAAATGATAGTATGAACTGCGTGTGAGACTTATTGCAGAAAAATTCATTCCTTTGATGTTTAAAATATCTTCGATCATGAGTTTGCTTTTGATGCAGAGCTTCAATGATCATCATTATTTCTATTCCATTGCACTTTAAAGTAACCCATTTGTAAAGTGATAAATGAGGGAGGGTATATATTTTGTGTAACATCCCTAATTAAAAGAAAATCAAATAGTGAATGTGTTTATATCTTTAATAAATGTTCATAAAAACAACAATTTATAAAAAAAATATTGGTAAACTATAATTTATATTATTTTAAAGTTGTTTTTGAAAGCCATTTTCTATACTTATAACTTTTTACGTAACTCTTTTTCAAAAGAAAAAAAAATATTATTTTTGTCCGAAGTTTAATGATTGATCATCTTCAAGATTCATCTTCTCAGATTCATTAAGAGCTATGTAGTTTTCTTATAGATTTAAAGGTATTTAAAAATACTCGCGATTTTTCGACAATACACTAAGTCTTTCTATCTCTTAAATAAACATTTCTTAATTATTTATTTGTGTTTATTTAAAAGTATTAGGGAAGAATCTGATACTTGAAATGGTTATAAGCAATCCAAATTGGAATATGGTTTTGAATTTGTGAAAAAAAAAAGAATAACATAGTTAATGCAAAAGAGTACAGAACTGTATATAATTTTTTTATTATAAATATCAACTGTGTGATCTGAATTAGTAGAGCTATACAAATTTAATGTGTACAGATGTTAATATTGTTCTTATTTAATTTATTTGAAATGTATCTTTGTGACTGTAAATAAAATAATAAATTTTAACATGCAAATAGTGTTTATTTTCTATTGTAGTATACAATTTTTCTTTATGTATTTTTAAATTACATATAGTTGAAATAATTTATTATTTAAATAATGGATCGAATCAATATAACATTCAAATAAAAGTTTTAACTCCTGTTTTACTTCATTAAGTATAATTCTATAACATTTCTTAAAATGTTGGAGGGGGCATCCCCCTATGATCCCTCATAAATCCGCCCATCTACAAACGATGCGTTCAGCACTAGAATTTTACAGTTATTGAGTAGAAAAGGTTAAGGTTAAAGGTAGAAATTCTGACCATGCAATGAATCTGGAATTACAGGTGGAAAATGCAATATTTTTAATTCGGGATCTTGAATAATTCAAAGCTATTCAGTGGTCCCTTCAGCTTTGAAGCATCCAAGTAATGTTGTTGTAATTTTTATGGAAAATATTGAGTCAAACGTGTTTAAAATATAGTCACAAGCGCTTTTAACTACATTTTTTTTACCATAAAAACACAACAGTTATGAAATTAAGAGAAGATTAATGTTAAAATGTATCACAGTTTTTCTTCCAAAGCTTAATGTTTTTTTGACGTAACGTGATCTTAAAGTACCCATCAATACGCTATAGTATTATAGGTGTCGTGCGCATTGGGTGTATTGCAAACTTTTAAAAGAACCTCCGCAAAAGATGGAAGGGGACAGAGAATCTATTTAATGAAAAGCAAAACAGTTCCTTGAACATAGTTGACTTTAATATTCGATGCTTCATTAAGAAGATCCAAAACGATAAAAACTTAACAAACTCTGCGTTTTATAGAATCATATTTTGATTCTTTCAACTTAGTAACTAAGCTATTTATCTGAACAGTTTACAGGATTTTTATTAAGAAATAAGTGAGCCATTAGGCATTACTCACTCAAGTTATTTATTAGTAGATAAGGTCCAGAATTAATATGAACTTCCACATTCACCAACTGGTTTTCAGAATTTTTTTTTTTATACTTTTCCAATCTTTCCGAGTTCCTATTTTAGCACATGTAAACAAAATATTCATTAAAAATAATTTTAAAAATAGAAATTAATTTTGTTTAATTTTTTTTTATTTAAGAAATAAAAATAGAGCATTGAAATAGACTCATTTCCCGTTACAAAACCGATTTAGGCCCTAAAAAATATTTAGCTACCTTGAAACCTGCAGAAAACTATTTTATCTCACCTCCTTAAATTGAGTTTTGTAACCCGTTCCAGAAAAAAAAATACCTCAAATCAAATTTAAGCCCAAAAAGACATCAGCGCCTATACGAAGAATTTTTTTTATGACAGTTCATTTTTGTTTTCATTACAAAATAAATTTGAAAGGTTAAATATAGCAACCAATAAATCTAGAAGCCCATTTCAAACTATTTATAGCATGCTGCTTAACAGATTTTACTCCAAATGATCAAGACAATAAATGTCAGTTATTTGATTACATAATAATATATGTTTTAAATATTTGTTATAAATTTCGTAAAATCAATGACGAAAACTTGAAAAAATTCTACCCGCAAAAAGCACATCTAAATCTAAAGAAACAAATTTATAGTCTCTACGCACGTACACTAAAAATTTAGAATGCTTATTAGCTTATTATCCCTATTATTTTAAATATATACCTATGATAATGAAAGGAAATGAAAAACACTTAAGCATTGGATAACGGCATACACTTGTTTTCAAAGAACTAAATCTTAAATTCGAAACCGCTATTATTTAGTTTTCAAAGTTATTAAAAATGCTGTAAATTTGTGAAATTACCATTTTAAAATCATAAAACGCAAAATGAGAGAAATTGCAGTTCGTTTGTCCATGAAATAATTACACCTGGAAAATATGGCAACATACTCAACTTTGAAAGTGAATAACGCAGTGAAAACATTAAACTGCTCATTATGGTTTTAATCCGCCAGAACAGGCATAAAAGAAAATCCGCAAAAACGAGAAAAGAACAAAAAAGGTGCCTTTTTATTCATTAAAACCCTCTTGTTTGAAAATTAATCTTGATTTTCCAAATGACTTACTTTGCATTTTAATCCCTCTGTTTTAATTTTTACAGTTCACGGGATTTTTTTTTCTATGCAGTGGGAGATTATGAGGCTTTCAGATGTGCTTCTTAATGGGATACATTTGGATTTTGCAAACGATTATTTTTGCCATTATTTCCGTGCAAAAAGGCAACGGTCTTTCACCGTGATCTCCACTCGCTGTTTTCTCCAGAAATAAAGAGATTGGCAGCCAACTTTTATATTAATTAGCAAGACGGGTTTTAAAATTTTAAATTAATTAAGCTATGCATTAAATGGCGGATTAGACGAAAATAACATACGGTATTTCATTCGGGGATTTATTCACTTATGGAAAAGCCTTTTTCAGATTCAATTATAATAATTTACTTAACCTCAAAAGAATTCGAAGAAGGAATTTGAAAAAGAATCTTCCCTTACGTAATGAGGGTTTTTCTATACTTTCTTTATTCTTACTTTCGTGCATTAGCTTTGGTATTTTTTAGAAAACGCACAAAATAAGTGAAACTGAAATAACGCAGAAGTATTGCAATGAATTAAATGGAAAATCAATTAGGAAAAAGTTTTGGAAATGCATGCAAATATGGAATTAATTCAACAATGTATTTTCATGTTAGTTTATTTTTTTTTACAAACTTGATTCAAACACAATAATGAATATGCACAATAATCCTCAAAATACATTACATCTATTTGTCATTTTATAATAGTCATTAAATTTGAAGTTATATAATAATATGAAAACCCCCTAAATATGGGTGTTTTTCAGTTTGCAATATTTTTTTTTATTTATATTAGAGTTAACCTTTTAGTTGCTGCGTTTAAAGTCAAATAAATCACAATATACTATTGACTGTTTGGTTCGTTCACTTTGAAAAAAAAAACCCTTTTTATAAACACAAACACCAATTGAATCTCTATTTAATGTCAACTTCAAATAAATACCCCTTATTAAAACAGTATGGCTTGATTTAATGTACAAACGAATGACAGAAAACCTTCTTATCAAAGTTTACATTAAGGTAACAAGTGTGATGCGGTAGCGAAGTGTTTTAAGTGTATCAAAAGTATACCTACTTTTTTACCACCTTTCTGAAACCTCTGAAGTGGAAAGCTCAGGCGATTCAATTCCTGCGGTTAAAAGGCCACCAGTAGGGTGTTTCAAAGTTTTTGAAATTACGTTTTAAAGCGTTGAACTGAGAAAAAAAAAATTTCTGAAACAAAAGAGCAACGGAGAATATAAATTTCAGTACGGTTAGATAACTTATTTTGTATCGGAGTTATCTCATTTTTAATGTTATTATAGGATTTCGTAAATAAATATACGGGGTTTAACAGCTCCTCAAATTACAGTGTTTCCCCAAAACGTGTTCACTAAAGGTAATATTTGAGCGAATTCAGAAATCCTAAGCAATTTTTTCATAACTATCGAAAAACTAAAAACATAGATCTTACATTTTTACCATATATTAAATATATAACTTTTAAAAAATTCATTAAGTCTATTTGCGTTATCAAAACTTCCTTATCTTAAATAAAAGCAGTCGAAGATTATTTTCTTTCAATTTAATAAAAAAAAGGTAACATAAAAATCTCAAATTTTGTATGCAAATCTAAGTGTTTAAAATCCTAACTTCAATATTTAAAATTATATTTCAACAATCATAAACAATCTATCTCTAAAAAATAAAACGAGTAAATTTCCTTAAAGTTTAGCATTTGTGGACTCTGAAAGACTAATCTTTTTTAGTTAGTTTTGTGAAAAAGTACCATTTTGCTTTATAAAAATGTAACTGAGAATTGCTAAATTACCATGCTACCAGCAGTGATAGCATCGTTTTACGTTGTCATGTGAAATATTTAGCATCTTTCAACAGGTTGTAAATTTTTAATTTTAAGTTCTTGCTTCTCTGTTTGTCAGTACATGATACTTAAAAGCAGTTCTACTTGAAGTTGAAGCCTTTAAGATTCCATGACGTAGAAAAGAATATACTTTCCAGAATTTACTATACTCAACCGATAACTAACCTGGTCAATAAAACAAAAATAAGTATGTCTACTTCGTATGGTAATATAGTACTTTTTTAAAACAAGTTTATCCGTGTTTAAGCTACTGCTTTTTTGCGTGTATATGACAAATGAAGCAGATTCTAAAAAATACTCCCGAGTTCTAACATTTATTACCGCGTAAGCAATTAGTAGTAATAATGAAAACCAATATTGAAAACAGTTTTCATGAAGATAATACTAAATAATTTCAACCAATAGATAGAGCATGGTTTTGTTCTTAAGCTTTTGCATAATTTTTTTTTGTAAAAAAAAGTAAACGGAGTATGAAAATGCATATTTTTAAAAATTTGTTAGTACTTAAAATTAATATATACAATAAGTTTAAAAGTAATAAATCGAATCAGAACCAAATGCATTTAGAAAATTCGGGTGAAATAACCATATAATTGTTCTTTTATTTGTAAGATAGATGGCCAAATAGTTTTTCTTAAAAATTACAATGTTATTACTTGTTTTATAAAAATGATTTTTAGAAAAATAAGTGTTGGAAATTCGGTAAGTAAGATATATGTCCTAACTTTGTCAACCAAGGAGTTTTCAGTTAAAATACCAAGCAAAAAAGAGAGGGACAAAGTCAGGAACTACGGGCCTATTGGTTTTGATTATGGTTTTACGAAGCCCAGGGGCTTAGTGGTGGTAGTAATATCTCATTCTCACCCCACTTGACCGAGTTCTATTTCCGGGTTGGGGAAGGCAGATTCATCCTTTCATCCCTCCGGGGTCCATAAAATGAGAACCAAGTGTACTTGGGGAAACAAGGGGCTTGGGGCTGGACTTGTCAGGGGCTTGGGGTTTGACTGGTCTTACCCAGTGAGGCTGGTTAAGTATCCCCCTTGTTTTTATTATGGTTTAGCAAACCTTAGATGTCCCTCTACAGTATCCGTCTCTGTTTTTTATCATCATATTGGGAAAAAAATAATACATACTTCATACTTAAATTTCAAATTAAAAAAAAAGTGGGGTAGCAAATGCAGGCTTTCCCCGGTATTATTAATTTAATACCGTGAAAGCTTCAACTTCAGTTGAAGTATTATCAAACGAAATATCATCTTCCCATAGAATGAAATACTATCTAAATAGATTCCCATCTTTTTCAATGAAACATGTCTTAATTAAGAAGATGGGAAAGTTGTGTCCTCCCCCTGCATGTGGAGCTATTTTCGAACTTTATTATTCATAGATGGCAGCACGATAGGGATGAACTTAATAAATCGGAGAGAAAAATTCGGGGCTGATTGAAGATTGAAGCAGCATTCGGGAAATTGTATACCTCGTAAAGTTTTTAATCGATTATGCAACTCATAAAAATATGTTTTTAATACCGAGTTTCAAATTAAAAAAAAAATGACGTAATTTATTTTGTTCTTTCTAATAAAAAAATATTTTTAGGAACCGCATAAATCACTTTTTTGAATTAAATAATTTCCAAGATATCTCCTAAAGCATGGATAATTTATTTAAAATAATTAATTATTATTTATATAAGGTGGTCCCCATCCCTTTTCAAGAAAAATAAATAAATACCTTAGAAAATATTTTTAAAATTCTTATTTTTGTTACTTTCTTCTTCAAAAAAGATAATAATTCTATTATAATTTAAACTTTCCTAATAGATATAAAAACGTGAGTATATTTTATTTTCTTAGATTAGATATCAACTCATTCAGTGTATTAAGGAAATTCTAGGGTTAATGCATCTCTTTCAAACAAATTCGTATTGCAACAATTATCTTTATTTCTTATTTAAATAGGGTGTTTCATATTTCATTTTTTTTATTTAAATGAAGTTTACTGAAAATTATTGTGATTTTGTTAAAAATATCTACATTTATTAGAAATTCACTGTAACGAGTAAACACATATTTTCCAAACTCCAAGAGTTTTTTTTCTTAATAAAATCGCTTTACGTAATTAAATCTTAGGGGAGTCCAGAAGAAAAATGAGGTTCATACCCCTTAGGGGTCTCTACAACATTTCAAGAATTCTTCCAGAAAATAACAAGCAGCTAAGATAACCTCTCTTCGCAGAAAACTTCAGTCCGGTTTTCAAGTTCGTAGAAGAAGCTTCGAGGTGTTATTGACAATAAAAATCAGCAAGAAAGCTATCTCTTATCTGATGAGAGTTCTTGAACCATGACCAATTAATATTTCTCGTTTAGGCATAGTATGTAGTGTTACTGACTGAAACTGAAGACATCGGTTATTTGTAGGTTTTAACTTTTTACTAGGAACTCGGTATGAGAATCATAATATGTGATGCTTTTTATACGTGTTTTTTTTCCCGATGAAGCTGATTTTTCGATTTAGTATAAATGTATAAGTATAATAATGTTAACGTCCGGAAAGTATATTTGTTCTTGAAATAATGATTTTAAAAAAAGGCATCTTATTGCCTTTTGCCTTAAAAAGCCTTAAATTGCCTTAAAAAGGCAAAAAAGGCAAAGACCAAAAAAGGATGGAGATTTCAATTGAAATATTGATGGTTCGGAACATACCTTTCCCTTTATTGATTCCACAGGTCTGCAAAAAAAAAACCCTTTCGAAAAGTTGTTTTGGATATTTCAACTGATATTTTTAATATTTGGTGCGCTGAACCTATTAATAAAACTAATTATTTAATTCAGAATATTCCATAAAACATTTTCTTCTGTTTTTTGGTGCGGTGAATCCAAAAATGACCTTTGTTTTATCCTAAAATATCACGTTTGCTTACAATTAAGGTAAAAAGGGCAATAATATCTCAATAATAATAATTAAATTAAATTTAAAAAAAAAAATTTTATTCAAATTTCTTATTACAATGATTTTTCTTATAGTTTTTGGTGTGCTAAATCCAAATGTGACCTCAGCTTATTTTTAGGACGCTGTGTCTTTTTACAATTTAGCTAAATATGTAAAGAAAAATAACCAATCTCAATATAAATGAAAATTGATCACTGAAATCGATTTTTATTACATAGTTTTCATTATAAAACAACTCCTGCTGTTTTCTTAACAGCTTATTGAAATATAATCCCATCGATGCGATGGTTCATGAAAATCTAGCGAAGAAACGAATCCCGCACTCTTGTGCATTTTCTCCAACTTACTGAGGTACGTGGTACCCTCGGTCTCATCGAGGTGAGGTCGAATCAAGACGCCAGGGCGATGCTGCTCACATTAATTCCTTCTTTGAGGATTTCTTTGAAAGTTAGGGATTTTCGGAAATATTTATCTTAAAGGCCATGATATGAGCTATATAAAAATAGTTTTAACTAAAAATTTCGTTGAAAACCCTCGGATAATAAAAGACCTAAAATTGAGGAAAATAGGCCGAAGTTGAAAATAATTTGCGTTCTGTGCAAAATGTTGACATGCAGGATTTTTTTCATTATTTTTTCCGTAATCAGCACACCAAAATACATAGGAATTCGATGAAAGTGCTCAAACAGCTTTTTCGTTGCAGACCTGCGTTCTTAGATAGAAACCCAAAGAAATGTTAAAAAAATGTTAGGGTGATTTTACTTCTATGCAATGCATACAAGTTTATGTGAACGATATCAGGACTCTTTACATTACTTTTAAAAATGATGATGCAATTATTGATAAATAAATAATGTGTACGCTTTTTTTTAACATAAGTAGATTCTAACTAAAAGACAGTCAAGATAAGTTATTTTTACTTCTATACAAGTGATGGTCCTTGGGATGGTTGATAGTTTTCCTAGTAGAAGGGGATGTGTTTTTCAAAAAACATCTGTAAAAAATTAGAGCCACCTAGAGAAATTCAGATATCCATAAGAGACAACCAATGCAAGTCCATGGGTCATGCACGGTAAAAAAAAATCCTGGAACGTTCCAAGGAAAAACTGGCAGCTGGGTTTCCCATTTTTTCCAAGTAATGTTCCTTGAAAATAACCCGAACATTGCCGTAAAATGCTGGTATACTGGTATTTTTTTATTTATTTTCCAGGAACATTACTTGGAAAAAATGGGCAACCCAGCTGCCCAGTTCTTCCAAGGAAAATAGCAAGATTTTTCTTACAGTGTAAAGCATCAAAGTAAAAAAAAATACAAAGATCAAAGAGATGCCCATTGCTCAAGCTCAGAGAGAGAGAGACCTCAACTGCGAAGGGATGCTCAAGATAAGGAAGAAGCTCAAGAGCAAAGCTGAAGAGTTGATGGATAATAAAACCAGAAATAGGAGGCCCAAGATCATAGAGCAACTGAATAATAAAGGGATGCTAAGGAGAAGTAGTATGTAGTCAACAGGTACGTATGTGTATTAATCCTTATCACACGATAAAACTATTCTACAGATATCCAACTATTCTAAAAAAGTAAAATAGTTCAATATGTATAAATCCTCATAAGTTTTCGTACCCTTAACTACAACATGGTTCGTAGGTTCTTACTTTTTGTATTTGTTTATAAGGACCTTAAAAAGTGCTTAAAAAGTACTTAATTTTTTTCAATGGTTCTTAGATTTTTTTTATCTCAAAACATGTCTTTAAAAAGTGCTTATTTATTGGCAGAAACAGTGAAATTTTCTTGTGCTTCCATTTAATGTGTGATGTTACAAATTTTTCTTCAATAATTTCAATTTCAACTAGTGCATTTCACTCAAGGAACTAAACTCCAGAAAATGTTCTTTCAATCCTTTAAAAATTGAAAAATAAGGTTACAAAAATTGGGTTTCTGTAAATGCCAAAACTTAAAATAAAGTAAAAAATGTGTATTCTTGTACTTGTGTGTACTCTTGGTATTTATGTCTTAGACTACCATTTTAAAAACTATTTTATAGTCATTAATTTTACACTGTTAGTTAATATAATATATCTAATATGTTAGCTATGTTATTCCTATTTGAGACAAAATTATACTCAAATATTCTTGAAAACTCATTGAAAACATTTTATTGGCAGTTTGAAATGCGTACAAGTAGCAGTAGGTCCTTAAAACTTCTCAAAAATCCTTAGAAAGTCCTTAAAAAGTGCTTAATTTTACTCTTCAAACTTCTGTACGAACCATGTATAAGGGAAAGTAGGCACAAGGAAAAAATAAGAACATTTTAGACATTAGGAGACATTTCTAATTAATTTGCTTTGTTCAGGTAATTGTCAATTCTTTATTGAAAATTGATTGCAATATTTTAAACACGCTAGTTTATATCAGAGGTTCAATTTTTTCTGGTCTTGTGGCACTTTTTAACTTGTTCAAAAACATAAAAAAATAACCAGAGAAAATGTGCAAAACGAACTTTTTGAAGCTAAATGGCTAAAATCTATAAAGCATGAGAAAAAAAAGCATTAAGAATCTTTAAAGATTACAGAAATAATATGTGCCTACTAACTGTAAAAGTGTCGTCTATAAGTTGGAAAATTCACAGCGTAATAATGAATAATATAAAGAAAATTCTAAAACTAATAAAAATAGAACAATAAATTAATTGTGTTGGATTTAAAGCTTAAAAAATGTTTGTTTGAAAAATATTGTGGTATTCTGATAAGAAATTCATATTGTAAACTAAAGATATCCTAGCGCACGGTCAGAATAGTTCCAAACCGTTAGGAAGACAAATTTGCTACCAAAATTTGGCTATCTACAAAAAAATATTAAAAGTTAATAGTATTGAAGACTTTCCATTCAGACTAAATAAAACAAAGGCTACACTCTCCCACTTTCTCCTCCACGGCCACTCACTGTTTGTTTACTTTCTGACTGTCCGAAACAGTGACGTCACACGTGACGAAGGTTACGATTCTCCAGCGGTTGGCGAAACCGAGTCGCCGAACAAGTTTCCCGGGCTCGGCCTACCTCCAAGTTGAAATACCATCGCGGGGAATTTCATTTTCTGTTTGAGCACACCGTGCGCTTCTTCTGTCTTCGGTCTCCCTTGTGACAAAAAAGAAAAAGTCATAATGCCTCTTTTCAAGAATAAGTTTGAAGTGGCCGATGATCTAATAGTGAAACTGAGGAAAAGGTTCATTGATCATCTGAACACTGGTAAGTTGAACTGATTTTTTTTTGTATTTTATTCCCCCCATGTATTCTTTTATATTTGCAAATAACAGAATTACAGTCAGGAAATAAAATTCATGTGTAAAATTTTCAAAAGTTTAGTATTCTAAAGATACTGTTTTTATTTAATACGTCTTCAGATGCCTTGTGAAAAGTTAAAGAGAGGAAGAACTAATATTTCCAATTTTTTTAATTCAATGCAAGACAGTTTTATGATATCCTTCAAAGGGTATACAGCAATTTAAAAAAGACTATACGGTCATATTTCTGCAGGAAATGTTCCAATATTTTTTTTTTAATTTCTAAATAAATTAAATTAATTATTGTAAAATAAGGAACATGAACAAATTTTGTTTGATATTCCGCATCGGATGGATTTAAAGTAGTTTATATTGAAGTATTTTACCTCATAAAATTTTTCGGTATTAATTTAAGCAGGTTTCAAACATGTATTAGTTGAAATAATAAGTAAACTAAAGTATTGTTAAATGATAAGTTAATGTAAAGTAATTGAGAAATGACTGGATAACGGATCGATTAAAAATAAAAACTTTTACCTAAAATTAAAACACTTTCAAACATAATTTTTAATTGTTCTTATAATCATGGCTTCATTTGAGGCGTAACGCACCGGAAAGGCTTCCCGATTCCTCTGTTTAGAGAAAACAAATTCCAGAAACCTTCACTATTTTAAAATCCAAATGACTTAAATCTCTTTACGCTCATGTGGCGCATGAAGCCGCAAGCACAGCCTTACATCCTCTCCGATAGTGTTCTGATAGTTACATCCTCTCCAATTACGTCCATCCAAGATTTCATTGAAGTAAAAATAAAAGTTTAATTGCTTTACTTAACTGTTACACATAAGGAATGAAGAAAAACATACCTATTTCTCACCTGGGGCGTAGAGAAGAAATAAATCACAATAGTAATTAGTAACTGTTTATATAAATTATAAGTAGAATTATAAGCTGGTAGAAATCTTACGAGCTATAAGCACATAAGATGTCTAAAGTTTTAAAAACTATTTTCGGAGAAATTTATCACAACAAGATGCAATTTAGGCACCTAGTACTACTCCCTATTGTCTGTTACTAAAAGATAATTTGTGAATTAATACAATTCGATGGTATGATATTGTGTTTGAACTATATTTGTATCCTTTCTGAGAAAACCTTTTCTTATGTTTCAGAGAGTTACATAAAAATTTAAACATTTTTATGTAGATTTAAAAATGCATTAATTATTTTAATGCAAAAATAAAATTTTGAAACTTAATTTTTTGATTTTTCTGAAACTAATATATGTTAAGATGACTTTGCTTTAAAAAATTTAAATAATTAAAGTGTTTTTTTTTCTATTTATATAAAAATTAAGATAATAACTTTATAATCATAAAATAATCACGTAAGAAATATTAATATTAAACCCCACTCACAATATTTAATTGCCAAAGTTTTAATTAGTTTTAAAATCAAAATATATTATCAGGGTAAATCACTGGAAAACTTTAAATGGTGGTGTGTGAGAATATTATTAAACTTTCTGAATGCAAAGTGGGAAAAAGCGATTTACTGGTAAAACATATAAAAGTGTAGGTAGATTGTTGTTCATTCTTTAAATATTCACTATTCTCACAAGTTAAAAAAGGACTTAAATTTTTTACATAAATATAGGCGAAATCTTCCAACCCCCTTTTACGATACAAAGTATTTTAAATGACATACACAATAAGATACACAATAAAAAAATAGGGAACAATAATACTAAAGTGATATTGACTGCTCAGGGGTCAACGCAGTGACCCATATGAGCAACTATTGATAGGTAAAGAATATTATTATATTAAATAATAATAATAATTTAAAAAACAGTAATAAGAATTTAAAAAACAATACAAATGAAATACAAGTGAACCACTGCAAGGTGAGCTTCAGTTAATAGGTTAAATAAAAAAGAGCGTTTGTGAAAAAATCAAAAGAAATCTTCAATATTATCTATTGTCATAACAAATAGTTTTAGTTGTTTTTTTAATTTTATAGGGGATTTTTCTGATTTTAAGAATTCGGATAGAGTATTAAAGAATTTTGGTGATAAATAAACAAAATTTTTATGGAAGATTTCTTTTTTTGATTTAGGCACGGAGTATAATAGGTTTTTTTATCGTAAATTGTAACTAATGTTTCGTAATTCAGAGCTATTGTCAAATCTAACAAAGTAAATTATGGTTTTAAAGAAAAAAAAGATGGCGAATTGGCAAAATATTCAATTTTTGGTATAAATCAATTAATGTTGGCTGGTTACTACAACTTAAGAACTTAATTATTTTGTTTTGTATTTTTATTACCGGATTGATGTTTTCCAAGTAATCACCACCCCAAATAACAAGTCCATAACTTAAGATTGAGTTTACTCAAGAATGATACAGTTGCAACAAAAAATTCCAATTTATGATTTTTTTTATGTAATAAAGTTTATACAGAATGTAACGAAATTTATTTGTTAGGTAGCTCACATGGGATTTCCATTTTAAGTTTGAAAACTTAAATTATAATTTAAACTTTTATTAAATAATTAGGAACTTACTGTTCTAATTAAAACATTGTTCCTATTGAATACCCTTTTCTTTTTACATTTTGTTTTTATTAATCAATTATAAGTCCAAATTTTTGTATGGAGTGTTTTTTTATTATAGAATGGAAAAACTACTTTACCAGACAACAAAATTTTCCTGGTCTTAAAACTTTTTACTTAAAAAAATTAAAAGAAATTAATATGAGATATTATGAGCAACACAGCCTAAGCTTTGTTTTCATTTTGTTCGCATGGACAGTGCTACATGATTTAATGTTTACTCAAGTGAGAACGTGGGCTATTACTCGAAATTCTCTACTTACAGCACACATTTGTATCCTCAAACTATCCTATTCAAACTCTCATTGTATACTTTACCAACGCAAAAAAAAAAAAAATTATAGTTATTTTATGTGATTTGAAGTAGGAATGGGTCAGAAGAAAATAAGTAGAAAATGAGAGTAAAGTCACTCTAAGTACTTCCTTGAATAGAACCGTTCAATCGGTCTTTCAACGAGTTTTATATTGTTTTTGCAAAAACAATTGAAAAAGAGTTGCATCTTTTCTATTCAAATATAAGGCTGACAGTCAAAAATTTCGGTTTGATCGCTCTTAATATTTTCATTATTAAACTTAGGTTGAAATTATTTGAGAAACTAACCCAGATACTAAACGAAAATAAAACTTGGTAATACTTCCTCCACGATAGCTGCAAGACGCTTTACACATTTGCAAGACACCTTTATGACTCAAGGCTGTGATCCCCGGGGGATTCGCTCCATATTCATTAATCTCACAGCGCTTCTTCTTTAGCTGAGGGAAATATTCTCACATTATGATGGCTTTCCCACCGGACAGCGATTTGTCTTTTTAGAGGGTGATATAAAATGTTAAAGACTTTTGAATTTTAATTTTTAAAAATTAATTCTATATAAAGTGAACCTTTTCAAGAAAAAAAATCCGAGGTTTTTATCAAAAGGAAAATATAAGAACTCAAACGGTGTCCCGTTCGAAAAAAAGTAACACTTTTTTATACGAGTTTTTTATATTCTTAATTCTATTTAGACAAATTTTGTTTCAGAAAAAAATCAAAATATGTTTATGTTTAAAAAAAAAAATATTAGAGGCTTTTAAAACTAAAAGTACCCCTTTAAAATTAATAATTTTTAGAAAGTACCATATAGGAATACCGCTTAAGAAATGAATGTACAAGGTAAAGATGTGGTTTAAATTGTAGATGGATCAAAATTACTCTAAATATGTGAGGATCGGTTTTGCCTTTTCTCGCTTGACGTTCTACAGGAACTCAGTTTAGATTTTTTTCTCTCCATAACAAACTCGAGATTAGCTCCCAAAGATTTATACAGGGTGTCCCATAAATGTTGGTGTCACACTTCTAGGGGGGGGGATAGTAGACACCGAGACGAGTCAGAATCACGTAGGATTTGGGGGTCCCAGACCAAATCCCAGGGAGTTAAAAATGGAGTGACACACCCCAAAAAATATTGAAAAATTTAATTTGTAGAAGAATTACTATTGGTAAAATTTCAATTATGGTCTCAAATTCTGTGATTTAATATGATCTTTAAAATTATCTTAAAAGTTTTCACTTTAAAATTTTTTTTATTACGAAAAAAGTAAAAATAAACACAAAAAAAAATGCGAAAAAAAACCTGCCAAAACTTTATTTTGCATTTCGAAATCCTTTCTTTTGATTGGATAATCTGAAAGAGCATATTTGAACATCCTTTAGTCTTAGTCCAAAGTTTTACCTAAATACCATCAATATTAAACGCTTGAGAGCTTGTTTAAGTCTGTTTTTTGAGTGCGCAAACTGTGTTCTTATAGCCGTTTCCAGAACAGCTGTTTGCGCACGCATAAAATAAAAACAAAATTAAAGTGAAAATTTTTAAGATAATTTTAAAGATCATATTGGAACCACAAAATTTGACACCATAGTGAATTTTTTACCAATAGTAGTTCTTCTACAAATTGAATTTTTCAATAATTTTTTTGGGGTGTCGCTCCATTTTTAACTCTCTGGGATTTGGTCTGGGACCCCCAAATCCTATGTGTTTCTGACTCTTCTAGGTGTCTACTATCCCCCCCCCTAGAAGTGTGACCCAACATTTATAGGACACCCTTTATATTCTACCAACAATAAGAAAATATTTAAAAAAAAAATCAAAATTTTTAATGTAAATAAATTCATAAAGTAATATCAAACAGAATCTAAAATCACACTATTTAAAAAAAACTTTGTATTGCTTTTTTTCTTGACTAAAGTAATGTTGAAACACTAATTTAATATGTCAGATTTACATTCAATCTAATTTGTTCTCTCATTCTTCCTATAATATAAATATAATTGCCAGCCAAGCCATTCTCGTATTATTTTATTTTATATTTTTTTCTTTCTACGTAAATAAAATATAAATTTTTATCCAATTCTTCCACTATTTTTTATCTGATTTTAATTCTAGATATGCCATATACCCATTGACGAGCAGTTGCTCCTTTGGGATAGACATATATGATCAATGTTTATTATTATTTTTTCTTGTGTGTATGCTTTTTATGTGTCTTGTTGTTGTAAAATAAATTTGATTTGATTTGATATAACATCTGTAATTAAATGTACTATTAGGTTACAACATATGAGCATTAGGCATTTTAAAATGCGTTTTCGGAAAAGTAGGGAAAATGAGAGAAAGAGTGCTCACAAAAATGATTCGTGCTTTTGTGTGTATACTTTTTCTAGATTTTACATTTGCTAGTTTTCAGCTTTAGATGGTTATTGAGTTTTTACAGGGGGAAATAAAACATTTATTCAACAAGTGTAGCATATTACTCTCTTGTGGTGAAGAATAAGTTCCCTACATTTTTCAATGCGTGCTACCTTAGCCGCCTATGTGCTAATTCGCTAAATCTTTCATAAATTTCCCTAAATTCACTGCAGTTAAAATTCTAAAGATGTCACGTTGCTCTTAAAAAAAACCCTCATATTAATATTTATATAAGACAGTAATAATTAGTAATTTTTCTTATAAAAAAATATAAAGATGCTAAAACAAAACCAAATTTTGCCCGAAACAAAAACGATTAACATAATAATGATAGTCTTTTGAGAAAGCTGAAAATACATGTGTTAATGTAATCACTCTCGCTTCCCTTGCGTTGTTGCCAACAAGGATAAAAACAGCAGCATACTCTTACCCGACTGCGCACTATTATCCGTGAGTTTAACCTTAATTATTAGGAAGAGTAATTAAAATGAAAATGAAATTTTATACACAAAATAATGAGCCAAAAAAAAAATACCCAACCTTAACATTTCTAACCGAAGAACACTCTCCAATCGGTTTGAGGTAGCTCACCCGACGTAATTTAAGTACAACCCCCTGCGACGCGACGCAAGCATTGTAATTATTCGCCTCCATATCGTTTTCTATGAGTGAGGTATTAGGCCAGTCACTAACGACATAAAAAAGGGCGAATCGGGCAAAAAATCGCGTAGTTCCAATTTTTTTCTTATGTTGTTAGGACCCATACCAGGAGTTTGTAACCAATTTTGCAGCTTCGAAAGCCCTGTGCTAACTGCACAATCCTCGAAAAACCTC
Organism: Tetragnatha montana; assembly: GCA_963680715.1. Lineage (NCBI taxonomy): Eukaryota > Metazoa > Arthropoda > Arachnida > Araneae > Tetragnathidae > Tetragnatha > Tetragnatha montana. Next base: position 41,385,805 of record OY796675.1, read on the forward strand.
AAAAATTTCCGACTTTTTTCAGTTTTTGGCTCATAACTCATACAAAATACATCCCCCGGAAAAAGTTTCAATTATCATTTTTAAAGTACATAAAATTTGCAACAATTTAAGACCATTCCAAGGTTTGTAAGTTCAATAGATTCCAAGTTGCATCTCTTCAAAAATGAGCAATTTTTTCCAAAAAATCAAAAATTTGAGTGCAAGTCGTCTTTATAGCAACAAATCGGCTATAAACCCCATCTAAGAGGGAAGTAAGGGTAATTAATCTTCAGGGCAGTTATTTAGCTTTAATTTAAGCCCAGAATGAAGTCTGTAGGCCCCATAGTTCTTACTTTATCTTAAAAAAACAAAAATTGGGAAAATAGGAGGAGTGGAACCTGGCGATTTGTGGGTATAGTAAAAAAGAAGAAAAGTCGTATAAAATAATGTAACGTTATGAAAATTCGTATTTATTGATTTAAAATATTTCCTTTTACCACATACATATATTAATTAATTAATTATATATTATTAATAATTTTTAATTTAATTAATTATAGTATTTATTGAATTCAAACAAATGGTTCAAAGGAAATCTCTACAGGCTTGTTTCTCCTCCAAAGGTGCAGAAATATCGATGTCTTCATTTTTTTCGGATCTTGTCTTCATAGTTTTCTACCTCAATTGTGGGAATATTGTGGCATGACTTTCCCCGATAGAACTTTTAGATTACCCAGCATTTACATTTTAATTTTTCTTGCCAGGATAAGGCTAAAGTGGTGTAGAAAGGGGACGTCCATAAATTACGTGAGGGTTTTTTTTTTTAAATTTTGGTCCCCTCCATCCCCCTTAATGAGATTTTGCTGGACACCCTCCCCCTCTGATTCTCACGTGAGATTTTCTGCATAACTTTTAAATAAATCAATTTCTTTTATATTTTCTAGCCATGCTTGTTTCGTTCTATCGGCATGACCTTGAATACACACATTGCAAAAGTTTTGATGTGCAAATACATGTTGAAATCAGAAATTATTGGTCTTAAATTGTTATAATCACGACTGACTGGCTATAATGATTCGCTCTTTTCACTAATCTACGCATTTTTCCTAAAACTGTGCTAAAAAAGACGGACTTTCCAAAAATAAAAATAGTAACGTGAGATTTTATTAGACTCCCCCCTCACCCATGGTGAGATTTTGCTGGACCCCCTCCCCCCCCTCTTTTTTTGACCTCACGTAACTTATGGACGTCCCCAAATGGGTGAACGCCTGAAGGAATAATTCAAATTCAGGGGAGAATAACAGCTTTGTGTGATGAAACTATATTTAAAGGAAACTACATACAACTTGATTTACCCTTGTTACCATTCTTGAAAAGCATGTTTTCCACTATCAAGCCCAAACCATTCAGGAAAGTCCACAGGTCTACATACATACTAACAATGAAGACATTTTTATAAGAGCTGCGCTTGTCGAGAGAAGCGTCCTTACGACTAGTATACTTTAAGTACACTATGCATCCTCGGTAACTCGTTTTCCAGAACACAGATGGAGTCGATCAGGTGTTGCTTGTTGTTGTCGTGGGACAGAAAATGTTCTCCTTTAACACCTTGATACCCAGTGTGAACTCTTCAAACATTATGTCACTAAAATAAGAAGCCGAAAACAAACGTATCAATTCTGTATCTGCACTCCTTTCACCGCCCTTCTCTGGGTAGCCGTCAAATGGATGATACATCTGCCACATTAAAAGTTCCTTCCAAAGTAGATAAATGTTTAGCTAATGGTAAGTAGATACAATAAATTTGACTTGAAGGACTAATTTCGGTAACAGATCATCTATAGTCTCCATTCACCATACGAAAAGGGTCTTGCGCCATAAATCAGAAACCAAAGCATACAGAGATAGTTTCAGTGCTGAAGTTGGAGTGAAAGCTGAGTAAAATCCTGATTTTTGCTTTTGTCGCATATTTTATTCACAAAACAAAGCCCTCGGATGCCGTTATCCGTCTGCTATATATAAAATACAAAGCCTTTGGAATATAGAGAGAGGACCTACTTGAACCTGCTGGTTTTGCACTTTAATAGAGCCTGATGCCAAAGAACATGCCTTGTCTTTTTCTAAAACCAACTATTCCACATATATCCAAGTGATTTCTTTGACTTATTTCCAATTCTTGTGCCATATGGCATTTAACTTTAACACCCCAAACAATTTCAGTTATGATGGCAGTATTTTTCTGTAACATGGAAACGTATGGAGATATTAAACAAATATGTAGTAAATAATATATCATTCTCCCCTGGATTTGAATTATTCCTTCAGGCATTCACCCATTTCTACACCACTTTAGCCTTATCCTGGCAAGAAAAATTAAAATGTAAATGTTGGGTAACCTAAAAGTTCTATCGGGGAAAGTCATGCCACAATATTCCCACAATTGAGGTAGAAAACTATGAAGACAAGATCCGAAAAAAATGAAGACATCGATATTTCTGCACCTTTGGAGGAGAAACAAGCCTGTAGAGATTTCCTTTGAACCATTTGTTTGAATTCAATAAATACTATAATTAATTAAATTAAAAATTATTAATAATATATAATTAATTAATTAATATATGTATGTGGTAAAAGGAAATATTTTAAATCAATAAATACGAATTTTCATAACGTTACATTATTTTATACGACTTTTCTTCTTTTTTACTATACCCACAAATCGCCAGGTTCCACTCCTCCTATTTTCCCAATTTTTGTTTTTTTAAGATAAAGTAAGAACTATGGGGCCTACAGACTTCATTCTGGGCTTAAATTAAAGCTAAATAACTGCCCTGAAGATTAATTACCCTTACTTCCCTCTTAGATGGGGTTTATAGCCGATTTGTTGCTATAAAGACGACTTGCACTCAAATTTTTGATTTTTTGGAAAAAATTGCTCATTTTTGAAGAGATGCAACTTGGAATCTATTGAACTTACAAACCTTGGAATGGTCTTAAATTGTTGCAAATTTTATGTACTTTAAAAATGATAATTGAAACTTTTTCCGGGGGATGTATTTTGTATGAGTTATGAGCCAAAAACTGAAAAAAGTCGGAAATTTTTGAGGTTTTCCGAGGATTGTGCAGTTAGCACAGGGCTTTCGAAGCTGCAAAATTGGTTACAAACTCCTGGTATGGGTCCTAACAACATAAGAAAAAAATTGGAACTACGCGATTTTTTGCCCGATTCGATGTCGTTAGTGACTGGCCTATATGGGTTGCAAGTGGGTCGTGTCCAGCCCGAGCGGAAGTAACGGGAATCGAAAGTGGCCGGTCTTGGAAAAGTAGGTCCCCTTCTCACTCCTGCTAATCTTCGCAACTGATCCGGAAGCAACTTCCACAGCTGCTACCAGGAGGAATGCCGTCCAGAAAGCAGCGGCAAGGCCGACGGCTCACAAAGACAAAGGTCGGTTCGGAAATCCAATTGGTTGCAATTGGCTACTGTTGGGGTGTTGATTAGAGGCCACTGCTCTGCTAAACTGGTATTTTGATCTCGTGATAGGTGTACCTGGGGTTTGTGTATCTGTTTGAATAGATTACTCTTCAGTTAATTGGATTGTTTGATATACGGCTTTGTTGTGTCTATCACCTCAAGCCTTAAATTAATTCTCCTCGAAAAGTGATTTTTAAGCGTGCTGAAGTTTCATGGATGGTCTATTTAGTACTATAAACTAAACGAACCTTCTCACTAACGCTTCAATGCTTAAAAGTGCATTAAAATTTGCTTGAAATAGGAGATTTCTGAAAGAAACCTGTAGAGTCTTTTCTTTATTAATATATTTTTTTTTTGACAAATTCTTTTGTATTTTACTTTTTATTACATCGTTTAGACCTTTTAAATTTACTTACATTTGACAAGAAACACAGGTTTAACAAAATTGAACACAGGTATATTTATTTCATTTCTAACTGTAGTTCATCATATTATATTGAGATTCATGATCGAGGATCAAGATACGACGTAAAAAGATCAAAATAGCTGTCATGCAACTTACCTTTATGCAATTTCTAAAAAAAAATTGTATTATTGTATTTCAAGATTTACCGAAAATATTTCTCTGAAGATGTTTTTGGATACTAACTAATGAGTAAAAATTGACGGAAATATGAGTGAGAAAATACTCAATTTGTATGAACTTTAGAAAGGTTTGAAGATGACTTGTTTTTCTGGGTTAGGAAGCTCATGGCCATCTTTTTATGCAAATGATGAAACACCTTGAAAGAAAGGCCTTCTATAACTCTCCTCAACACTGTTTTTCCAGACTTATATAGAACTAACGTTCCAAATAATGCAAATACCTCACCTGGTCGAGGCTGATGCTCGACTCAATAACCTAGATAACTGTCATGTACCATCATCAATGACACATACCCTTACGAAAATGTGTCATAGTAAACCAAAATCGTAAACACCATGCAAATATCCCATTGACGAGTAGATCAAAAGTCCACTTCTTCGTCATATAGGTGAGAAAAGCGACGCAACAACTCATTGCAGACATAATACCCCTTTATGAAGAACGTTTTCCTGCAGGTAATAGAGGACCGTCAGCAATCAGGTCCCAAACAAAGCGCCTCCATTCATCTCGAATTTATCTCTCGATCGGTTTGACAGAACAGGCTGCGTTGCACGCGATTACACGAACTTGTTTGGGCGGGAAACCTTGGCCCCGAACGGAGTGTTGGATCTGTTTCACGCTACAAGATGAGACAAAGAACGATGGCCAGATGTGAAGTGAAGGCACGTGACAGCCTGAAGGTAAAGCTGTTACGTCAGGTCATAAAGTGTTTTTCATTTCCAACGAAAGTTATGAGTAAAAGTTTACAAATATTTAAGGACTTTTTTATTAATGTGCACCGTTAAGTCAGAAGAAAGGATCTTATTAGTCTTTAGCCTCTCTCTGTTGTCTGTTCTTCATTATTTATTTGCTCTTGAGTCCCAATTTCTCTTTTGGATTTGCTGTTTTTCGTCGCGTTACTCTTTAGCATCCTTTTGCTCTTTGGTATCTCTTTCTTTATAACATCGTTGCTCTTTAGCTTCCATATGCTCCTAAGCATGTTTCTGCTACATATTTATCATCTTTTTATACTCTTTAACATTTTTTACTATTCAACATATCTTTGCTCTTTAGAATATCTTCCTCATTACCATTTTTGACTTTGATGCCTTTGGATATACTAGTTATACCCATGCATGCCTGTCTTACACGGTAATCCAAGTTTCTAGGTTATCTCCATTTTTTAAAATGTCGTAGCACCTCATCATTTCATGGACCACTATCAACGATCTCAGGTCCCTTCATGGGCGGATTTGAGTGGTGGGCCCTGGGGGGCAGACTGGAAACCTTGGGGGAGGGGCAAGCTGTCCCTGGTGGCTTTGGAAACATGACTTTCCCTCATAAAAACGAAATTTTCTCAAAAGGTTGGAGGCAATAATACACCAATGGGTACACATATGACCATCCGTGAACACTACTCTATAAAGAAAAAAAATTACATCTTTACATGCTTTCATTGATTTTCTTTAAATATTTAAAGTTTTTAAAGTAATAAATTACAGAACTGACTTCTTACATGGTTATATCATTTATTTTAAAGCTAATCAGAGTCTTATTGGTATCAATTCCCCGTAATTAACACAGATTAGAAGTCCAACCTGTTCGGAGGCTCTGGTGTCCTTTTCCATGAATAGTGCAATTTTCGAGTCTAGTCTTAATGCTACCGTGTACGACATTGGTATTAATGGCTAAGCTTGGTGGAACCATTTGTCTTCAAATTTAGAACAAATGGATCAGAAGCACACAATTGATAAATGTATTTTTTTTTTTTTTTTTTTTTTTTTTTTTTAAGAAAAACTAAGATGGTGGACAGTTTAAGCATTATGCTGTTAGCGAAATTGTATTAGGATTTAAATGGGGGTAGAGTAATTTAGCTTGCCTTGATGGGAGTTAAATAAGGTAAAATTCTTAACATTATTTACCTCCCATATATATTACGAATGGTATTGTCCTCTTTTATGTAAAAGAGAAATATTGCCTGGTTAAATCTCTCTATGGTAGCTTGAAAACAACTTGGAGATAAATTAGTTCAAACCTCAAACAAAGTCTACTCCAAACACAACGAAATAGTTTCAAGGTCGATCGGTGCGACGACGCGACGGTGGGTGGAAAGACCAACCTTGCTCAAGAACTCTAGGGACTCCGGGGCAAAACCACACGCGGGCATTTCCGCAGATGGCCATCATTAATTAAAACAATCTAGAAAGCGAATAAGGCTTCGAGAGAGTGAGTGACCTTAGAAGAGAAAGTGGGGAGGCCACTTCGAGGTGCAACGCATGTTCCGGTTTTGGATAGAAGAAGCTGCGATTTCGAAACGGAACGTTCCTCCTCCAATCGGTGATTAGGGGGATGTCAAAAGACTTAAAAAACGCTCGTTATCTGTGTGAGGGGGTCTTGGGATCATTGTGCTCTCGCTGTATTTCGCCAACATGTTTTTGTGGTGGTTGAAATTTTTTGCCAAGTTTTATTGAGAAATTGGGCAAAATAAATGTGAGGGTTGTAAAACTAATAGCCTAAACATTATGTGGAAGGGCCGGGTAAAGGTATAAGTGGAAACTGTTTGATACATTCAGATAGTTTTACTTTGTATGTCAAACAATATTCAGGTGGCCTGGTTTTACAAAAGGCTCTGTTTAAATCTTCCTAAAACTTACCACAATCTTTCACAAATTAGTATCTGAAAAAATGTCGTGGTGGAAAATGCAATTAAAAATATTTTGTATTAATTGATGGTCATAAAATACGAAGGAATGATTTTCAAACATCATACTTTTAAGATAGACAAACATTATGTACCTAATTAGATCAAATACACATTTTAGAAGATATTCAGAAAACGTTTCTGAGATAATGACCAACAAAAGTGGTGGTTATTTTCATCAAATAACATAAAATATAAAGACATTTAAACAAAGGAATCAACATTTTTGAAACAGCTTATCAAATGACGATCTTTTCTTTTGAACAGCCGCCGTCTAATCCCCGGAACTATAATGTTAAGCAGATGTCACAAAAATGGCTTTTAGAATGAGGTGACATTTGTCATGAAAAACACGGCAGCTGGTGACAATAGATTCTTTATTCCTTTATTCAATCGGCAGGTGTGGAGGAAACTAAATGAAAGGACTCGAAGCAATTAGCATCAAAAGTGTAAAAGTGGTCACTCTTCTGTATTTTAACTTTTTCTTTTATAGAATACAGAGATGTCTTATTTGACGATTTGACTAATTTTCCCCCAGCGCAGTTTCAAAATGCATTTTAAATCTCATTCCCAGTAATAAAATGCGTTAAATTGTAGTAATTGAATAATTTATTTTTTCGTCAAATTGTTGAAATTGATTCTAAACACCATTAAAAATTTATTAAATTGTTTTGTCAAAATTGGAGTTTTTCAAAATAATTTGTTAATTTTCACTTCTAACTCTTTAAGTCTTTATCAGTATCTCATGAGCTTGCTAAACTCATCTGTTACTATAAAAATTTAAAATAGTTTAATTTAAGAATTTAATATGTTTTTTTATAGATTCTGAAATTTATCATCCTGATGACATACAGAGAGTAAAAGAAAATGATTGGTTTATTAGCAGATACATACTGCATGTGGATAAAGACTTGGACAAGGCTTTCCACATGCTCACAGAATCACTGAAGTTCAGGAAAGAAATGGAAGTCAACAGTAAGATAACTAACTTATTTATTTCAAGCATCAAAAAGAATTTTAAATCAACTAAAAAGGGAGGAATTTTAAATAAACTAAATGAGGTGATCAGTCCATGTCGTTATCAAGGGGCTTCCTCAGACCAAACACCTCTGAACCCTTTCTAAGAGCCGCAGAGAATTAAATAACTCACCTCGACCCCCTGATGACAACATGGACTGATTACCCCACTTAGTTTATTTTAAATTCCTGTCTTTTTAGTTGTTTTAGATTAAGTTTTTTTGACTTTTAGAGATCTGATGGTTTTAACGTGCAGCTTGGCGCCGTTATTCCATGAATTGGATTGTTTAAGATTTATTTTCTAAATTTAGATGTATTATTTATTCCAAGATGTTCAAAGTGCTTAGGTAAATAAAATTGAGCATGTAACTTTTTTAAACATTTCTTTGATAAAGTATATGCTGTAGCTTTTTAAATTAGTTCATGAATTTTTTTAAATTTTGAACTTTAAGTTATCAATAACCACTGCATATTTGCTAACAATTTAAAACTAATAACAAACAAAATAATGCTACATCCATAATAGTTATATACTAAAAATAAATTCACTCAAGTGTTTAAAAAAAATAAAGACGTTTACATAATAGTTGTTGAGTAAATAGGGTAATTTATAAAAGTTTTCCTTACTTTTTTAGTCTGCTATTCTTGCTAGCAAAAAATCTCGAGTTATTTAGATAGGCATACCTCATTTGTACTTTAAAATCAATTCAGTAAAAGATATAAACCCGTAGTTATGATTTTAACAATTAAGTCAATTTTACTTCTTTTTGCTACTATAATAATTATCCCAAAACGTCCAAAACCGCTCAAGGTTTTATTTGAGTAATATTATTTCGTGTAATATCTACTATTGTATTCTATAATTAGCCATGTTAATACCTCTATGGTTAATATATGTACCTATTCATTTCAAGTTATTGTAAGTAAAGTAGGTATTTATGTTGAATATATTAGACAAGTGTAAAGGAAAGAAAGAAAACAAAATTATAATAATAATAACTTTATTTACTGCACAAATTTTTTTTACAGAAACACAAGGAAAAAAACATTTGACGTCAAGGGGAAATTTGTTCAGGCGACAGAGAATGTATTTTACATTAAATACAAAATAAATGAAAAAAAATTATAACAACTTAAGAAAATGGGTAAAAAAATAATGGCAATAAGCTGGATAACTGATTATAAATAGATTGCTTCAATTGAGGGAAAAATATGAATCCAAGTTGTCGATATCTATTATGAAGTCAAGCAGTTTTCTTTTCTATATAATTTCTATTTTATTTCACATTGAAGCAAAAGGCTATTTATTGCATTTTTTGTTCTCAATCCGAAACAATGTGTTTTTCAGATATCAGAAAGAAAGATCTTCCAAAGGAATATTTTGTCGTCCGAGCTATCATACCATGCAACAAGGATAAGAGAGATCTTCCGATAGGTAAGCGTCTTTTCTAATTTTAAATAAATTTAAAAATTAATGAAAACAAACATTCAATTTTAGGTTTTACTTCCTTAATTATATAAAAATAGATTAGTTGGTCGTTATCTAGCTTTATTTTAAGGTTTAAGTAGTCCATTCTGAAATCAAAGAAAAATATTTAATTTTGTGAACAACTTTACTTCCCAATTTTTATACTCTAAAGATTCCTCAATATTTGTATTTGCCTTTTAATTTAGAAAAAGCATTTTCATTCTCAACTCATAAAAACCTATATTTAACAACATTTAAAAAAATTAAGTTTAAAGTTAGCTAACACATATCTTAATTTAATTATTTAGTTTCCTTCCTATTCAATTCCAATTCTATTAGTAACATAGTGATATCCTTGAGACATTGAATACTCTCATATGAGGTAACATAGTTTGATAATTTTCTTCATTGAAGGTTAGACAGAATAAACAAAAGGACTACTCGCATACTAATGAACAAAATAATTATGCTCATTGCTCACTTTCTAACGGTGGAAAAAACAATATTCAATGTATTATCAATTCAATATTCTTAGTAAAATGACGTTATTACATTCTTTAGTGGCCATCCGTTGTAAAACCCACATCAAGAAAGAAGAGACGAGACGTCTGCAGCAACAGTACTTTTTGTACTGGGTGGAGAAAGCTGTAAGGGCATCAGATTGGGGTGCCGTCAGTGTCATGTTTGACTGTTCGGATTCAGGAGTCTCCAATGTGGTACGAAGCATCCTTCTATGAAATGTCACGCAGTAACTTCCTATCATACTCCTCCCTAGAATGTTTGAAACCCATACATAAAATCTTAATTATTAATTTCTCTGTCTATATTTAAAAATATGGGGAAACAAGATCATTGTTGTTGTACTTTTAACAAGCATGCTGCTTTTTGAAGTTTAAAACTATCTGAGTAAGATGTTAGATTTAACTAAAATTTAAAGAGGTTTAGAAAACAAAAATATCAAAGTCAATTGTCAATAAGAAAAAATGTCGAGTTTATGAATGGAATTCAGGTACTATAATGTAAAAAACCATAAATATGGCTAAAGAATAAATACCTACTTAAAAGTTGCGTTAAGTTATATAAAGTAAACAATATTTATCTATAGGGTGAAGTAGAATTTTTTAGAATTGTTTTTCATAAGTTTCATAAATTTATCTACAAAAGAGTGTTAAATAAATGTTCTATTATAGGACTTAGATATGATGCGGTTTATGTTTGAAGTCTTCAAGAAATATTACCCTTGGGGACTCGGTAAGTTAAGTATTTTGGTAATTTGTTCGTAATAAAGTTTAAGTAAATAAACTTATGTTAATGTAAATATAAAAATAATGTAAAATATTTTCAGAATTCTTTAAAACTTCATTTTTCTAGTAAAATCAATCAATATGTTGCTAAAATTTTTCTTTAAAACATTTAATTTCAATTTAAAAATATAGTATTTATTATATTTAAATATTCAGCCTTAGATACAATGGTCTGACTTTTGATGAAACTAAGCCTACTCCAAGGCAAATGATCATTTTTCATTCTTTCAAAAGATTTTTTTCTGATATTTTTTTTATTCCTCCTGTAGTTAGAAATATTTTTTCCTGTTCTGCTGCAATAACCATATTAAACAATCGATGATAATCCAATTCAATCCTTTGTGTAAACAAATAAAGATTTTTAAGATACGTGTCTTATCTGGCATTGATGTAAAACAATTTTTTTCTTTTCAGGATACTTCATGGTTTTCAATATGCCATGGTACCTGTCAGGTGAGATTTCTTTCACTCTACTCTCGTTTGAATACAACGCTCTTTTTTAAAAGTTAAGCACGTGATGCAAAAACGCGTAATATCATTCCTGATCTAACCTTGGACAGTTTCCAAAACAGTTTTATTGATGTCAAAGGTATTTTAGATTTTATTGTACGAGCTGATTTCTATATTTGTCACATGTTCTATTCAAAAGGAGTCGTTGATTGAACTGAGCCTCAATTCTTGCAATTATGCATGTCTGGTTATGAATTAGTGATGAATTAAAATCACGTATTGGGATTTTCTTTTTTAAAAGCTGTTTTTAGTTCGTTAAGACCAGGTCAAGGATGTGTCAACATTAAATGTGCCGTCATTTTGTCAACCTGTTCTTTTTACACTGCTGCAATTAGTTTGTGACAATGCAGAGATATTAAACATTTTTTTGATTGACAGCTTTTCAAGAATAAGAAAAAAATGAGGAAAAGGGAAGCTTTAATCGCAGCACGGACTGAAGTTTTTAATTTAAGTGTATATTTTAATCAAGGAGCCAATTAAGTAGAAGGATTCTTTAGAGTAGTCTTTATAGGATTTTAGCTCGATGTGACTTAGAGAAAAGCTCAGTGTCTAAGGAAAAGACTACACATCTTTAAGGGTTTAAGACTCGGAACAACTTCAACCTTCTTGCACAAATTTTCACGCCAATCAACAAAATATTTTAGCTACACCTACGCAAAAAAGTAAAATATATTAAGCTTGAAGAATTATCCCGATTTACACAGTATTCAAGGACAAACACATCCAGAATAAAAACTCAGTTAATTTCCATTCGTTTGCCCTTAAATATAAGCTGCTGGAACCCACTCCGTAAGAGACTCAGACGTATTGCCAATGAGTTGGTGAACATTACGCGTTCTTTTTAACACTCTGTTTACCTATTTAACCTTGATGACCACGAAAACAATCGTTTGTTTGATGGAGATCCCAGGGAAAGTCCACTTTTCTTTCTATTTTGCTCGCTTGGTGGCAAAGAGTGTTCCCGTCAGGGTCAAGACTCTCGCCCTGGGAGCCGGTTTATCGGCCTTGCACAATCTCCTCACGTGTCTCGATGGTTCTGTCAGTATATTCGATTGTTGTCCATCGGAAACGGCCGGTCGGGCATAGTCGGCCTTCCGGCGAAAACTTGAACAATGGATGGTGCTATGGCGAATCAGATCTAGAATGTTCGACGGAGTGCGTCAGAATTCTGTGGTTCGGACCTCAAGGTTGAAATTGAGTTTTGAGTTGAATCTTGCTTGGTGCAAGGTGAGAGAAGAATGGCAATTAAACTTTTCTCTTCGAGAATCTATGTGTGGATTTCACAACATTTACTAAGAAAAATTGCATCATGACTTAATTGCACAGTTTAGACTAATGATCCAATGTAATGATCACATAGTGTAGTGCAATATTTTTAAGTCTTTGTGGGGGCATTGTAGGTGTATTTTGGATAAGAAGAATGTATATCAACTTGTTTTCTAGATTAAAAAGTACACGTTGAAGACCTTGGGTAAAAAAGGGCCATTTATTAGAACGTTTAAGCTTTTTCTGTGTAGGTGTAGTTTAAAGCTGATATGTTCATGGTAAAAGATATCAGACTATTATAACAAGAAGTTGTGTGCGTATATCATAGATAAATTTAGATCCCCCAAAATATCTATCAATTTTTTTATGTGGTAAATCTTTTTTGCTATCCAATGAAACACAAATAAAATATAATAATTACAAGTTGAGTTCATAAACGACTGCTTATCCCTGAAGTTTTATATAATACTAGCTGATATGCCCGGCCTTGCACGGGTGGAGATGGAGATTTTTCCTTTATAATTTTTAATACATTTCCCACCTTATTTTGATGAGTGAAAGGTGTAGAATCAAGCATTTTAAATTCTGAGTGATTTCTGTATTTACCACATGAATCCCATAAAAAACAAAATATTAGAACAATATTCTTTCAAAATTCACTCAAAATGCTCAATTAGAGCCCTTAATTAATCATATCTTCGGGATTTTATTATATCTTTGGTAAAATTTAATGAATAACTAGCTGGTTTGACCCGGCGAAGCCGCGTCTTACCAGCTAGATTATGCGCCTTTGGCGCTGATGTGAGCTTCGCTCGTTACTACCACACGCTTGCAGCGCAGTTAAATGTTTTACAATTTTATTACTTTTTTAAGCTGCATCGTTAGCGCTAAACTGTTCAATATTTTCAATCAAATTATAGGTTTTTCTAACTACAACTAATTTATTCTAATGCATCATCTGAAAAGAAAGAAGGGTACAATTCTAGTAAAACGTCAAAACATTGAAGTTTGATAATTTCAAAGTAGATTTTCTTCACGCTCTTTAAAAGACGTTTTGCCTGTGTTGGTAAAAATATTAACTGAAAACAATTGGGCAAATTGAAATAAATTTATAATTTAAAAATGGAATGCTTTGAAGGAACGTGACACATTTTTGGCTCATCTAGGGTTGGAAATCTTTCGATCAAGACCAAGTTTGTCAAAATTGGTTCAGGGGTTCGGGCTGGCGGCCGGCCGAACGGAACCTCCCCATAGAGTTAACATGGGGGCAAAACGAAAAAAACGTATAATTTAAAAATGGATGGTTTTGGAGGAACGTGTTATATTATTGGCTCATCTAGGGGTGGAGAGCTTTCGATCAAGACCGAGTTTGTCCAAATCGGAACGGGGGTGCGGCCTGGCGGCCGGCCGAAAGAAAAACCAAATTATTTTAATATATAAGATTTAAGAAAAAACCGATATTTCCACTTGAAAGGGTTTTGGATATTAAACATAGTTTTTGCTTTGTTGACCAACTTTTTTAAAAACTACAATAGAGCATTTTCAATCACATGACTCTGCCTAACAACGGCCTTAGCAACGTTGTATTATTCCTCCAGTGACATCATGTGCGAATGCTGCTATTGGATACTTCTATGTCCCGCCCCTAACAACAGCCTTAGCAACGTTGATTTTGTCCTCCAAGTGACGTCATGTGCGAATGCTCTATAGAGCATTCGCACATGACGTCACACTTGACGACGTGGAGGACAAAAACAACGTTGCTAAGGCCGTTGTTAAGTCCGAGTCATGTGATTGAAAATGCTCATGTGATCATATTTTGATTTTACATACTCGTTTCCATGGAGACTATTTTAACAACAATGCTATTCCATGAAACTTTTTTTTAAAAAACTAGGGGGCCTGCCCCCTGCTCGCTATCGCTCACCAACCCCCGTAACTGCTTCGCAGTTCTTTTCAGATCGCTTCGCGATCTTAGCGAGCAGAGCTCGCTTGTTCATTTCAACAATCCAGCCTAACCCTCTTCTAGACTTAATTAAGCCTTTTGTAATACCGAAAATACCTCTCTCTTGCTTATAAATAATTTAATTCGTATCATTCCCCTAAATTAACAACAAAAATGTTGCTGAAATATATTCCTTTTTTAGCTTATCAATAATTTAATCGAAATGTTAAAAAATATCCAGCAAGTCTACTAATAATCATCAACCATTTTGTAGAAAAAACATTGTTGAAAATAAAAGAAATCTGTTTCTCTAGTGAACGGCCACAGAAAGAGAAGAAAAAATTAAAACTTTGAATCTTAATAACTCTAAAACTAATTAGAATTTTTTAAAAAACAAAACGCCAATATTTTTATAAAAAATAATTGTATGTGTGTTTAAAATATCATAGTTCTACTGTGATTAGTTTTTCTTTTATAACGAAAAAACCGAAAACACGTCAAAAATTTCGAAACTTTAAAACTTAATTACTCCAAAGCTAATTCGAAATTCGAAAAAAGGGCGACGAGGTGCAAAACTTCACATCTAAGAGAATGCGGCTGCAAAAAATCCTACTTCTGCTGCGAATAGATTTTGCTGGGGGCGAACTCGCAGCAGAAAAAAATAATTTTCGACTTTGACATAAAATAATTCCAGAACTAATTATCTCATTAATTAGCTATTGGAACGAAAAGGACCCTCATACATTTGTCTACAAATGGTCAAAATTTCAATAATTTCCGTTCCATAGTTTTTGCATAGTGACAGTTCAAAATTGCCAAAGTGAAGATTTTCTGAAACAGCGGCGGCGGCGGCGGCGACTGTTACTTTTTTTTAATATAGAGAGATTAAACTCTCATATAAAAATATTTTAAACGATATTTACCAGTTTTAAAATATTAAATTTCGTTGAAATATATTTTTAGATTATTAATATGATTTTTAAATAAACTTATACATAGTTTTTCTTTTAAAAACTTGTTATTTTGGATTTTGTTACTTCTGTAACAATGGGGTAAGCAGATCTCTTTTTGAGCCGAAATAAAGCTATTTCAGAAAATGACCATAAAAACGGTCAAAAGAGGCTCAAGGGGTCGTTCTAGAACTTCGAAACACAGCCTAAATTTCAAAGGAATGTTTTTACGTATGTATACCAAGTTTTGGTGTAGATCGGAAGGAAACTGTAGATTTGTATAAAAGACAAACACACCCACAAACAAACACACATTGACTTTTATTATATTAGATGCTCTTATTTACAATCCATTAAGAAAAAATAATTTTAATAAGATACATCTTTTAAATAAAATTATATTTTCAGCTGTTTGGAAAATAATTAAACAGTGGATTCCTCAGAGGCATGTAGAAAGGATCCTATTTGTTGATATTAAATCCATCAAAGAATACGTCGATGAAGATCAAATACCGATATCTTTAGGAGGAAAAGTAAGTAGAATGTCACTAAAAAACTAAATCAAGTTGTTTCCATAGATCTTCCATAAATTATTTGCATTTTTGAATGAGTGTCTATTTCCAGAAGTTTAAAATATTTTAGGTAATATAAAGTTCTTAAGAGGGATTTATCTTCCAGTTTTGAGTTCTCAAAATTTATTTTTCTACTTCATACTTCTGACAACAGAATTATGAATAGGTATTTATTTAAAAAATATAATTAGGAATTGTGCTGTATCTTTATTTCTGTACATTTTTAAATAATCTTCAGTTGTTGTTGTTTTTTTTTAATATTATGTTTGATATTAATGAAAAACATGAATAGGTAATTTAAATATCAGGCATTTAAAAAGAATATACATTTTTTTACAAATTAAAATACTTTGATGTTTAGCTTCTACTTTGGCATAAACATACATGGTTACATATATTTTCCGGTATGTGTGCTTGATCTCAAGGATCCACTTATACACCTTCGTCAAGTAAGACAGACACAACAGAATTTTTACTGGCACAAAGAAGGAAAATACATCCAGGGGCGAGGTGAGAATCGAACTCACGACGGGGCAGTGCGCAGACTGCTGGCGTGAAAGGCAGAGGAGCAAACCGAACAGGCCATCCCGTCCCCTTGGCATAAACATTTTTGCATTCAAATTTTAGATTAATTCTAATTCTATTGTTTTAACTTCAGTTCAGTTTTAACTATAGTTCAAAAAAGTAACCTAAATTGGACGTAAGCTTAATATTTTCACCATATGTAATAACTTTAAAGATGATTCGTAGTTTTGATTATTATAAAGTCTACAAATATGTGTTGTCTTATACTTTCAGAGCAGTGTTCTCTATGAACCAAGAGAAGGTGTCAAAGATGGAAATGAGAGTGATTAGCTATACTAATCTCTCTGAGAAAATAGAACAATTGGTTGTTTTTGTGTTCGTAATTGTGAAACTTCAACTTGGATGAATAATTACCGGTGAAAAATCCTGTTGAATATTTCAGGACATATTCCTTCTGTTTTTTAATATTATTTATTATGTAGCCTTAGAGCATTTTACCTGCTAGTCTATTGATATGTTACTTTCTACTTTTACTTTATCAAAAGTGTTGGAGGACGTTGAAATATTGTACTACTGAGTTTTTAAACGACTTTGGAATAATTTTATGAGTAAAACAGCAATGGGAAGTTATTTATCAACTACTTAACTCATATTCAGTTTTAATACCAACTTTATTAAGGTAGACAAAAATTTGTTTTCAGAAGTATATTTGAGAAAGTTAAAATTTTTAACTTAAGAAATCTGAATTTTTTTAAATAATAAAATGTAGTTACTATTATTACCTTTAAGCCTTTAAGGTATTATAGTTTATTTTTACACAGCCTTTAATTTAAAGTAAACGTTTATAATATCCCCACTACTGTTTGGTTAAGCACTGAATATAATGGTATGTTTTGTAGCACTATTTTCTTTCCTTGTTTGTTATAAGAACATGAGTTTTCAAGTTCTTTTATAATTATTGTTTCATGTGTCTTTTAATTTTTAATATTTCCCAACTGGTTATTCAAGCATGTTATTGGTCAAGCTGGTCTTGAATGTGCCATTTAAATATGGTGATTTAAAGGTAACTGCTCATTGTTTTAAGTTTAAAACAATAAAATAATTAAAAATTAAGTTCTGAAATAATTTTTACTAATAGAAACATCAATGTGTTAATATTAATAAAGAAAGCGGTACCAGCTATTGAACCAATAGATGCCATCATTTATTGAGAAAAATAGAAATTTACTTGTTTTGGTATTCAAAATGCAAAATTTACTATTTAAACGAAAAGAATGTTCAAAAGAAAAACTGTCTTGGTAAAATATAAAAAATAAATGAATCCTGATTTACACGCCATATTGAACTAATTTTAGCTAGAGCCAACATTTTACTTGCCAAATTATTTGTTAAATATAGAAATACTTTTTAATATTTCCTCAATGTTAATTTGTAATAACCTTTGGGAATATGTACGATTGTATACATCGGCGGCTGACAGGATAAAGCTAATACATATGTTGGGACATTTCACTCTCCTGTAAATCGACGATATGTTCTTTTAGTTGTGTTTTCTTGTTAAATTTGAAAAAGTTATCTCTTGCCGACTGCTCACAAATGGATTGAGATATTTGTTGTATTGTTATTAAATAGTTTTGTAATAAAAAAATTCCTTTTTAAGTGTTACTTTTATTACACATGCAGAAATATATTTAAATGTCTCAGAAAACTCTCATTTAATTATTAAGAAAATAATTTATAAAAGATAATTTTTTTTATAAAAAAGTAAAATAAAAAAAACAAGGAACTATGAGTTACTAACTGTTCCTACCATTACTATTTAATTGAATAAAAATATTATTTAGATGGTAGTTATTACGCTACCCCGAATTTTATTTCATCTTTTGCTCTTTTCTAAATTAAGAGGCTTCTCAGTAATATGATTTTTTATATTTATTTCGCGTTTATTGTATGGTTCAAAGCTAAAATTTGAAAATGTCAATGAAAAGCAAGATTACGCGAAATATTGCTTGCGTAGTTAACTTTTCATTGAATTAATTTGAAAGAAAAGGTGGTCTCTAAATGGATATCTGCTATCACAGCGCGAACTCACATAATTCAAATGCAATCAGAAAAGTAACTAATTTAAGCTAAAACACAAGGTCTAATATCATTGAAAACTATAGCTGATTATTTATTTTAATTAAATCTTTACAAACGATGCAATAGTAAAATAAGCCTAGGTTGGTGGTTTGTTATTATTATATAAGTTAAAGTTTTATTACACAAGCAACATGTTTACTTTCCGTTCAAATTCTATGGTGGAATTTCATGCTCTTATGAAATCCCTGATTGCATTTGTTGCGTTTTTAAAGGAAGAGTTCTCCCCCCACACTTGACTCGAGTAGAGATAGAAAGTGCCTGTATGTGATAGCGGTCCTTTTCGTAAAAGATATTATCACTCCTGTTATCTCCTCGATAGATGGTCACGTTCACACTTCTCTTTGAACATGATATCACTGCAATAGAACAGTTCATATGGATAATGTTTTTAATATTTTAATGTTTACATCATTTTTATTTGAAGGGGAGTAATTGGCGGAATTATTGAATTTTATGTTCCTTTCGAATTTTTATACATAAAATATTTAAAAAGAATCAATGGCTTTTTTATTAATTGAAAACAACGTTTTTATTTGCACAATTTAAAATAAACAGCATACAATTGTTTCGGGGGTCAACAGGACCCCCTTAGTCAGTGCTAAAAAAGAGTCTTTTTGAGAGAAGGGGGTCCTGTTGACCCCCGAAACAATTGTATGCTGTTTATTTTAAATTGTGTAAATAAAAACGTTGTTTTCAATTAATTCATTAATTGCACAAGTTTGTTTTGGCTTTTTTATTATTTGACACGTTAAATTTGCAATGCTTGAAATAATTAGAAAAGTTAACTTCATACACAAACTTTATTTTTTATTCAATTTGTTAATTTAACAGAGATTATCTACAAATCTTTTAAAACGAATATTCATTAATGAACTAAACAATTTCAAAACGGGAGCAAAACATGTTTCCGCAATTTAGCAGGGTAAATAATTAATTTACTTTGGATTTTTAAGCTTGCACTAGTTTTTCCCTTTCGAGCCAATATAACATTTTTTTTATCTTTATAATGGCAAGGCATTTTTGTTATTTTCCGAAGAAAAACATCAATAAAATTTTGTACAAATATGTAATAGGTATCAACATTAAAGTTTATGTAAGATTTAATGAATGCATACATTATTCAAAAGCAATATAATTAAGTATTATCAAGAAATTTTGAATAAAAAAAACAATTATTTTACATAAATTATGAAGTGAAAAAATTGTGCGTTATATTCATAAGATCCCTAATTACCTTTAAAACTTAATGTGCTTCTTCATGTATAAAACTTTTTATGCATCCTTTTTAAATTAAATCGCTTCAATGTTAGAACCCAAATTGGTAAAAGAGTTAAAAGAAGAAAGATACTGTTCAATATTTCCTTTGAAAACGTAAAATCAAAACCATTCGAAAATCACAAGAGGAAAGCGAATAATCGCCAAAAATGATTTTCTGATACACCAGACTTTCTCAAGTATTTCAGATGATAATGATATTGGAGGGAATTCCAAACTTTCTGTCTTTCTTTTGATGAACGAATGGATATTTTTTATGCAGTTTCTGCATAAAAAGTTCGTTTTAATTTTTGAATATTTGTTTTTAAATTCCAGGTACTAATTAGCCACAAATTTTATAGAAATGTAAATATTTTCTGTATTGGATTAATTTTTCAGTTTTATCTCTAGGCATACATTAAAGAGATCTTTTTGAAGGTAAGTTTCTTAAGAATATTAGAGGATAATTTCTCTATGATACATAATTCTATTTAAATGTTTGATGGTCAAGCTCCATAAGCAAGAAAAACTTATTTAATCATAGTTTTTCAAAAAATTCGAATTATTTTAAATTATTGTTTTTTATTAAAATTATTGTTTAAATTGTTGTTTAATATTGATAAACATAATATAGATAGATATTGCAATACTGCATGCTTTTTTTCCAGTACAAGAAATAACTTAAAATTGTTTCATATAAAACAAACAAAACCTTTTTGATTTTACGCAGCATTTGGGTTGTCGTACCATAAAAAAATTATTCGGTTTTGTATGAAAAATATTTTTTTACTAATTACTTTTTTCTCTAAATACGTTAATCAATAAAACCAAATGAGGTAGTTTGTGTACCACTGGAACATTTACTAAAAATTTAACTAACATTTTTGTTTAACACATAGATCCAAAGCTTTGAAAAAATGAAGAATTGTTATGGAGGTGAGAAATTGTGGCACCTATCGACACTCTTGCTCTCCCTTCTCTTTTTGATTGGAACTGTTTATGGACTCTTTGGAAATAAATCATACCCTGGCACAGAGGCGTTTGGAATTCTTTTTTTAGGTATTTGTGCGTATGCAGGAGGTTTTCTTGTAAGTTGCGTTGGTTTGCCTCCGCTTTTGGGTAAGTAAAATACTTTACCTTCTCAAAATATTTAAAAATATTTTTTTACCCCGAGGTACTTTTCATTTTAAGAAACTACTGTTACCATTTGATTCTGTTTGGGTTCATATAGTAAATACTTATTAAAGAATAAAGTTTTATGGGTGTTTTTCTTCTTACATTAAAAGTAAATCGACAAATTGTACTGAAAAAAAAATATGTACAGTAGTTATAATGTAGATACATATGGAAGTTTAAAAATAATATTTATACTAACTAAGTGACATTTAAGATCTATATATCTAACTGAGAGTTTCGACTCTTTTAGGTATGCTCATTGTAGGGTTATTATTTCGAAATTCTACCTACATTTCTTATTATGAAGACATTTCCCTAAGGTCCACCTCAACGTTGAGGTAAAGTAAGTAATGTAGACTTCGATTTTCACCACAAAAACTAATTATCTTCAAGGGATCTTATTAAAAATTTGACAGTTTCTAATTTAGCAATAAATATTTATTTGAATAAGGAAAAATATTAGTATTCTGATAAAGTTTAAAGCATAAATGATTGCTCTGAAAACGATTCCTTTTTGTTATAGTTTTGAAAAAATGATAAGTTATACAAATTAAATAATAGATTTAAAAATTTTAAAAGAAGCCAAAAACTAAATCTAACGTATGTATTTCAAGTATGCATTCAAAATACTGTAGATAAAATCAAAAATCTTATGAAAGGAAACCTAAAATTGTTGGCATGATAGGTCTAAAACGACATTATTCTAAACAATCATAATAACTTATTATAGACAGGGGAGGGGGATTATATTTTCCCCCCTTAAGAGTTTTCAAGTCTTTGCATAACAAAGTTTATTTTCAAAGGTAGTTTCCATCCACATTTTTTCATTAAAACTTTAACTCATTTCAGGGATGTGGCTCTGGTGGTCATCCTGCTGAAAGCAGGAATGGGACTCGACCCTGTAAAGCTTATGGAGATGAAAATGGACGCCTTCAAATTGTCCGTATTTCCTTGCTTAGCAGAAACAGCCGGGACTGCGGGCATGGCGTACTTCATACTGGGCCTGCCGTGGCTCTGGGCTTTCATGCTCGGGTAACGAATTTAAAATTTTAAAGTAATTGTAGATTTAAAATTATATTATTCTTTGTTAAGGTTCTTGAGAAAATTTTTTAAAGTTCGTGAATTTGTTTCTTCAAATTTTAAACATAACAGTCAGAAATGTACGTTTAAATTATTCCTAAATTAAAGTTATTTGTTACTGTTTGGCTGTAATCTCACTGTATCATTAACGAGTACAGTGCCATTTATTGATGAATTTTGAAATTATTTTTCCTTCACCCAACAAATTCCCATCGCTATAGGAATGATTTGAAGAAATATCAGGTCATTGACTAGTGTTTTATTCAAGCGTTACAAAAACACAACATTAACTATACAACTGTACCCTGTATATTTAAATTGAAATACTAATTGAATGACTGCCCAGATTCCTGATGAGTGCTGCTTCCGCTGCAGTCCTGGTGCCAGGGATGCTGGAGCTGCAAGAGAGACGCTTGGGGACGGACGCGGGGGTGCCCACTCTCATCATGGCCGCCGTCTCTGTGGATAACATCATTGCACTCACGGGCTTTGTCGTCATTTTCAGCCTTCTCACCACCACCAAAGGTGAGGAAATGTAGTGCTTATAATACACATAGAAAGTGTGCATTATTTTTTTTAGATTCCAGTGTGTTTTTATTAATGTTTCGATAGAGCAATGGAGTTGGAGGAAATTCTGATTAAATCAATAAATGGCTGAACTATGAATCAAATGTTTAAACATTTTTAGGTATAGGAAAGCTGGATTTTAGGAAGGGATTTGAGTTGGTTCTTGAAGTAAGCGTGAAAACACAGATATATGAGATTTAAATTTTTAGCAAACTATGTTATTAACTGCTAAATATTTAAACTTTGAGAGTTCATTCGTCAATTATTTTACTCACCTTTGCTTATTTCAGATTTAGCCTGGACGATAGTGAAGCGTCCTTTGGAACCATTTCTGGGTCTTATTTTAGGAGGGTTTTTTGGTACTTTATTGTGGTATTTCCCTAAAGAAGATATACCGAAGGTATGTGTCATCTTAAGCTTCACTCTTTATAACATTGTTGACATTAAAGGAGAATTTCTCATATTTGGTTCTTTAAAAACAGTGATTCGAATGATTCCATATTTCTTTTTCAATTAGTAGTTTCCTTTTAAAGTTAAGTAACAAAATATTATTTAGTATCAAAATTTTTGTTGCAGAAGTTATAATAGTAAATCTCTTGTATACGTAAACTCTAAACAAAAAGGACTGGAAGGAAACTGAGGCTCACTATGATTAATTTTCAGTTCTCTAGTAAAATTTTTTAAGCAGGCGATCTTCATCTTTAACTGATCTTTATTTTTCCATTTTGACTCACGACTCAGCAGTACTATCATCGAGTGATGGAATGCAAAATAAAATATAAAGGTTTCTCTCCTTTCTTTCGTTCATTCTTTATTCTATCGTATTTTGCATTTTGAATCTTCTTTAACTCCTTCATACTCTCATTTTTTTCTTATCTTTCTCTTGTCTCATCTTCAAAAATTCTTTCTCCACACACCTTACAATGCTAAATTAATAGGTACCAATATAGTTAACTTTTGGTGTTTTAAGATGAATCTAAATTTCATATTTCATTTAATTTCATTTATTTTTAGCGCGATCTGGTGTTCTACCGCAGCCTGTTGCTGGGGCTGAGTGGGCTGAGCTTTCAGCTGGTCAGCCGGCGACTGGACTTTGCGGGGATCGGGGCACTCGGCTGCGTCAGCGTAGCTCTAGTAGCCTCTCTTCATTGGAGGAGAGACCCAGAAACATTCGTGAGTCAAACCCTCTAACTCCATACAATACCCTATTTGAGTTGATTTTGCACTAAGTCGGTACCGTAAAATGGAATAACTATATGGCCCTTAAGGGAAACTTTGACCCAACCATTGGAACAGGTGAAATTGTTGTCATGACATCCTCAAAGTGGTGTCATGAAATTATTAAATTAAGATCACTAGGATATTTCCAACTAAGACAATATCAAAATGTCGATTTTTAACTTTTCTTTGGAAAGGCAAAAAAGACCATGACTAAAAATTACAAGTTCATATTTTTCAACCAATTATAGTCTTCTAACCATTTTCAATATCCTTATTTTGTTTCAATTCGTGGTTTGACTACTGAAGAATTTTATTTCGTTGGGGGTAACTTTGCCCAAATCGTATCTGGTGAAATAATTGTAATACTCATTTAATTTCAAGAAGAAGTGGATTTTTAATGAGGCTTAAGGAAAAATCAGCATTGCATTAAATTTTATTAATATAATTTTTTAAAATCCTGATATTCATTTTACCCCACCCGACTCTATTGTAACTTGAATTTCTTCATTAATTTCAAAAGCAGGAGGTTTTCTTATTCTGTGAATTATCTCCCCCTCTAAATAATACTGACTACATACACATACGCTAACAGTTTAATTTAAAAAAAAACAGCTTTAAATTTTACCATTTTAAGATATATGAATTTAATTTTTGATAATTAAAACATGGCTTCATAATAACATTAATAGGAAAGTGTCTATTTAATGATTCAAAGGTACGCTACAATGGGTCTATATCATAATATTTTTCCCCTCAAGAAGAAAATATTTAACTTGCGTCATTAAGGTTTTCTCAAATCAATGAACGAAAAACTTCAGTTATTTTACAAAATTAATAAACATTTTTGACTTAGTATAAATTATAGTAGAAGAACTTGAGTACAATATTTATTTTGATAGTCCTGATAATAAGCAATTAGTTTCGAAAATAAAACTTCCAAGTATAATATATCATATTCTTTATTCATAGAAAAACATTCAATGGATCACTGGACTGTGGTGGATCATCATTGAACCGTTCTTGTTCGGGCTCATTGGAGTTGACGTTAAATTAGATACTTTGCTAAAGCATCTAGGTGATTATGTAACTTTAACCTATTATTCTAAATAAAAAGTATTTATTTGTCGAATATTAACCTTTTATTTAGTGTTAATAAAATAAACTCCGGCAGGTCTTGGAATCCTAGTTCTATTCCTTGCACTTGTCATTCGAGCTTTGGCTACAATTTTAGCGTTAGCCGAATCGAAAGTGAATTGGAAAGGTGCAATTTTTGTGTCAATATCTTGGCTGTCCAAGGCCACAGTTCAGGTAATTATTTCAAGGGTTCACTTTTATGCGAAACTATGACCTTGTAGATGTCAATTTTATGTTCGTTTATTTGCACTTAGCTTTTCTTCCCTAAAAGACACTCGTATAGAAAAAAAAATATGAACATGCATCAATACTTCCTCTTATAATTAACTTAATTATATTTTTTCCCTTCTATTGTTTAAAATCTTAGAAAAATACAATTTTTTTTCAAAGTAATTTCTTAAATATAATCTGACATGTTCTTTATAGGCTGCGGTTGGTTCACAAGCATTGGATTATGCAAAATCAAACAATGAATCTCCAAAAGAATATAAAGAATACGGTGAATTGGTAAGTGTTAAAAGAGTTACGATTATACTTAATTTCATAATTGTGTACCTTTATAGTTTCGTATAGTGACTGAATTCCACGTAAAAAAGTACTCGCAAGAAATTATGCCTTTGAAAATCGCCTTAGAAATTATGTGGAGTTGAAAAAAAGTCTGGTTACAGGCTTGTATGCAGCCTTTAGAAAAGTGATGTAGAATCTGTTCCATCCTCATTAAACGAATTTTTTTTCAAAACCCCTTCTTTTCTAAGCTGTTTTGTCCGTAAAATTGGAAGGAGTTTGAAAACAAATGATGTCTTTGAATCAGAACTACTCTTTGAAATAATCAAGATAAAAAGTAGTTAAGTAGGAGAGCAAATAACCCAGATAGCAATGTAGGGCTGTTACAGCCCTGCCGTAGCCTTGCGGCGTAATCCCGTGTAAGGCTGTCGCAGGGTTGTCACGACAGCCCTGTTTACCCTGTGACAGGGTAAAACCGACCTCTGCTAGTTGACGCTTTGTAGGGCTTTGGCAGGGCTGGAATGAAAGCCCTGCGACAACGTCGTCACGTCTAGGTCTTTTAAATTGGCTATTAAACTTTATTTAAAACTTAATATAGTGTTATAAATTAGGTTTGTTGTAGGGTATTCCGAATTTTCTCCATAGTTCTAGGTTTAATATTGCAGTTCATATTTTTCCTGAGTTTTTTTAATTATGTGATGACACAAAATTTTCCCCGAAATATTGAACTATATATAGTATATTATACAGTGGTACATATTTTCAGGAATAATTTTGTATCACATAATTCAACAAAGAAACTAAAAAATACGAAATGCAATACTTTTTCGGTTAACTCTGGTAATATTTTATCCCTACATTTTACTAATCTAATATTAAATACTTTGCTCTCATTAAATAACTTCTTTTTGAATATTTAATTGATACATTTTATGGTATAAAAAAACTTTAAAGATTTTACATTTTTAAACTTCTTTATAAAAGTTAAGAAGTTTTCCAAACAACCAGTAAAGGAGATACCGAGGGAATTTTTGTTAGAAATTCTTTAAAACAAAATGCAAGAAAACAATATTGTACTGCTATTTGGGATAACATGGTTCTGAGGAAGAAGTAAAAATTAATTATTAAACTCCCTTAAATAAACAAAATATACTCAGAATCCCCATAGATCAGAGAAAGACGTAAACATAAGAAAATTTTTAATTAAAAATACGCAGAATATTATCAAGAATTTTATTTTAACACACAATGCAAGAAAAAGTATTACACTGACAATAACACAAACTAGACTAATATAGCTTCTGGATTAACATAGAGTACAGAGAGAAATAAGCATAAAAAATCCGTTAAATATACAAAATATACTAATAACAGGATCCCATATAGATCAGAGGTCAGGTAAATTTAAATTAGAAATACTCTCAAGGTTCTCATTCTTAGAATTCAAATTATGGCCACATAAAAAGTAATTTTTACTGAATTAAAATGCTAAGACTGCATACCATGCAGGAACTTTGCCAACTTAAGTTATAGAACAGTATTTGCTATTCCATAGAAAACTGGGTTAGAGAAACATTTTCAATACAAGTATATTTTAAAAGTTAAAATTGACAAGAGATTGTTCTTACTTAAAATACCACATGAGTAAATTTTACAATTAAGCATATCTTACATAAGGAGCCATCAAAACATACTGGTTCTACTCATAGACTCAAATCATACTAAGAATACTCATGAAATGAAGGGAAATATTGAACTATATGGAAGTTCATTTGCACGTTTATAAATAAAATGACAGTAAAAAGAGAGGGAAAATTATCCCCCATCAACTTTTAAATTAGCAAACATTTGTTTAAGTAAAAAAAAGAAACAGACAAATCAGAACTATACTCAAAAGAACTGTGAGAAAGGAATTAATGAAATAATACATTTAAATAAAATATAAAATAATAAAAATATAAAATTTAAATTTGTTATTTCCATCTCTGTCAGAAAATTCTGTTGTCTCTGAAAAAAAGAGGAAAAATATCATGAAAATCTTCAACATATTAAACTATTTGAGCAATGAATAAATAAATATTCGGTAAAAATATCTTTCTTGAGTGCCAGAAATTAACATTTTGGAGAAAAAAATCCTTCTCAGATATCAAATATACAGTCACCATTTATATTAACTCATTCTAGCTGTCTTCAAAACAAGCCCCATTTTGTGTATTGCATTAATGATTCTCAACCTGTGGTCTGTTGGACGTTTTTAAGTGGTCCCTAAATTATAGAACTTTTCGCCTAATAATAGAAAACAGCTGATACAGGAGATGATTATAGATTAACTGATATTCATTTTATGTACATTTAATCCAAAATTTAAGAAAGTGGAACATTTTTTGATGAAGTCATACATAAAATTACCTTAGAGCAATCCTAAATTTGGCTTCTATAAACCAATCACTGACAGCATCTCTTATTACGATTCTTTAGTATCTTTGAAGATCTGTAAACAGACTTCTGAAAAGAAAAATATAAAGAAACAGAAAGCTGTTGTTCTAAAAAAAGGAAAACACAATAAATTGTTTTGTTTAAGAACATAAAACAAAAATAATTTTCCCACGGAAAATCATTCAGGAAGAATATAAAAACATCCTAATTTCAGTGCGAATTCTTTTTTTTTCTCACACATGTTCTGATGAAAAAGACTATCGTTAGTAGTATAATCAAATTATAATTTAATTTTATTAATATTACTTTTGAAATAAAATGAAACTACTAATATTTGAAATACTAATATTGGAACATGGGATCATAACAAAGCATAGCATAATTAATAGCATTCAGAAATTTTCCAATTATCCACAACTTTGAATAATATATACGATAAACTTAACTAGTTACACAATTTAAGGCAAAATGAAAAGAAGATGTTTCATAACTCTAAAAGAACATTTAAAACTTACCTTGTTTTTGATCTTGAAATGAAAATATCTTCACACACATAATTTAACTTGCACACAGGAATGGTAATAAAATGGCGATGTTGATGTGGAGTTTGGATGGACTTATTGGGGTCACGTGGTATGTCACGTGGGCTTAAATTGGCTTGGCTGTCACAGCCCTTTCCTGAAAGCCCTTCAACAGGGTTGTGGGGACAGCCCTTTCATAGCCCTGCGTCAAGCGCTGCTGTAGGGCTTTTCGGTATACCTTGTTTGGTCAGCCACGGAACAGCCCTTTTCTTGCACTGCTTAAAGGCTTTTCGGCAAACCCTTTTTAGGCAGCCCAATGACAGTGAAAAAAAAGGGCTAACCGCAAGGTTACATGCTATCTGGGAAGTTAGTTTCTGGAAAAGGATAAAAAATGTATATCACTTTGTTTATTCGAATAAAGATACAAATAATTGGTATTATATGGAGTGCCGTGAAAACGTTCTAGTTCTCCAATTGGAAAAGTTTTGGAACCCCTTCATTAAACCCTGAAATAGGACACTCATTCTTAACCCCAGCCGTTTGCCTACTGGGTCATTCCATTTCAAGTGGTCCAAAAAAAGTAAAATTGGTTGCTCGACCATTTTTAAAAAATCTGAAATTTTTTGTACATCAACCCTAACCTAAAAGAAGATCAAAACAACCATTATTTTTAATTTAACCTATTTTGCTTGTCCGCAGCAGCCATGCAAATTTCGACGTTTTAGCGGTTTTTGCTAATTTAAGCGTTTACGGGATTGGAAATATCTCCCCTTTAAAATCTCCAAATCAAATGGGGTTTGAAGCAAAATTGTTTAGAATAAAACGTTCTAAAAGACTAGAGCAAGTATATTTTTCTAAAATAAACCCTTAGGGGGGAAATCTTAGTTTAAAGTTGAAATTTTTTTAAAAATATCTGCCCACTTTAAGAAGATTTTTTTATAGGAAGGAAACATGTCAAGGCACCAATATTTTTTTTATTAATAGTCCAAATACATTTTAGGTCATATGCAAAGATTTGGATCTGAGACTCGATTTGTCTTTATTTAAAAAAATCTCAAAGTCAAAGATTTGTCAAAATTTGCAGTTTTGAGGGTTAAATATCTCTGGTGGGGGACCAGTTAAAAATTTTAAAATGGTTCATTCTAGAGTACTATATATTAGTGTTAAGCTCAAAAAGTTTTTAGGAGGAGATTTGACTACAAGCCGAGGTATGATTTTTACAAGGTGCCCCCAAATGTCGCAAAATTTGGAAGTTAAGAATTTCTACAAAATTTGTCTGTTTTCAAGAGGACTTTTTATAGGAAGGAAACCTTTCAACACAACACATATTTTTATACAAATAGTCCAAATGTAATTCAAGTTACACGCAAAATTTGAAACCTGAGACTTGGTTTTTCTTAGCTTAAAAAAAATCCTAAAATCAACGATTTGTCAAGAATTGCACTTTTTTAAAGTGATATATCTCTGGTGGAGCACGAGATAAAAATTTGAAACTTTGTCATCTTAGAGTATATTATGGTAGTGTTATGCCCTAAAAGTTTCATAATGGAGGATTATTTGGCTACAAGCATAGAAATGGCAAGGATGATATTAAACTTTTATTTTTTTGTTGAAGTGATTTTTTTTTATTTTACAATTATTTTGTAAATTTTATTAATGTTTCATTACTTTTTAATTTTAATTACACAAAATACAGCAATATAGAAAAGCTTAGCAATGAACTTTATGAATTAAAATATTTATCTCTATTCTTTACCAAAACATATGTTAAAGTAGGGCTTGATATAAGTAATTATATTAACTACTTAACCTTAGCATTCAGCCATTGACAATCTTTACAACCTGAGAGACAGAGAGGGAAGAAGAAACCCGCCATGAGAATTGTTTTATTGCATACTGCAAACCTGCACCAAGATCGAAAGAACATTTCGATTCACCAAGGTGTTTTGTTGTTGCATTTATTATTTATTTTATTAGTCGCAAGTTCGTGTTAAAAAATGGATTGTGATGTGGGTCAACTTATCAAAGAAAATTGTCACAAGTCTGTTTATGGCCCTGTTATGGTAAACTCTTGAGGTTAATCTGGTAAGTGAACTAAGTGAAGATCATCAACATTTGATTGTTCTAAGGATCAATAAATCTGTCAAAAATACATGCAAATATCATGCGAAAAAGTATTTGTTAAAATATCATAATCTCTTTGGCAATACTTGTTCGGATCCACTAAAAATTCATAAAAAGGTTATTACCAAAAGGACTTAATGAAATTAAAATAGAGCATTTAAAAAAAGAGAAAAGATATCCTCCATCTTGAAACTTTTAGGGCATAACACTACCATAATATACTCTAAGATGACAAAGTTTCAAATTTTTATCTCGTGCTCCACCAGAGAGAAAAAAGTGCAATCTACTCACTCTAAAAAAGCACTCTAAAAAAGTGCAATTCTTGACAAATCGTTGATTTTAGGAATTTTTTTATGCAAAGAAAAACCAAGTCTCAGGTTTCAAATTTTGCGTGTAACTTGAATTACATTTGGACTATTTGTATAAAAATATGTGTTGTGTTGAAAGGTTTCCTTCCTATAAAAAAGTCCTCTTGAAAACAGACAAATTTTGTAGAAATTCTTAACTTCCAAATTTTGCGACATTTGGGGGCACCTTGTAAAAATCATACCTCGGCTTGTAGTCAAATCTCCTCCTAAAAACTTTTTGAGCTTAACACTAATATATAGTACTCTAGAATGAACCATTTTAAAATTTTTAACTGGTCCCCCACCAGAGATATTTAACCCTCAAAACTGCAAATTTTGACAAATCTTTGACTTTGAGATTTTTTTAAATAAAGACAAATCGAGTCTCAGATCCAAATCTTTGCATATGACCTAAAATGTATTTGGACTATTAATAAAAAAAATATTGGTGCCTTGACATGTTTCCTTCCTATAAAAAAATCTTCTTAAAGTGGGCAGATATTTTTAAAAAAATTTCAACTTTAAACTAAGATTTCCCCCCTAAGGGTTTATTTTAGAAAAATATACTTGCTCTAGTCTTTTAGAACGTTTTATTCTAAACAATTTTGCTTCAAACCCCATTTGATTTGGAGATTTTAAAGGGGAGATATTTCCAATCCCGTAAACGCTTAAATTAGCAAAAACCGCTAAAACGTCGAAATTTGCATGGCTGCTGCGGACAAGCAAAATAGGTTAAATTAAAAATAATGGTTGTTTTGATCTTCTTTTAGGTTAGGGTTGATGTACAAAAAATTTCAGATTTTTTAAAAATGGTCGAGCAACCAGTGCTGGACCACTTGAAATGGAATGACCCTACTATGTCAACTATAACATTTTTTTTGTTCTTCCCACCCAGATTCTGTCAATGTCGGTGCTGTGCATCTTGGTTACAGCCCCCTTGGGAGCCGCCTTCATCAACTTCATGGGATCCTACCTCCTGAGGCCGTCGAGGATCCGCAGCCTCGAGTCCTCTTTGGGATCCTCGACCACAGACACCACGGAAGACGAGCACATCTCGCAGGTGACTGTCGCCCATTACGGCTCCACAAAGTCACCCATCATGAAAGGCATCCTCAAAGACATCAAAACGGGAGAATAAAAGGATTTTGGCTTGTTTTTTTTTTATTTCCTCATTTAGCTGTGGTTCTATGCACGCAATTTTTACTTAACGAGAAAATTGTGTGGTTTTCTTATTAATCGACGATTTTATCACTCGGAGTGTATTTGAGAGGCTATAAAAATCTTCAATGTAATCTTAACGTGTAGACCAGAAGAGTGAAAATTTTGTTTCTTATTGTTTGAATTTTGTGTGGCCTGCATCATGATTTAAAATACCATTCCCAAGCTTCTTATCCTTTTTGCCATTTACTAATGTCGAAATTCTCTATCTGATTAAAACAGAAAGGGTTTCTCGGCTGGCAAAATTAAAAGTATGTATGTATGTTTTTTCGATTTGAAACTTTGTATCAAATTCAAAAAATCAAGGTATCTTTAAGCTTTATCTGGTAATTATTTTCAAATGTATATAATGATAACTATTTTTTTATGAATTTTCAAACTCCATGTTCCCAGGTTGGGAACATTGGCTTGTAAAAGGTTATGCAAATTAAAGAAAATGCCTGAATAATGTCACCTATAAATGGTAGTACCACCAAAATATATGGCTATATTATCATCCATGTAAATATTATATTTTAGGTCATTACAGATGCAGTGTTTGGGGTTAGTTCAAAACAATTAAATCTGAGGTTTTAAAATTTTAAAATGGTAAAGAAATTTAAATTTTAATTATTGATTGATTTCAATGGTATAACTCTGAGAAGATCCATCTTACAATTTTCCAAACGTGTTTAATTTCCACCTTTTTTGTTTCAATTCAAAAACTTCTAACAAATAATTTTTAAATTTTATTTTATTTATAACTCCAGTACCAATATTCAGTTAAATGAAAGGACG
This sequence comes from Tetragnatha montana, assembly GCA_963680715.1. Classification (NCBI taxonomy): domain Eukaryota; kingdom Metazoa; phylum Arthropoda; class Arachnida; order Araneae; family Tetragnathidae; genus Tetragnatha; species Tetragnatha montana. The sequence goes on from OY796675.1 coordinate 41,418,640, forward strand.
TATATTATTAGAAGAACGTTAATTACAGAAAAACGATCGATTTCCTGGCAAAATCTTGGCCTAAGGTGTACAATTTTTACTCATAGACTTCCGAATGAAGTTCCAATGCGCACTAATCATTTCAGAACACCCTCCATGAAATACTTCAAATATTCCGTGAGGTTTATAATAAATTACTGATGTTACTCCAACGGCAACTAGGCCTTCATCTGTTTCAATTATCCATGGACCTCCTGAATCTCCCTGTAACAAAAAGAAAAAGAATTTATATGTTATAAAGAAACTGAAATATTTGTTTAATAAGACTAGGGGGCCTGCCCCCTGCTCGCTATCGCTCACCAACCCCCGTAACTGCTTCGCAGTTCTTTTCAGATCGCTTCGCGATCTTAGCGAGCAGAGCTCGGCTTGTTCATCGTAACAATCCAGCCTAACCCTCTTCTCGACTTAATTAAGCCTCTTGTAATACCGAAAATACCTCTCTCTTGCTTATAAGTAATTTAATTCGTATCATTCCCCTAAATTAACAGCAAAAATGTTGCTGAAATATATTCCTTTTTTAGCTTATCAATAATTTAATCGAAATGTTAAAAAAATATCCAGCAAGTCTACTAATATCATCAACCATTTTGTAGAAAAAACATTGTTGAAAATAAAAGAAATCAGACTCATCATAAAACTCGTCTGTTTCTCTAGTGAATGGCCACAGAAAGAGAAGAAAAAATTAAAACTTTGAATCTTAATAACTCCAAAACTAATTAGAATTTTTTGAAAAACAAAACGCCAATATTTTTATAAAAAATAATTGTATGTGTGTTTAAAATATCACAGTTCTACTGTGATTAGTTTTTCTTTTATAACGAAAAAACCGAAAACCCGTCAAAAATTTCGAAACTTTAAAACTTAATTACTCTAAAATTAATTCGAAATTCGAAAAAAGGGCGACGAGGTGCAAAACTTCACATCTAAGAGAATGCGGCTGCAAAAAATCATATTTCTGCTGCGAATAGATTTTGCTGGGGGCGAACTCGCAGCAGAAAAATATAATTTTTGACTTTGACATTAAATAATTCCAGAACTAATTATCTCATTAATTATCTATTGGAACGAAAAGGACCCTCATACATTTATCTACAAATGGTCAAAATTTCAATAATTTCCGTTCCATAGTGTTTGCATAGTGACAGTTCAAAATTGTCAAAGTGAAGATTTTCTGAAACAGCGGCAGCGGCGGCGGCGGCGGCGACTGTTACTTTTTTTTAATATAGAGAGATAATCTGATATACATGGAGGAGTAACATGATTCCAGAAGATTAAAGACTGATTAGTGCTAACGCTAATCATGGTCTTAACTGCTGAGCGCGTGCAGCAATTGCCGTAAAAGTGGTGTCAAGGTATAGGCCTAGTAAAACAGGTGTTCTCTATCTGATGGGACTGCTTTCACCTCCCCTTAGCAGTATAATTAATTGTTATTAAAATCTCTTAGAGATACGTGATAAAAGCAAATTACAAAACTTTAGACCAACATGAATTATATTACAAAAAGACAGTATGGGAAAAGGCTTTGAATATGTCATCTTTTAAAAGCAATTTCAATTAGGCAGAATTTCAAAGTTTTTACCTCTTAAAACTTTCCCCATAACCAGAAAAAATCAGAAATTTTTCTCTCTTATGATCTAAGAATATTTTGGTCATTTACTTAAGTCATAAGAAAAAAGAAATTTCTCATTTTTCTGGTTTTGGGGAGCGTGTTAGATGGTAAAAACTTTGATCTCCAACTCTTGATTTCAGTTAGGTAGGACAATTATTCTACATATCTGTGTTAGATGTGTTAATTTAACCTATTAATTTTTTTTAGAAAGCGAGAAGTTGAAATATATTTATCTATAAAGAGATGCCTTCTAGTAATTGGTACTTTTGGAAACTGGCAGTGGTGCAAGCAAATATGTTAATTTATATTCGTTAATTAATTACACAAGAGTATGATTAACAATATTGACTCATTTTAACACATTTTATAATCAAGAACATTAACTTACTTTGCATGCTCCAGATTTTTCGTACGAATAACACAAAAGATTATTACGTGTTGTTGCCCCATTCATATATACTGGTATTCTTGGAGAAAATTGCAAAGTTTGATGTCTGAATGGAAATTCTAAAATAAAAAAACACACTCTTTCAATAAAAATTATTTGGAACTTCACTTTTTAATTTTCTGAAGCAGGCAGGCCTACACAACTTCAACAGTGATATGGACCAAAATATGTCATATTAACTTCCTGTGGGCCAGAAAAATGCATAAGCATATGGCTCTTGGGCTAAACGATAAATATAAATTACTTATATTCTTTTCCGACAGACCTCTTTGTGTGACCCGAACTCTCTTGAATGGTTCTAAAACTGCAAATAATTAAGGACGAATTCGTTTAGAAGATAAATTTTTGTAAAGTTAGTTAAGAATAGGCACAGGAGGAAGGTTATTAGTTCGACCGTAGGAAAAGAGAAAATATCCAAATAGTTTTTCACCGATTAACAAATGAAGAGGCAGTTTCCAAAGTTTTATAATAACTTGCAATTGTCAAAAACATACATAAATATTTCATTGAAATTGCAAAGTTATAATTTAGTGTACGTAATCCTTTCTCTCTACTATTTAATTTATTTGTTATTTCTCTCTGCCTTTTAAGACCAAGGAATAAAGAGTTCATAATCATCTTTTAAACAGAAATCCACACGTATTTTTCGGGCCTACGAGAAATAAAGATGTTATAATTTGACCTTCATAACAGTTGAAGTTATGCAGGATTTCTCTAAAGTTATCACTGTTGGGTTGAAATCGCAAAACTTATTATTTTTGCATTGCCATATTTTATACCATGGAGAATTCATTGAGATCATTTACAGCGCCCCTAGGGGCGAAATAAGAAAGTTAAAAATTATTAAAAAACTAAAGGATATGGAACAAAACTTCAATGAAATAAGAATGTTGGCAGTAACATAAAAAACTCGCAGAAAAAATTTCATGAAAATATCTTAAATATTCGAGGATGTAACATGTTAAAATAGCACTTTTTTCAGGCCACAAAAAAGAAAAAGTTCAGTACTCAAGTTAAAAATTTTTCAATGTTATCATGTAGCTTTTGTGTATTTTTGGATAAGTAAAGACAAACTTTAATAAAAAAATCAAAGAAACTTGCAAGTTTGCAAAATTATCAAAAGCGATGATTATTCAAATGCGATTTATCAAAAGGTGTCACTTACCAGGTTTATTGCAGTTTGCATATCCCCATCCTACGATTGTTACAAGATAATCGTCAGGATAGAATGGTTCCCACGCCCGTATGGGAATGGGTTTGACGAACGAGTTAAAAAGAATGGGATCTTTTGTTCTGAGTACAGCTATATCATTTATTCCTGGTTCTAAGTAATCTGGATGAACCAAAATGTTGCAAAAAGTCAGCATCGAAATTTTCTTTTCTAAATCCACGCTTCCCGTATAACCATTAACAGCCGATTTGTCTACAATTTTATGATTTCTGGAAATTAAGAAGAAACGGATTAATACACGTTCCATTACTTTCTACACTACAATATACTATGGTAAAAAAAACTTACGCCGATGCTATGGTTGCATCTGTGAGATTCATAATTAAAATTACATAATATATCTGCTTTTATAGTTAGGAGAAACAGTAAATAAGTAGAAATAAACCTTTTTTTATACTAATAACTTACAAAAATTGTGAATTAAATCTTTAAATAAAAATATATAAGTGGGTTAAACATTTTTGATGCTTTTGTTTCTTCCTCTCGCACCGTAATGCCCTCTAAATCGCCATATCCCTCCTCTTTCAAATCATAAGATGAAGCTGCAGGTCAAACTTTATCATCATCACCCATTCCATCAAACAGAATTTATCGAATTATCTCTATATTATCTGGAATTTTTAGGAAGCACTTTTTATAAAACTAATTTTCTTAACTAATTTCAAGTTTTAAGAAAGAGATTATTCTTACGTTATAACGCAATGAGCGGCAGTCAAAATATGTGTTTCAGATATGATAAATGCTGAGCATTCCATTAAATTTTCCAAATTTATCAAATGTGCCTGAAAAAAGTTTTAATTAAAAAATATGCAATGCATTTTGATATCGAAAATATTTGAAAATTAAAAACATGATTTACTCCACAGAGAAATATCCTAACAGAGGGTCCACGAGGCTATTTTCAAATGCGTTACTGATGTGAGGGCGCCACACTAGAATCTGAAACGTATGCCGGCCGCTTAAATCTCTCGCCAAATTAGAACTCAGCGCATGCGCAAAAAGGTGTTTTCGTTCTCCCATAGGCAGCCGGCGAACGATTCAGAGTGGATCCAGACGCTAGTGAGTTTAGTGCGATCCCAGCGCCACAATTCTCCCAACTTGTAACAAGATGTCATGATTTTCGATTTCCATTATGGCCTATGGCCGTGGACTCTCTGTTCTAGTACTCTGTAATTTACTCTTAATAAAATGCATGAATATTGGAATGAACAATCTGAAAAGTGCAACAGAAAAGGTTGAAATAACATTGCGGTTAGAAACTAGGAACCACCAATACTACAATCTAAATATGCTGTTCAATAATATGATAAATGCTATTATTTCTTGTTCTGAACAATGCACAGGTTTTGTAATAATTCAAAGACAATCAAATTGCTTTTCAAGGAGACTTTATTTTTGGATAACTAGACCTTTATTGATAATTTTAAAAATGTTTATATACGTATAACGTGACTTTAATCTTATGGAGAAGTCTGAAGACGATTACAGCATCTTTTATTGAGCCTGGAAAGAACTCAATAAAAAATTAGTTGTGTTCAAAAATAATTTTCCATGAGCAAAAAATGCACACTCACGAAGGATTATGTAAATCAAGAGGAATCCTACAGTACAAAAAACCGTAGTATATTTAATAGCATGCAAGATTCATAGAATTCAGATGCTACTGTATAGAAATTATTAATTTGCATTCACTTTCCTAATTAAATATTAGCAGATATACTGTATTTATTGCAAAAAAAAAAATAGAGGGAAAGGAGGGTAAAAGTACGCACAAAATGGATTTTGAGCTAAAAAGATTATGCACGAAATAAACTTACCATAAAAGGAAACTGTCCATCAAAAGCATCATATCCAGAAATGACTTTACTGTCCAAATCTTCACCAGTTAGATTAAATGAAGTGTGACCTAAATCTATCCAAACACACAATAAAGTTCTAATATACTAACTTCTTAAAGACCGAAATATACTTGTGCTACAGTATTAAAGGTAATTTTTAATGCTAAATATGAACAAGATTGATAAATCTGAGGTGAATCCAGGGCAAGAGGGTATAGGACTACAGCTCCCTAACATTAAGCCATTTTAAAGTTTTTAATAAAATACTCTTATATTTGAATCAAATGCCTTTATTTTCATGAAAAAATGGTAATAAACGGAATTATAGTGATAAAATAAGAAACATAACTTAATTTTCCCCTAAAGCGTTTTCGGAACATAAGCTCCCACCCATCCCTAGACAAAATATCCTAGATTCGCTACTATGATAGTCAAGAGTTTTATGGTTACTGAGTGTGACCACAATGGAATAAAACTCTAACAGTATACTCAGTAACCGTAACTGAGTATACTATTTCTTACGTGTATTTTTAGTGATAAATTGTTAATCACTTGTTAAAATTATTTCACCCTACTACACTCCGAAAACAAATTTAACTAATAACAATTTAATGACAAAAAAGATACATCCCGACTCCGCTAAATTTACTTAATTTTCTTTAGAAAAATTATAATATGCCTACCTTGAATTGAGTTTTCTGGTGATTCCGGCTGAAAAAAGGAAACATGAAAAATAAGCAAGTTTATAAGATAAAAACAAAAGAACAATATTTATTTTAAACAACATAATTTTACAAAGACTTTGGTATATATAGTGTATATTTATTCAAATTATTTGAGTGATTTAAATTTAGTTGTTAAATACTCAATTTAAGGGAGGGGGAATAGAAAAAAAAACACTTTATGGATTTTTCTTAGAATAGAAATCATTGTGGGAGGAAAGCTTTTCTACACTATGAATATGTCTAATTTAAAAATATATTGAAATGTCAACTGAGATATTTTTGGCTGTATAATTAAGTTTTTTATTTACATTATTTATTTAATCAGAATCAAGAGATTGATATCAAAATAGTGATATTCTCATATTAAACTTAACTGAACTAACACTTACCAGAGGATAACAAGAGGTGACGAGTATTCTGGACAAAGCGAAAAAGAACACACCGAGAAGTTCCATTTTTATCCAGGATTTTTATTTCGGCCTTAGTTTGTTTGCCTTTTATAAAGATCGCAATGTTTTAAGTAGTAAAAATATCAATAAATAAATGCAATTTTTGTCAGTTACCATCTGTTAGTTGCATAGTGTTGAGAGTATGGCACCTGGGGATGTGCCGGGAACTACTGTATTTATGATAGCAATTATGTTAACAACTCTTTTGAGGCAATTATCAAATTTTGGTTTCGAACTAATTTGACGTAAATATTTATTGCTAGTGTTAAATCTAAAGAACACGCACTTTTCTGTTATCTGTTTCCAATAGTAGCCTTATATGCCTCATTGTTCTACAGTTGGAACAAGACTCAATAAATGTTGTACATTGGAAAGATATTTCCTTATTAGGCTAGATATGCATATGATATTAATAAATTATATTCAGATAGTTAAAGTTTTTCAATTTTAGACATTTAAAACTAAATTTTCGATAGAGGATAACGGGGTAGTAATAAAAGACAAGGGTAAAAATGATCTTTTTACTTTGCCGCTTTATTAGTAAGCCTGAATTGTGAAAAATTTACAGAATGTCTTGGAAACTTACCCTTACACTACATAAAGTAAACTTTTATTTTCTGGAATCACCACTTCAGTAAAAAATTGCCGTTTTGAAGCCAATTAATCCAATTGTACCACCAATTAATTTCCTTACCTAGAGTCCCGTTTTTCAACCTCGAGTATTAGAAATTTTTTTTAACTAAAAACTAAACTCATCGGCGCAACAGCCCTATAGTGGGCCAAGTCCTACGATGCCCATCTTTGTTTTCTTGACCGTGGGGGCCCTGGGGTGCAAGGCATATGTTCCGATTAGGTGGTCAGTCTAACGCAAGACCCCCAGTATTTAGTTCCCAAGCACGCTTGGTCCTCAATTTATCGACCCACTCGAGGGATGAAAGGTTGAGTGGACCTTGCCCAGCCCGGGAATCGAATCCCGGACCTGTGGCACGGAAGAGCTATGCGCTACCACTGCGCCAGCGGGCTTAGAAATTTTTTTTAGCAAATGGAATTATGTGAAATATTATTACAATTACTCCACTTATTCAAAACTAAGGGGTAACAAGACACACTAGTAATCCAACCCTGGAATTATTTATACTAATTTTGCCTTATTTTGTCATTATTTATTGTCGTTTTTTATCAAAGTTGTTTCTTATTACTTCTTTCTTTTAAAACAGTGAAACATCCTATAAGGGAGTTTCATTAAATTTTAAAATAATAAATAAAAATAAAGATGTTTTTTTGCTTACTGAAACCTTATTTACTAGTAAATGTTAATTCCGTCCGTGTTTAACGATGTTTTCTCTGTTTCTCACTTTTTTATCTTTCTTTCTTTTTCTCTCCTTTTCTACCATTTTCTCTTTTGCCCTCTTTTTTTTCTCTTTCACCTTATTTTTCTTCTTTCTTCCTTCTGTCACTTTCTATATCCTTGTTTTGTCTTTCTTTCGGGGACATCCATAAATTACGTGAGGTGTTTTTTCCAAAATCTGGACCCCTCCCCCCTTGGTGAGATTTAGGGAGATTTTGCCGAACTCCCCCCCCCCCCACGTGAGATTTATCTACAACTTTTTAAAAATTATTTTCCTTTCTCATACTTAAAAAACAAAGAAAATCGTTTAATTTCTAACTTAAAAAGTTGACGTGAGATTTTAATCGACCCCCCTCCCACCTTGGTGAGATTTTTCCAAACCTCTCCCCCCCCTTTTTGACCTCACGTAATTTATGGATGTCCCCTTCTCTTTTTTCATTTTTCTCTCAACTTCTGTCCTCTCTCTTTTTAGCTCTTTCGTTCCCCCTTTTTTATCCCTTTCTTTTTTATTTTCCTTACAGTTTTTCTCTGTTCCTTCTATCTTTCTCTCATCACTTTTATCTTTATTCTTATTATCTCTTTTTTCTCCCTCTATTTTAGTGATGCACATTGCACAACCTGCGGCCCGCGAACTGATTTTAATTTTTTTCAGATAATCCCTTTCTTAATTAATCCTTACTTTCCGGTTTATTTCCAAGAAAATTACTAGTTTTCGCGGAAAAAGTCGGAAAAATCGCGATTTTTCGCATAAGTTTCGTTTTGCTTGCGGACTGCTCCCGCGACTGCTTTCTCGGTCGGCCGCGGGCGCCAAGTTGAAGTCGGCTTCTTGTGTTGCTATTGCAATGTAGAAAAAACAACTTTACTGAAAGTCTGAAGCTAACAAGTCTGGTATTCGGGATCACATTCTCCCGAAAAGTCGATAAATGGCGATTTTTCGCGAAAGTTTCGTTTTTCCGGAGCCTAGTTGAAGTGCGTTGTCAGAGGAGCCTTATCTAGTGTGACACCGCTCAGATTGCATTTTTGTTGATTTTAGTCAGTATTTAATTTCAACTTATTTTAAGGATTTTCCAAGTTGTAAATTCTAAATTGTCACTTTGAAGCAACTTGGTAAGATAATAAGGCAGAGGTTTTTAAAAATCTTGTTAGGTTATAACTTGTTTCAGATAGGATATATAAAAAAAAATCTCACTAAGTGTTCAAAATAAGTTAAAACCCTGTTTTTTAGAGTCAAATTTCACAAAATTTTCTGGGGGAAGACCCCCCACACCCACTTTTGTATTTGGAACTCTCTTATTTGCAACTTTTTTATATTAAGTTTTTCAAAATGCAAATCTTACCAAAAATTTCCGAAATTTGGATAGGTGTACCAAAACTACTAGTTAATACCCTGTTTTTTAAGTCAAAATTTCAAAAAAATTCTGGGGAGGACCCCTAGTAGAAGATAGTTTGACATTGAATATATTTGGAGGCTGTAGTTTTTATTTTACAGATATTAAAATTTCTGACACTTCTCCTTATTGCTACTAGATTAATGTTATTAAAATTTATAACATTAACATGTTTTTTACATATAATATTCTTGTGACATTCTTTAATAATTTTAAAGGTTTGACATTGCTTTATCTTTTAAAAATTGTTTATTTTTTAACCTTCACAATATTTTTTAAGAAACTTTTATTTATGTATTTTGAGTAATTATTTTTCTTAAACACATATTCAGTTTTTTAACAACGGTACGTAATTTGGTATTAGCTCTATTCAATCAACAATGTGAGTAGCCCTCCTCCTAAAAAGGTTATGCATCCCCTATTTCTATCTTCTTCTCTCTTTTTAACACATTTCCCCCACTTTTTTCTTCTTCTCTTTGCTTTTTCTTTTCCTCTGTTTCTTCTCCATTTTTCTTATATTTTCATTCTTTATATTTCATATTATATTTTCTATTTCACTCTTTCTCTATTTTCTCATGATCCCATATAAAATGTAGTAAAAAACAACACATTTGACGCTCTTAGAGAAATCACAGATGCATCGCCAGTCTTCATACATAGGTGCAGTCAAACAACCCATTCCTGTGCTTTGCGCAATTGACTCTATCCAGACGAGAAAAAAAAAAGAAATTGGGAAGAGAGGAGCTTTAGTGACCAGTACAATTTTGCCTGATTTTTTTTTGTAATTCGAACACGAGTGAGTTGACAAAGCGGGCCTTCTAAAGAAAGGTGTGAAGTTCAATTTTAAAAAATTAACCAAAAATATTTTTAATGGGTTAAATAGAATAAAAATTTTTTAAAAGTAAAAAATTCTAAGTTTTTTTTCAAAATTCTACTTAAAGTTTAACCTATCAAATCGCTTTAAAACTGCCCCTTCTGACTTGAAGGATGATTTAAACAAAGAACTATTCAATTCTTGTTTGATCTTAGAAACTATTTTTAATATCCCTATGACGTTTTAAAATAGGGATTTGGGCTTTTATTCTTCCTTAAACTTTCGATTTTTATTACTCCTTGTTAGTCTTGTTGTTGTTGTTCATAGTTACTCATTGTTGCTGTAAGCACCTCAATAATTGTAAAAAACGTATTTCAATCAATTCTTGTCGGACTAGCGGTTGATACCCTTATTTTTGTCGGACACTGTTATTTCCGGGGAGAGGATACACTAAACTATCATGTAGTATCTTTGTCCTACAGTTATTAATAAATAAAAAATCGTCGGGGAATTGACATTTTCCGAGTGTAGGAGGGAAAACCTACCCCTTTATTTATAGGACAATATAGCCATTTAATTAAACAAATATTTACCAAGCCGGTGTAAAAATATCAGATCGTTATTAATAAATATTTTTAACTCGTTATTCGGACATGTTGGCAGTGGGGGACTCTCCGTTCATACCCCCAGTTTTGTAGGACACTCATTTTTTCGAGCTATTTATCACATTATCTGAAGATTTAACTAAAAAAGAAAACGTTAGTAATAAATATTTTACAACCAACCAATCGACATGTTTCACCCATGCGCAGTAAATTAGCTACCCGCTTTCGAGATTTTTAGCAGAGTAATGTGGGCGTCTCGACGAAACCAAGCGACCAACGAAGATTCAGCCTGTTATTAATCAATAAAAATTTTCAACGGGGGCCTGTGGACTAGATTCTTTGTCTTTGAAGAAAAGAAGAGGAATCTTCCTGTGAATTATGTAGCTGTACCTTTCGTATTAGGATAAGTTTACACGCAGCAACAAGAACGGCTTTCTTATTAATGATGACGTGGATTACGTTTCTATACCATTAAAACTATGTCCCAATAAATACTTATTTGTTAATTCCATTCCATGACACGCACTAGTCATACTGCCAGGAGAAAAACTTTGGACGACTTGCAACATTGTCATGGGAATGGATTTTTCCACTCAATTTAAAGGGTAACGGTAATTCATAAACAATTAGCAAACGTTTTGTGGAAAATCTGCGTCTTAGGATGAGAACGATAAGTTCTTGCACTGGGAAAAAGCTGAACAGAGGGTCTAAACCGTCATTTTAAATGTCCTCTGATGGTAGAGGGTAGTTTTGACAGTTATATTTAGTAATAAAATTTAGTGGTCATAGCTGGGATTGACTATTACATGATCATTCAAACTGTCACTTTCGGAGAAGACATTAAATGATGGAGAATTTTTCTCCGCCTCTCTTGACGTGACATGAATTTCATGAGTAGTGAATGCAATACCTTCCCCACTAGGCACACCCCCTTAGAGGAGTAACAGAAGAATACTACACGTATTAATCACCGAACGGAATAGGTAGTTAATTGGTGGTGAGGACACTCTTCAGGATTACCTCTCCTCTACACCCTATTACCCTCTGTTTTTCCAATTTTCAATACATACGGCCATGAACCCTCTGTTCTGGTCAAAGGGTCTTCACCTCCAGATCGTATTGCTGCTTGCAAACCTACCCTATTTATCTTATGGGTACCAAGTACAGCAGAACTCAAATTATCCGAATCAACTGGAATCTAACTCCATTCGTAGGATAAAAGTCCATTTTAATTAATTACTGCATGTATGTTGAAACTGGGAGAAAAACTATTTTTTTTAATGAAAGTGAGCTTTTAATTAATTCAATGAAAAAACATTCAGATCAATACGGCTAATTGAATTTCTACTGTACTTCATGTTATGATGTATCTCGTTACAATAAATATTGCTACCACACCCACCGAGGAAGGGTACTTCCCTCCCTCGGTTCCTTTAATATATTTTTATTTATATACCAAATTTTAAACGATTTAAAATTATATGATACATATTCAACTTATGCAGATGTCTTCTTTAATACAGAAGTCTTCTTTAGTACAGGTGCTTGATCTACCATTCCAGACTATACTTTCCACACGAACACTAACAATCCCTAAAAAATTAAATCATTATCATCCAAAATATTACATCACGTATATAATGTAAAATACTATAACCCTACTTTTTGAGCGATCAATAAATATAAATGACTAACATATTTTCGAAAAATGTTTACAAACAAAAAACCCTTTTGATTTAATTGCTTGAAAATTCCCCTACGCCAATCTATCTCTCCCTTTCCTTTATTCCTTATAAACCTAGTAGCACAACTCTTACCAAACCTCAATTCTACGTAAATGAAACAAGAAGTAAATAAAATTCTCCCCTCATCCTTTACACTTCTTCATCTTTCCCTTTCTTATCCACACAGTATTTGTCAAAATCCGTTTAATTTCCTCCTACACACCTTTTCCAATTATCGTCTTCTCTTTAGTCGTACTGTTACACTGATACGGCGTTCCATTCTTACTCCTAAAACAGTTCTGCCCTTTTATCTCATTTATCCTTCACTTCTCTTTTCATTCGACTTCATCTTCAGCATATCCACTACTAGCACATCTCTCCGAAAGTCTGTCTACGCCGGCTGCGTATTTCCAATCGCGCACGTGTAGGAAGCCACCAGAGGCAGCACTAGCGCTCAAAGAGGATCCGGAGAATTTGGCGCAAATACAGTTTCTCTTTATCGCTCCATTTGCGGTTTTGTCTTGGAAAGAGGTTTTACGGTTTTCTTTTTATAAGGGGGCCAACAAAAAATAATAAATAAGGATTTAAAAGGGCAACTAAAGGCGATTTAATGTAATTATTATTTGTTTCCTTTAGTAATGCTCAATTTTTATCTAAAGTTGTAATTATTTAAATAAGTAAATGTGTAACCTTCGGTTTGTGTGTATATTTTGTCGTTATTAATCTAATTGTCTTCCTAATCTAATCTGTCTTTAATTGTCTTGAGCTTTCAAGTAATACATTTTAGCTGGATTTTAATTGTCTTTCAAGCGTCAATTTTTTAAATCTTTTTTATCTTTAGTTTCCGAGTAATAAAAACTTATGAAAATTTATAGCACGATTTATGTATTATGATAATGTTTCATATAATACTTATTTTAAAATATGACAACTTTTAAATAAATATTAAATTTTACAGTTTATAGTATTTTAAAATTCAGGTAAAGATGCAATAACATTTGTAAAAATTGATCTTCTAGCAAAAAGAGCCGTAAAATATTTTGAGATTTGATATCACCATTATTTAAGCGTTTTAATCAATTATTGGCCCCTTTAAGTTAAATTCTATGAGGACGAAAAATTTTCAAGGAATAAACATATGCATGTGGAACTAAAAATTAAAAAAGCTGGCTTCCTGTTCCATTTCATTTGTTCTGAGCATCATTTTGTTTCTTTTCCCTTTCACGCATTCTTCTATAGTCGGCTGGTAAGAAATTTTGGCCCAGGCATTTTAAGTCAAAGACGAAAAAATACTTAATTTTTTATGATGGGGATCAAGTAGGAAATGATTTTTCTATTCTCGAGAGGGGAGAATAGTTTTCTAAAATTTGTTGGTCTTGGAAAAACTTATTCAGCTGTCGGCGCTGCAGCTCAAAAAACGACCTTCGACGAACAGCTGCCCACCACTAGATCAGCCCTGTCTGATTGTTTATTTTATTTTTTAATTTGTTCTAATTCGTAAGAACGCAGATTCGTATTGAGCGCCAAATCGCCTAAGAACATAAACAATGCAAACCTACAGTCTTCAATTCTTATTGGCTCCTCACCGAACGTCACACTTCCACGCTAGTGCTGCCTCTAGTGGCTTCCTACACTCGCGCAATTGGAAATACGCGCCCCGGCTATTCACGAGTGGCAAACCCAAACGGGGAAGGCCCATTCTCTTCCAGGGTTGGATAGGTATGGAGAGAGCGCCAAACAGGTTTCTTCGCGCCAAATACTCCACCTCTCTTCCCTCTCCTTCGAAGGCCAATGGGGTGCTTAAGTAGCCAAGCCAGCTACCCTGATTTCCCGCACCCCTAAAAAACTTGGATTTTCCGCGTTTGGGGTTGCCACTCGTGCCTAGCCGGGGCAGACAGACTTTATCACTATTCCATATCCCTCCGTCCCTCTCATAAAATCTCACCCTCCCACCTTCTCTCCCTCTAGCACTTTTTTCCCTTGCCCTCTCTCCTTCCCCATCACTTTATCCCCTCCCCTCGCATTCTTCCTCTTTCACACTCTCTCCCTCCCCCTTTCACGTCCGCTCACTCTCTCTCCCCATTTCACCCTCTCAATCTCTTTCTCCCTCTCTCTCACTCTTTTCGCTCCTTCTTTCTCTTTCCCACACTCTCTCACATTTTCTCCTCCTCCCTTTCATACACACTCTCTTCCACCACCACTCTCTCCCTCTCTATTTACCCCTCTATCGCTCCCTTACTCTCCCTCAGTCTTTCTCTCCCTCGCCTCTATCACTCTCGCTGTCTCCCTCCCCTTCTCTCAACTTCAATTTCTTCCTCCTCACTCCCTCTTTCACCCTCTCCCTCTCTACCTAACATTTTATCACCCTCCCTCCCTCTCCTTCCCCCCTCTCTCTCCAACTTACTCTAACTCTCTCCCTAACACACTCTCTTACCTCCCTCCCTCTTCCTCTCATACTCACTTTCTCCCTACTTCTCACTCTCACTCCCCCACCCTCTATCCCTCTCATACTCTGTCTCGCCTTCCCCCTCTCATTTCTCTCCAATTTCGTCACCCTATATCATTCTACTTCTCGTCCTCACTCTATAAATGTCTCCCTTCCTAACTCACTCTTATTCTCTCTCTCCCTCTTTCCTCTATTGCTCTCTCTCTCACTCCTCCTCCCTCTCCAACCCTATCTCTCTCCTCCTCCCTCTCTTTCCCTATCTCTCTCTCTTCCTTTCATTTACTCTCAATTTCCCTCTCCAACCCTATCTCTCTCCCCTAACTCTCTTTCCCTATCACTCTCTCTGTCTTCCTCTCCCCTCCTACTTCTCTCCCTCCTCCTCAATCTCATACTCTCTCACTCTCCCTCTCAATCATTCTCCCCATTCCTCTCGATAACTCTACCTCACTCTCACCATCCCCCTCTCTCTCAACCTCCATCCCACTCTTCCTCATTCTCTCCCTCTCCCTAACTCTTTCTCCCTCTCATTCTCTCTCCTTCACCCAACCAATCTCTATCCCTTAAATTCCCTCTCCCCAATTCTCTCTCCTCCAACACTCTCACTCAATTGTACTCTAACCCTCTCCCTCATTCTCTCTCCCGCTCTCAACCTATCTCTATCCCTCTAATTCTCTCCCCTATCCTTCATTCTCACACTCCCTCTAATTATCTCTCCCCTATCCCTCTCTCTCTCTCTCTATATATATATATATATATATATATCTCCCTCCCTCTCACTATCTTTCCTCACTCTCATTGTTTCTCCCCCCCCATTTCTTTTTCCCTCATTCTCTCGTCCTCTCCCTCCCTTTCTATAATTCGCCCTCCTTCTAACGCTCAGTCTCCCTCCCCCTCTCCCTTACTCTAACCCTATCTCCCTTTCACCTTAAATCTCTCTCAATCCCTTTCTCGCTTCCTCTCCTAATTATTTCTATCTCTCGCTCCTTCTCTCTTTCACCATCTCTCTTCCTCCCTCTCTCCCCGTCTCGCACCCTCTCATACTCTCTCCAACCCTCACTCTCCTTCTCAATTCCATCTCTTTTTTCTCCCTCACTCTCACTCACCCTATCTCTCTCCCTTTCCCCCACACTCTGACTGCTCCCTCATTCTCTCTCACCGTATCTTTCTCACTCTCAATCATTCTCTCTCCCCCTTCCTCCCTCTCATACTATCTCCCTCCCAAATTCTCCCTCGACCCACTCATTCTCCCTCACATTCTCTCCCATTACCATTATCCCACCTCTGTCTCTCCCTCCCTCTCTATAACTCTCTCCATCCCCCTCTTTCTCTCACCCTACTTCTCTTCTTCACTCTCTCTAACTCCAACCCTCATTCTCCCTTCCCCTCTAACCCGCTCTCCCTAAATCTCCATTTCCCCCTCCCTTACCCTGTCCCGTATCTCACTAACTCTCTCCCTCCATTTCTCGATCCCTCTCATACTCTCTCTTCCTCCCTCTCATTCTTTCCATTTCTTACTGATCCTCTCTAACTTCCTCCCTTACTTTCACTCACCCACCTAGTCTTTCCCTCTCCCGGTTTCTCATACACTCTCTCATCCTCTCGATTCTCTACCTAACTCGCTCTCTCACTCCCTCCATCTCTTCCTAACCAACCCTCATTCTCCTACCCCTCTATCTCACTCTAACCCTGTCTCTCTCACATTCTTCCCATCTCTCTTTCACCTCCCTCATTTCCACTCACCCCCTTTCTCCCACCTTCTCATATTCTCTCTCATTTCTCTAACTCTCCCTCCCATTACTACTCTCCTCCTTAATCTCTCTCTCCTTTCCTCCCCGCTTACCTATCACCCTCTCATTATCCCCCTCTCCATTACCCCAACTCCCTCTCTCCCTATCACTCTCACTGTCAGTCACCCTCCCTCTCTTACTATCTCTCCCTCCCTCTCTGATTATCTTTCCCTATCTCTATCACTCTCGCTAACTCTCTCTCTACCACACTACCTACCTCTACCTCTTATTTTTAAAGTTTGTCTGTCCTCGCTTGGCACGAGTGGCAAACCTAAAATCAGTACCCACAGCAGAAAAAACAGTGGCGAAAAAGCCATAAAGATGGTTATCTCACTTCTATTAGATACCCGATACCCTGCACTCGCCACTGCTTTTCCTGCTGTGGGACCTGATTTTAGGTTTGCCACATGTGCCAAGCGAGGACAGACAGACTTTACCCTAAATTTCTCCCCCTCCTCTTTCTCCTCCATCTCTCTCCCTTTCCACAACCATCCCTTCCTCTTAATCCCTCACCCCCACTCATTCTTCCTCCCATTCACTCCCTAATTCTCTCTCCTTTCCTAACTCTCTCTCTCTCTCTCTTTTCACTATCTCTACCTCTCACCCTCTCCTACCCTATCACCCTCCCTCCCTCTCATTCATTCTCTCTCTCATCCTATCAACCTAGCTCTCCCTCAATCTATCTCACTCATCCTATCACCCTAGCTCTCCCTAACTCTTTCTCTCTCCCTCTAACACCCCCTACCTCTCTGTCTCACTCTCTCCCTTTCCCTAACTCCCTCTCCTGTCCGTTCCCTGTTTCGCTGTCCCTCTCACTCCCATTCCTAACTATTTTTCTCTCCCTATTAATCAATCTCTCACTCTCCCCCATCCCTCTATTTCTCTCTCCCCTATCACTCACTCTCTCTAACACCCCCTCCCTCTGTCTCTCATTCACTCTATCCTATCACCCACTCTCCCTCTCTAGCCGCGTTCACAACAGCCATTCTATCGGAGGAAAGGCGGAAAAACTGGTTCTTCTTCCACCGCTCTCTCTACGCAAGGGGAAAAAGTCACCTGACCATCGGTTAGAAATTCTCCCCTGGGCAATAGAGCATTCGCACATGACGTCACTTGAAGGACAGGCAACAACGTTGCTAAGGCTGTTATTCACCCGTTGCTACAGAGGTTGTTAGGGGCGGAGTCTTGTGATTGCAAATGCTCCAATAGAAGCATTCGCACATGACATCACCCTTGACGACGTGTGAAGGCGTGGAGGACAGGCAAACAACGTTGCTAAGGTCCGGGTCATGTGATTGAAAATGCTCTATAGCAGGAAGAAATGTTTTAATTTGATCAACCTCCTGTTGACGGCGCTCTCGCTCGCTTGTCACGGGATTCTTTCTACCGGTAGGACAAGTGCTCTTGTGAACGGGCTATTCAATTTCCTCACGGCTGGTTTTCGGAGATCCTTTTCCCCTACTTCTTTAGCTCTTTTTCCGGTTGAACAGGTTGGCTGTTGTGAACGCGGCTTCTGTGTCATTCTCTCTTTCCCTAACTCCCTCTCCTATCCCCTCCCTCTGTCTCATTCTCTCCCTTTTCTTAACTCCCTCTCCAACCCCTCTCTCTTTCTCCCTCTAACACCATATCTCTATCCCTCTCATTCTCCTTTCTGTCCCCTCACATTCTCTCCCTATCACTCCATTCTCTCTCCCCTTATTCTCTCTCAACTTATCACCCTCGCTCTCCCTAAATCTCTCTTCCTCTCACTGGGTGTCACTCTCTCTTTCCCTAACTCCCTCTCCTACCTTATCTCTTTCTCCCTCTTCCACCCTATCTCTATCCATCTCACTCCCATACCTAACTCTTTTTCTCTCCCTATCACTCTCTCTCACTTTCCCCCAACCCCTCTTCTTCTCTCCCCTCTTCAACTTCTCCCCTCTCTCACCCTTATTCTCTCTCTCTCCCTCTCTCTTTCCCCAATTCTCTCTCCTACCCTTTTTATACCTATCTATACCACCCTATCTCTATCCCTCTCACTCCCCTCCCTAACTATTTTTCCCTCCCTATCTATCTCCTCCTATTTCTCTCTCCCTCCCATATTACTCAATCTCCCCTCTCACTATCACTCGCCCTGTCCCTATCATTCTCTCTCTCCTACCCTATCTCTCTCCCTTCCTCTCTATAACTGTTCCTCACCATGACCCACCCTCCCTCTCTCTCATCCTATCACCCTCGCTCTCCCTCAATCTATCTCACTCATTCTCTATCGCTCATCCTATCACTCTTGCTTCTGCTATTACCCCCTCCCTCTCTGTCTCACACTCTCCCTTTCCCAACTCCCTCTCCTACCATATCTCTGTCCTTCTGACTCCCCTCCCTAACTATTTTTCTCTCCCTATCCGTCTCTCCCATCACACCCGCTCTCTCTCCCTCTCTAACACCCCCTCCCTCTCTCATCCACTCTAACCTATCACCCACTCCCCCTCAATCTCTCTCCCTCTCTAACACCCCCTCCCTCTCTGTGTCACTCTCTTTCCCCAACTCCCTCTCCAACCCTATCTCTTTCTCCCTCTAACACCTCATCTCTATCCCTCTCACTCCCTATTTTTCTCTCCCTATCACTCTCTCTCACTCTCCTTCTCTCTGTCCTCTCATTCTCTCCCTATCACTCTCCTCTCTCTTCCCTCATTCTCTCTCAACCTCTCCCCCTCCCACTGGGTCGCACTCTTTCATTCCCTAACTCTTTTTCTCTCCCTATCACTCTCCCCCAACCCCTCTTCTTCTCTCTCCTCTTCTACCTCTCCCCTCTCTCACCCTTATTCTCTCTCTCTCATCCTACCACCCTCACTCTCCCTCTAACTCCCCTCCCTCTCTCTTTCCCCAATGCCCTCTCCTACCCTTTTTATATTTCCCTCTACCATCCTATCTCTATCCCTCTCACTCCCCTCCCTAACTATTTTTCTCCTCCTATTTCTCTCTCCCTCCCATATCACTCTATCTCCCCTCTCCCTATCATTCTCTCTCTCCTACCCTATCTATCTCTCTCTATTTAACTCTTCTTCACTCTATCACCCTTCCTCCCTCTCACTCATCCTATCACCCTTGCTCTCCCTCAATCTATCCCACTCATCATATCACTCTTTCTCCTGCTATTACCCCCTCCCTCTCTGTCTCACACTCTCCCTTTCCCTAACTCCCTCTCCTACCATATCTCTGTCCTTCTAACTCCCCTCTCTAACTATTTTTCTCTCCCTATCACTCTCCCCTAATCCCTCTCTCTCATTCACTCTCTCCTATCACACCCGCTCTCTCTCTCCCTAATTCTCCCGCTCTACCACCCCCTCCCTCTGCCTCTCTCACCCACTCTATCCTATCACCCACTCCTCCTCAATCTCTCTCCCTCTCTAAGACCTCCTCCCTCTCTGTGTCACTCTCTTTCACTATCTCTCTCCCTCTGTAATATCCCTTCCTCTCTGTCTCACTCATTCACTCTCTCCTATCACCCTCGCTTTCCCTCTCTAACACCCCCTCCCTGTCTCATTTTCTCCCTTTCCATAACTCCCTCTCCTACCCTACCTCTTTCTCTCTCTACCACCCTATCTCTATCCCATCTCTAGGCTATTTTTCTCTCCTACTCTCTCTACCCTCATTCTCTCTCACCCTAGCTCTCACTAAATCTCTCTCCCCCTCCCTCTGTGTCTCAATCTCTCTTTCTCTAACTCCCTCTTCTACCCTATCTCTCCCTCTACCACCCTATCTCTATCCCTCTCACTCCCCTTCCTAACTATATTTCTCTCCCTATCACTCTCCTTCTCTCTGTCTCCTTTTCTCTCTCTATCACTCTCTCTCTCCTCTCATTCTCTCTCATCATATCCCCCTCACTCTTCCAAATTCTCTCCCCCCCTTCCCCTGGGTCTCACTCCCTCCCCTTCCCTAACTCTCCTGCCCTATCTCTCTCCCACTGTAATACCCCCTTCCTCTCTGTGTCACTCATTCACTCTCTCCTATCTCCCTCGCTCTCCCTCAATCTGTCTCCCTCACTAACACCCCATCCCTCTGTCTCATTCTCTCCCTTTCCCTAACTCCCTCCCATCCCTAACTATTTTTCCCTCCCTCTACCCTCATTCTATCACCCTCGCTCACCCTAAATCTCTCTCCCCCTCCCTCTGTGTCTCATTCTCTCTTTCCCAAACTCCCTCTTCTACCCTATCTCTACCGCTCTCACTCCCCTTCCTATTAATTTTTCTCTCCCTATCACTCACTCTCCTCTAATTCTCTCTTCCACCCCAATCACTCTCTCTCCCCTCTCACTATCTCTCTCCCTCCCTCTTTATAACTCTTCCTCACTATCACCCTCCCTCGCTCTGTCTCATTCACTTTCTCCCTTAATTTCTCTCTCTCTTTAACACCCCCTCCCTCTCTCCTTTTCCCTAACTCCTAGCCAACCAGATCTCTCTCTCCCTCTACCACCCTATCTCTGTCCTTCCCACTCCCCTTCCTAAATATTTTTCTTTTCCTATCTCTCTCACTCTCCCTCCCCTATCAATCTTCTCCATACTTTCTCCAATCACGCTCGATCTCCCTTAATCTCTCTCTAACACCTCCTCCCTCTCTGTCTCCCTCTCTCCCCATCCCTAAATCTCATACCCTATCTCTCTCCCATCACTAACTATTTTTCTCTTCCAACCTTATCACTCTCCTCCTCATTCTCTCTCATCTTATCACAATCACTCTCCCTAACTCTCTAATTCCCCTTCCCTCTCCCTCTACCACCCTACCTCTACCCCTCTCACTGCTCTTCCTATCACTCTCTCTCCCCCATCACTCCCCTTCTCACTCTATCTCTCCCCCTCACCCACTTATTCTCACTCGCTCTTGTACCCAATCTCTCTCCCTCCCTATCTATCACCCTTCCTCCATGTCTTCCTCATTATCTATCTCATCCTATCACCCTCGCTCTCCCAAACTCTCTCTCCCTCTCTAACACCTCCCTCTCACTCTCCCTAACTTTCTCTCCTACCCTATCTTTCGCTCCCTCTACCACCCTATCTCTGTCCCTCTCACTCCCTTCCGTACCTCCTCTCTCTCCCCTTTTTCTCATCCTATCACCTTCGCACTTCTCTCTCCCCCTCCCTCTCGCTCTCTCTTTCCCTAACTCCAGCTCCTACCCTATCTCTCTCACTCCCCTCCCTAACTATTTCTCTCTTTCTCTGTATCCCTCTATTTCTCTCTCCCTCTGCCGCCCTATCCCTCTCCCTAAATTCTCCGTCTCCTTCTCCCACCGTATCCCCTCTCCCTTTCATTATCTCCCTTCTTAACTCCCTGTCCCTCACACCCTATCTCTCCCTTTCATTCTCTCTCCCTCAATAACTTCCTTACCCTTTCCACACTTTCCCTAAATCTTCCTTTCTCGCTACCTCTCCCCTTCTCATACTCTCTCCCTCCCATTCTTTAAATCTCTCGCTCCTTCTTTCTTTCACCCTCTCTTACCCTTTTTCTCACTCACTCCCTCACACTATTTCCTTATACCTTTCCCCTTCACTCTCTAAATCTCCCTATCACTCTCCCCCTCTCCTATCTCCCTCTACCTAACTTTCTCCCATCCAATCTCTCTCGTTCTCATAATCTTTCCCTCTCCCTCAACCCCACTTTTCCTCCCATTCTCTAGCTCTCTCTCCCTCTACCACCCTATCTCTCTCACTCATCTTTCCTTCCTTTCTAACCCTCCCTCACTCTCACTATCCCCCTTACTCTAACTCTCTCCCTCCCTAAATCACTCTCCCTCATTCTCATTAACTTTCTCCCTCCCTTTCATTCTTTCCATCTCTCGCTCCTTCTCTCCCTCCCTCATCCACCCTCTATCTCATTCTCTCTCCGTCTCCTGCCCTCTCTTACTCTCTCCCTCTCAGACACATTTATTTTTTCCCCCTCTCTCTCACTCCCTCACCCTATTTCTTTCTCCCTCTGCGCCCATTCTCACACCCTCCCCCCCTCTCATTCTCTTTCTCACCCTATCACTCTCCCTCAATCTCTCCCCGTCTCCTTTTCCCTAACTCCCTTTCCTCCCTAACCTATCCCTTTCCTCCCTAACCTATCCCTCTCCACCCTCCCTTTCATTCTCTCTCTCACCTCCTCCTTAACTCTCCCTACCTCTCACTCTTTTTTAACTCTCTCTCCTTCTGCCACCCTATATATATATCTCCCTCCCTCTGTCTCTTTCCGTCTACCACCATATCTCTCTCCCTTTCATTCTCTCTCCCCATACCTCTCAAATTCTTTCCTTCTCGTACTCTCCCTCCGTATCTCTCTCACAGGTTTAACCACTCACTTTTTAAATAAATGATCTTCCATTTTTTAACCAGCTTACCCATTTCTAGTATAATCTTGACATATTTAGTCTTCTTTTCTCGTAAGAAACGATTTAGCCTACTGGATATCTATCTTGGATGCGGGATCCAACTCACCACAGTTCTCTGGAAACGAACACGAGACCCCGTGAATTGCACTGTCATTATCAACTATTTGTCCAAAGACAAGTAGTACCCTACCTTACTGATTCTGACACTGAACAGTTCGGTTTTTTTTTTCTTCTCTTAGAAAGCACAGTGCGGAAGATTTTCAGATTCTGAAAAACAGCATAAATCGGAAACGGAATTACCTAGCGTATTTAGTAGAGTGCTCATAGTGGCCGAGGTTTCTGCTTCTTTCCGAAGAAGCAGGCAAAATCTGATGCACCATGCGCACTCACCGGCGCTGACAAATTCAGAGCGCTGATTTCCGAAAATCCGAAATCCGATTTCGGAATCTGAAAATCTGCCGCACTATGCGCGTACCCTTAGATTTTATGAATTTTTCTCACTCAGTACCTAGTTTTGTATCGGCGTCTAAATTTAAAGCAACTTTTAAAAGTTGTATAAGCAAGTGCAGTCAACTCCGCTTAATGTGATCACGGTTAATGTTATCAATCGGAATTATCAAAAGTGATCGGTCCCAATCTTTCCTATTTAATTTAGCTTAAAATGTGCAGTTTTATGTGATCATTATTTCACTTATTGTATCAAAATTTGGTGAAATACCCTAAAAAAACTCCCTATTTTCTGTTTGAAGGCCAATTTAAATACATTAAAATAGGAAATGAGTCATTAATTTATTATTTGTAATATAGTATCTCTCTCATATTTTTCTTTAAGAATGTATAATTTGCAAAATACAAACCAGGGTATCGTTTTAAATACTTCAATTAGAACTACATAGTTGTGATTATAATGTAAATAATGAGATACATTGTTTGAAACTTTCTATACTATACTAGACAGCAACTTGAGTTGACCTTAAGACGTCACTAATAAACAAAGTAGTTCCCATTGCGGTGTCTGAATTTTGAGTGAAATAAAGAACGTCAATTTAAAAATATGATTATTTTGTTAAACCCATGTATTTATAGTGCTTTTCAATTACGATTTTCGAACCGAAACTCCTCCTATCAACACAACAGGCTTCGTGTTTACCGATTTCTCCTTCCGCATTTGTGACGGTACTGGGTACAAAAAACGTTGCAGTCGAGTATAGACTGCAACTTAAGTTGACCCTACTACGTCACTCACAAACAAAGTAGTTCCCATCGCGGGGTCTGAATTTTGAGTGAAATGAAGAACGTCAATTTAAAAATATGATTATTTTGTTAAACTTATGTATACATAGAGCTTTTTAATCACGATTTGCGTACCGAAACTCCTCTTATCAACACAACAGGCTTCGTGTTTACCTATTTCTACGTCCGCATTTGTGACATACTGCGGGTTCAAGAAACGTTGCAGTCGAGTATAGTACCAAATCGCTTATTGTTATCATTCTACTCTTGGACAAAGGGGATAACATTAAGCGGAGTCGACTGTATTCTCATTTTAAACGTACGCATTTAAAACGTTAATAAGCTACAAAAGTTCACAGGTGTTATTAATTAGGTTAATAGAGGACTCGGAGGTTCCCAAACTGTGCGTCACGACCCACTGGTAATCGGAATAAATTTTGTTATGGATCTCAACACGATTTAGAATTTGTTCGATTATATCTGAGAATAATTTTCAAAAACGTACAATAAGCTTTTAAACTTTATCGTGATTATAAAACGAAACAAAAACAGTGTCGAAAGCAAGGAAAAAGGGGGAATTTCCCTTTACTAAGATGGTAATGCAAAATTAAGCCCCCTTATGCTTTTTTTTTTGCATTTACACTCCCCCACAAGTTGATTCATGTTCACTATAAGCATTTAAATTGTATAATGTATCATTTTTAAATCTTGCGTTATAATTTATTTTGACCGTAGAGAGATCCACCATGTTTAAGTTATTTACTATTAAAATCTCTTGCGTATGCTGATTCATAATTATAAGTCCACTGGGAGACGGATGGCCCGTTTGGTTTGCTCTCTGCCTTTCACGCCAGCAATCTGCGCACTGTTCCGTCGTAAGTTCGATTCTTACCTCGCCCCTGGGTGTCTTTTCCTTCTTTGTAGCCGCGTTCACAACGACCATTCTAACCGGGGAAAGGCAGAGAAAACCGGTTCTTGTTCCACCACTCTCCCTACGCTAGGGAAAACCTCACCGGACCATCCGTTGAATATTCTCCCCTGGGCCATAGCAGTAGGAAATGTTTTAATTGGACTAACCGCCTGTAGAGGGCGCTCTCGCTAGCTTCCCGTAATGTATTTCTACGAGCTCGCTCGCTTGTCACGTGATTCTTTCTACCGGTAGGACGAGTTAGACGAGTGCACCTTGTGAACGGGCTACTCTATTTCCTCACGGTTAGTCAGTAAAAATTCTGTTGTGCCTGTCTTACTTGACGAAGGTGTATAAGCGGATCCTTGAGATCAAGAACACATACCGGAAAATATATGTAACCCAAAACCCAACCCATAAGTCCACTAACTCTATTGGACGGCTGACTAGTTTTGTGGGAATAGAGCACTTTCAATCACGTGACTCGGACTTAACAACGGACGCTTCGACATGCAGAAGGTTAACAATTACAGAAAATAACTGGTAGTGGAATTCTTCTACTGGAGCATTTGCAATCACGTGACCCCACAACTAACAACCGCCATAACAACAGATACCTCGTCCCCTAGCAACCGCCTTAGCAACAGACGCATTTCCCATCAAAAACTGGTCGTGACGTCACCTGAAAACACTCTTTATACCAAAATTTTCTTCCCAAATATTTTTGATATTGTTCAATAAGTCTGAAAAGTTGGTTGGCTTCCTTCAACACATCAATTACAATGACAGTTAAATTTGATGGCATTAATACTTTGAACAACAGCATTATCTAGCTACATAAAGACGTCCCTTCACATGGTTCCCATTTTTAAAAAATAGAAACAAATATAGGGCCTTATATGACTATTTAGTTTCCTTTAAATGCATTTCTTTTGCAAAGATATTTCGTTTCTTGATCTCATTTCTGAATAAATGACTGGAAAGTTAAAATAAGTACAAGTAAGTCTGAAATTGTCTAACCTTAACAAGGGGAAGTAACATTAGTCAGATGTTTCTACCCTAATTGGCATAGCTCATACTAAATATGTCAAGTTTACGTAACTGCTACTAGAAGTAAACGAAATTAAGCCATACAGGACAAAAATTGGACGAATCTTGAACGAGTGTGTTGCTTGGATACTTTAAAGAAAACTTAAATGGACACTGACAGCCACTATTTTAAATTTGTAATACAACCTGAACCAAGGTTTGGAACATGGTTGACACAAGGAACCTTTGAAGAGTGATTAATTTTCACGAGGGTTATCTCAAGGAGGACATTTCCCCCAGAACCTTATCCTTAGAACCATTCTAATTATGCTTATTATTATTCTTATATTAGAACCATACCAGAACCTTATCCTTAGAACCAAATAACTCAAGAGTTAAGATAAATAAAACCTTTTTTAAAACTACAGCAAAAGAAATATGGCCTTTTAGGTTCTCTTAAAACCAAAAGAGCAAAATTAGGGCCTTTATATATGTATGGATTTACAAGGAATCTTTAATTACAGTAAAGTGTGTCATTCTGCACTAAAGAAATGTTAGAAAGACTCATCTGCAAAATATACAACCTACACACCGGTGTCAGGCAAAATTTCTTCAGGGGGAAGGAGGGGGTTCAATAAAAATCATAAGTCAACTTTTGATTAAAAGAATTTTTTTGTTCCATATATATTTCTTTTTGTCCCTACTTTAGAAAATTCGTTTATTATGTGTTAGTCAAAACAGTGGAGAGTTTAGACTTGTGAGAATTACCTTCTAAAATTAAAATAATTTGCATAGAGACAAGCAACAAGTTGATATTGCTGTTTTCAACATGGATTTTGCGGTGCCACACGGCCTCGAAGAATCTGATTTACGAGATTCAATTTGAACTCTTATTTACTGTATAATTTATGTAAATTTCTTTGGATGGCAACATTATAAAATATAGGTGTTGCGACTATTTTAGGATGATCAGCTATTATGTTTGTGGATTAAGCCATCAGCCATCGAAGCATGTTTTGTAACTTTCTTTCTTTAAACTGACCAGTGAATCGTTGAATAAAACTAGATTATGCTAACTTGTGTATTTTTTATATGCCTGGCCACATTGACACCAACCTAGGCACTAAAGAGTGGTGACCGGGAGCACGACTACGCACCTTCTCAAACATCACCAGCTGAAAGCGTGATGGGGATTTTGCTGACTTTGAACGGCTTGAAGGCTGACGGAATTGCCTTTTTACGATCTGCATATTGATGGAACCTATAGCAACGACTTTTAAGGAGCCAGGGCTGTTATCATACGGGTAAATGTTTAACCTTTCGTTTGGTCAGGGTAATTATAGGGGTTGCATCCCCTATAATTAACATATAACTATAATTATAATATAACATAAGACTGTGGTTTGTGCAAGTAGAGAGCAATTTTCAAATCTCGCATGTAACTAACTAATGACTTGACAAAGTACAACTACGTCATTTCGGCAATCGATCAAGAAAGTCTTTCTGCAGTATCAGACATCATTTTTAACGCCCTTGTACGAAATCGGTATGAAACATTAAAAGGTAGATAAATCTCCGAATTTTCTGCATCGGAAAATCAACAGGTTAGAAAACTGCTATCAGGACTCCAACTAGGAGATGATAGACCGTCGCACCTTCTTAGACAAATGAGGGAATTGGTTAAAAACTCAGTAACCGATGATTTCCTAAAAACCTTGTGGTTACAACTGCTTCCACTCGATATCCAAACCAAACTTTCTGTAAGTTCAGAAAACTTGGATGACCTGGCAAAGCTTGCTGATAAAATCGCGGGAGTACGTACTGATCCCCTGTCAATTAATTTGGCAAGTTATGCCAGTAATACTAATTTGGCCAACGGCTCCCGTTCTGTTCAAGGTAGCTCACCTCAATGTAGTGATATATCGGCCCTAAGAACTGAAATCAATTCATTGAAGACTGAAGTGCAACGTTGTCTCGTAAAGATACCCCCAGGTATGCTAGGCAATCTTATTACAAATCACCACGTAGGTTTTCTAGACCACGACGTAACAACTCTAAAGAAGGTACTGATAATTTCTGTTTTTATCACGGCAAGTTTGGTAAAAATTCGTTCAAGTGTAAACAACCCTGTAACTTTCTTGAGAGATCTAAAGAAACTGGGGATACTTTCAAACCTAATGTTTCAGCTACAACGATATCTGACCCTCCAACTTCTTGTCGTTTGTACGTATACGATAAACAAACAAATCGTAAATTTCTGATTGACTCTGGATCAAACGTTTCTTGTATCCCTGCCCTGAAGTTTAAAAACTTAAAACCAGACTCTATAGAACTTTCAGCTGCTAATGATACAAAAATATTTACTTTTGGGTCAAAACTTTTAGAGGTAGACCTAGGGTTAAGGCGAAATTTCAAAAGGAAATTTTTGATCGCTTCAGTACCAATGTCCATCATAGGTGCTGATTTCCTAACCCATTTTGGAATTATCATAGATCTAAAACGACAGCGGTTAATAGATAGTGTTACGAACCTATTCCGCACAGGATCAAAGGCCGGAACTAAAAATCCCTCGATAAAAATTATCGCAGGTAAAACTAAGTACCATGAAGTATTATCAGAGTTCCCTGATTTAATAAAGCCATCTCCTAAGGTTGTTCCCCCTAAACACAACACTATTCACTACATCGAGACCAGCGGCTCTCCAGTGCATTGTAAGCCTAGGAGACTAAACCCTAAAGTTTACGAACTAGTAAAAAAGGAATTTCAGTTCATGATGGAAGAGGGGATATGTAGGCCATCTAAGTCACCCTGGTCTTCCCCGCTCCATATTGTCTCAAAGAGTTCAGGAGCTATACGTCCGGTAGGGGATTACAGGCGATTAGCGATTAAACTCCTGCACAGTACCAGATCGCTACCCAGTACCACACCTTCAGGACTTCTCAAACTCCCTACATGGAAAAAACGTCTTTTCTAAGATTGATATTGTCCGAGCTTACTTTCATATACCGGTCGTACATCCGGATCACATTAAAAAAACGGCAGTTTGCACACCTTTTGGCCTTTTCGAGTTCCCCTTCCTGAATTGCGGACTGTGCAACGCAGCACAGACCGTTTAGAGATTCATGTATGAAATCTTGGGAGACTTAAAGTTCTGCTACGTCTACTTAGACATCTTAGTATTCAGTGAATCTGAAACTGAACATGATTCACATATGAGGACAGTATTTCACAGGTTAAGTACTTACGGTCTGACCGTTAATGTATCAAAGTGTGTTTTCGGTAATGGCACTAAGCCATTACCTTTCAAAGTTGAACCAATCGTTAATTACCCGCTCCCCAAAACGGTAATGGAACTCCGAAGGTTTTTGGGATTGTTAAACTTTTTCAGGCGATTTATTCCCCGTGCAGCACACGCACAAACTTTCCTAAATGAGTACTTAAAGGATTCTAAGAAAAGTGATGAGAGAAATAAATTGGACTGATCATGCCGAAAAGGAATTCCAAAGTAGTAAAGACTTGCTAGCAAATTCAGTTTTATTAGCACACCCTTTACCCGATGCCCAACTGGTATTACAAGTGGACGCCTCTGATTTTGCTTTGGGAGGAGCTTTGTTTCAACAACAAAATACTTGAACCACTTGCTTTTTATTCTAGGAAGCTTTCCCCCGCCGAACAAAAATATAGGACGTATGATCGAGAGCTGCTTGCAGCTTATGCATCGATCAAAAATTTTCGGCATATTATATACAAAATAATCCAATCTTTTACATGCCATTGCTAAATGTTATGCGGCATTCATAAAGCAAAAATAAAATATCAAAGTTCATATACGTGTATTTTAAAGTTATGGGGAAAAAATCTCTCTGAGAAGCTCAGGAAGAGGGTATCAAACTAATTCTCACCAAAAGGGGAGGTAAAAATAAGTAGTTAACACTTTGCGTAATTTACGGACGTCCTCACCCCTCTCCCAAGCAGCACAAACGTTTAAGATTGGTCCAATTTTTGTCATGTATGACCAAAATTTCGTTTATTTCTAGTAGACGTTATGTAAACTTGACATATTTGGTATGAGTAGTACTATTAGGGTTAATACGCTTTACCGGGTTAATTTGCATATAATAATTATATCCAAAGGAGGAAAAGTCTTACCATATGGGGGCCAACTACCAA
The DNA here is from genome assembly GCA_963680715.1 of Tetragnatha montana. Taxonomy (NCBI): domain Eukaryota; kingdom Metazoa; phylum Arthropoda; class Arachnida; order Araneae; family Tetragnathidae; genus Tetragnatha; species Tetragnatha montana. The sequence continues at coordinate 41,448,770 of OY796675.1, forward strand.
CAGCAAAAGCTTTACTTTGACTTCAAAATTTATAATGGACCTATAATTATGTGCCGCATTGTATTACATGATTGTTCTTGTTATTTCCGAGTAATATAGTTGAAAATATGGCTGTTACTTAAATCCGGCAAGTACCATTCCCTCCCACTCCATATACGGCCACCTGATCGATTCATTTTTCGATTATTTATTATATAATAATCATCATTTTAAAAAATACTTTAAATGTCAGTTGAAGTTAGTGTCAGAGCCTTATCTATAACCAGAGACCTTGTCTGAAGATGAGGAGCATCGCGTCATTTATAAAAAGTGGGTTGCGATGATAATAAGTTTGGGAACCTCTGCTGCAGTTATTGAACTGCTCAGAATGGCAGTGGTCTAAGTACAAAAAATACCAAATATTATTTACGCGTATATATTTGGTTGTTTCTTTTTAAATTCTTTATTTTATGTTGTTTCGGTTATCTTTGGCAAAAATATCTTCAAAAGTGGAGAACTCTTAGAAACTTAGAACTCTTAGAACTTAGAACTCTGCCATTATAAGTAGTTCAGTTATTAGTCAATGATCTTCTAGACACCAAGACTACTGAGTCGGGGATCCGATGAAGTATCACACTTAGCAAACAAGAAGATGCTTAAACCACGGCTTACTAGATACTATACAAGCTAACCCAGATACGGAAATCATTAAAAATATAGATGGAAATACTGACATCTGGCAAAGCAAATCCACCGAGTTAAAGGCGATGGCTCAAAAATATCTTTTGGCGAGAGGCGAGAGACTGGAAAAGGAGATCTACTAATAAAGTATTACTTATTACCCAGATGTAATACGTTGTCATGGTAACAAAGTTTACCAAGATAGCCTCACAATCGCCAAAACAGTCAGCAGTTACGCTGATGAAAACACGCCTTTATTTTTCCTTATTTGTCAGCGTCTTGTCCTATTGGTTGGGTAAGCCGTGATTACACATTGGAAATAATATAAGTATCTTTGTTTGTGATGTATGTATCGCAAATCAATTTTTCCTTTGCAATCTTCTCTTTATTATCAGTGCCCAACAAAATGGGTTACAACAAAGTATCCTAAATCCCTAGCTTCATCCATGTCATCTTCTAAATAGACACCACATTTACAATAACTATGGGTGTCTTAAAAATATTATCTAACCTTAAAGTTAAAATCATTAACTAAAATCTCGTAACTAACGGCTGTATTCACCACTAACCTAATCAAAGGTTAACCTAGAATCAAAACTTCTAATTGGTAGTTGAAAAAGGGAAACAAGTTTTAAGCCAATCAGATTGCTTGATTCCAGTTTAACCTTAGGTCGAGTTAGTGGTGAATACAGCCGTAAATCATGAATGGCTTTAAATGCAGGTACTAATACTAAAGATGACATGGCTCTTACAAAATTAAGAATTCTCATAATAGTAGAAGCAGCAGTCTTCATCTTTCGGCTTAAGTGTCAAAAGGTAAACATAGTGTAAATTGCAAACAAAAACCAATACAGTAAATACTGATAATAAATATGTATAATGAGTAAATAAATTATAATCGAATCCCCAGACTCAATTCATAATAATTAACTATTAGTGTGTTATAAATAGTTTACTTAAATAAATAACATACCGTAATGAGCTGTTAAAGTATAAAAGCAGCAAACGTAAGGCTTTATTTCAGACTAGCTCCAGATAAGCCTAATCTAGAACCTAAAACAAATGCATAGTTAGAAATTAGTTAAATACATTTCTAGGTTATCCAATATCAGACGTTATCAAAATGAAAGTTCATAGAGCCCGTATAACGCAATTTCAAAGGTTTAATACTTGGTTGCAACGTTTCTTGACCCTATGGTGTCACTACTCGGAAGGGGGAAAAACTATAGATGAATAGAAAGCCTGTTCGGTTGCTATAAGGTGTTTCGGTACGCAAATCGTGAATAAACAAATCATATTTCTAAATTGAAGTTCTTAATTTTACTAAAAACTCAGCCACCACGCTGGAGAAATTCTTTGTTTTGTTTCTCCAAGGTCAAGTAACGTTGCAGTCTAGTATACCCGTTTTCATACAAAAATTTTTACCACTTTTTCCTTTAGAGGGCAATATACACGAACTCTCTTTATACAGTAGTCACGCTTTTCATTTAAATCAGTTAAAATTAAGTAATATAGGTCGGAATATACCCGAAACCAAAATCGCCGAATCACAATTAAATTTTAACTTCCTTCCTCGTATATCAACCTTTTTATCATCCTCAGCGTTCCTCTCATCCCTTTTTTTTCCCTTTCATCTCTACATACCTTTCAATAATCTCCTTAGCATCCTATGCCCCCCTTTCTCTTAATACTCTTTTCTCCTTTATCCTTTTCATTCCATACATCTCCTAAAGGCTCATTCACATTGTTTCACTGTTCATCCTGAGTGAGTCACTCATGTGAATCGCTATAGTTTACATATAAAAGTGATCTATCATCTTTATCCCTCCCTTCCCTTATAATGCTGTCCTTTAAAAACAACCCACTTTTTTATATTTTCACCAAAAAAAGCTTAATAAAAAGGATAATTAAATCTAACAAAAAAACTGTTGTAACGGCTCATCCTCCTTAACATTTTAGTGCTTAGCATTTTTGATTCCAACTCTTCATTACAAATTGGAAGTCAATCAAGTAAGAATTTGAAAAAAAACTCCACATTCTCCCTAAAAAAAACCCCATGTACCCCCAAAAAAAACCCATGCTTGAAAATACTCAAAAATTAAGATAAAAATATGGTTAAAAGTTTTTTTATAAATAACTAGGGGGCCTGCCCCCTGCTCGCTATCGCTCTGCTTCCCAGTTCTTTTCAGATCGCTTCGCGATCTTAGCGAGCAGAGCTCCCTTGTTCATCTCAACAATCCAGCACAACCCTCTTCTCGGCTTAATTAAGCCTCTTGTTATACCGAAAATACCTCTACTGCTTTTAAAACTGCTCTCTTGCTTATAAATAATTTAATTCGGATCATGCCCCTAAATTAATTCCTTTTCTAGCTTATCAATAATTTAATCGAAATGTTAAAAAAATATACAGCAAGTCTACTAATTATCAACCATTTTGCAGAAAAAACATTGTTGAAAATAAAAGAAATCAGACTCATCATAAAACTCGTCTGTTTCTCTAGTGAACGGCAGAAAGAGAAGAAAAAATTAAAACTTTGAATCTTAATAATTCCAAAACTAATTAGAATTTTTCGAAAAACAAAACGCCAATATTTTTATAAAAAATAATTTTATGTGCGTTTAAAATTTCATAGTTCTACTGCAATCAGTTTTTCTTTTATAATGAAAAAACCGAAAAACCGTCCAAAATTTCGAAACTTTAAAACTTAATTACCCCAAAACTAATTCGAAATTCAAAAAAAGGGCGACGAGGTGCAAAACTTCATATCTAAGAGTATGCGGCTGCAAAAAATCATATTTCTGCTGTGAATAGATTTTGCTGGGGGCGAACTCGCAGCATAAAAAAATAATTTTCGACTTTAGCATTAAATAACTCTAGAACTAATTATCTCATTAATTAGCTTTTGAAACGGAAATGACCCTCATTTATTTTTCTACATATTTTTTAAATTTCATAATAATCTATCGAATATTTTTTTGCGTAGTGACAGTTCAAAATTGTCAAAGTGAAGATTTACTGAAACAGCGGCGCGGCGGTGGCGACTGTTACTTTTTTTAATATAGAGAGAAAGGGAATAATTAAGACAGTTAAAACCAAATTTATTAATAGTTATTTCTAACATTAAAATTATGATATGTTTTTCGCCTGAAGAGTTTGTCTTCAAAACACAACGATACACAGGGGAACAATTTTTAGCATAATTTCTGTTGACTTTGATTTTTTTGCTGTTTTAGAGTTTAATGGGCACACTGATTACAAAACTGTTGTTAGTTTTCTTCTACCACGTAAAAAGCAAAATAAATTACTTTGAATTCGATTTTCAGGGTCAAAAAGCATTGCTTTAGTCTTCAAATTGCCCCCCAGGAGACAAGAAAGGTTCAAATTAATAAAATATGAAAATTTGTAACAAATGGATAGGTTTAAGGGGTAATTAACCCCCTAAAAACGCAAAAAGATCGCTAAAAATAGTAGCATTTGTTATACCTTATTTATTTCACTTATTTTTGAAGCAATTCATTTTTAAAGGGTCCTAACCGTTCCCCAAGGACCCAAATTTAATAATGATATGCAGCAATGATTTTTAGGAAAAGCGTTGAGGAGTTATCGCCCCCGAAGCTCCCGCAGAAGGGTTCAGAAGACTAATTGGTTCGTTATAGTAACTGGCCGGTTTCATGGAGGTATTTCATGTTTCTTCGCAAGAGCGCTCAAGAAACATGGAATACCTCCATGAAACCGGCCAGTTACTAACGAACCAAAGAATTTCTACTTAGGAAAGACTTATAATATGAGAAAAATGTCATTTTTAAAATTTTCGAAGCACTTGAGCGCGCGTGCGCCAGCGCGATTCAGAAAGTCTTCCGAACCCTTCCGCGGGTGCTTCGGGGGCGCTAACGCCTCAACCGGTTTTCCTAAAAATCATTGCTGCCTATTTTCATTAAATTTGGGTCCTTGGGGATGGGTTAGGACAGTTTAAAGAGGAATTGCGTAAAAAATAAGTGTAAAAAATAGCATAAAATAACATCTATCATTTTTAACGATATTTTTGCGTTTTTAGGGAGGTAATAACCCCTTAGACCTACCCATTCACCCCACATTTTCATTTTTTAGAAAGTCTAACCTTTCTTGACCCCTTGGGTGTAGTTTAAAGACTAAATTAATGCTTTTTGACCCTGAAAATTGAATTCAAAGTAAATTATTTTGCTTTTTATGCACATTTTGGGGGTACCCTGTATCTCAAAAAGTTGACGTGATAGACAAAGAAGCTCTTATAAAAACCGGGACTCAGCTTTTGAAAGAGTTAGCTTTGGCGAAAAGTCCTGAACGGTAGCAGAGTTGGCACTATTTTACAGCTTATCTCTGCTGTTTAATTAAAACAACGGATTGGTCAAGGATGATAAATCCATTACCCGCCCATTGGATAAAAAAATTAAAACAAAGAAGTAAATATTTCACTGGAAATATAAACGTGCCAATTTCTCAACCAGTAGCGGACCGCAACCAGACTTTTGTTTTGGAGGAGGGGATTTTGTACAAAGGGGGACTTGTACAAAGGATTTGAACTTTGGTGCACTCAAGGTCAAAATTTGTAACCAATATGAGCTCTTAGTAAAAATTGTGGGGTCTGGGGGTTCTTCCCCCAGAAAAATTTTGAAAATTTGCTCCTCAAAGTAGTTTTAGCTCATTTTGGGGCACTTTTGATTAATACACTTAAGGGGGTAGGCTCAGAATCTGTATCTCCGTAATGTTAAAAATGGCCATTTTTAAGGAACATTTATCAAAAATCTATTGAGTGAAACGCGCGCGTTCCAATTTTTTACTGAATATTCCTTAAACTATATTACATACCTTGACCAGAGTTTGTTTTATTCTGATGCCTAGTTATTTTTAAAAAAATGCTACCTGCATGTCTGTGTGATTTTTTTAAAAAACACTAAAATTTCACTATATTTATAGCCATAAGTTAAGTTCAAATGTTTTGTTTGAATAAATCCTTGGTCAAAGTATGTATTAGAGTATCAATAATAAGTGAACAAAATTTCAAGTAATTCTATACAGTAGTTTAAAAGAAAATGTTCCTTATAGAGCAAAAATGCAGTTTGGAGAAAAATAGATTAATCTATTTTTTTATCAATGAATGAAGCGGTTGGGTTTCCACAATCCTTCAAGTTATCGCTAGTTTCATAGATGAGAATCTTTGAGGAAGACGCTCCAAATGTTAAAACGACCAGCTGACATCTATTCCACCGCCCTACAGCCAGCTGACGAATTTTTTTCTTCTAGATATTGGGTCTACTATAATGTATCAAAGTTTTAGCCGGGAGGAAATGACTGAAAATTTTAATTTTTTTTTTTGTGTGGGGGGAGTGTTTGGGGGGCTCCCACCGCTCAACCCACCCACGGACAAGCAGCTGACGCTCACCAGGCTTTATGATATAACTCCCTGAAATTTTCCACCAAATATCGCTTGAGAGGAAATGACTGACAAAATATGTTGCTGGCTCCCGGTCTATAAGCAGAAATATAATTTAAACGATGGATTTAAGATGTTTTTAAGATTTTCCTTCACAAGGTTGAAAAAGTCCATCAACTTTTTCCAACAGTAAAATACTTTTGAATGCACTTATATTTTTTCCGAACCCTTTTTTACTAAATAAGTTCCTGAATTTCCAGTAAAAATTTGGTGGTTATACAACAAAAATTTCATTATTTATATTTATACAGATTTCTTTCTCAATTTCTCAAAACTTGGTTTTTGGACTTATTGCCTTCTTCTAACTGACGATTCAATTAATATCAAAATTCCGGGGGGGGAGGGGTTGAACCCGTAAAACTCCTCCTTTGGACTAGGGACTTTCACGAAGCGGACTCTTTCGAAAGCTAAAACAGCTGGTTTTTATAAGAGCTTCTCTATTGTAGTCTACCCTCCGCCTCCTTTGCACTCCATTCTCTTCTTTAACATGCTCAAAACCTTCTTTACCTTTTTTTTACATTTAACATTAATTTCTATTACACTTTAATGCTCAGTACCCCTCCAATCTATTTCTGGGGGAGGGGACAAATGAAGCTGCCAGGTGGGGTTTGACCTCATCTGACACCCCATGGCTACGGACCTATCAAAGCTTATACTTGAATATTTTAAAGAATTTAGGGTATAATTAGTATGTACATCATTAGTATATTTTTATCAGAGTGTTATAGTTATAATAGAGCTCATAAATATTGCAAGTAGTAATCCCTCCCATTTCCTATAACCACTTGCTCATACTTTTATCGGATATTTAAGTGACAACACAGGTAAAATAAGAAAAAATGTTTTGCGGGTCAATTATTCGAGCTGATTTCAAATCTGCTTTCAGTTTTTGTTCACGTCAGGTTTTTCGTGTAAAATTTTATTTATTTCTTTTTTTTTTGTTTATAGAAAACTAACCTAAGTAATGAAAATTTAACTCTGCTTTTTGTTCATTAATTACTTAAAAATGCTTCACACTCTATATATTCTACAACATACTGAATTTTAAATCATGATGAAAATGCTAACTTTGGGATTCGTCATAGTGAACCGGACTAATGTCAGAAATAAAATTGGGATATATTTTGCAAGTATAGTTTTTACTGTGGGAGAGGACGGGACAGAACACTTTCCTTACACTTCTCGTAGTTCTCAGTAGAAATCTGCAGTAATTTTACTTTAAAGGAGGATATTGGTGCCAGTGAATGATTTCCATTAGGATGAAGGAATCTTAAGAATAGATTGGCCAGCACTTTCTCTCACCATGGGACATATCTCTCACAGGGACATATTAGAAAGACGAATTGCTATCCGCCCAATAGCTACTACCAAACAATTAAAATGCTTAAAAAATTCTCTAAAAGGGGGGTTAAATAAATTCCCAAGCTCTTCATTCATAACAATAGACTTTATAATCAGTCTTAGGAAACCATGCCACCAATCTAAAGGGATTTTCAATTAAGTACTAATGTATTTTTTTTTCTTAACTGCGTCAAATGTGTTTTTAAATGTCGATCTAAATTTCTTTTGATAACTGCATAGATTTAGCTCTTAAATAACCAAGAGTTTATGTAAAATGTTATGGTCCGACCACCCCGAGAAAAACGTTTGACGTCGTACAACAGCGGTTCTCAAACTGTGGGGCGCACCCCCTATAGGGGGGCACGATAACTCCAGAATGGGAGCGCGGGCCAAGGTCCAGGCCCTCCCGAAATTTGGACTTACTGGACAAAACTGAAATTAAAACCTGTTCATAAGGTTCAAATTTCCACATTTTTTTTTCCTGGGGAAAATCCACAGAACCCCCTTTTGCATTTAGAACTGTTTTATCGACAATTTTTCACATATGATAATATAGATGCAAATCCTACCTTACAATTTCTAAAAAGTTATAACCTAAAATGGAGGGGGTTTAGACATTATTTCATCCATCCCGGAACAAAAATGTAAGTATGGGTCCAATCAATATGAAATACAAGAATTTTTGAGCGGCTGCCATATGTATCCTCGTGAATCCCCAAGAAATAGCATAAGGATTACCAAGAATAGCATAAGGACCCTCAGATCCCCCTCCTGACTGTGGAGCTCATCGTTGCTCCCACAATCAAACAATTGGATACGCTTAGGTTCAAATATTTTTTTTAAATACCTAAAAAGTTAAAATAATATCTAATGTAGTTTATAATTGTAACAAAATAGTAGATGGCCAAACCCCAGACGCACGAAGCTAAAAGTCATGTAGTTAACTGGAGAAGGGTAACTGAAAATTAACTGAAGATGAGGTGGGTCGCGTTAGAGTTTAGTTATAAAAAGTGGGTCGTAATGTTGGAAAGTTTGAGAACCCCTGGTTTAGAGAATATGCGCTTTCTCTTTTTTTTTTTCAAAAGTTTATGAAAATGCGCTATTATTCCAAACAGGGAATCACCAGCCAGTCAGTCGTCATAATTACAAGTATAGGACCATAGATTTAATTTCAACATGGATTTGTTTCAAAATTTATGCAATGTGACTAGGTGAAACACAAGTGACTATAGAACTAATCAAGATTGTTTTTTATTTAAAAGTTATTGAGAAAATCTCACGTGAGATACTGAGGGGGAGGGGGGTCCAGCAAAATCTCACCAAGGGTGTGGGAGGGGTCCAAAATTTGGAAAAAAACACCTCACGTAATTTATAGACATCCCCTAATCCATTTTACCCATGCAATAGAATTCTAAAATATATTTTTTGTACACCTCCAGTATCAAAGGTTTAGTTACTTTCTCTGGGAACCCCTTCAAAAATCTGTCTTACACTTAAGGTCGTACTTTTAGCGTAAAAATATATTATTTTTGCATTGTGTGCTATTTTCTGAAAGGGGGCGCAACGAATATTATGATTGAAAAGGGGGTCGTTATTACTGGAAGTTTGAGAAGCAGTGTCGTACAATAGGGGGATTATGGTACTATGGATTATGGGATTATGGTATAATTTAGGGGATGATGGTACTTCATAAACGCTGAAAAACAAAGCTTTTTTTCCCCAAATTTGTGTGATTATCATTTATACTAGACTGCAACTTAACTTGACCCTACGACGTCACTAATAAACAAAGTATTTCCCATCGCGGTGTCTGAATTTTTAGGGAAATAAAGAACGTCAATTTAAAAATATGATTATTTTGTTAAACCCATGCATATATAGTGCTTTTCAATCACGATTTGCGTACCAAAACTCCTCCTATTAACCCAACAGGCTTCGTGTTTACCGATTTCTCCTTCCGCATTTGTGACGTACTGGGTTCAAGAAAAGTTTCAACCAAGTATAGATTTGAACTTTTTTTCTAAGTTTTGTTTTTCTGTCAAAGTTTTTCTCGAGACGGTCGGACTATACTAAAGTACTCCTTTTTTACTATTTGGTTAAAAAATTACTGCAATTTATTGGCTTTAAAATGTGGAACATATTTTGGAACTCGGGTAGGTTGCCAAGGTCAACATAGGCGGAGGGTTGATTCAGACAAGTGTTGTGGAAGAATCGCGCCCGGGGCGGATGGCTATTTTAGCACCCTCCTCCCAAATATTTTTTTATTATTTTAAATTTTCAGTAAAATAATCTTGATTGCAAAAAAAATGTTCGGGTACAAATTTGGCGCCTCCCTGAACAGGCTCATCGTGGTTCCGTTTGAAAGTATTGAAGAATCTACGAAGTATAATTCTAAAACAGTTTTGATTGCAAAAAAAAATGTCCGGCCACAAAGTTGGCGTCTCCTGAACACGTTCATCGTGGTTCCGTTCGAAAGTATTGAAGAATCCAATGACAAAATAATAATAAATTGTAAAAAAAAAGTTCGGGCACAAATTTGGCGCCCCCCCCCCCTCTTAAATACCTGAACACGGGTAGATTAAATGAGTGTGGTCCAACCTTTAGTAATCCGAAAGGAAATTTAATAAGAACTTACTGTTTTTAACACAGGCAGTAGGGCAAGCTTATTTCAATAGCAAACGATTGAACTCATTTTGTTGTTTCCAAATCTAAATATTATTGCTAAAGTTCTTATAAAAAGAAGAGGATGGGGATCTTTCCTCGTGTAGTTTAAGATTTCTCTTTTCAAAATTGGGTTTCACTTCATAGACATACAATTGAAGCCCAGTAGTGGACATTTTTAGAATGCAATATTGTAGAAATAATTTTAATAACCGAAATGCACTTATTTTCATTTAATATTGCTCTATAGTCTATCCAATGATGTAAGGGAGACAGTTGTACCTTTGGACAAAAGTAAACTTTAAATTTTTTTAAGGCAGATGAAATCACAATTCGACCTTTTAAAGTGCCCAACCTATGTCATTTAAACTACATTTTCCAGAAAAAAAAAATTGTATTTAGACAGTCGTACCGATTGCTTTTAGTTAATTTATTGTTTAATTTTAAGCTTGTAAAACCTTTTTATCTAGAGTACGAGTAAGTCTCAGTAGTGAAAATCTTAAAATTAATATAGGGAGTTCGCCCCAGAAAAATTTTAGGGATTCTCCCTTAAAATTGACTTTTAACGTACTTTTCAACTCAAGGTATTTTAGAAATCCCTAGGATCAATAACTTTAGGAAAAATTTACTTTACAAAACCCCAAAAAAGCTACTTGTAAAACCTCAATGAAAAGAGAATCGTACAAATTTGTAAACTATTTAATGAAGCTGGTTCTTAAATTAAGAAACAGCAACAATAGGAGGGGATATGCTACTCTCATACAGGCATCTAATCAGAAATTGGCCCCCAAGAAATATTTACGCTTTTTTTTTCAAAATCATTAATGAAATCTTAAAAAAAAGTGTTAAGTTCTCAGAAAACTAAGTTGAAAGTAGATGGACTCAGGACGGGGCACTAAAATCTCATTGATAACAAGACGCATCATTTCCCCAAATTTTTCAATGTCTTCGCGAGCCACTGTTTTGTCTGTGTCGTGAAGAATAGAAAAAAAACCTCAAATTCTTTACTTGTCCAGTGTTAAAACAAACAAATGCTTAAACCTTTATCAATATGTTTTCGACCTCATTTGTATTCGAACTCACAATGCGATTTCGATGTAAACACGAAAGATAACACGGAACGACGGGATCCCATCGCCCTCTGGTGGTTTCCTCCTTTTCGGAAACAGAAATTTGTAGACGGTTCTATGGCGATAAACATACTTTACCTGTATTTTCTCTTTATCCGAGTCGGTAAAAATTATGTTTGTGTCTGTCTTACTTGACGAAAGTTTATAAGCAGATTATAAGATCAAGCACACAAGCCGGAGAATATATGTGACCAATCCCATTCAATGTTGCTATGGGGTATTCACAACCATTTTCAGGGTTTTTATTTTATCCCCCTTTTAAGGCCCTTAACCAGTTCAGTGCCACGAAGTTGAAATTAAAAAAACCTTTTCTAAACATTTTTATAATACCCGAGTTCCAAACAAAAATGGGGATCTCAGGATACACTTTTTGGGGGATTCGACACTCTTGGATGTATATTATCTTTAACTTATTTTTGTATACTTGGGAACTTTTCGGCGATGCCCGAGAGGATCGCTTTTTGTACACCGCAGAAAATTGCCTATCAATAAAAAAAATTAGGATATATGTCATCAAAACATCAAGGGGGTTAAATTTATATTTATATATATTTCAATTCAAACCGCTGCTGCCACCAATTCAAATTTCCGTTTATTTCCGAATTTTAAAACTCAGTGTGCTCTACCTAGACTTGTTTGGGGACACGCCAAGTGTCTCACTTAAACAGAAGTGTGAGACATTTTACTACCTGCATAAAATGCCAAAACCATCAGGCTTCTCCCAAACATATACTCGACTATTTGGGACTCACAGGGAGGGATGTCTACTCGATTCCTCCTTGTGTTGGCCTTCGTGAGGATCATCAGCATGATGGAATTGGTCTGACTTCGTCAGACATTTTTTTAAAGGAGGATAAGAAACAACAACAAAACTCTGTGTCCAAAGGTGCAACAGTCTCCCCTATACTTTTTTAAGCAAAACACATCTAAATCGGCATAAACAGCATAAGCATAAAAAAGGGGCAAAACTGGGCAGTATTATTTTTAAATGAATCTACCATTGCCCCAAGTTACAAAACTGAGCATTAGCCTAGTCACCCATACTTTAGATTCGATTTTAATGTTTTTTTTGTTTGATTTTGATTATAAGAGAAAAATATTAGATTAGTTAAAGAGGGATTCTCCCCGAAATGTTTTGAAAAACTGGACTTGTAAATGCGGGTGTTTAACACATTTCCGCTTTGAAAACCCTAACGATTGGATTCGATTGTAAAAAGCATATTTTTTGGTCGAGGGCCTTAAAAAACTCGCTGCAGGTTGGACCACACTGGATTAAATTAAGGAAAGCGCTTTCTGTACTCATAAATTTAGCCCTTTAGTGCTAATATTTACTTTTCACTTAATACAAAAACTAGACGTGATTGAGAAAACTAAAGACAGATTTGAAATCAGCATCAAAAACACCACATTACCGAGTTTCTTTTCATGATTTTACAGTGTTGGCTTGTGCCACAGGACTTTGAAAAATCATTTCAATGTTTTTCGCTAGATAAAGTTAGTTAGCTATAAAAGTCATACTACGTTTATAAAAATTGAGTTGCGATGATCAAGAGTTTGGGAACACCTTCCGTAATTGAACTGCTCAGAATGCAAATGGTCTCGTCCAAAAAAAAAAAAAAATCAAGTATGCATTTCAACGTTTCTTTTATTTAGTATTATAGTTGCAAAAGGCTCTTTTATTCAATAAGTTGGCATGTGAAATAAGCTCTTCAAAAGTGACTTCTTTATAGAAACACAGGCGTTTTTATAGAAAACTTTCAATTACACAAATTTAATTTTAGTGGACTTAGAACTCTGCCATTCTAAGTAGTTCAGTTATTAGTCAATGATCTTTTGGTAACCAAGACTACTGAATTGGGGATCCGATGGAGATATTATCACACTTAGCAAAAAGGAGTGCTTAAACATTGGAAATAATATAAGTATTTTTGTTCAGTTGTGTGTATAGCAAAACAATTTTTACTTTGCAGCCTTCTCTTTATTACCAGTGCCCAACAAAAATGGGTTACATCAAAGTATCCTAAATCCCTAGCTTAATCCATGTCACCTTCTAAATAGACACCACATTTACAATAACTATGGGTGTCTTAGAAATATTAGCTAACCTTAAAGTTAAATAATTAAATAAGATCTAATAACTAAATCATAAAATCTTTATATGCAGGTACTAATACTAAAGATGACATGGCTCTTGTAAAATTAATAATTCTCATAATAGTTGCAGCAGCAGTCTTCTTCTTTCTGCTAAAGTGTCAAAAGGTACACATCGTGTAAATTTTAAACAATTTAAATATGATAATAAATATACGTATAATGAGTAAATAAATTATAATCGGATCCCCAAAATCAGTTTGTAATTAGTGTGTTATAAAAAGTCTACTTAAATAACATACCGTGAGTAGTTGGATTTCAAACTATCCCCAGATAAGCCATAATTCTGTGCAACCTAAAACAAATGCTTAGTTAGAAATGATTTATAAATTCATAGACTTTCCAATATCAGAACTTATCAAAATGAAGGTCGTAGGAAGGTGAAGGTGAAATGATCGTATAGCCTGTATTACGCAATTTTATAGAGGTACACTACCAGTTTTTATGCAATAAATTGTGATAATTTATTCCTTAGGGCAATATACGCGAACTCGCATGATACGAAAATCACGCTTTTCATTTAAATCGGTTAAAATTTAAGAATTATAGGTCGGAATCGACCTGAAACCGAAATCGCTTAATAACATTTGAAATTTTAATTTCTTTCCTTACATTATCATCCCCTACATTCTTCCTATCCTTTTTCCCTTTCATCCCTACATACGTTTCAAATATCTCCTCAACATCTCTCTCTCTCTCTCTCTCATTTTCTTATGCCCTTCCATCTCTCATATCTACTCTTTCTATCTCCTTTTCATTCCACGCATTTCTTAAGGCTCATTCGCACTTTCACTTTCAATGTTCATCCTGAGTGATTCACTCCTGTGAATCAATAGTGCACATAGAAAAGGGAAGGATTATAGAGTTGAAAGATAATTTACACTTTTCACTTTAGTTAGACGATTCCTCCAAAATGAATAGCAAAAGTGATAAGTCTGAATGAGCCTTTAAGGCTCATTTACATGGTTTCACTTTTAACGTTTCTTGAGTAATCCTCGCCGATGAATCGCTCTTTTGTGTAGAAAATCGTCGGAGTGAAGAGAGAAACGCCAATTTATACTTTGGATGATTCCTCCAAAAATGAATATCAAAAGTGGAAAGTCAAAATGAGCCTACATCCTCTTTCATCTTTATCCCTCCCTTTACCTGTATTTCCCCTTCAATTCTTTAATCCCTTCATCTCCCTTATAACTCCCCCACTCAAATTCTTAAGAGTCGCTTAGACTTTTCCTTTCGATCGACAAGTGCAATATGTCTTTTCACTCTTAACTCCTCAGATTGCAAATGTGTAATTCCTCGGTGAGGATCACTCATGATGAACATTGAAAGTGAAGCAGTGTAAATGAGCCTATGATTATCTTTTCATCCTCCTCAATTCTTACATACTCGATTAACCTCTCTGATCCTTTATCCTATTATCCCCTCTCCTTTCATATATTTTCTCTCTCATACTATATCTTCAGCTTTATCGCTTCCTTCTCTTAGGTATTCTTCCACCGTTTTAAATCCCTGACCTATTCGTAGTTATTTCAAACCCTCGTCTTTTTTTTCCCATCTTTTCATCCTTCTTTCTCCTTTTATATATATTTTATCAGCCGCAGCTTCCTTTCCACTCCCATCCTCCTCTATACCCCTTTTTTACACACTTAACCTCCTTCACCCTTTCTTACCTTCATGTTTGTTTCTTTTACACTTTAATTCTCAGTACCCCTCCAATCTGTTTCTAGGGGGGGAATGAAGCTGCCAGATGGGACCCAGCCCCATATAGACCCTCCCATCCATAGCTACGGGCCTGTCAAAAACCACTGATTTCAAAAATTCAGGGTAAACCTTTATTTATGATATTGTACTACAACAGTGTGGTTAACAGACTCCTCAAGTTGTCTCTTTACCAATATTGAGACGATCATCCAGAAATTTTAATCGCTGAGAATGTCCGACACAGTTTCGGATGAAACGTACGGAGTTTTTAATTCCAGGCCACGGCTTATACGCCCCGCCCGAAGGAAATTTGTTATTTTTAACATTGGTCTTTATAAATCGTACTCATAAATGCTGCAGGTAGTATCCCCTCCCACTACCATTGGCCACCTGCTCACTTAGTTCGTCGGTTTAAATAAAACAACACAGATACAACAAGAAATACTTCTTCGGATAAATTTTTCTGGCCGATTTCAAATCTGTTTTCAGTTTTAGTTTTGCTGAGTTACATAAAGTTTTTGTGTAGAATGTGATTTTTGGTTTAAAGAAAATAAAGCTAAATAATGCTTAGATAATTGTGCTTTTTTGGTCATTGCTTTGGAAATGCTTTACGTTTTACTTTCTGCTATACACTGGATTTGCTCTCTGCCTTTCACGCCAGCAGTCTGCGCACTGCCCCGTCGTGAGTTCGACTCTTACCTCACTCCTGGGTGTATTTTCCTTTCTTTAGCCGCGTTCACAACAACCATTCTAACCGGGGAAAGGCAGAGAAAACCGGTTCTTCTTCCACCGCTCTCCCTACGGTAGGGAAAACCTCACCGGACCATCCATTGAAAATTCTCCCCTGGGCCATAGCAGTAGGAAATGTTTTAATTGGACTAACCGCCTGTAGAGGGCACTCTCGCTCGCTTCCCGTAATATATTTCTACGAGCTCGCTCGGTTGTCACGTGATTCTTTCAACCGGTAGGACGAGTTAGACGAGTGCACCTTGTGAACGGGCTACTCTATTTCCTCACGGTTAGTTTTCGGAGATCCCTTTTCCCCTACTTCTTTAGCTCTTTCTCCGGTTGAACAGGTTGTCTGTTGTGAACGCGGCTTTTGTGTCAGTAAAAATTCTGTTGTGTCTGTCTTACTTGACGAAGGTGTATAAGCGGATCCTTGAGATCAAGCACACATACCGGAAAATATATATAACCCAAAAACCCAACCCAAACCCACTGAATTTGAAGTATCGAATATCTTGATGAAAATGCTAACTTTGGAATTCGCATAGTGAAGTGTACTAATTGCAGAAATAAAATAAAGTAGGGTTATATTTTATATTTCTAGTTTTAATTGGGGAGAACCCAACCTCTGCACACCGTTAGTAGAGACCAAGGGTCGGTAAGTTATTTTACGTGGGGGTTCAAAATCATTTTGAAACTTTTTATTGAGGTCAGGAGCAAAAGTACAAAATACTTCTAAGTTCTTATTTTCAGAAACATATTTTTACATGCATGTAATTTGAGTACGATACTTTCTTAATTAAATTTTAACAAAAATGTTGTTAATTACTCTTAAAACTGTTTAATTATAAATAACATTGATAAGGCTATCGCTCAAACAAATAAGCGTCATCGCCAAGAGAATATTGAGAGGGATGGACACGGACAGAGAATTCGGGATTACTCCCAAAAATCAGATGTGTTTATTTTCAAATAATACGTCGTAGAGGATTTTTGTCCTTTTCACCCATAAAGTCGTTAAGAGTGCATTTCCGACCCCCTATATCTATGTGACTGAGTCATCTAGATGTATCCTACAATTTCTAAAACATTTATCTGAAACACCCTGTATAATAAAATTTTAAATGTAGTGCTAGTGATACTACATGTATGTTACTCAAAAATTATGAAAAACTAAAACAAGCCGTACACCGTTACCTTAAAATTTTGAAACTTAAAGCAATTATATTGGTGGCCAGATAAAAGATGCTTGCTGCTAATGCTATTGCTATTACTATAGGATTCACTAACAGAAAACACATGCCACTTTTTTAATGATAGAATTTTCAATTTTTGGGGGCTATAGTCCCTTTTTTTATCAAATCCCGGAACCTCGGACGCATCTTCATACAACCACCCATACCTAAAATATAAAGCCCCCCGTATCTCAATGTAATAGATTCCCATCTAGAACAAATTAGTTGTCTGGCAATCATTACCTGTCTAGCAAGTGACCTGTCAGGCAAATGTAATCGGGATAATGAGCTGTCGTGGTTTTGAACTAGACCCATTCTTTTAACTTACAATAATATGAACTAAAACTTCCACTGCAGTTAACTAAATGTGGTAGCATTTATATTTTTTTATATTTGTGATATTGTGAAGAAAACAAAATTGGCTTTACTGGCCGTTTTAATATTTTCTTAAAGGAACCAAAATTCAAACCTTCAACAGTAATAAACAGTTTTAGTTAATAATAGTGCAATTCGAATTGAATAAATCATATTTGGCTCTTAAGTCGAACCTATTTCATACGGTCACAAACGTTACGCAAATATATTTTATAATAGGCAATATATAAGTACTTTAAAAAATACTGTATGGGATAATTACCCAAGATATGTGGGGTGCATGTAATAAAAGAGGATCCAATTAACTTTTTAAATTCTACACGGAATTGGGAAAATAAGATGAGGTACATTCATTTTTCTGGGTCCCACACATAACACTACTTTTAAAAATTTATTAAAACCAAATACTTTTCAAAGAACAAAAACTTGTATCACTAAAATTTGCCTACTTGTTCTCTCATACCTATAACAGTTAAATATACTAATAGTTGTTTTTATAATTTCATTATACTTTTCAGTGTTATTTGCAAAGAAACAGTGTGCAGAATACACATGTAATGGTAGAATCGTCCATTAGCTTTATATTTAAAAAAGGGTCACGGGGTTTTTACAGAAAATGCTTGGAAATTTGACCTTTAAGAAGGTTCAAAAAATGTCCATCTCTTCAAACTAACTTCTTTAAAATTTCATATTTTTACTAATAGTTTCATCTGTAAAGAACTTTAAAGTAGGGTCGTTGTTTTATGACCACCCTGTACATCAAACTTCTAGTTTCACAATGCCAGATAATACCAATATTGGTGGAATTAAAGCCCTGGATGAAGACGTTACTTCATCCAAGTAACGTCTTCATCCAGGGCTTTAGGTGGAATATACTAACACTGCTCAAAACAATTAAAGGATATTTGAAATTGTGGGCGATATATCATCATTTCCAGCATATTTCGTTGCAGCAATGGGCGCAAATGGGTTCAAATATGGAAAACTCTTGAATTAAGTCCCCGCTTGCAAATTTTTATGTGTGCCTTCAAAATTGTCGATGGAGGGAAACGAATGGATACAATTTATGGGGAAATAACTAAAATAAATGACTGTTTTGCTACGATTATTTTGTTTTGTCAAAAGCAATGACATGAGCCCGAATAACTGGAGATTAATTCATCGCCTAGATTAGTTTTAAGTAACTGTCGCTGAATCCATTGGAGTATCATGAAGTATGGTTTCCAGGTTTAGGAATATCTCTTAGAGGCTGAAAATGCATAATGACGACCAGGGCAAGCACAATAAAAAAAATCAGGGGGGGAAGGCCGATATAACAGACTGACGGCCAGAAGAAACGGAAACATGAATGCTTATTTTCTCCGACAGTACCTACTGTTGGCTAACGAAACAGGAAACTCAAGCCTAACTGTTAGAAACAGACTCCACACTCGTGCTACCTGAAAAAAGGGGAGTGGACAAATGTGCATGAGAATGGGGGAAAAATTAATGGAGAAATGTCCTCTCTTCTCATTTCTCATTTCATCCTGGGTTTTATTTCTGAAGGGAACAAGGAACACAAAATAACCAAAGTCAGCCAAAATAATCCAAGGAGTCAGGGAGGGGGTTGCATGGGGCATCATCTCTATAAGTGGAATAAATAGATTCACCCACATTATCACAAACTGTTTCTGATGGAACAAAGGTATGGGGACATTTTCCTTACATCTCTGGTAATTCGCAAGAGAACGCAAGAGAAATCTGGAGTAATTTTGAGTAGATTTGCTTTAAAAGAGAATAATTGCTGACAATATTGCTACCTTAGTGAAGGATTTCCTTTAGGATGAAGGAATCTTAAGAATGGATAGGCCAGCACGTTCTCTCACCATGTCTTGAACAGGGCCATGTTATGGAGACGAATTACTGTTCACCCAATACCGACCAAACAGTTAAAATGCTGAAAAGTTCTCTAAAAGGCGAGTTTAAGAAATACCTAAGCCCGTCATTATTAACCTAATAGACTTTATGCCTAACAGATGCACAACGTTTCTATCAGTCTTGGGAAACCATATAATTTAAAGGGATTTTTAATTAAGTACTGATGCATTTTTTTCTTAACTGTATAAAATGTGTTTTTAAATGCTGATCTTTGATAACTGCATGGATTTAGCTCTCAAATGACTCGGATTATGAAAAATGCTTCAACCACTGCAGTTTCTTTCGTTTTTGCTGGCCAATATACACATTCAAGTATAGAGTTAATTGATATACGTATATCAAATTTACCAATATCATTAATTTGTTTTAAGCAGTGTAGTTGGGGATTAGGGGATACATAAAATACTTAAGTACTCCTCTTTTACCTTTAGGGTAACATTAGACTGAGAGCTACAAAGCGTCCTGGGGCCCGAAAGGCCCTCTCGCCGGGTTGGAAAAACTGCAAGACGCGCCGACAGCAACCCAATCCAGCCCGTATGGGAAACCGCGAATAAGGAATACTGGCCTCACGGAGTACCCGGCAGTAATGCCCGGCAGGTTTTTTTTTTGAAAATTCCACTTTAAACTAGTGTTTTATCACCTTTTCAAACTTTTTGAGGAACACTCAAATGAGGAAAAAGCTTCTTCTAAGCGGAAGAATTTTAATTTTTTAAAATTTGACCCTCCCAAAAGTAGTGTTTTAATTCCTTTTTGAGACTTTTTTTTTTACAACCGATGCTTTTTGTGGAAGTTATAGTATTTCCAAGGGACTTGCAGGGTATTATTCACATAACAGTGAAAACCTTGGGAGGGGGGCAGTTGCCCCGTGTCCCCTCCTAAATGACTCCTATAGGGAGATTGGGTACCTTTAGACAAAAATTACTCAAAATAAACCATTGCCCTAAATTAAAAACCGGAATTCTGGGGCACCACACATATAGCCTTACCCTAGTCACAAATAGTTTCCCTTGTAAAATTTGGGTTCCATTTTAATGTTTTTTTTTTTAATTTCGATTTTAAGAGAAATTTACCCAAAAGGAGTTGGGGGATTCTCCTCGGGAAAACTAGTAAATGCGGGTTTCTTAACACATTTTGTCTTTGGAAAAACCTAACAGTGAATTGGCTTCTCATGGACGAGCTGTGGCTCCTTTGGGATGTATTTGCAATTGTCTTTTTTTCTTTTATTTTTGTGTAAACTATTGTGATTCTTCTTTAGATTTTGTAATTTGTTTTTGTGTTTGTTGTTAATAAATAAATAGTAAAAAAAATAGTAATTTTAAGAAGCTTTAATTTTTTTTGGTCGAGGGCCTTAAAAACTCTTTGCTGACTGCATGCAGCCCGTAGGTTGGACCACTCTGGATCAACTTAAAGAAGGAGCGTTCTGTACTCAAAATTTAGGACTTGAGTGCTAATATTTTCTTTTCGCTTTATCCCAGACGTGATTGAGAAAACTATAGGCAGATTTGAAATCAGCATTAAAAACACTACTTTTATTGATTTTATAGCGTGAAAAATCATTTGAATGTTTTTCGCTACCTAAAGTTAGTTTGTTATAAAGGTTAGACTAATGTTTATAAAAATTTAGTTGCAATGATCAGAAGTTTGGGAATACGTTCTGTAATTGAACTGCTCAGAATGCAAATGGTCTAATCCAAAAATAACAAATTCAAGTCAAGTACTATCAGGCCTCGTACAGACCCTCAAAAAATTTCAGGACACATTTTTATAAAAAATTCAGGACAAAATTTCAGGACATTTTGGGTATTATAATGTAGCGTTTACTTTTCCTTAACCAGAATGTTATCCATCATGTGTGTAAAATTAAAAACCAATGTTAAAAGTGCCGTTAAAAAGCCAAATGTGTCGTTTAAAAAGCCAAATCTCGCCAACCATCAGCAGTTGTGAACTTGCGCCGTCAGAAGTGCAGAAAATGTTTCAAGGCCCAAAATTTCCCCAGAACACAATTTTTTTGTTCCAAAATTTCCCCAGAAACTTATCCCAATTTCAGCGTTTTCCCCTATTTGCTTTTTCCTCGGCGCGGCGGCGGCGGAGATAGTTTCGGTTTCGCTTCATTCCGGAATAAAATACGATGATTTACTGAAAATAAGACGTGTAAATAAGAGGCTAATACGTGCTTTCTCTTTAAGGAACACGTGCTTTTTTTTTTACCGACTTCAAAAAGGAGGAGGTTATCAATTCGTCGAATATAAATGTTGAATCTTTGCCAGGCCCTTTTGGTATGTATTACTGGACCGATTTGGACGCGGTTTGTTGCATTAGATTAGAATTGTTTTCAAGTTGGTCCCATTTTAATTTAAACACCCTCTAGCGGATACCAGAGGAGTTATATAAATCAATACAATAAATAAATCAAAAAACTTGTGGCGAGCTTACTCACCAGTATAAGAGTCAGATTATTGAAACGGGGAATAAATACCGACTGAACCTTATAAAACTCTTAAGTACGTGGGTCGGGCGGATAAATTTTTTTTCTTTTGGCATGAAATTTCTGGAGCCGCAGGCGACTTGTTTTCGTTACAGTCGGTTAACCGAAAGAAAATCGAAAATAATTCTCGGTATACAATTGATATTTAGACTTTCGAAAAAATATCAGGAAAGTCGGAGTAAATTACGTTTTTTCAGGACTTTTCAGGACGCTTTTTGAGATTTCAGGAAATTAAGGAATATCAGGACATGTACGAGCCCTACTATGCATTTGTACGCTTCTTTCCAAATACTCTATTTAGTATAATAGTTGCATAAGTCTTAAGTTCAATAGTTGGCATGCAATAAGGTCTCAAAAAGTGTCTAGCTTCATAGGAACACAAGCAAACGTACAGAAAACGTTCAATTACTCAGAATAATTTTAGTAGAATTAGAACTCTGCCATTCTAAGTAGTTCAGTTATTAGTCAATGATCTTCTAGACACCAAGTCTACTGAGTCGGGGATCCGATGGAGATATAATCACACTTACCAGATAGGAGAAGCTTAAGCTTATAAGTATCTTGTTTGTGTTGTGATGTCAAACAGTTTTTTTCCTTTCCAGCCTTCTCTTTATAACTAGCTCCCACAAAATGGGTTACAACAAAACACCCTGAATCACTTAGCTTAATCCATGTCACCTTCTTATTAGACATCACATTTACAATACCTATGGATGCCTTAAAAATATTAGCTAACCTTAAAGTTAAACCCTGCAAGCCGAACGTTAAATCAATCTCGTAACTAAATCATGAATGTCTGTAAATGCAGGTACTAATACTAAAGATGACATGGCTCTTATAAAATTAAAATTAGTAATTCTCTTAATAGTAGCAGCAGAAGTCTTCATCTTTCAGCTAAAGTGTCAAAAGGTAAACATCGTGTAAATTGCAAACAAGAACAATACAAATATAATAATTATTATACATGGAGAATGACCATCGAATCCCTAGACTCAGTTTGTAATTAACCATTAGTGTGTTATAAAAAGTTTACTTAAATAAATAACATACCGTAATTAGATGGTAAAGTATAATATCAGAAATCATTAGGCCTGATTTCAGAATATCCCCAGATAAGGCACAGTTCTCTGGACCCCTAAAACAAATGCATGTTTAGAAATGAGTTATAAATTTCTAAGTTTCCCAATATCAGAAGGTATCAAAATAAAAGTACAATTGTCTCTCCGTATAATGTAATATCATACTACCCGTTTTTATACAATAAATTATGACAATTTGTTCTTTATAGGAAGGGTTTCCCATCGTTTTTACCAAGGGTTTTTACATCGCGACCAACTTTTCTTAAACAAAATCTGGCAAAAGCGACCCACCTGTTCTTCATAATTTTTTTTTTCAGAAAGTAACTTGACTAAAAGAAGAAAATTTAAATAATTTTTTCACAACCTTTTTCACCTCATCCTCCAACATTCACTGGAAAAAGGTTAAAAACACTTAAATTAAAAACCAATTTTTCTCTGGCTTAGCTATGGCATAAAGATAAGAAAGACAAATTAACTTAAATTTCAAATTAAATAAAAAAAGTACAATGAATGGACATCGTTTACTTCAAATTCAAGGGGAAATTTTTAGCACAAAAAGTAAACTTCCCATTTTTTGGAATTACTCTCTTTTAAAGTGACGATTCAATCTTGATTTATTTGCCTAAGATGACATCACAACCCCTAAAATTCTAAAATATTAATATAATTTCGGACAGTTCAAATAAGCAGCGGAACACCCCTAACGATGAATTATATTATTTATGATCAAGAGAGGTAGGACAAAATATTTTTCAAAAGTCGTCAATGTCAAGTTAAAAGCATCCTAAGGCACAATACTTACCCCAATATACGATCTATGCTATATCGCATCATTTATTTTTCTTTCTCCCCTCCCCCTGTTTTATATTTATACCAATGACCTAATAGTCGCCACCTAGCTGATTAATTTTAATACGAGTTAGAGACATCAAATAACATTGAAATTCATAGATATAGTAGATTTATCTAAAAAGCAACTAAATAAATAGCACAAATTAGCATGGGAAGGAAATTTAAATCTTTGAATCCAACACAATGGAATCTAACACATTCTTTAATCTAATCTTCTCACTAATCTTTGAATCTAACACATTCTTATATAACCCCTCTGATGTTCAGAGTCCCCTAAAAGGATTGGAATATTTTATTCACTATAAAAAGTTTGAGAGACAGTGAATTTTCTGTCTCAATAGTTGTTTAAAGTTAAGTGTTTAAAATCATGTTCCTATAATATATTGGGAGGGACACGACCCCGCTGTCCCACCCATTTTTTTGATTTTTGAAGTTTTACTCTTAAAAACAGGGTTTAAACTCGTTTTTAGTAATCTGGGATAAATTGCTGTTACAACGTATTTTCGGGAGAAAATTCTTAAAATTTGCATGGCACCCCCCGGTGGGCAGCCCTACGTTCTTTGTTCTTTTTATTCTTTTTACAATATGATAGTTTAATAAATTTCAAAAGCTAACGATACGTTTGTGAAAATTATGAAGAACATGCTATAGACAAATTCAAAATCTTGTTGCGACCCACCAAAAACTGACTGGCGACCCACAGTTTGTGAACTTCTGCCATGGGTAATACTGGGAGGAGTAGCCTCTTTAGTTTTTGTTTCACTTTTCCGCTTTACTCATAGCTCCATGGTTTTACTTCCACGATATCAATATTCCGCAACACCACCTGCTTAATTGACTGTTAGTGGAGCTTTTCTCAAATTTCTCCCTAATGCTAATAGCACAAGAGTGAAATAAATTAAAAATACAAATCGGACTTCTTATGAGCCTTTGGAACATCTGCTGTTTTCTTAATCAGCTCATTAAAATACTATACAATCGACCATTCCTGAAAATTAAGTTCAGAAAACTAATCCAGCACCTCTGTATTGAATATTCCCCAAATAACAGGTCATCAGATGATACCAGCGATTTAATCAGTTTATAAACCATCGTTGTTTTTAGTTTTTACGATGAATGCAGCAAAAAATAAAAGAAATTCATTCCCTTGAAAAGAAAACCGGAAGCTTTAAAAGGCTGACGTCATGATGGGTGATTTTGTACAGGTGGGTAATTTTTCAGTTTAAATACACACGCATGAACTAAAATTTAAACTTTTGTAAAAATTATAGGACGTATCCCGTCCAACTTAAATAAATCGAGACTATACTCTGCTTACTTTTTGTATTTAAATTATTTAATATTTTACATGGTTTAATGTAAATTTGAAATCATGAACAACCAAATAAAAAACCTACTCACTTGATTACGATGACGATGTGTTACACTCTTCGCGGTCTCATTTCACCTTGGACTCAAGTAGGACTATGCTGGGACCTTCAATAGGACTTTGTTTCACTAGGACTGTGTTGAGGCCTTCCATAGGAGTCCCGACGTCAGGGGTAAAAAGCTTTTTAAAACATAACACATTAAAAGAAATAAAAATGTAACAAGAAAATAAGCAGTTTCTTAAAACTTTAAATATCACAGAATGCTTTATACACCAGAGGTTTCCTATTTGTGATCTGCGCACCCTTGGGGGTCAAAATTTTGGGGTCAATGGAATTTTTATAATTTGCAGTTTAACTTTGATTTAAGTACAATAGTGCTAGTAGGGGAAGCAGCTATATTTCGGAATAGGGAGTAAATTGCAAACTATAAAACCCAGAACGGCAAAAATAATATCCCCCCCCCAACTAATGCAAACGTGTAAGTAGTTGACAGTGCACCAGTAGTTGGCACTTTTCCCAGAAAATGTAAAAAATAACTAAGAACCTCTAAGAGAAATGTATCGAAATTAAGTAGTTTTTATATTCCTACTATTAACAAACAAAATAGAGCAATACCAATGAGATTAGAATAGTAAAGAGAGAGAAAAGGCTAATTACACAATTTTATAAGGGAATTCGAATGTTTAACACAATTAATATTTGCCTTTTTTCCCTTTTCTCACTCTCTAAACTCGTTTATTTAAATTGTCTCCCTTTTTATATTTCCCTCTTGTTTTCTATCTTCCGTTTCTTCTTTTGTTAACTTTTCACCGACTAATTTGTCTCTTTTATTCTCTTGACCCTATCTCCTTAACACCTTCTCTATTTTTCATTTTTATCTTTGTCTTCCCATTTCTCTCCAAACAAAATGAGAGGAAATAATTCAATAGAGAGGTAAAGAGGAAAAAAAGGAGAGAAGATAAGAGAAAATTTAGTTTGGAGAGTGAAACAAAAAAAAACAGAAGAAAAAAATGAGAGAAAAAAAAGTAATGGCGAGACAGAATGAGATAAAAATAAGAAAGAGAATAAATAAAATAACATTCTAAAGAAAGAGAAAGATGGAAAAATATACTTATACATCCCACATCCTAAACACCTCCTAAGCTATTTTAATAATACCTGTATTAAAATACGGAAATTAATTCATTTATAGTTAGTTTTCTTCTATGTCAACTACTGGTAGAAAAGTATGTCATCTAGTGGTACATAAGTGTCAACTACTGGCTCACATTGTTTTCTTTGACTGTCAACTACTGGATCAGTCATGCTGTTTCACTGTTCATCCTGAGTGATTCCCTCCTGTGAATCTCTAGTTTGCATATAAAAGTGAAGGAGTGAAGAGTGAAACTCAAAACTACATTTTTCACTTTGGACGATTCTTCTAAAATGAACATAAGTGTAAAGTCTGAATAAGCCTTACAGGATCATTTCAACTCTTAGAAAAAATAATAAGCTTTTACATTTAATTAAATACATTAATACTCGTTATATTATACGTTAAATTATAAGATAGGAATACTCCTATCTTAAGTTAGTGAAGCAATTGCACGCCATAAAGTTTTCATGATGTTAACTCAACCCAAGATATGTGAACAATAGGCAAAAGAAAATCCTTAATGGTGTGATGAATTCCCAAAAGGGAGATCAAATATCCTCATCACAGCCAAAGCTCTGAGTAAATGCTGCAATCCCCAGACGGTAGCCCAAATACAAGGATACTGGACGCATATTTTCTTAGTCTTTAATAAGTGATATTTGAATCCTCAACCAGTGGTGTTAATATTTATATCAAGTACACATAGATTTCCCACAAAGGTGTCAACTACTGGTACGTTTACTTTACTGCTTGTACAAGTAAGATACTTTTCTAAATGTACTACTACATATTGGGGGTAAGTGGCTTGCCATGAAGCTAAAAGGGATACGCGAGTCTAAACTAGTTGGAAACCACTGCTCTACATTACAGTGTAAAAATTTCAAACAAATATTCCATTGGAAAAGAAAGAAAAATGTCATAAAGTTCTAACGATTACAAAAAGATAGCTCGCGTTTGAATTACACTTGAAATTGCTGTCTACTTTCTAAATCGTGTTTCTTAAATAGTAATTTCAAACTGAACACAATATAATATTATATCAAAAACTTTCTAGCCCATTTGGTATTGGTGCAACCTTTGCATTTATTTATTATTGCATTAATTTATGGAACATTATGCATCACACCTCTTAAAAAACATTTTCGATCATTAACAACGAAAAATGAAAAAAACAAAATTACACTACTCACTTTGATTCTGATGACGATTCTTATTTCGACCGACTTCTTCCCTCCTAACTTCACAAAGGAATGACAAGACGCTGAGAATGGCCTCGAGTACAAGTGCTGCATGGACACCTCCATCCATAGCTCATCTGGCGTTTTTCGGGTAAAATGCTCAAGCTCATGAAAAGAGAACTCGTATTAAAAACACATTAGAAAGGAATACAAACAAAACTCATTGTCACCACACCTTTTGGGGACCAAGGCCTACGATGCTAAAATTCGTTTACCTAACCCAGTGCCCTGGAGTGCAAAGTGTAAGCACATGATAGGTAGGTATTCAGTTCAGTCCATACTAGACTGCAGCGTTACTACACCTTGCTGAGAGCGAACAAAGAAAGTAGCTCCAAGCACGGTGTCTGAATTTTATGTCAAATTAAGAACGTCAATTTATAAATATGAGCGTCTTTTTATCATGATTTGCGTACCGAAACTCTTCTTAGCAACCCAACAGGCTTTCTGTTTACTCAGTTTTTCCTTCCGAGTAATAACGTTACAGGGTAGGAAACGTTGCAGTCTAGTATAACTCAAGACCTCCATTGTTTAGTTCCCAAATTTTACTTGGTATTCTAATTTAACGATCCACTGAAGACTAAATTAAATGAATATAAGAACACAAAAAGTACTCTATAATTCACAGTAAACTCTACAAGTCATAACCTAAGATTTAGAAGAATTGGTGAGGGAAAACTAAAATATTGAATTAATATTTAAGATTAAGGTATTTTTTTCAACTAGTAGTTTTTGAATCGAATTTTATTAGAATTGTCTCTTCGATGAGTAAAGCAGATCAACTCAAATTGAGTTATAAAGCTAATTTAGCAAAAAAAAAAAAAAAGGGGGGTGATAATTCAATTTTCGAGTTTTTCCCCCTGGTTCCAGATACGTATATGTATCGAATAGTCTTGGTCAGTATAAGAGTAGTTTAGCAGGAGACTAGCCACAGGGTAAAAGCAACAGAAAATTTGTCCCGAAATATCTTTGAGAAAATTTTCAGTATAAGCAGTTTTCCAAGACAAAAATTAAGATTAACCACTTTTATAGAAATAAATTAATGTTAACTTAGCCCCGTAATTTATTTTACCTCAACTTCATAAAAACCTGTATAACAAATGTAATACATTATATGAATTATAAAAGAAATATACTTTAAGGGTTTCTTGAGGTTCTTCCTAATTCAGAGAAAGAGGAACACACAAAAAACCTGACACAAAATGATCAAATCGGAGTAAATTATACATTTTACACATAGGGATTGAGTAATAGATAAGTATCAAACAATTTTAATTCTAAGGTTCCAAGTTCAGATTTATTTATCACTTACAATCTGAAGGGGTTTTTTTATACTTTAATTAACCCGCAAACTACAAGTATCTACATTCCTAATAGTTTGAAATAAAGTCTCAAATCATCCATGAAATAATTTAATTTTAAAAAATATGATGAAATTGATGGGATATTTTTTTCTGTTTTTTGCTTCCATATCGTATTTTACAAAGAAAATTTATGTTATTGTTTTTTAAAACTTTGGAATCAAATTTTTTTAAAAGCTATCAAAATCTGTATATTGTTTAAAGATGTTTTTAAATGCCTGCAACACGATCAAAAATACAAATAGATTTGATTATATTTATGAATGTTTTAAAGTAACATTCAATATCAGCATTTAAGGGATCTGAGACAATAATCGTCGGATTAAAAAAAATATATTTTTAAAGTAACCCAGTTCTTTTCTGCTTAAAATGATGTTTGGATTATGGTTTCTATCATAAATAGGGTAAACACAGAGATACAATCCTTTTTTGCTGTCTGCTTGGTAGTCTAGTTTATATGTTCTAAATTCGAATGGTGTTTTTTCACTGTTTCTCTTCTTTAAGTCTATATAAATAAGTAACCGATAAAGAGTTGAAATTTGAAACATTTCTACTTTTTAAACATTTTCCTTTAATTTTGGTTCATCAAATTTTTATAATCAATTTGTGAGAGAGTCAGCAAATTCCTTTAAAAATATTTATTTCTAGAAAAATTTAATTTCGTAATGTAAGTATCCTTTGAAAGAAGGTTTGAAGTAGAATAAAGAAGATTAAAAAAATTAAGGAATTAAAATAAGATTATGTTTGGTATGTATGACACCAAAGAAAAAAAAAGGGTATGTTGTTCAATCACGCAAAAGTTAAAAAGAGAAATACAAGATTAAATTATAAAAATATAAAAAAATAATGTGTTTTACAAAATACAGAAGTACTCCAACTTAAAAAATTCAGTGCTATCAAAATGTTTGACTAACGTGATACTTTTTTCAATTAAGAAATCAATACAGTATTAATATATCAATAATATGAACCTTTTAAGTCTACAGAATAATAATTTTTTCCCATTACATAAAGCAAAAAACTAGCTGCCAACTTTTCAATCCTTATAAAAAAATTATTTTGATAAGCATGGTTTTATGTTGATTGTAAATGAAACAACAGGCTTACACTATGAGGTAATCTGCAATATTCTCAAGTGAAACATTTATATTTAGCAAGAAGAAATGATCCATTCAATGAGTTTTTACCCAAGGTGTGGATTTGCTCCCTGAATAGTAAATAATTATTCTGTCCTTGGACAGTTCTCCATAAGGAGTTGATGATATACATTCCTTTTTTACAAAAATGTCTTAACAGCACAATAGTACAATTAAAGTATAAAAATATAATTAAGATTCAATGAAGACAATATCGTTTAGCAGAAAAGGTGCAGTACATATTGTTTCTGTCTTAAGACAGTTTTACATAAGAAATTGTGGGAATAAATCTTTTTTTTAACAATTTCTTAAGATTATAATAAAAGCATAAACATATAATCATTAAGTTGTAATGAAAACAATTTCATTCTGAAGAAAAACTGCAGTACATCATGTTTCTGTCCTAAGACACAAGGAGTTGAGGGAGTTTTTCCCATGGAGAAAAGCTGGAGAGATGTATGTTAAGTAAGGGCAATATTATTGCACTTCATTTAGAATGTGGCTCAATTTCTATAATTAGAAAACCTTAAGCACTCCAAACCGTTAAATGGTACAATAGGATTGGAGAGATAACAGAATTTTAAACAAAAACTGACCCATTTTGATTGAGACCCTCTATCTCTCTAATTAGAGAACCAAAAGTTCTCCAAACCCTTAAATGATACAATAGGATTGGAGAGATGTATATTAAATTTATGTAAAAAAATTTTTAGAATGTTACTATATTTCTCTCATTAGAAAACCTTAAGTACTCCAAACCCTTAAATGGTACAATAGGATTGGAGAGATAGATGTTAAATATGAGCAACAATTTTTTTTAGAATGTCACTATATTTCTCTCATTAGAAAACCTCAAGTACTCCAAACCGTTAAATGGTACAATAGGATTGGAGAGATATCAGAATTTTAAACAAAAACTGACCCATTTTGATTGAGACCCTCTATCTCTAATTAGGGAACCAAAAGTTCTCTAAACCCTTAAATGATACAATAGGATTGGAGAGATGTATATTAAATTTATGTAAAAAATTTTTTAGAATGTTACTATATTTCTCTCATTAGAAAACCTTAAGTACTCCAAACCCTTAAATGGTACAATAGGATTGGAGAGATATATATGTTAAATATGAGCAACATTTTTTTTTTAGAATGTTACTATATTTCTCTCATTAGAAAACCTTAAGTACTCCAAACCCTTAAATGGTACAATAGGATTGGAGAGATAGATGTTAAATATGAGCAACAATTTTTTTTAGAATGTCACTATATTTCTCTCATTAGAAAACCTCAAGTACTCCAAACCGTTAAATGGTACAATAGGATTGGAGAGATATCAGAATTTTAAACAAAAACTGACCCATTTTGATTGAGACCCTCTATCTCTAATTAGGGAACCAAAAGTTCTCTAAACCCTTAAATGATACAATAGGATTGGAGAGATGTATATTAAATTTATGTAAAAAATTTTTTAGAATGTTACTATATTTCTCTCATTAGAAAACCTTAAGTACTCCAAACCCTTAAATGGTACAATAGGATTGGAGAGATATATATGTTAAATATGAGCAACATTTTTTTTTTAGAATGTTACTATATTTCTCTCATTAGAAAACCTCAAGTACTCCAAACCGTTAAATGGTACAATAGGATTGGAGAGATATCAGAATTTTAAACGAAAACTGACCCATTTTGATTGAGACCCTCTATCTCTAATTAGAGAACCAAAAGTTCTCCAAACCCTTAAATGATACAATAGGATTGGAGAGCTGTATATTAAATTTATGTAAAAATTTTTTTAGAATGTTACTATATTTCTCTCATTAGAAAACCTTAAGTACTCCAAACCCTTAAATGGTACAATAGGATTGGAGAGATATATGTTAAATATGAGCAACAATTTTTTTTTTTTTTAGAATGTTACTAT
Source organism: Tetragnatha montana (assembly GCA_963680715.1). Taxonomy (NCBI): domain Eukaryota; kingdom Metazoa; phylum Arthropoda; class Arachnida; order Araneae; family Tetragnathidae; genus Tetragnatha; species Tetragnatha montana. The sequence continues at coordinate 41,480,715 of OY796675.1, forward strand.
ATTTCTCTCATTAGAAAACCTCAAGTACTCCAAACCCTTAAATGGTACAATAGGATTGGAGAGATTACATTAAACAATAACATTACAATTAAAGAATAATAAACTATCCTAAGACAGTTCTACATAAGGAGTTGTGGGAATAATTAGTCTTTTTTTTTTAATTTCTTATTAGCACAATTAAAACATAAACATATAATTAAGATATTATGAAGACTATTTCCTTCTGCAGAAAAACTGCATTACATAATGTTTCTGTCCTAAGAGAGTTTTACATAAGGAATTGTGGGAATAGATACTCTTTTCTTTACAATAATTCCTTAAAAGTACAATTAAAACATAAATATATAATTAAGGTATAATGAAGTTCAAGACAGTTCATGACTGTTACTGACCTAAGACAGTTTAACATAGTAAGTTATGGGAAGGAATCCCATTTTTTACATTAATTTCTCAGAATGTAATAAAAGCATAATAATATCCTCATTAAGATGTATATTTGTTTTCTGCGGTAAAATTGCAGTGCATAATTTTTTGTTGAGATACATCACTTCTACGTAAGATGATCAATCAACATCAAGGAGATTTCAGTGGTATTAAACACGATATGCATTGCCTCCCCTAGACCCAACTATCACAGCCCCTAACTTGGACCCCAGGTGGAATAAGAAAGAGGAGAGCCACCTGTCGACATCTGGATGAGCTTGGGGAGCGCCAGGTCAGCAGAATTGGATAAACGAGGATGAAGATGGAGAGCTGGGCTCACATCACATAAAATTGATAACCTTAAAATGTGCATTTTTTAAACAATATTCAGGGAGAAATGGAAAGGGATGTGGTCCAAATTAAAAGGCCCTAAAATTTTGACTACATTTGATGCTTTGAAAGCATGAAAAGTGTAATGATGATAACCTCGTCATCATTACACTAAATGATAATGAGGTTACCATCATTACATTTTAGAAACAATACAGTATAAAACTATATTGTTTAAAACATGTAATAATGATAACCTCATCAGCATTTCTAAAGGAAGAATTTAAGACATATTGGCCTAACCTTAGTGGGCAAATATTTTAATTAAATTTGGAAAATGGACCATCTCATAAGAGTTTTCATCCTCAGTGTTAATTGCTCCCGGAATAAAAAATAAATTTCTTGTCTTAGGACAATTCTCTGATAAAGATTTGTGGGAATTGCTCCCATTTAATACAAGAAATTGCTCTGATAGTGTAATAAAACCATTAATATATTTATTTTCTGCAGTATAATTGCAGGTTTATGATAATTGTAAGTTATTGTATCTTAACATAATAAAAATTGATTACCTTAAAGTGTGCATTTTTTTTCACAATATTCAGGGAGAAATGGAAAGGGATGTGGTCCAACTTAAAGGCCCTAAAATTTTGACTACATTTGATGCTTTGAAAGCATGAAAAGTGTAATGATGATAACCTCATCACCATTACGCTAAATGATGATGAGGTTACCATCATTACATTTTAGAAACAATACAGTATAATACTATATTGTTTAAAAAATGTAATAATGATAACCTCATCATCATTTCTAAAGGAAGAATTTAAGACATAACTGGCCTAAACTTAGTGACAAACATTTCAATTAAATTTGGAAAATGGACCATGTCATGAGTTTTCATCCTAAGTGTTAATTGCTCCCTGAATAAAAAATAAATTTCTTGTCTTAGGAAAATTCACTGATAAAGATTTGTGGGAATTGCTCCCATTTTATACAAGAAATTGCTCTGATAGTGTGATAAAACCGTTAATATATTTATTATCTGCAGTATAATTGCAGGTTTATGATAGACGTAAGTTATTGTATCTTAACATAATATAAATTGATTACCTTAAAGTGTGCATTTTTAAACAATATTCAGGGAGAAATGGAAAGGGATGTGGTCCAACATAAAAAGGCCCTAAAATTTTGACTACATTTGATGCTTTGAAAGCATGAAAAGTGTAATGATGATAACCTCATCACCATTACACTAAATGATGATGAGGTTACCATCATTACATTTTAGAAACAATACAGTATAAAACTATATTGTTTAAAACATGTAATAATGATAACCTCATCAGCATTTCTATAGGAAGAATTTAAGACATACTGGCCTAACCTTAGTGACAAATACTTTAATTAAATTTGGAAAATGGACCATGTCATGAGAGTTCTCATCCTAGGTGTTAATTTCTCCTTGAATAAAAAATAATTTTCTTTTTAATCTTATCAGTTCTCTGATAAAGATTTGTGGGAATTTCTCCCACTTTACACAAGAAATTGCTCTGATAATGTGATATGCTTTGCTTTTATTAATAATTGTTTTCTGCAGTATAATTGCAGGTTTCATTGATATAACATGTAAGTTATTGTGTCTTAACATAATAAAAATTAATAACCTTTAAATGTGCATTTTTAACCAATATTCAGGGAGAAATGGAAAGGGATGTGGTCCAACTTTCAGGCCCTAAAATTTTGACTACATTTGATGCTTTGAAAGCATGAAAAGTATAATGATGATAACCTCATCACCATTACACTAAATGATGATGAGGTTACCATCATTACATTTTAGAAACAAAACAGTATAATACTATATTGTTTAAAAAATGTAATAATGATAACCTCATCATCATTTCTATAGGAAGAATTTAAGACATACTGGCCTAACCTTAGTGACAAATACTTTAATTAAATTTGGAAAATGGACCATGTCATGAGAGTTCTCTTCCTAGGTGTTAATTTCTCCTTGAATAAAAAATAATTTTCTTTTTAATCTTAACAGTTCTCTGATAAAGATTTGTGGGAATTTCTCCCACTTTATACAAGAAATTGCTCTGATAATGTGATATGCTTTGCTTTTATTAATAATTGTTTTCTGCAGTATAATTGCAGGTTTCATTGATATAACATGTAAGTTATTGTATCTTAACATAATAAAAATTAATAACCTTTAAATGTGCATTTTTTTTCACAATATTCAGGGAGAAATGGAAAGGGATGTGGTCCAACTTAAAAGGCCCTAAAATTTTGACTACATTTGATGCTTTTAAAGCATGAAAAGTGTAATGATGATAACCTCATCACCATTACGCAAAATGATGATGAGGTTACCATCATTACATTTTAGAAACAATACAGTATAATACTATATTGTTTAAAAAATGTAATACTGATAACCTCATCATCATTTCTAAAGGAAGAATTTAAGACATAACTGTCCTAAACTTAGTGACAAACATTTCAATTAAATTTGGAAAATGGACCGTTTCATGAGTTTTTCATCCTAGGTGTTAATTGCTCCCTGAATAAAAAATAAATTTCTTGTCTTAGGACAATTCACTGATAAATATTTATGGGAATTGCTCCCATTTTATACAAGAAATTGCTCTGATAGTGTAATAAAACCATTAATATATTTATTTTCTGCAGTATAATTGCAGGTTTATGATGCAAGATGTAAGTCATTGTACCTTAACATAATAAACATTAATAACCTTTAAATGTGCATTTTTTTTTCACAATATTCAGGGAGAAATGGAAAGGGATGTGGTCCAACTTAAAGGCCCTAAAATTTTGACTACATTTGATGCTTTGAAAGCATGAAAAGTATAATGATGATAACCTCATCACCATTACACTAAATGATGATGAGGTTACCATCATTACATTTGAGAAACAAAACAGTATAATACTATATTGTTTAAAAAATGTAATAATGATAACCTCATCATCATTTCTATAGGAAGAATTTATGACATGCTGGCCTAACCTTAGTGACAAATACTTTAATTAAATTTGGAAAATGGACCATGTCATGAGAGTTCTCTTCCTAGGTGTTAATTTCTCCTTGAATAAAAAATAATTTTCTTTATAATCTTAACAGTTCTCTGATAAAGATTTGTGGGAATTTCTCCCACTTTATACAAGAAATTGCTCTGATAATGTGATATGCTTTGCTTTTATTAATAATTGTTTTCTGCAGTATGATTGCAGGTTTCATTGATATAACATGTAAGTTATTGTATCTTAACATAATAAAAATTAATAACCTTTAAATGTGCATTTTTTTTCACAATATTCAGGGAGAAATGGAAAGGGATGTGGTCCAACTTAAAGGCCCTAAAATTTTGACTACATTTGATGCTTTTAAAGCATGAAAAGTGTAATGATGATAACCTCATCACCATTACGCTAAATGATGATGAGGTTACCATCATTACATTTTAGAAACAATACAGTATAATACTATATTGTTTAAAAAATGTAATAATGATAACCTCATCATCATTTCTAAAGGAAGAATTTAAGACATAACTGGCCTAAACTTAGTGACAAACATTTCAATTAAATTTGGAAAATGGACCGTTTCATGAGTTTTTCATCCTAGGTGTTAATTGCTCCCTGAATAAAAAATAAATTTCTTGTCTTAGGACAATTCACTGATAAATATTTATGGGAATTGCTCCCATTTTATACAAGAAATTGCTCTGATAGTGTAATAAAACCATTAATATATTTATTTTCTGCAGTATAATTGCAGGTTTATGATGCAAGATGTAAGTCATTGTACCTTAACATAATAAAAATTAATAACCTTTAAATGTGCATTTTTTTTTCACAATATTCAGGGAGAAATGGAAAGGGATGTGGTCCAACTTAAAAGTCCCTAAAATTTTGACTACATTTGATGCTTTGAAAGCATGAAAAGTGTAATGATGATAACCTCATTACCATTACACTAAATGATGATGAGGTTACCATCATTACATTTTAGAAACAAAACAGTATAATACTATATTGTTTAAAAAATGTAATAATGATAACCTCATCATCATTTCTATAGGAAGAATTTAAGACATACTGGCCTAACCTTAGTGACAAATACTTTAATTAAATTTGGAAAATAGACCATGTCATGAGAGTTCTCATCCTAGGTGTTAATTTCTCCTTGAATAAAAAATAATTTTCTTCTTAATCTTATTAGTTCTTTGATAAGGAGTTCATGGATTTGATCCCATAATATGCATAATATATTGACAATAATTTTCTGCAGTAAAATTGCTAACTTCTTTGATATTTCTATCTTATATTCATGGAAAATTGATAGAAACTTAATTAGTTCATAATTCTATAATATGCTAGGAGCATTTTTATTTTTCATTTTCTTAACATAGAAAATTGAGAATATTGTAACTAAATAGTGTATGAAATCGGTTGGCAGCTAGTCTTTTTTAAAATTTTCATAATATTTAAATAATAGCAGTTTTGTGTCAAAGTATATATTAATAGTTTATTTACTCCACAATTTTTTTTATTACCTCAAGTTACAAAGGGATAAATACTATCTAGGAAGGAAAGTATATTTTTAATCAATAGCGAGATCTGATACACTCAATATTTTATCTATGATTCTTAAGAAAAGTAAAAGAAATATGCAAACTCTCTCAAACTTAAAATTTCCCAGTTTTGTAAAATTTAAAAGTTTTAATTACTATTAAGCATAATTTTGCAATTCTAACCCTAAAATGAAAAATATAAAAGAATGAATATTGGTACTGATTAATGAAGAAGTAAATTATTGCCTCTATGTATACTTTAATTTTTTTCTACTTGATACCAAATATCCTTAAGGAGCTTATAAAATTCGATTAACATAAAATTACAGTTCAATTCTATTATGTTTTTAACCTTGACTTATTTGAGCTATTTTCTTATTCTTAAAAACTCAGGATAGTTTGACACCAAGCCATTAGAATTTTATATATTTCTAGCAAGAAACCTTTTGCACGCTACTTTTTATAATTAAAGATCAATTACTTGAATCATAATACGCCTACAAACTTCCTTGATACAAGCAAACTTAGAGTAATGCAATATATTATAGTCAAAAATCTAAACAACTACATCTGCGCTGTATGACAGATTTTTTCAGTGCGATAAATAATAAGCGAAAATTTCAATCAAACCACGGAACAAATAAACTAATATTTTTACCCCAATAATTTATGCAATTTAGTTTTGTTAAATTCGGCGATTTTGGCGTTTTGAAATATTTTATAACACTTTACAAATTATGAAGTTCTAAGTATACAAATTAACAAATACAAACTTAGAACCATCAAGTTTTTATCGGACACTTATAAACATGTTAGATAACTTTCGAGACCGTAGTATACCACTAAAAGGACATCTAAATCATGGACGAGCTGATTTTTCAACAACGAGTTTAATGCATTTCTTATAGGTAGCGATAATTTTTACCAAACTTATAAGGATAAACCATAAAAACTTTTACGCACTGAAAATCACAGAAATCTCAAATATATTTCAACAAAAATCCAAAGGTTATTTTTTAATTATACAGAAATATAGTACAATGTATAGTACTATAAACACAAAAAATTAATATTTGATGATAAGAACAAGAATTTTTCCAAACCCATAATATTTAATCATTATACAGTGCAACTTGGATAACCCAAACGTCTTTAATTCGAAGTCATGGAACATTCGAAATTTAATTTCCTTAATTAAAATTTATTTTTCATCACAAAATTTTGAAATTATAGGTAAATGATTTTGTCCCACTTAAATCATTACCGGAATCACAAAAGAAATATAGCGACTTTTTCAAAGAGTTTCAAAATAAACATTAGCCATGTCTTAATTGAGTAAACCACGCATTCAAAACAAGAATTTGACAATTGTTAAATAGAAAAAGGTTGCCGAATAGGTAGAAAGAAGAAAAAAAAACATTAAAAAAATGATTCTCTTAATCTGGTGTGACACTGAAAGATGGAAAATTCGAAGTTCTTTTTTTGTGTTCTTTTCGGCTTCGAATTATCCAATTTGTACCAAAATAATATGCACTTACCTGAATTCCTGTGAAATAGATGATAAAACCGGTCTAATCCTTAAGAGGAATCCTCTGTGGTCGGAAGTTTCTTGAAAATCTTGAATTGTCACTTGAAACAAGACGAATCTCACCGCATTTTCAAATAATGGCGGAAGAAAGGCAGGTGATAATCGTCTGCTCTATTCACCCATCGTGACGTTTGATTCTTCCGAGGAACAATCCGTTTTGATTGGATCTATCAGATCACGTGGCTATATTATGGTTAGGAATTCCGAGTTTCGTCCAATTATGCTTGTGGATTGAGGGATCGGCTGTTAATGAATCATTTTTATTCACGGCAAAGCAAAAAGCTGAAAGAAATTGAGGGATAGCGATAGATTTTTAATTCATTGTGATTTTCGTGTTGGAATGAAAGTTTTATTGAAAGCATCTTGGATTTTCCAAGTGGTTCAGATGCGCCAATATTGTTTTAATTTAATTTCTGATAAGTTAATCTAACTACAAAAAAATATTTTGCTATTCAAGGTTTTTTGTTATTTAAGGGACTATTTAAAAATTGCGTAAAGCTTCTAATGGAAGTAATTTGGTTGTTATTTGCTTATTTTTGCTCTGACCAGTGGGAGGGGGTTATGAGTGATTCTTACTTAGTTGAGGCATTAAGTACACTGTAATTTAGAAAATCTCATATAATTTTCAAAAAAAGTTTAGTTTAAAACCAGATTTTTTTTTTGTTCAAGCCAAATTAATCATTAAAATCAAGTTCGATATTTTTTTAAAATTAGATCATTGCGGAAAGTTTTGTGTGAAAACCGGTGTAGGTGGTTCACCAGTTGCTTACGTAATAATTAACAGGGGGTTGTTAACTACTTGCTCATTTCTGCTAACTAAGGGAAAGAAGGGGGTTATTTAAAATATACCCGAAAATATTCTTACGTAATATTTGAACAGCTCAAACAGGATGGTACAGGGCAATATGGCTCATAAAAAGTCGATTTGTTCCCAGCACTTTTTCATATCCCGATGTTCCCGGTATTTTTTCATTTCCCGGTGGTCCCGGTATTTTTTTATATCCTGGTTCTCCCGGTATTTTTTATACCCCGGTTCTCCCGGTAATTTTTAATTATCCCGGTGTTCCTGGTAATTTTTCACATCCCGGTGTTCCCGGTAACTTTTTTTTTATCTTGGTATTCCTAACGCCTTTTTCATCCCGGTTCCAACTGTTCAAACTGTGTTCCAACTGCATAGTTTTATGTAGGGCCGTATTTACCCAAGTAGCACAAATGTTCAGGATTCGTCAGTTTTTTGTCATATATATGGCCAAATTTCGTTTACTTCTCTCCTAGTTGCGGTTACGTAATCTTAACTTATTTGGTATTAGTTGTGCTATTATACTAGACTTCAACGTTTTTCTTGAACCTATGACATATATACGCGGAAGTAAAAACTGAGTAAACAGAAAGCCTGTTGGGTTGCTAGGAGGAGTTTCGGTACGCAAATCGTGATAAAAAGACGCTATATATACGTGGGTTTAACAAACTAATCATATTTCTAAATTGAAGTTCTCAATTTCACTCAAAATTCAGACACATAGCTGGGGGAACTACTTTCTTTGATTTGTGTGTAAAAACATGAATGTTCGTAAAAAAAGAGGCTCGTAAAACCATTGGAACGTTCACTGTAACACAAAATAAGTGTCTACCTACTGAAGTTTGTGAAATTATTGCGTTGAATGGAGAAATATATCTATTAGCGTTAAGAAGCGGTCGTGAACTCACATAGTTATTTAACATGTAAACAGGCATATCGTGAATATTTAAAGCTCTTTTGTGGTAGGCATTGGCTAGACAGCATTATGATTACTCTAAATTTAACACGAGTTAACAGTGTAGTTACCCACTGCAATCATTTCGAACAAATGTTCTTAAACAAGGAATTATATGTTACAATATACTATGTGAAGTTTCACAAGAGTACAGTTGAATATTTCTCTGAAATTGTTAGATTTTCGTATCTTTCAGCTTTTTTTTTTTAAATAATTACAGAAGAACCTCGTAAAAGCGATCCCATATGGAACCTACAGTATTGTGTATACGGTCGTTTTAACGGATAAAATTATTACTGATAAAACAATCGGCACTTTTATTATTACAGGCTGTTGTAACGTAAGAGTCGCTTTATCAGGGATCTTCGTAAAGAGTTTCTACTGTATTTTCAAATTATGAAAATTACTTTGCGTTTGAAAAAAGGGATACTTTAGACACTTATTTAAATAATGTAGAATATGTAAAACGTTATTTATGATTTATTTGAGAAATCCTTTTGAAAGTAGGAGGGCTTCAAACATCTGTCGGCGGGGACGGATGGCCTGTTCGGTTTGCTCTTTGCCTTTCACGCCAGCAGTCTGCGCACTGCTCCGTCGTGAGTTCGATTCTCACCTCGCCTCTGGGTGTATTTTCCTTCTTTGTGTCAGTAAAAATTCTGTTGTGTCTGTCTTACTTGACGGAGGTGTATAAGCGGATCATTGAGATCAAGCACACATACCTGAAAATATATGTAACACCAACCAACCAACATCTGTCGGCTCGGGGCCTCATATTCTTTGCTGTTCTTGACGCAGGTGGCCGAAGCCACTATAAACTGTCCGAAGACTTGAGAAGTTTTAAGTCAGCAGAGCAACTCAACCCACTTTGGAGGTATAAAGACCCGAAGGCGTCCGAGTATAGGCAACACCTATACAGGGTGTCCCGTAAATGATGTGTCACACTTCTAGGGGGGATAGTAGACACCTAGACGAGTCAGAATCACATAGGACTTAGAGGTCCCAGACCCAATCCCAGGGAGTTAAAAATGGAGCGACACCCCAAAACAATTATTGAAAAATTCAATTTGTAGAAGAACTGCTATTGGTAAAAATGTAATTATGGTCTCAAATTTTGCGGTTTATTATGATCTTCAAAATTATCTTGACAGTTTTCAATTTAAAATTTTTTTTATTACGAAAAAAGTTAAAAAACAGCAAAAAAATGTGAAAAATATGCCAAAACTTTATTTTGTTTTCCGAAATCCTTTCTTTCGATTTGATAATCTGAAAGAGCATAATTAATTAACCTTAAGTCCAAAGTTTCACGTAAATAGCATCAGTATTAAACGCTTGAGAGCCTGTTAAATTTAGTTTTATGGGAGCAAAAACGGCTTCGGAAAACGAACGTTTAGGGACAATCTACAAGTTACGGATAGATGTCTGCCAACTTTCATTCCTCGCCCAATTTGGCGAGACAGGAGATGAGTATGAAAATATCTGAAATGCGCCAATTGAACAATTTGGCGGGATGAAAATTTCAAAAGCGTAAATGTTGATTCTTAATTCTTATTATTTTTAGAAAACAAGAGATTAATTAATTTAATTAAAAAATTTTTTGAACATAAAGAACAAACATGATTTTACTACTGATTTTTAGGAACTATCGATCTTTTAAATCAATAGTATGAATTGTTAGAAATTATCTGATAGTATCGATAGTTTTTTATTCAATCGATAGTTGTGTTAGTTTTACAAATGTATCAATCATGCAAACAGCATTACTACTTATTGCGTTTAATGAGAAAAACTGTACATTTGATAACTTAGGTAAAAAAACCCAGAAGAATCTATTATTTACAAACATGGTTCGTAAAATATCTTTTGTACATAGTGGGGATACGTCAGTCGGTGGATCCTCAATCGCTAGGTTCCTGATTTCGGGTTGCGATACAAGGGTGGTTCCTATTAATTAAAGAATGATATAATAAGCAAGTGGGTATGCAGGGTCTCCCCTCAACTTCCGATATAAGAAATTTGCAAAATAAAAGAATGCAGGTTATTGAAAGTTATGAGAAACCTAAGATATTGCTTATCGGACGGTGAGTGGATAGCCCCCATACACTTTGCTTATTCCCATTGACATTTCTCGATTAATAGAAACCAATCTTGTATCGCAATTCGAAATCACGAACCCAGCGATCGAGGATCCGCCTACTGACCTATCCTAAAGCAGGGGTATAATGAAAAATAACGACAAAAACTGTTTACAAAAAGTGTTCAAAGTTGGCATGGTGGTTCACTTTTTTATGGGATGGGAATTATTTTGAAAAAAATTAGTAAATTAATTAATTTACTTAAATTTTTGCCTTCGATTTCAGACCGTCACAGAAGTCTAGAAGATAAATGTTTATTGAACTTAACAAAACAGAGACTTAAGAAAAAATAAGTTGTAACTATCCCTTTTGCTAAACAAACGTTGCTTATTTTCTTAGGTATAGTAACAATTTTTTCTTGAGTGTCTGATTTGATAGCTTGAATACATTTACCTTTTAGACTTCTAGTGACGATCCGAAAACTAAGGCCACACATCGCCAAGGAAGTTTGAACTATCTGTAGAAGCGTAGGTTGGCGAGGAATCTCGTATCGCAAATAATGTTGGGAAATTTGGCGAGCACTATCCGTAACTTGTAGATTGTCCCTGAACGTTCGTTTTCCGAAGCCGTTTTAGCTCCCATAAAACTAACTTTAACAGGCTCTCAAGCTTTTAATACTGATGCTATTTACGTGAAACTTTGGACTTAAGGTTAATTAATTATGCTCTTTCAGATTATCAAATCGAAAGAAAGGATTTCGGAAAACAAAATAAAGTTTTGGCATATTTTTCACATTTTTTTGCTGTTTTTTAACTTTTTTCGTAATAAAAAAAATTTTAAATTGAAAACTGTCAAGGTAATTTTGAGGATCATATTAAACCACAAAATTTGAGACCATAATTACATTTTTACCAATAGTAGTTCTTCTACAAATTGAATTTTTCGATACTTGTTTTGGGGTGTCGCTCCATTTTTAACTCCCAGGGATTGGGCCTGGGACCCCAAATCCTATGTGATTCTGACTCGTCTAGGTGTCTACTATCCCCCCTAGAAGTGTGACACATCATTTACGGGACACCCTGTATAGGAGTATAGGAGGTGTTGGTATAGGGCTTAGAGAGGATATACTTTGGTCTCGCCATGCGCATGCGTCAAAACAAAGAAGATGTTATAATAAGTTTTAAAGTTATTGAATCTCCGCTAGCCCAGTGGTAGGATGCTTGCGTAGCATGCGGCAGTTTGTGGGTTCTATCCTCAGTTTATTATTTTATTAAAATTTCCAATAAACAGCAAAAATCAAGTTCACAGGCATGCGCATTGGATCAAAGTGTTTCCTAAATAAGCTCTCGTGCCACCGAGTGCTCTTACGCGAAATCAATGTCTATTCATTGTATTTTTTGATTAATTTTTATTAAATTTCTTGATTAAATTTATCCATTGGCCTGTAAAATGAGCCAAAATAAAATTTGATTTGAATTTAAAAGTTTTCTTTTCTTTTTTAACCAATGAATGTTTAACTCCATTGCTATTCACTTACTCCATTGATATATAGCGCCTTAAATCAGGGCCGTATCCAAGGGGGGGTTTAGGGGTTCAAACCCCCCCCCCCCGAAATTTTGACATCAATTTTTATACTGCTATTTTTCTTAAAAATTATGTCTCACAAGGAGCGATATCCTCTTCGGGTGTCACCCAAAGGGTCTCAAATTGTGTCAAAACCCTACTTTTAAGGGTAAAATTTCCAAAATTTTTTTGGGGGAGGACCCCCAAACCCCCTCGAAATTTTGAAATCTATTAAGTATACGGTTTTTCCTTCAAACTTGTGTGATTTACAAGGATTGGTCCTCTTTAATGTTACCTAATATGTCTCAAAATGAGTTAAAATGCCACTATTAGGGGAAAAATTCAAAAAATTTTCTGGAGTAGGAACCTAAAAACCCCCTTAACATTTCGCCATTTATTACAATATACCTTCTTTTTACCTTGAAAATTCGGCCGCTTACAATGAGTGGTGCTCTATGGTTGTAATCTAAAGGGTCTCAGAAATGAGCTAAAACACTCTTTTGAGGGGCAAATTTCCAAAAATTTTCTGGGGGAGGACCCCCAGACCCCCCTTTTACTTCGAATTCATATTGTTTAAACAATTTTGAAATGTAGTGCATCAAAATTTCAATCCAGTGTTGTCACCTAAAACTTAACATATAAAAGTACCCGTAAGGAGGTACTTCAGAAAATATTTGAGTCAACCCCCCCCCCCCCGAAACAAAAGTCTGGTTACGGCCCTGGCCTTAATGACGCAGTTTCATAACAATTTTTAATTTTATTTGTGTTAGTCTTTCTATTTCTAAATTTTGTACTGTGAACTAAGCAGAAATACAATTTAACTGTCAATTTAAGTGGTTTTTAAGATTTTTGTTCAGCTAAAATTTCATAAGGTTGAAGAAGGGAATAAGTCCATCCTCTTTTTTTTAACTGTTAAACATTTTTAAATACACTTATAATTTTTTTTCGATGAGATTGTTCGGTATTCTTAGTGTCATGAATTTCCTGTAAAATTTTGGTGGCTATAGGATAAAAATTCCATTACTTATACAGTTTTTCCCCCGATTTTCTCAAAACTTCGTTTTTGGACTTATTTCCTACTTCTAACTCACGATTCAATTATTGCTGAATGTTTCTAGATTAAAATTATCATTTTAATGAAAATTTAAAAAAGAAAAATTTGGATGATCCCATATAAAATGTAGCAAAAAACAACACAGTTGATGTTCGTTTGTTTTCAGAGAAATAACAGATGCATCGCCGGTCTTCATACATAGGTGTCGGGAAACAACCCATTCCTATGCTTTTCGCAATTGACTCCCCTTTCATCCAGACGAGAAAAAAAGAAGAAAGCGTTGACCAAAGCAATTTTGTTTGAAAATTTTTTATAATTCGAAAAAGGGTGAGGTGACAAAGCGTGCATTCTAAAGAATGGTGGGATGTCCAATTTCAAACAATCAAACAAAATTCATTTTAATGGGTTAAAATTCTATTATTCAAAATTCTATTTAAAGTTTAACCGGTCAAATCGCTTTAAAACCGGCCTTTCTGATTAGAAGGAAGATTTAAACAAAGAATTATTCAATTATTCTTATTTGATCCTAGAATCGATTTTTTTTTACTGATTTCAATATTTCTATGACGTTTTAGAAATAGGGATTTGGGCTATTGCTCTTCCTTAAACTTTAGATTTTTATTGGCGTCATCTGTTAAACATTTGTGAACTACGAATATTTGAAATTTTGGGAGGGAAAATTCTCAGGCTACCCAAGTAGGTAGCTAGTTTTTATTTTATTAATTTCTGAAATCGTTCAATTAATTTTGAGACACTTTGTACCTGAAATTTATAAACTCTCCTCTTCAGTGAAATATCCCGATTTTTAGTTTGAAATACACTTTATCGAATAGGCGCAAATTGCCATATTGGGACATCTATAATTGAACTTTGCACCAATTCGAGAAAGAGCTGCACATTGCACGTTTCTCATCAGTAGTCATTAATTGTGTTCTTTCACGATCTTTTTCAAGCAGCCACGGTGTCCGGAGATTCGATGTTTTACCGAAATCCCAATATTCAGGGAACACTAGGGTGGTTATAAAAAATCAACTTTCGAAATTCTTAGGTCTCACCCCCCTAAAATGTGCCAATAGACTAAAAAAATGAGATTGGCCAAGTTTTAGCTCAATCCGATAATATTAACCCTTGCCTCATTGAGGTCAAAGTCTCACAACGTCTCACTATTCGTCTCACAAACCTGGTTATGGTCTCATTTTATAGGAAATTGCATTATCTAAAGTTCGATACCATGCACTTATTGATAGAACTGAAAAAAAGTGGTATTTGATTGTTTTCAGGTAAGGTTATTGTAGATATCTAAAAAAGTGAAATTTCGGGATAAGTCTAAAAAGTCACAATAAACTTATAACAATCCCACCCCAGATTTTCTTTTTGTATTTCTTATTTTTTACATTGATAACTTTTTATTTAAAGGTAAAATAAATTCCTAAAAATACTCAAAAAATAGTGGTTATAAGAAGAGAAATTGAAGTTACAAAAATAGCGATCAAATGTAATTTAATAACTATACTATTTACAAACATCTCTTAAAAAATTACAATTTACAATCAAAAAACTAAGGTGGTAACGGCTTAGAAAGGGTTGCTTTATAAGAGTCGGGGAAAATATGCCTACACTCAGCTATACATTGCAGTAGAAATTGCCACTGATCTTCATCTTTTTTTCAGACAGAAATTAGTCTTGAATTAATTTCACTCCCCTCTCTGCTGTGTCATTTAGAATTCTTATAAAGCTGACTACTTTCTCACCTTTCAAATAAATGATCTTGGTTTTTATACTATTCTTTATTATCAGTTTTTAAAAATCTGTATTTATACCAAATCACTTGAAAAAGTTAATAGTTTTAGGCGAAACAAAATAATAAACTTTAATTTCCATTAAATCAACTTCCTGTAGATTCCGTTTTGCTCTAATACCTCTTTCTTCAAAATCTTCATTATTGTTTTCCGTAGTTTCTTCAGATTTAAGCCTAGAAACCATGTTTATTTTCTCATTTGTATTCACTTCATCATCGAAGAAAGAAAACGCCACTTTCTCCGAATTCAAATACCGTAAATGGTTTATTAATTTCGTCATAACCTTATTATTCATTAACTTAAAGTGATAACACTTAACTTTAACTTTCATTACCTTAAAGTGATGTCTTTTGGACCTTCATCCAAAAGACATCCCTTTCAGAGTACCTGGCGCAATTCATCACGCCAGAAGGATGTCCAAAGCCTTATATTCTCTAAAAATATACCACTTTATGGATCAATTTAGGTTAACTGATTTAGAGAAAAAAGGAATTGAAGAAATTTGTTTATTTTTTAATCAATATTTATGTTAAAGCATTAGGGTGGTCCTTATTTGTATGGTAAAATTTTTTTTAGGGAATTCCGTTGGTGTCGCCCCCTAGTTTTGTGTCACTATAGAAAATAATAATGTATGCAAAATTTAAGCTCATTCAGATAATAATAACACGTGCCCCCCAGGCCTTAAAGTTTGAAAAAAGTGCTGATTTTTTTACAAAACATCAAAAAACCCAAAGATTAAACCCTCCCATCTTCTTCTTGATTTTTTTATGAAAATCTAACATAGTTATAGTTATAATGTTCCAGATTCCATTCTTCTATCACCCCTCTTTCGGTAGTAAAAATTTTTTAAAGTAAAAATAACTCTTGTAAAGTTGTTTTTTCCGCATTTTAAAACAGCTAATAACTCCAGAACTATAGAACTTAAAAACCTGAAATTAGTGCCATTTTGTTTGTAATTTTATTATCTTTGATTTGATGTGCAACATAACTGCCTTTCTTAAAAAAAAATTTTCAAAATTCAAAAAAAAAACGGGGAAAAAATTAAATAAAAAACATTCTGAAAGGAAATTTTATTAAGTAAATTTAAAGTTTTCCAACGCCCAAAATAAACATTTCTGCCGAATTTCAAGCTGAAAATAAAATTTTATCATGTAGAAAAAAATAAAAAATTTTGAAATTTTGGCAAGTCCCTTAACATTCTATGTAATTTAACAAAAAAAGCGATTCACTCATGGGGAATTCAAAAACTCCCTTGAGGGTGTTCATACGATTTGTACCATGCAAAAAATTCAGCTAAAAAAAAATTCAATTAAAAAAAAATTGAAAAAATCAGCACTTTTTTGAAACTTTGAGGCCTGGGGGCACGTGTTATTATTTTTTGATTGAGCTAAAATTTTGCAAAAATCATTTATTTGTATGATGGAACAATTTGGGGGGGCGACGCATAAAGATTTCCAAACTTTAAAAATAAGGACCACCCTATAAAGCATGGTTCAATGCCCCAAACCTACTATGGCTCCTAACCAAGATTTACAACTGTTGAAATCTTTGGTTCAGTATAAGAAAATTGATAAAGAAGTTGCGATTAGGTTATGACGAAATTAATAAACCATTTATGGTATTTAAATTCGAAGCAAGTGGCATTTTCTTTCTTTGACGACACCGTGAAGAAAAATGTTAAAATAAATATGGTTTCCAGACTTCAGTTTGTAAACTAGAATTATTTTATGATATCTGTATCAATTATATAGTATAATTACTAAAATACCTAACCTTTGAACACTGTTTTTGTAACTTTAATTCCTCTTATTTTCTCTCTTCTTTACGAGTTTTTTATTTTAAATTTCATGAATATTGTTATAAATTCTTTACCCTTAAATTAAAAGTTAAAAAATAAAATAGTGTAACGTATTTAAGACTTGACTTTACTACCTAAAGATGTCATATTAGGGTGGTCCTAAGTACAATGGTAAAAAATTTTTTTCGGAATTTCTTAGGTCGCACCCCCTAACTTTTTTCTTTATGGGGTAGTAAATAACTGGTAAAAATTTTATCCGAATCCATACATATTAACACGTGCCGCAAAAAGGGTGAAAATCTGAAAAAAACATCAAAATTCTCAAAACTTTGAAAAATCACAAAATTTATTTAAAAAATATTATTAAATATACTTCAATACTTTTTTGACAAAGAATGCTTCGAACATGAAGAATATTGACCGTTACAGTCTTTGACGGTTTTTAAAAGGTATTGTTTTTCCTCCTCATTATGCGTTAAAATACTGTTTATTCTTCAATGATCTTGATTCCGCTTTCTGCAGCATCATTTACAACAGACAAGTTATTAACGTTTTAAAACCTTCCTGATAATCTTCACACGGGTTCCACCGTTAAAGAATCCCTATAATAAATAAATAAATAGCTTTTGAAAAAATTTGAGGTTCGTTTCGACACAAAATCGGCTAGATTTTTCTTTGAGAGTTCTACCCAGTTGTTCAAAACTAATTTGCAACCGCTTTGATACATATAGGTGGATTCTTTCTCTTTAAAATCTTTGGCCATTAAACTCTTTGATGTGTGGGGACAGTCTCATCAAAAAAGGCTAAGGCAACTGTCTCCTCGGTAAGATACTATCCATGACTAATCATTTTCTTTGTTATTGCTATAGATATATTTTTTTTTAACTTCTCTGTAGAAAAACAGGTCCCTCAAGAATTTCAAATCTTGAAAGGGGGTATTGTGAGCCAATTTGCGCATTAAACCAAGCCCTCTGATGTATAACTTAACAATAAATACTCATATCTTTTAATCCTTGTAGTTTTTGATTATCCAAATTAAATTAGACTAATTTCTAAAAATAAACATCTTCAAGCAATAAATTGCTTAAGACATCTATCTATCTCTCATGATGGAAAGCAGTAGGTTGTCTAAATTTAATCATTTTTACTTCTTGATAATCTAAAAATGCTATTGTCAACTGTCGGAGCTCTCGGTAGTTATCTCTCGGTTGGTGTTTTGTACTTTGATGAGTACTTAGGTTTATCGATAACATCCCAAGATTTTTGCACCGTTCTTAATTCCCGTACTGGATGCACTGGTGTCACAACACAAGGCTTTGATTGTGTCCAATATGTCATAATCAACGAGTAAACCATAAATAGCTGCTGCAATGTCTTCTCACAATCCTCACTGGAAGATCCTCCACTTTACCTTAAATCCTCCATTGGAGTTCACTTATAATAATGATTTTCACTTTATGTTTACCTTTTATTACCCTAATTAACCATAGTGTAGGATGCTTGCAAGTTTATTATAAAATCCATGAAGATTCCGACTTTAAAAGTCTCTTTTTTAAAACTCCCGAGCACCGTCCGTAAGGTCTACTGTCATGCGGGAGAAAAAGCGAGGGGAGCCGGCTTTCCTCTGAGTGTTACGTAGTTCTGCGCCTTTATCATAGTCTAACTTCAATCGCGATGCGGCACGTGTTAATATTAAAATATCGGGAAAATATTTGGTATACTTTCATTTCATACCTAAAGGAAAAAAGTTGGGGGGTGCGACCAAAGAAATTCAGAGTTTGAAAAATTAGGACCACCCTAATGTCATATACCACTTTCTTTCAGTTTATAGTTCAGACAAAGTTTAATTTAAACGAGAATTCACTATAGAGGGGTTCATGGGAGGATTTAGGGGGTGGGGGCACACTGAAACCTTTGGGGGAAGATGTCCCTGATGGCTTTTGAAGCATGGTTATTTGGTTAACCCTTATGAAATGGAATTTTCTCAAAAAGTTGGGGGGGGGCATTGCCCCCCTATGAGCCCCATAAATCCACCTAAAGGTTCATCTGTACTATTTATACTGTGTATTAATACATTTAAACTATTTTCAATAAAATTGATGCACATATTACATATTTTAAAGATTTCGGTCTTTAAGCAATTTTGCAGGCATCGACCACAACCTTGTCTGAGAAATGTCAAATACCACTTTATTACAGTACTATCACTTAGTGCATGGTATCAAACTTGATAGAATAAAATGTCCTATAAAATGAGACCAAAAACACGTTTGTGAGACGAATAGTTTTGATTTTATAGAGGAAAATCTATGATTTTTTGCTGAAAATAGCTGTTTTTCTGAACTTGAACCTCAATGAGGCAAAGGTTAATATTATCGGATTGAGCTAAAACTTGGCCAATCTCATTTTTTAGTCTATTGGCACATTTTAGGGGGGCAAGACCTACAAAAAGTCGAAGAAAATTTTTCCCCATGTTACATGTCCCCTGGGCCCTGGGGAACACTCTTGAAATGGTCAATGGTCATACGTGAAAATCTAAATTTTATTACTACTTCGGAGATGCTGTTTTCCATCTATCTCTCGTGCTTCTCACTCCCATAAGAGTTGGTGCAACTGCTATTAACTGCCATGCAGGATTTATAGTGTGAATATCCTACAGCATATTTTCAGTTATTAGTAGCAAAATAATTGTCACTGCCAGGTCGTTTTGTGAGGACCTTACACGATATTTAATGGCGTATCAGTTTTTTTTTATCTCTTCAGTGTATGCACAATGAGCATTACATAGTGATCAAATTGGAAGTACATTTTTCATTTGAAGATACATACACTGAAATATAAAAATTACTTTTTTCAATCCATTTATTAAATTTGACAATTTTGATCATTCAATTTTTAATAGTTAAAGCTAGGACTGGTCCTGTTTACCACCAACTATTGAGACTAGTGGTCTATTTATTCCACTCTCATTGATGTTAATACAAAAAAGCTCAAATTTTTACAATTTTATTATTTTAATGTCCTCCAATACATCAAAAAAATCTCATAACATATCAACATTTTGCAACATGCAGACTTCTCCAGATGGTAATAAATAACTTGATCAGAGTAGCATTTCAAGAAATTCCAATACCGAAACAATAATAAAAGTGAAAGAAAAACAAACTATAAAAATAAATACCATATTCAATGGGATATTAACAAAAATCATGAATGTATATGAGATTCAGTGGTGTTAGTACAAACCAAATATGAATTATCTTCACCAGTCCACACTTCAAGCATAGTATAAAAGATTTCTATTCATTGAAAAGGAAATTATAGAATATTTTGTCCATAATGAAAATATAAATTATTAAAAACTGCAAACTATATTCAATTTTATAGAATATTAATGACTTAAAAATGTCGTTAATACTGTACAATGCATATAGTATGCATTGCAATGAGTGTACAGTTAGTATTTTCTACAATACAGTGCATAATTATGTATCATATACTGGAGTTAAAAACATTTTTTTTTATAACATGTAAAATAACTGTTTATCAAAGCAATCAGAATAATAATTGATTTTGATTGTTAGAATTCTACTGTACAAGATTATTTTGAATAAAATTTACCTAATATAAATAGTACATTGAGTTGAGAAGGAATCTTGCACTTTTAAGACCTAGCACATACCTAGACTTTAATAAATTTAGTTTTATGAGGGTAAAAAATCACATTTTTATTCATTTACCTTATAATCTGAACATTTTCTACACTATTATTGCATTTACCAGACATTATAAGCTGTTTTTTCAATGTAGAAACTGCATAGTATACTAGGAAAATGCAACTTTTTGCTACATTCAAATTAAAAAAAAGGTTCACGTTGGAGAAAAATGTATGAGAAAAACCCCATAAGCAAACAAACAAAACATAATTCATAGAGATTCAAAGTAACATAGGTAGGCATTTTAGAGATAAAAGCAAGCAATAACAAACTGACTAGATGACCATGCTTAAAAGCAAATAAATGAAAGAAAATATATAATTTAAAAACATTTTGGTTTCAATGCTTTTTAAAGAACAAATGCTAAGCAAAACAGGTGCAGTAATAATTATAAATTGAGCATGCTAACTAATTTTTGGCAATGATTTATTAAGTATGACCATTTTATAATTATAGAAACGATATTCAAATATTCAGCCTATTCAAATAGTAAAACTTGTAAGCACATTCATCCAAAAAATACTTAAAACTTACTTATATAATCTTAATTAATTTCAATTAGTTTGGCACTACAAAAAGTAGTTAGACAATAAGTCAGTATGGAAAAAAAAGTGAGATTAACTGGAGGAGTGAGAAAATTAACTAAACAAACTTATATTTAATATTTAGAACTAAAAAAAAAATCAGATTCACTGTGAAAAAAAGTTATGGCTTTTATTTAATTTATATAATTCTGATCATAAATATATTTTTAAAATTCTTTAGTCTCTTTGCACTGGGGTTATTAGAGGTCCTTCTGCTAAAGAGGTACTCTTTTTTAAATACTTATAACCCCATAGAATTTGACAAGGGAACAGAAGTCAGGGTAGTGGAAAACATGGAATTTTCATATAAGTTAAATATTGTTAAAATATTTTGGTTAAAAGTGAGTAAAGGATTTAATGGTATGAAAATTTAAAAAAAAAACATAACATGTGCTATTGCAAATATATGTATATCGATAATAAATAAGTTGTAACCTGAGAGGCAGTTCTAGCTTACTACACTACACATATATGTTAAGAGCATATAACTGGCATTTCCATCTAATCATTGAATGCCACATTAGAGTAGTAGTGAAACTCTCTAATTATATTTCACAACAAGAAAAATATGACACAATTAATTCTCCATTTGTTCAACTATGAGATGCAAGTTGATACTAAATTTCAAATAAAATTACACAAGAGAAAAAAACCTGCCTTGAAAGTAAATATTTAAAAATCATTATAATGTTCTACAATGAATAGTTTATTTAAAATTCAAACTCTCATTCAAACCTACATAGTTTAAAACACTTATGTTCTCTAGAGTTCACATAATTCTATGTTAAAAATTATTAAAGTTGATATATAGCTCGTTACAATGCATCAATTTAAAAATCAAAACTGAACTAAATCCAGTTCCACTTTTAGATTTTATGAAACAGTAACTGTACACATTAAACATTAGAGACAATCCAACTTTATGTACATACTTTTCTAATTCTTTTATGATCACTTTGGAACAAAAAAAAATCAATCCAACCAAAAAATAAAATTGCAACCATTCAGGTATTCCTACAAATGGTAAAAATTTAAAAACACATTGTAAATCTGCCCACAAATGAAACATGATGCAAATAAATTATTAAGAGAAACTGAATGAAAATGAGTTAAAAGCCTGGAAGAGTTAGATCATTAAGGACTACAATCTACATTAAATTAAAGACACAGTTGACACAAGAGAATGAAAAATATTTGTAGATTATATATCACAAAACACAAAAGCTCCCTGTGATAATTTCCTACAAAGTGTCTGAAATTCACGAATGAATTTTTTGCCAATGACAGTTAACACAATCCTGCGTTATGAACAGTCAGGTAAGGATCCTTCTCGCCTCCCTTTCCATGAGCAAAAATTCACTTTCCTCCTGCAAAAGAGGGGTTGTAAGGGGGCTGGTCATTGACAGGATAGGGTGGAGGGTTTCCAGCCGGGGGAGGGTAGCCTCCTTGGTATCCCCCTGCCATGGGGTAGGGTGGCTGGGGTGGATATGGCTGCGGTGGGTACTGGAAGTGCTCCTGGGTGAACTGCTGCTGAGGGTACTGTTGCTGGAACTGCTGTTGGGGGTAGCCGGTGGGGAACGTCTGAATGGGGTATGCCGGTTGAGCTGAGTAATGAGCAGTTGTCGTCGTAGCGGTCGTTGCCGGCTGACTTGCAGCTAATGAAACAAGAGGGAGGAAGAGTTTCAAACTAGGTGACAGTAGATAGAAGACAGAAATAGAGTATCAAGCCTTTAATAATTAAGGATTGACAGGGTATACTTTTGGAATGACTAGTAAGCAAGGGACCATAATTTATAACTATTTTTTTTATTTAATTTTCCAGGTTTCAGTATTTATCACAATTTTTTTGAGAGCAATATCTTTTTTAATGTTAAAGAAATTTTGTAAAGTTGTTTTTCTTTATTTTTAAGCAGCAACTAATATCCAGCTCATAGGCATGAAATTAGGCTTATCTTGTTTGTAATTTTACTCTCTTTAATTTAACTTAATTTAATTTAATGAACTTAGAATTTGTGCTGCCCACCAGTCTCATCTTTTTCGAAGAGGAATTAAATTAGTGAGGTCCAATCTTTAGTAATCCGAGGAACAAACAAACTTTAGTGTAAGGAAGAGAGGCCAGAGTTAATAAAGGAAGAAACTTACAAACTAAAAGAAAGAATAGATTTTGTAGAACTTAGACATATAAAGCTGCTAGGTTGTGTGTAAAATGGGGTCCCTTTTAATGTTAAGATTTTATATGATGACTTTAATCCTTTTATTTTAAGTATTGATTTAGAATGCATGCATTATTTGGTCAAATGAAATAAAAAAAAATTTTCAATTTGAAAAAAATTAAATATACTTCATATTAAATAATAAAACATTTATAAAATAATTTTTACTGCAAAACTTAAAGAAATTGTACCATCTTAAAACATTTCTACAAATTTAAAGCTAAAAATCAATTTTAAACATACAGAAAAAAATATAGGTATTTCATCAAAATTTTGTCAAGTCCTTGAGTGAAAGTCAGTGGCGAATCCAGTAGGGGGGGCTGTGGGGCTGCAGCCCCCCCCCAGAACCAAGACATCCCAGTTTTGGTATAGTTAAAAATTGCAATAACGTTTTTTTTCTTAAATTTTGGTAGTAAATATGATTATTCCCTGACTTACTTTTCCGTGATATTTAGAAGGTTTTTTCGCCGGTTTTATGTTTTTGAAGCCGCTGATTACGAATATCATATTTGCTCCCATTTGGAAGGTCGTCTTCATATTCAAAAATCACAAACATTTTCGATTTTTTGCTTATATTTCAAAAACTACAAGTTTCTCGATCATAATCTCAATTCACATAATTTCAAGAAAACAAAATTTCACTACTTAAGTTTGATTTTCTGAAGAGTGGTTCTGCCGCTAGAGTGTGCTGAAAAACGGCGATTTTTTTGGTCTTTACGCAAAAAAAAGTGAAAAACGTGCGCTTCTAGCGTCTACAAAATGAAAAATATTCACGTTATCAACACAAATTTTATCTAATGTGAAAGAGAATTTATTTGTCTTTTCATAATGTACCCTACATTATTATTTTTTGTGAAGGGGGAGAATAAAACTTTCGCGTCTTACATCCAAAACGAACTCTTCCCAGATGTTAATCAATCGGAAATTCAATAATTTTTTTAAATTCATAAATTAAATTATGGAAGTGCTTTAATGACTGAATTCATATGTTTTTTACATTGCTGAATCCGAATATTAAGTTTAAAAACCCGTAAAAAGGCAAAAATTTAAAATTTATTTTGCATTTTTTGATGTGAAGGTGACCTTTTAAATAAAAATAAACTCGAAATTTCCATAATTTAATTTATAAATTTAAAAATTGATTAAATTTCCGAATATTTTATTAGGGTGTTGATAAAAATATTAATGAAGTGCTACATCGGTTCTTAAACTGTGGTCCGCTGACCCCCCGGGGGTCCGCAGCGTCTTCCTAGGGGGTCCGCGCGTAACCCTGGGGAACACTCAAGACTCAAGTTACCTTTGATTTGAGCGCTTCCCAAATATTTTAATATGAGGTAAAACACCACTTGAAGGGGGCAAATTTTCAAAAACATTTCTGGGGGAGGACCCCCATCAATCCCCCTGAGAGTTTTGACTTTGATTTAAATTTTTTTCCTTGAAAATTCTGTGGTTTACAAGGAGCTGCTTTCTTTAGGTGTAACAAAAAATGTCAAAAATTAATTAAAATAGTAGCTTTTTGAAGCAAATTTTCAAAATTTTTCGGGGGAAGACCCCCGACACCCACATTACTACTTCAAGTAGATGTAAAATTTTAATGTGGAACATTAGGGGGTACCTCAGGAATAACGTTGAGTCAACCCCCCCTGAACTCAAATCTGGTTACTGCTCTGGGTGTTTAAATCTTGGGGGGACGTGAGGTCTGGCTGTTACATAAAGGGGGGGCCGCGGAGATCGAAAGTTTAAGAACCTCTGAAGCGCTAGATAAATTAAGCCAAAAGAGCCGAGAATTACAAATTTTATTGTAATGATTTCAAATTTAAAATTTAAATAATGATCATGTAAGTAAAAATAAAAAATATTATTTTCAGTTAAAAAATGTGTACCTTAT
This sequence comes from Tetragnatha montana, assembly GCA_963680715.1. NCBI lineage: Eukaryota > Metazoa > Arthropoda > Arachnida > Araneae > Tetragnathidae > Tetragnatha > Tetragnatha montana. The sequence continues at coordinate 41,506,104 of OY796675.1, forward strand.
TTAGATAGGTCTTTAAAATCACGGTTTTTTTGCAGTGTATTTTAGTACCATATAAAAAGTCTTATATAATAGGAGTTAAGACATTTGAAACTCAGCCCCTCCCAGACAAAAATCCTGGATTCGCCACTGGTGAAAGTATTTTACCTTATACTACTAAAGGAGTGATTAACTCAAGGAAAATTAATAAAATCCCTTCTAGGTTTATAATTCAAACAAGCAATATTCCATATAAATTAAAGAAAATACACTCCTAAAACGCTTCTGTTCAAAATTTGAAATTTCACGATTCAATTTGAAACAATTTCCTCTTAATATTCCTCAGAATAATGTTCATATTTTATTCTTTTACCATCTAACCTCATTAATCATAAGCTAATTAAAGGTATAAGAAGGTAAACAAATGAAATATGAAGGAATATTAAGGCGAAAGCGTTGCTTGTGTAATTAAGATAAGCAATGATTATTATCCAAGAATTCAAATATTATACTTACTGTAAGATGAATTCCCTCTACGATTGCACCGTTTAGCAAGGAGGCAACAGCTGCAGCAGAAACATGACACCACCACTATGATAACAACAACCACAATAGCTGTGACCAGAACTCCAACTATGATACCAATGGTATTGCTGAAATTAAAAAAGATTTCAATTAACCATAGACATTTTGTTAGAATTTATTAGCTTTTTCAAACAATGTTCTTTAGAAGACAAATCTTCAAATCATCATAGATTAAAAAAAGTAAGAATATTTTTTTCTTTCTTAAATGTAGTAAAAAAAAGTACAAACATATTGGAAAAGTTTTAGGTTGCAAGAGCTGGTTTTTTTTTTTTCAAATCAAATATCAGTCTATCACTTACATATGATTTTAAAACAAAATTAGTTGAAAAATGAGTTTTAAAGTTAAGCAAATTAATTCTACAAAAAATATTTCAAATTCAAATTTATAAACAAAAATCAAATACAAAAGTACACAAAAACATAAAGTATCACACAAAGGAACAAAAAAAGGTGAACTTAGTAGTGTACTATAATGCACACTCAAAATATGGCACATAAGGAAAGCTGTAACAGGGTTGTTACGTTTAAAACACTTTGTTTAAAACACTTGTTTTAAACACGTTTAAAACAAAGCAAAAAAAACATTGTTTAAAACACATGTACTTTTTTAGTAATTCTTTTTTCTATGAACAGATGGCATTAGTATATAAAACTTAGTATTTACTTTCAACTGTTTTATTTGATTTTTGTCTAGAAAGTTATTTAATATAATATACAAATAAAATTGTTTAAAAATCATATTTTTTTATAATTGACCTGTTCTTTATGTTTTATTTTAATATTTTAAACGATCAATGCTGCTAATGTCGTCAAAATACCCTATGAACTGAAAAGCACTGAAATGAATATAAATATAATAACTTATAAATGTTTAGCTCGTATCTTAAACCTTTTAGCAAAATATATTTACATTTCTAATGTTAAAGCTGAAGTTGTTGACATAGTATCATGTTTCCAAAACTATCATTTTACTTCAGCCAAGCTCAAAGAAACAGTGTGCTATAAAAAGCTCAAGATGCCATTTGATGTCAGGGATAGCTTTGTTAATCCATTTTCAATTTTAAAAACTTAATTTAATTTTTTAAAATCATGGGTTTTTTTTAGAATTTCTGTGTCGTGGGTAAAAAAAACAAATAAAACGTTTTAAACAAAAAAAAACACGTTTAAAACAAATAAAACACGTTTTTTGTATTTTTTAGAAAAAAACATGTTTTTTTCCAACCCTGAGCTGTAACCAGTCTTTTTCTCTGACACTAGTATTGATTCTTAGTGTTCAGCACTAGTTAACTAGAACTAGTTGCAACTAGTAGTTAACTACTGATCAATTAGTAGTTAACTAGTAGTTCAACTACTTTTAGTTTAAAGTAGTTCAACTATTAGTTTAACTACTTTTTTAATTAACTACTAGTTAAAACTACTTTCAAATTTTCAACTACTTGAAAAAAATTATTTAAAATTTAAAATACTAGCTGAACAGCAACCCGATGCGTTGCGCCGAGTGTAGTTTTAGTTCTACAGTTTTTACGATGTATACTTTAATATTATATTTTTAGAGAAGAAAACGATATGAGAAAGAGAAATTCAATAAAAATTCTGTACCCACTTTTGCCACCTTTTCCAGTCTTGCACTTGTGGAGTAAATAAAAAAAATTTCAAAAAAGTTTTCTCAAAATACATTTCTAATTTTGTATATCAGCAATTACAATCCTCCCGGTATCCCAGGCGCCTTTTTCATATTCCGGTGCTCCCAGTAATTTTTCCTTTCTCGGTTTTTACGATAGTTTACTTATCCCTTTGCGTCCGATATCTTTCCTATTCCGGTGTTCCCGGTAATTTTTCCTACACAGGTTTTTAAGATATTATACCTATCCCGGTGTTTCCGATATATTTCCTGTCCCGGTGTTCCCGGTAATCTTTCCTATCCCAGTGTTTCTTGTATTTATGAAATTTTCATTTTTCCATATATAGTACATATGTTATGGGCAAAGTGATTAATAGGGCATTATTAATAATGCCCGAAGTGGAGGCGGGCAATGTGTGATAAATATCATTCATAAATTCCACTGAATTTATCACACATTGCTCGGACATTATTAATAATGCCCGGATTTATCACATTGCCCGTAACATATATTTTAATTTTAAGGAAAAATCTTAAATAAAGGTAAATAATGTTAAAACAATTATTTTAATTTATTTTGGTGTTTTCATAACTGAAAATAGTTTTTAATAGACATTTATATGATTTTTCCCATTAAAATAATTAGTTTTGAGCTTTTCATCTCATTTACAACAGTGAGTGAAGCAGATCTACTCTAGTAGAGAAAAATAAAAAATAATAGGTATATAATAAAAAGCCCTAGTAAATTTTTAAGTCTAGTAAACCGTATCTTTCCAATTTCCATATCTCCAGTCAATTTATGGAAGTTATTCCATAAATATTTTTATTTTAAAGGAATAAATCTTAAAATAAAGGAAAATAACGCTTGAAAATAAATTATTTGAATTTATTTTGGTATTTGCATAACTGATGGAGTTTTTAAATCGACAATTATCGAGTTTTTCCTGTTAAAAATGTTTAATTTTGTGGCTTTCATCTCATTTTTACAATAGTGAGTCAAGCAGATCTACTCTAGTAGAGAAATGGAGAAATAAGCGTAAAAGAGCAGAAAAACTCAAATATCTCGAAAAGTATTTCGAATTTCGGAATGAAAATGGGCGACTCGGCGTCCCTGGGTCATTAGCCGTCTTTTGGTACCTCGGGCGCCCTTCTGCGTTCAGTGGTTTCGGAGGAGATAGAGGGACATACGGACAAGCGGACAAGCAAACGGACATACGTTTGTTTACTCTCAGATTTTAATAGTTAAGATTCTAAATGTTTATCAAAGGTAGAGTACTTACTCAAATACTATAACCCGAAATAAGGACCATTATTGCGCGAAGTATAAACGTTTTTTGTGACATAGATAAGAAAGATGTATTAGAATTTTGCCAAAAAGTAGGTTATGAAATTAAATATACTAGTTAACTAGTAGTTAACTACTTTGGGAAATAGTTAACAACTAGTTGCAACTAGTCACAGGAAAAAATAGTTAACTACTAGTTACAACTACAATTTCCCAGACTAGTTAGTAGTTAACTATTTTTTCACCACTAGTTGCCGAACACTATTGATTCTTCAATTAAAGAAAAAGGGAATAATAGAATACTTTTTCATTTGGTATCATTTTAGAGCGTTAATCATTCAGCATTGTATAATTTTAATTCTTGAAGGTAGCCATTGGAACCATTACCACCTTGGAAACCATTGGTCTTAAATAAAACCTTGACACATTAGGTGGAGAAAATGAAAGAAAAGGTTTGTGAAGAATCTTACATGGCTGAAGCATATTCGGCATAGCTGCAACAGAAGCGTCTTTTCTTTGGCCCACAGCAGTAAACTTTATCTTTGGGATCATAAGGACCAGGGCATATCAGTGGTGTGGTATCAAATAATTCTTCTTTCGTGCATACAATACTTGATACTGAAATACAGGTTATATTAAATTAAAATCCCAATACAGAGAAGAAAATAAATTAAATTCGGTACAATTCCGTTAGAGTCACCGCTAAATATCGCCAATATCCAAATCGCTAAATATATCCCAAATATCAACAAATTTTTCTGACTTTTATTAATAAACTGAATAGTTATTGATCTTATCAAACATTTTAATTCAGGAGTTAATAATTTATGAATATTTCTACTTTTTGTTGTCTAAAAGAACCGGGCGATATTTAGCGGGGACTCTAACGGAATTGAACCTTAAATTCATAGTAAAAGATTGATTGATATTTTTCAGTGGAGAAAGAAAATCTTGGAGGAAAATTGGTACTTACGTATTAACGCCACCACATCTAATTTGAAGGTGTTTTGATTTTAAATAAAGTGTTATTTTACAGATAATTTTAAAATGTTTTATTTAAAATCAAAACACTTTCAAAATAGCTGCGGTGGCGTTAATACGCAAGTAACATGAAAATTCAACACTTGGTATAACATAGCATTAATACAGAAACTTAGCTATAGGTAAGACATTAAATTAAATTTGAACCATAAAATAAGACAGTTAAGACCAATGCTGGGCAAAGAGCAGCCCACAAAGGGATTTTAGGTAGCCCGCCAAGACAGACAGAAAATTTTTGAATTTAATAGTGTAAAATCAACATCCTTTTTTCACCTCAAGCATGAAATAGAACTAATTGTAAGTGTAGTTAACACAATAAGATAAAGGGCACTACAGCACCACAGCAATTTAAATCCTTTCTTGAAGACAAGGAGGCAGAGAACAAAGATGTAATTAATAATAACAGTGTAAAGTGGGTGAGCCTGGGCAGAGTAAATAAAAGAGTCTGGAGACAACAGAAAGAAATTCTCCAATTCCTGGATATGAGGTAGATATCTATTGCTTTTGTCACAAATATAAAATGCTAAGAATGGAGATAAGAGAGTATGTTTCATGGAGATAATAGATATTGTTTGCCAGTGATATATTTGAAAAATTGAATGAACTCAATGTAACAATAGGGACTGTTTGTTCATGACAACTGGAGTCAACTAAAATAATTTTTAAAAAATTACGCCTATTTGCAAGCTGAGAAACTGAAATTTTTCATGTCCGTTTTCTAGTGTTCGGCAACTAGTGGTCAAAAAATAGTTAACTACCAACTACTAACTAGTCTGGGAAATTGTAGTTGTAACTAGTAGTTAACTATTTTTTCCTGGGACTAGTTGCAACTAGTAGTTAACTATTTCCCAAAGTAGTTCACTACTTACATGGTTCCCACTCTTTTAAAACATTGAAAATCAAGGACTTTCAAGGACCTCAACAAAATTTTTCAAGGACCTTTTTTCGTAGACAATTAAAAATTATAATCTTTCTAGAGAAATTGGAGTTGTTTTTAAAATGCCTACTGACTCCAACTTAATTTTATACCTAGTTTGTTCACTTGCGGAACTGATGTAGAGGGTGTTACTATCATAATTTTATGGTTTCAAACATTGCCATTAAATGGGGAAAGGAAATTTAGATAAATCAGCAAAAGGCGGCTGGAGTGGATTCAAAATTCAAGGACTTTCAAGGGCCTAGGCCTTTTTTCAAGGACTTTTAAGGACCTAATTTTAGCAGAAAAAAATTCAAGGACTTTTAAGGACAGTGGGAACCCTGTACTAGTTAACTAGTCTATTTAATTTCATAACATACTTTTTGGCAAAATTCTAAATACCCATCTTTCTTATCTATATCACAAAAAACATTCATACTTCGCGCAAAAATGGTCTTTATTTCTGGTTATGATATTTGAAGTACTCTACCTTTGATAAAAATTTTAAATATCTTTTTAAATTTTAAATAAATTTTTTTTTCAAGTAGTTAAAAATTTGAAAGTAGTTTTAACTAGTAGTTAATTAAAAAAGTAGATAAAGTACTAGTTGAACTACTTTAAACTAAAAGTAGTTAAACTACTAGTTAACTACTATTTGATCGGTAGTTAACTACTAGTTGCAACTAGTTCTAGTTAACTAGTGCCGAACACAACCGTTTTCTAAAAAATTGAGAACTGCTTGAAAGTGTTTCTGCCTAAACTAAAGATCACCTGCAGAATTTTAGAGGATTTTAAGTCCCTAGGAGATTCTAGGACTTAAAGAAAGAATTAGAATTCAATTTGCTCTCTTATCCTATCACTGCTGATATTGACACAGTTCCTGTGGAGTTGCAGTTTAAACAACTAGAAACCTTTGATTTTCTAACCCCACAATAGAAACTTAGCAAATATGGTAGTTGCAGATAACCTGAATTAGTATTTGCAGGTAAAGAAAGTTCTCTGAATTAATAAAAAATAAAATTAAGGTTTTAATAGGGAGTTTTTTAGGCCTTTCTAATAACAGAAAATGAAAACTAACACTCAGGTTCATTCAGTCATCATCATCATTTCACTAAAATTACTCACTCAAATAGTACATTTGAATCATAAACCGTTAAGTCTTTAAAGAGATAGAATATTTATGCTTACCTTCCGTAACATAAACAAACATCAATATCACAGGTAACAGGACACAGGCATACCTACACATTTTGAAGTTTTCCTAAACGTTATTTAACTACTCTAACTTCAAATGTTTAATTCGAACATGTATGGGGAGAGAAAAATTACTCATTTAAGACACTCCATTCAAGTCATTTTAAAGAAAAATTAACTCTTTTAATACATATTTCGTAGGCTACTCCTTACACAGGAAGAAACCAATAATAAAAACAACGGAGTGTCTATAGACCCGAGTACTCGGTTCAATGCATATTTCTAGTATTACGCCGAGTATTGCGCAGTATGGGACTGCGCAGTTTTAAAGCTTAGTTAGTGTGACGTCACATCCAGATTCATTTTCGCGCGTCCATGTACCATTTCCATTGCATCCATTTCCATTGTGTTTTAGAAATGAATTTTAATTAATTTTTCCTTAGTTGTTATTGTGTTAGTTGTAGACGAGTAAAAAGTGCAAGACGCCGAGATGAGTTTTTCATCATCTGTAAGAGAAAAAACGTGCTCAAAGGCATTATTTCGTCCCGTGATGTGATATGGACTACCATAGCAAAGGTAATGAAACAACTTTCTCTTTTTTAAATTCTTCTAAAGGAAGCCCATAGAAAATGTTGGTAAATGCAATCCCTATTTTGGACAAATTTCATACATATGTTTTGGGTAATGTTATAAATCGGCCATTATTAATAGGTAATGCCCGAAGTGGAGGAGGGCAATGTGATAATCAATGAAATGCATGTATCAATGAAAATTATCACTTAGCCCGGCCTACACTCTGGATTATTAATAATACCAAATTAATCACTTTGCCCGAAAGATAAATATATATTATAAGACTGTCAGAGATGGGAAAGAAGTTTCACTCCTAGATCGCGACCCAAATTATAGTTGCCTAATGCCATTCCATCTGAATTCTTTTTACCTATTCTTGATTAAAAAGATGGTTTGAATTTTCCATCGAAATCTCTATTTTCTAAATTTTTGAGATTGAGATAACAGTCAGTCCAGAAAGTATTAATACACCCAACAAATTTGCACTATAGTAAACCAACTAATGGCTCAACTGCATGTGCAAAATCCAAACAAAAATTATCCTAACATCATTTGTTATCCTTCATTACAATCTACCAGAAAGAGCATCAAAAGAATGTAAAATTATTATCCAAAATTTTGCGAATTTGAAAACCAAAAAAGTGTGAGTGTTAGTACAGCCATAGACTAATGGGTAACTGTTGTCTGGCACTCCCACAGACATTAAATCTAAAATCTTTTGATTTAAAGACACCCATTGATTGTGAAGATTCCATTCCAAGAGTCTCTCTAGTGCACCCACACGATTCTTCAATTTTCTGCATTGAATTTTCTACATTTCAATCCTGCCATTAAATTCAATGATGGGATTAAACCTAAGAATTAAATTTGTGTATGTGGGGGCTAGACATTAGTTTCCCATGTTAGTCTATGGCTGTACGAATACTTTTTGGTTTTCAAAATCGCTTCATTTTGGATAATAATTTTTTTCATTCTGTTTTGATGCTTTGTTTTAGTAGATTGTAATGAAGGATAACAAACGATGTTGGGATATTTTTTGTTTGGATTTTTCACATGCAGGTATACTAGTGCAAATTTGATGGGTGTACGAACGAATACTTTCTGGACTCACTGCAAGTTTACTGAATGCTTCAATCTTGAATCACTACAAACCAATAGCAAATTAGATTTAAAGACTAGTTTAGGTCCCAAAAAGATGGTAGACTTGAAAGCCATTAAGTTTAACTAACAAAGAAAATAATAAAACTGTTTATTTTATTTAACTCGACTACATTTTTGTATCAAACAGTACCTAAGTATGTATATACACAGTAATTTTTATATTACTTCCAATTTGTAATTAAAATACTTTTTCTCAAAAGTTTTCTTTATTTGTGTTCTATATTATAAGTATACTTTAATTAAAAACTAAAAGGGTTCTAATATGTTGTAATTGAGTAGATAATTAAATACTATTGTGATGTATGAAATTTAATGTTTTCAGTTCAAGTTGTTCTTCAAAAAATCAAGTTTAGAATAGAATAAACGAAATCTTTCTTGCCCGGTGAAAGCCCTTTAAACATTGTCCTATAATAGAAGGCTTTAATTAAAGGGTGATCACCATGGCTTTCTCGTTGTGTGCCACTAGAAATACCCAAGTTCCATAAGGATTCAAGGATAAGTGATCTCAAAGAGGGAGTATTTCACCAGTAACAGCTGGTTAGCCGAACTATAGGTTAAACTCCGACTCTCAAGCGTCAACTCCAGCCATGGACCGGTTTCGTCCTTGTTAGGAGTCATCAGCACGGCATAGGAAGGCAACGCAAGAGAGCGGAGAGCAAGTGATCTCATGTGATTTTTATGATTTCCTTGTACAAGTATGTTTGTTTTCAGAAACTTGATATTGCAGAATTCTCTTAATCTTCTCATTTCAAGGAAATTTGGATTGATATACTGTTTTTATATTACATATTTGGTTTATTTCCGAGTTTTTACCACATTTAAGCTATAGGGAAGACTGCGGACACTTGATCCTCAATTCAGTTTTTAATTTTTTTCTCTGCTGCAAATTATCAGATTTAAAATTTTTGACTTAACAATTGTATTCTATCCCCCTCACCAAATAATATTTTGTATTTGAAATTAATCAAATAATTTTTAAAAAATGCTTGCAGAGGGTCTTTTACTCTCTGATGCAGTTGTGCACATACAATATATTTTATAAATAAGATTAACTTTTTCCTAAATTAGTAATTCTAAAAGAATCTAAAATTATGCAGCAAAGAATACATTAACCTCAATCATAATTGCAAAAATAAAAAAACTTATTTACCATACACCTAAGGTGACCAAGCGTCCTCCATTTCTAAGTTCTGTGCTCCTTTTCACTATTTTAAAACTAATCCATTGATTAGTTTCCAAGGCACAGAAGAAATAGAGGAAGAAGGGGGTTGGGTTGAAATATTTCCTTCGTTTTGTTTTTATTTCATATCTTCAGTGGGTTTTTTCTTTTTGGAAGTAGTTTTTCTATGTTATTACAGGAAAGATAAGCAGTTTTGTTTTAATATTTTTGATAAAAGATGGGTGGAAATATTTAACCCAAGCCATGATTAAACCAGTTCAAAACTGAACACATTTTACAGGAAAATTTAGTTATTCTTGTTGAATTTACTTTTTGTGTTGCCCTGGAATTGATACAGCCTCAGTTGAAAGCACTTTTTAGATGGGTAATGCTAATGATTTTTGGGCAAGTAAGAAATCAAGATTAAATGTAGATACTCTAGCTGCAGAACTTTTAACTTTATGTAAAATTCAATATGAAGGATACTTGTTGTTTTGAAATTTCCTATATATTGTTAGAAAATGATACATCAACAAAAAATATTCATTTAATGGAAAATACTTGTTTATAATTAAAAGAGTACATATTTAGGCATAATTAGTGTATTTTTGTTTGAATTAATAAAATGTTTCATTTATTATTGTTGTGCCTTTTTCTTAAATTATTTCGTCCTCCTTTTCATTGAGAAAAAAATTGTCACCTACCATACCAGTAGTACCAGATTTTCTAGAGTTTATTTCCAATAACAAAATTAATTAAGAGTTGTAATAATTTTACTTATTGAAAGTAAAAGTGAAAGCATGTGTTGACCAGAATACTTGAAACAAAGAAAATAAAGACTAACAAAGTTTTAAAACCTAAAAATTTAAATGCAATAATTGCATAATAATAAACTTGTTTTCTAGAGTTTATATCTATTAATTAATAGAAAAAATAATCATGTAATGAACCACTGGACTATACCATGTTCTACTGTACTAGAGGAACCTTTTGTCTTCATGGGTAGAAAAAGTTAAAATCTGAAATAATCACTGAAATACTTTTCTAATATGACTTTAAATATTTTTAGTTTTCAGAATTCATTTAAAAACTTTAAATAGCATATCTTTTTAAAAATTCTTAAAATATAATCACTTTTTAAATATTGATTATACCCAGATAGTATTAAAAATTAACAAAGCAAAAAAAGAAGAGATCCTTTGATTTATATATGTTATGATTTAAAAAAAATAATTGAGTAGTACTCTATAAACTTATTAAATGAAAACAATAAGAAATTTCTTTGTATATCATAATACAATTTAAAACTAGTGAGTTTAATTTAAACTTGCCACAAAACCCATTTCATTCAGAAAGAAATATATTTTAAAATTAAAATCTTATTTTTAAAAAGTGTTCTCTCTTTTATGAAGTTTAAAAAATTTTATAAAAAAAATTAATAAAAACATCCAAATAGCTGTAGATGTTCTAGTATACTTCATTTCATTAATTAAAGCAGGAAAAAAAAAATAATGTTCCAATTTGGTTAATGGGTATTCTGTGTGTTTTTCTTATATTATTCTTATAGTATCCGCTATATTACCATGGTCGGATTTAAGGGGGTGCGTCGCACCCCCAACTTTTTGAGAAAATTCAATTTTTATAGGGAAAATCAGGTTTTCAAAGCCATCAGGGACAGTTTGCACCCCCAAGTTTTCCACTACGCACCCCCAGGGTTCCCCACCTAAATCCGCCCATGTATATTACTCGTTTTTGAGGAAACGGGAGAGCTAAAGTACTCATTTTTGAAAATGATCGTTTCGATGTCGTTCTCGGTCTCGAATCGTTATCGACTCGTTTCATAATCGTGTTAAAAGTTTCTGAATACGGCCCTTACAATTTAATTTTAAATTTTTTAAAATTCTGAAGTATAGGCTGTTTACGAATATCAGGTGAATTTTTCAACAAAAATTTAGAATGAATAAGTGTTGAAAAATACTTTTGTTTTATATGCTTCAATTTTTCTACACTCATGCAAACACTCGTGTCCCAGTGTTTATCACTTTTTAGTATAGAATCACTTATTACTCAACCGTATCTGGTTATCACTCTGATCTTGGGCAAATGTGATAACAAAGCGGAGTAGACTAGACTGTATTTGAGCTAACTAATTTTAAGAACTTTTGAAAGAATAGGGAGATTGTGAGGCAAAAAGCGAAATATAATATCTCTGGTCAACCAACTCTCAAAATATGTACATTTGAGAAAACATTTACATCAAAAATGAAGTAAAAAACACAAAAATTTTATTTTGAAAAAAATATAGAATCTACAAAACAAAATCAGTATGAGCGGCGGTCCCTGGACCCGTGCGTAAGTCGCAATTTTTACTAAAATCAAAAATCGAAATTGTGTTATCTACCTTAAAATATACCCTGCCATATACCTCATATTCGATTTTGGTGAAAATCGGTTGGTAATTAAGGCAGTAATTGACTTTGAAAAAGGTTCAGTCTCGACGAAAAAAAACACAAGTCCAAAGAAAGCTTATAAATTCGAAAGAATTAATATGAATTTTTTTGTAATTTTTTTTTATTGTAACTAATTGTTATGGCAAAGTTTTTCCAGAATTACGGGTTTCCGTTTCCATCATGGGGATGTTTATGTCATCCATGATTTTTAGAACAAGATTGGGGCTTACTTACTTTTAATGCCTAATACTCCATTTTTGGGGACAAGTCGTGTTAGTAGAGTTTCGGAAAGAATTCGACCCTACCCTAAATGCCTTACATGTATAAATCGGGAATTTTTTACACATTACGAAAATGTAAATCATTAAGGTGTGAGATAATTATTTCGGGAGTTTTTCCTGAAAAACCGATATTCCCAAACCTCCGTTTTTACCGGATTACTGAAATTTTGGTATATTGTACCCTAAAACTAAGGAATTGAACCATGTATTGCATTAGGGGTTGAGTCAAAATTAAAATTCCTACTTTTTTCCCGTCAAAATGTTCCCGGACCATTGGCTCCTTTTCCAAGGACGGGATAGGATCCCAGTCCTAGAGCTGGCTTGCTACGTGGGAATTTTTAACAGGAATATAATTTTCAGAACTACGTCTTTCCTGTTAAATTCCCATGTAGCCAGCTCTTGGACTTTAAAGGATCCTATTAAATTCGCGATATTGAAATGAAATGGCTTAATGCTCAAAATACGATGGTTTTTCGTTAATTTCTCTGGAATTAAGTAAGTTAGAGCTGAGAATTTACAAATTTCGAATTTTCGGGACCGAATCACTCCAGGAAAGTGTTACTGTGCACTATCCTGAGCGTGCTTGGAAAAGGAGCCAATGGTCCAGGAGTATTTTGGCGGGGAAAAGTAGGAATTTTAATTTTGACTCAACCCCTAATGCAATACATAGTTCAATTCCTTAGTTTTAGGGTACACCATATACCAAAATTTCAGAAACTTGGAGCAAGCGGTTCGGCTGTAATCCGGTAAAAACGGAGATTAGGGAATAAGGGAATATCGGTTTTTCAGGAAAAACTCCCGAAATAATTATCTCACGCCTTAATGAATTACATTTTCTTAATCTGTTAAAAATTCCCGATTTATACATGTAAGACATTTATGGTAGGGTAGAATTTTTTCCGAAACTCTACTAACGCGACTTGCCACCAAAAATGGAGTATTAGGCATTAAATGTAAGTAAGCCCCGATCTTGTTCTAAAAATCTTGGATGACATAAAACTTCCCATGGAAACCCGTAATTCTGGAAAAACTTTGCCATAACAATTAGTTACAATAAAAAAAATTACAAAAAAAATAATATTAATATTTTCGAATTTATAAGCTTTTTTTGGACTTGTGTTTTTTTCGTTGAGATCTGAACTTTTTTCAAAGTCCAATTACTGCCTTAATTTCCAACCCATTTTTACCAAAATCGACTATGAGGTATATGGCAGAGTATATTTTAAGATTTTAAGGTAGAAAACACAATTTCGATTTTTGATTTGAGTAAAAGTTGCGACATTGGTGCACGCACGGGTCCAGGGACCGCCGCTCATACTGATTTTGTTTTGTAGATTGTGTATTTTTTTTTTTCAAATTAAATTTTTGTGTTTTTTATTTCATTTTTGGTGTAAATGTTTTCTCAAATGTACATATTTTGAGAGTTGGTTGACCAGATAATATATTTCGCTTTTTGCCACACAATCTCCCTATTCTTTCAAAAGTTCTTAAAATAAGTTGGCTCAAATACAGTCTACTCCGGCTTAATGTTATCACATTTGCCCAAGATCAGAGTGATATCCAGACACGGTTGATAATAATAAGTGGTTCTATACTAAAAAATGACAAACACTGTGACACGAGTGTTTGCATGAGCGTAGAAAAATTCAAGCCCATAAAACTAAGTAAGATTTTTTTTTCAATTTTAAAATCATGAAAGTATTTAATTTTTAATTGCAAAAATAATAGTTTTATGTGATAGGATTAAATATCCACCTTTAGCCTATATTATAATATAAAAATTAATTATTAAAAAATTATTAAAATTTTAAAAATTTTGTAATTTATGTATTCTTATTATAATTTTATTCTTAGTTAAATAAATTCTGATGAAAATATGCCAAAGTATTTCCGGTTTTTACTTCTTTGGAAATTTCCAATTTCAAATTAATTAACTAACTAATTATGCGTTAAAGTTAATTCCACAGGTTTTCCACTATACTTGTACTATACTATACTATACTATTACTATACTATACTATACTCCACTATACTTGTACTATAATTGTACCTGAGGACAATTCCATTGGAAAATGACCTCTTCAAAAGCCTCGAAAGTTAAGGGCACAATTTTAAAAAAATAATTTATCGCCAAAAATGAAACTTTTAAAAAATAAAAAATTAAATATATTTATTGAAAATATATTTACAGCAAATATATCACTTATTTATGTATTATTTCTAAGAACAAAAAAACTAGTAAAACAAAAGAGTTGTTTGAATTATTATTTTGAATTCTTGTATAAATTTTTACGACATGACAAGAAAATTAAAATATTAAAACTTTTTTGATTAGACTCCATGGTCGGCGAAAATGCTCGGAGCCGACCACTTTAGTTCCCCTAAAGTGGCGCTGTTGTCCATGGTCGGCGCCAATCGCTCCCAGCCGACCACTTTAGTTCTCCTAAATTGGCGCTGTTGTCCATGGTCGGCGAAAATGCTCGGAGCCGACCACTTTAGTTCTCCTAAAGTGGCGCTGTTGTCCATGGTCGGCGAAAATCAGTGTAGAGGGCGCTGCGAAAATGCTGGGAGCCGACCACTTTAGTTCCCCTACAGTGGCGCTGTTGTCCATGGTCGGCCACTTTAGTTCCCCTAAAGTGGCGCTGTTGCCATGCTCGGCGTAACAGTGTCGTTTGCTGTATACCCGAGTACTCGGGTCTATAGCAACAGCCTAAAAACAAATATTATGTTTAGTTTATGACGTAAGCTTCTTCAATTAATCGAATTAATCATCAAATTTTATCTACTACATAAAAATATTATCTAGTTATATTTAGATGCTGAGAATTTTTTAGAGTGTGAGTTGTCATGAAAATTCTATTTATTAAATTGAATTAAAAAGATCAGCATTCGCGACTCCAGCCGCAAGCTCGTTCTCTGGTGGTAGCTGTTGACACTAGTGTTCCCCCCAACTCCCGGCCCGGTCAGCGGACCGGTGCCGGTCCGTGGATCAAATGGTACCGGGCCACGGGCCAACCATTTCATTGAAAATGAATTTAAATTCCTAGGTTTCTACTCCAAATTAAAAACATCTGTGTTTCATTAAAATTTTATTTATTTACCATGAGAACCATCTTATTCAGTGGCGAATCCAGTAGGGGGGGGGCTGTGGGACTGCAGCCCGCTCCCCCCCAGAACCAAAAAGACATCCCAGTTTTGGTATAGTTAAAAATTGCAATAACGTTTTTTTTTTTAAATTTTGGTAGTAAATATGATTATTCCCTGACTTACTTTTCCGTGATATTTTTTTAGCAGAATCATTATTCTTCAGGGTCTGTAACCCTAGTCATTAGGTAGGTTTTGAATTTTTTGAAAAAAATTTCGTAGTTAGGTATTTGGAATTTTTTTTTCAAAACAATTATATAGAAGATTTTTTCGCCGGTTTTATGTTTTTGAAGGCGCTGATTACGAATATCATATTTGCTCCCATTTGGAAGGTCGTCTTCATATTCAAAAATCACAAAAATTTTCGATTTTTTGTTTATATCTCAAAAACTACAAGTTTCTCGATCATAATCTCAATTCACATAATTTCAAGAAAACAAAATTTCACTACTTAACCAGTAGCAGGGGACGTGACGTCTCACAGACCGCGCAACATTTCCCTCCCCCCTTCCCCCTACCACATGCTGGGTCGAATTGAATAGAATTTTCTCCTACCTTCCCCTTACATGACCTTGAGACTGACCCCTTCTTATCAGCAAGTTTTTCCAAAAACATCCGTTCGAAATTCCACAAATTCTTCCCCACGCGGTCCAGCAGACCTCAGGTCCCACTCAGTGTAACGGTTTTCGTCCAGACTTAGTACGCGCATCGCTTTGAAGCTCGGTCCGCGGAGATTAATTTATCCTTCTGATCCGGGTTATGCGGAAGAGTTAAAAAATATTATATGAAGTTGGGAGGGATTTTAGAGTGGTAAATATTATTATTAATAAGATTTCTATGAAAAATTTTAAATTTTTTGCTTCTAAAACACTGCGCCTCTCCGGTGCAACAATGACGCAAATGTAAAAATTGAAATTTCTACTACACGGGAGCTTGGCAGCAAGGCTTCTAGATTGGCCACGATATCGCGCGAAGTCGAAAAAGTCGAGTCAATCTTAGGTGATCATTTTAATTGTCGCAAAGATAAATCGCCAAAAACGGCTTGAAATGCCTAAACGCTTAAATCATGGCCTAACCAGTATCGCACGCCTCCTAATATTCTTCTCTAAAGTTAAGCACCTTCAGGCGCAGTCAGTATTTGGGAAGGTGCCCACCACCAACCAGTGGCGGATCCAGGATTTGGTTTTGGGGGGGGCTAAGAATTTTCATAATTCAATTGTATCTTCTTGATTATCTTAATATGGAAAAGGGAGTGAATTATCGTGTTCCAACCACTAAAAGGGGGGTCTGGGGGACCTCCCCCAGAAATTTTTTGGAAACTTAAGTCAAAACCCCCACTTTTCATTTTGTTTTGGTACGCCTCATCCGATTTCGGATATAGATTTCATGGAAGAATTTTTGTGTTTTTACAAACTTAATGTAAAACAAAGTTGTAATAATAGAGTTACAACGTACTAAGCGGGTCTGGGGGTCCTCCCCTAGAAAATTTTGAAAATTTAAGTAAAAAACCCAACTTTTTCAACTCGTTTTGGTACGCCTCATCCGAATTTGGGACATAGATTTTATGGTAGAATTTTTGCATTTTGACAAACTTAATATAAAGTAGAGTTGTAATAGGAAGTAAGAAGGGGGTCTGGGGGTCCTCCCCCAGAAAATTTTTGAAAATTTGAACTTAAAACCTCTGGTTTTAACTCATTTTGGTGCATAAAATTCCATATTATATAGTGTAAAATTTTTCATTTTGGGGGGGGCTAAAGCCCCCTAGCCCCCCCTGGATCCGCCAGTGCCACCAACCATCGGACCTCGCAGTGGTGTCGAATGAAAAAATATTGAAAAATCTCAGTAGTATTTGTATCTAACCACTTTAATTTTTTTTAAATCTTTTGTTTTTGTGCTGGTTATGCAGCTGTGTATTCTATGTTTAAACTATTAAAACAATGCTTTAATATAAATAGGAAGGATTGCAGATTTCAAACGCCTCGCGAGCAGATGGAATTTTTTGGGTCTTGGCTTTATTGTTTTCAGTCTGTTTTCTGAGTAAATGTCGGGGCACAAATTATCTATTTCTCTTATTTTATTTATTCCTTTTGGAAGTGAAATTAAGTTTGCATCTAGAAATACTTCATATAAGAGATCTACAAACTGTATTAATTTTAAAGTAGGGTCGTTATTTCATGACCATGTATTTGGAGGAACTTACAATTGTTATCATTTCTAATTTTTTGGTTAAAATCCATATATTTTGGGGGATTGCGTAACCCGTGGAACCCTACAATCTCAGCACTACCCCCATCGGTTCTATCCAATTAATTATATATTTAATAAATTAAAATTGTTCTCTGATCGGATAATCAGAGTTTAATTTCAAAGACTTATTATAGTTCCAGTGCACCATTATAAAAAATATTTGTCATTAGCATATTGGCATAATTCTCAAAAGAATGCCCCGATAAATGATAGGAAAAAGTTTTTATTGAGAATTTGCCTAAGAAATATTGTACCTCTGAAATCGGCGATAAAAAATCGTAATTTAATAATATATATATATATATACTCATTCATTATTTAGGGTAGAATATTTCTGATAACATATAGATCTTCTAAAAAATAAAACCAAATGTGAGCAAGAAACGAAAGAAAACGCACCGATGATTGATATGGTCAGTTGGTCACCCTCCCAAAAACTGACAGCACCCGAAGGTGCTTAACTTCGGTGAAGGAAGTTAGATAATCGATATGCCAACTAAACCATGATTTTTTGGCGACTTTTTTTTAGCGGCGATCGCCAAAGATCACACCGTTGTTTCTTGGCTCGACTTTGATTTGGCTACCAATCTAACTTGTTGCCAAGCTACCAAACGGTAAATATTTACCAAGTTGCATTTGCGTCATTGTTGCACCGGAGCGGCGACTGGTGAAAAACTGTTACTTCAGGTAGTGTCAAAATTTTTTTGTATTGTTCTACAATGATATTTTCCAATTAAAACTTGCATTACACATTAAATAATAAAAGCAAAACAATTAATTCATAATAGATGCATTTTATTTTAAATTATAAAGAATTTATTGCACCATGTGGTTTCTATCGAGAAATTTAAGGCTCTTGGAAAATTGTCTGTGAAAACTTTTATTTTATCATAAAGTTAACAAATATTTTTCTATGAAGAGATAAATGTTCCAAGAACTATGTACTGAAATATCAGAATCATATCTTAATTAGAAAATTTTTAAAAAAATATAATGTTGCGCGGTCTGTGAGACCCCACGTCCCCTGGTATGTTCCATTTTCTCACCTCCCCCGTTACGGGTTAAATTTGATTTTCTGAAGAGTGGTTCTGCCGCTAGAGTGTGCTGAAAAACGGCGATTTTTTGGTCTTTACGCAAAAAAAAGTGAAAAACGTGCGCTTCTAGCGTCTACAAAATGAAAAATATTCACGTTATCAACACAAATTTTATATAATGTGAAAGAGAATTTAATTGTCTATTCATAATGTATCCTACATTATTATTTTTTGTGAAGGGGGAGAGTAAAACTTTCGCGTCTTACATCCAAAACGAACTCTTCCCAGATGTTAATCAATCGGAAATTCAATCATTTTTTTAAATTTATAAATTAAATTATGGAAGTGTTTTAATGACAGAATTTATATGTTTTTTACATTGCTGAATCCGAATTTTAAGTTTAAAAACCCGTAAAAAGGCAAAAATTTAAAATTTATTTTGCATTTTTTGATGTGAAGGTGACCTTTTAAATAAAAATAAACTCGAAATTTCCATAATTTAATTTATAAATTTAAAAATTGATTAAATTTCCGAATATTTTATTATGGTGTTGATAAAAATATTAATGAAGTGCTACATCGGTTCTTAAACTGTGGTCCGCGGACCCCCGGGGGTCCGCAGCGTCTTCCTAGGGGGTCCGCGAGTAACCCTGGGGAACACTCAAAACTCATAGTTACCTTTGATTTGAGTGCTTCCCAAAGATTTTAATATGAGGTAAAACACCACTTGAAGGGGGCAAATTTTCAAAAACATTTCAGGGGGAGGACCCCCCATCAATCCCCCTGAGAGTTTTGACTTTGATTTAAATTTTTTTCCTTGAAAATTCTATGGTTTACAAGGAGCTGCTTTCTTTAGGTGTAACAAAAAATGTCAAAAATTAATTAAAATAGTAGCTTTTTGAAGCAAATTTTCAAAATTTTTCGGGGGAAGACCCCCGACCCCCCATTACTACTTCAAGTAGATGTAAAAGTTTAATGTGGAACATTAGGGGGTACCTCAGGAATAACGTTGAGTCAACCCCCCCCCCCTGAACTCAAATCTGGTTACTGCTCTGGGTGTTTAAATCTTGGGGGGACGTGAGGTCTGGCTGTTACATAAAGGGGGGGGGGGCCGCGGAGATCGAAAGTTTAAGAACCGCTGAAGCGCTAGATAAATTAAGCCAAAAGAGCCGAGAATTACAAATTTTATTGTAATGATTTCAAATTTAAATTTAAATAATGATCATGTAAGTAAAAATAAAAAATATTATTTTCAGTTAAAAAATTTGTACCTTGTTTAGATAGGTCTTTAAAATCACAGTTTTTTTGCAGTGTATTTTAGTACCATATAAAAAGTCTTACATAATAGGAGTTAAGACATTTGAAACTCAGCCCCTCCTATGGCCCCTCCCAGACAAAAATCCTGGATTCGCCACTGAACCAATCTAAACTTGAATATTTTCATGGAATAAGTGGCTTTAGCCATCTACTATCTGGCATGTTGTAGAGCTAGTGGCCTAATTTTAAATAATGTTTCTGAATTTCCCCATAAAAATTACACACAATTCAATTACCTCCTTATAATCATGTTTCCGTTCTTTTAAGGTATTAACAATATAATAAGTAGTGCTCAAAATTTATTTTTGATTGATATTTTCATCAAATATTTTTCACCGTCTTCCTTAATGATACCATTCATTCCATCTTTCAATTATTTTTTTTTAACTAAGATCACATCTGGACTTATTTTAATTTGGGCAGTTCTTGCTCAAACACACTTCTTAATATCAATTAGTATATGTGTGATGGCGACATGTGAAATGCGTAAGCTCTCGGTCCGCATAGTGTTCCAAAATATTGACAGTACCATTAATTCATCCAGTGTGGGAACTGGTGGTGTCTGAAGAGCGAATTTTCCTAACTATAAATTATGCTAAAATTATCAAATTTTACCAAGCGAGCGGACAATAGGGTGGAGCGAAAAACACGAAAGTTGGAATTTTGATTTTGGTTACCTCCAAAAAGTTGCCTTTTAGTGTCCAAAATACACCTGTAAAATTTTATGAATTTTGAAAAACTCCTTCAGGTCTCTACCAGGGCTTTTATGTTTTCAAAAATTGGTTTTTTACTATAAATTTTATATTTAGCATTGTTTATTGGCAAATTTTTCTGGTATTTTTGTATTTTTAATATAAAATGTAACTTTCCAGGCCCGACAATACATTTTTAACCCAAAAAAGTTAAAGAAAAGGCACAAATAAATGTATAATACATGTTTTTTTTACTTTTTTAATATACTGCGTAATGGGGGGGAGCAAAAAACCTTTTTTACGAAATCGGTCTACGACTAAAGCTCAAAGTTTGTAGTTGGGGGTCCTTATAACCCATAAAAAATTTAAACTTGGTCGGATGATATCTTTAGGTTGTGCTTTTGAGTCAAAGTTTGAAAATTTCATGAAAAATGTAAAAAATTTGAAAATTTTCCCGATAATTTCTAAATGATCCCGAAGTTTTTTTATGGTGAATAATTACATATATTGCTTGTATGTTGCTTAATATTAGCAAATTAGTATCTTTGAATCACGTAAAAATGGTTTAATAGTTCTTCAAAATTCGTTAATCGACTATGTTAAATATGTTAGTAGCTTATTACATTGTGGTCGTTAGGAACATTGTTTAAGGAATAAAACCGGCTGACCGGTGGAGGGTGAAAGGTCAAAAAGGTTGCATATACTGAAAACTAATCATTTTTTGCTAGGTGATAAATTTAAAGGGAATTTTTCCATATTAACTGAAAAAAAATCAGTAAAAGTTTTTTTGTCTGTATTTTTTCGTCATATTTCCCAAAATGCTACTTCGATGGTTCTTTTCCCTTTTCTTTTATTTGGGGATGTTAAAAGGAGGATGAGAAATTGTTTGAATTGGGATATACGAAAAATATGACTCGGAAAATATGTATATATTTAACGTGAAACCTCTCATGATCAATTTTAATGATTTTTTACAATTATTATGGAAAAATCCCCTCTTGAATTCATCACCTGGCAGAAAATATTTATTTTTCAGTTTATATAACCTTTTTGGACGCTTCACACGAATTTTTAAGGGTAAGGTAATCTTTTATTCTGAAAGGGCAGCTGTATTCCCTTTCTTAATTCCATACGAAATGATAACGCCTTACGTGTTCAACAACAAACATAACAATTTATTAACAATACAACAATTAAATTAGCTAGCGTGGCAAGTAGGCCTGCGAGAAGTACGTCGAATAACGCGAGAGACGAGAGAGAGAGTGTCTGATGCCAACGGCCCGGAGAAACTCATGCCCTGCGGGGTTGCCGTACGGCGCAGGTGCTGCGCACGCCAAAGTGTCTTTTTTCTGGCGCTTGAGCCTCCTTTTGGCGGGTCGCCTCACACTCCCTCCCCAGTGTCAACGGAATGTGACATATCTCCTGGGAAGGGTGATCTTTCGCCCCGAACGTGTTGTCACCGGTGGCTCGGGCTCGGCCGTTGACGCATCTTGTACTGTCTTGGATGAGTCGTCACCATCACTGTTCCCTGAAGATGGCGTAGAGACGCGTCGAGTAACCAAATAGTCAGTCTCTGTTGTCAGGAACACTGGTTTAAGCCGGTCGAGGGACACCGTTGTTCGACGTCCGTTCACAACGATGTCGAAGGTTTTCTCTCGGCGGGAAACTACCTCGAACGGGCCGTCGTATGGCGGTTGTAATGGTGCGCGTACACCGTCATGTCGTAGCAGGACATGCGTGCACTTTTCCAAGTGCGGATGCACGAAAACGCTGCGTTGACCATGGCTGGAAGTGGGGGTTGGGCGGACGTTGGCAAAGGCGCTCCTCAGGTCCTCCAGGAATTGCTTGGGTGACGACGTGGTCTCGTCGGGTGGCGGGCAAAAGAACTCGCCTGGCAGACGCAAGCCCTGCCCATACACGAGGTCTGCTGTGGTCGCCTGTAAGTCTTCCCGGAAGACCGAGCGGAAACCCAACAGGATGGTCGGGAGGGCAGAGGTCCACTGCTCCGTGCTGTGGGCCTTCAATGCCGCCTTGAAGGGACGGTGGAACTGCTCCACGAGTCCATTTGCTTGTGGGTGGTAGGGGGAGGAACGGATCCTCTTGACGCCCAGAAGACTGCAGAGGGACCGGAACAGCTGACTTTCAAACTGTCTGCCCTGGTCCGTCGTCAGGTACGCTGGCACGCCGAATCTTGCCACCCAGGTGGTGTAGAAAGCTTGTGCCACTGTCTCGGCAGTGATATCCTGGATAGGCACGGCTTCCGGCCATCGTGTAAAGCGGTCGATCATCGTGAGGACGTAGGCATATCCACTGGATGGCGGCAGGGGTCCAACCAGGTCTAGGTGTACGTGGTCAAATCGTCTCGTTTGGTCAGGAAAGGAACCGAGGGGGGTCTTAGTGTGTTTATACACTTTACATTTTTGGCAAGCTAAACATTCCCTCGCCCAAGTGGTGCAATCCTTATTAATTGAGGGCCAAACGAATCTAGATTTGACAAGTTTAGTGGAAGCTCTAATGCCGGGGTGGGACAAGTTATGCAAGTTTAAGAAAACCTGTTTGCGAAATTGTTCTGGAATGTATGGCCTAACTGCTCCCGTGGAAATATCGCAGTAAACTGGGGTTTGGAAATCTGGGGGGGTAATAGTTTTCAATTGTAAACCCCGTGGGTTTCTTAATAGCTCCCCTAGTTCTGGATCATTCAGCTGAGCCTGCGCGACTTCGCTAAAATTGACTGTGCTCGGTATGGTTATCGCAGCTATCCTAGACAAAGTATCGGCCGTTACGTTTTCCGCTCCCTTGATGTGATGTATGTCCGTTGTGAATTGCGAAATGAAGTCGAGTTGCCTACTCTGTCGCGGTGAGCATTTATCTGATTTTTGTCGAAAAGCGTAAGTAAGGGGTTTGTGATCTGTGAATAAGGAAAAGTTTCTCCCCTCAAGCATGTGTTGGAAATGTTTAATCGAAGCGTAGGCGGCAAGCAGTTCCCTATCATAAGCACTATACTTAGATTCTGCTCCAGATAGTTTCCGCGAGAAAAATGAGAGGGGTTGCAATACGTTATCTATTAATTGGAATAAAGCACCTCCTATTGCCAAATCGGAAGCGTCCACATGCAGAACTAATTTTGCGTCAAATTTTGGATGGGATAATAATGTTGAGTTTGAAAGTAGTTGTTTACAATTTTGGAATTCCCTCTCAGCTTGCTCGGTCCACTCGATTTTCATATTCTGATTTTGCCTGACACCCTTAAGGTACTCATTCAAGGTGGTTTGGTTGTTAGCTATCTTTGGCAAAAACCTCCGAAAGAAGTTAATAAAGCCCAGAAACCGTCGTAGTTCCTTAATGGTTGTGGGTTGGGGGAAATCTAGTATAGGTTGCACTTTTTCGGGTAGGGGTTTTGTGCCGTCCTTAGAAATGAGGTGTCCTAAGAATGAGATTTCTGTGACATTAAACAGACATTTAGAAGCGTTTATGGTAAGTCCGTATTCGTTTAATTTTTTTAGAACACTACGCACATGGTTTTCGTGCTCCCTCTCGTTGTCGCTAAAGATCAGAATGTCGTCTAAATAGACGTAGCAAAACGAGAATTCCCCAAGTACCTCATTCATGAACCTTTGGAATGTTTGAGCAGCTCCACAAAGGCCAAAATTCAAATAGGGAAACTCGAAAAGACCGAATGGGGTACAAACGGCAGTTTTGGGTATGTGGTCTGGATGGACTGGGATATGGAAGTATGCCCGAACAATATCGATTTTAGAGAATCGTGCTTTTCCATAGAGTGCGTTAGAAAAATCTTGAATGTGAGGGATGGGGTACCGGTCAGGGGTCGTGCATGCATTTAATCTACGATAGTCCCCAACCGGTCGAATACTACCGGAGCTTTTTGTGACGACGTGAAGGGGGGACGACCAAGGAGATTTAGACGGTCGGCATATCCCCTGTTGCATCATTTGCTGAAATTCTTGTTTCACTTCCGCATGCAATTTTGGGTTTAGCCTACGGGGTCTGCTATGGATGGGGGGTCCTGACGTTTCTATATAATGCACCGTGTTGTGCTTAATGTTTGTGACGTTAGGGGTAACTTTTAACAAGTCTGGGAATTCTTCCAGTAGTCTGTGAAATGGAGAATCACCAGAGATTACCTTAACTGAGAAGTTATCTGCTGACGCTACTATTCCCGGTCGTATAAAATTTGTAGTGCTGTCGATGATGCGTTTATTTCTTAAGTCAATTAATAAGCCAAAATGTTGAAGGAAATCTGCACCAATTATAGGGGTAGGCACAGAGGCAATTAAAAATTTAAATTCGAAAGTCCTTCTGAACCCTAAATCTAAACTAAGTAATTTAGTGCCATAAGTGTAAATTTTGGAGTTGTTTGCAGCATATAGTTCTAATGAATCTGGTTTGAGAAATTTACTATGTTTAGGTAGGGGAATGCAAGAAACATCAGATCCTGAGTCTACAAGAAATTTTATGTTAGTTTTCCTATCATACACATGCAGGCGGCTAGATTTAGCGGCTATCGGCATATTTGCCGCGGACACATTGGCTCCGATAGCCGAATTTAGTTTTCCTGATGGTAACCCTGTTGGTACCGGGGACACCCTGGTTTACATTTCCGAGCTCTACTCCCAAAACGTTCGTGGTAATAACATAGCTCACCGTTTGAGCGTACCGGAGAATGGTTTTGTGCTTTACGGCGGGGGGAACGCGAATACCTGGATCGGGAGGCACTTCTCTCCCTCATTTGGGCGACTTGCAGGGTCAATGCAGCGACCTCTCTGCGAAGGGAGGCCAATTCGGGGGATGCGTTGTCCCCGGTAGACGGAACAGGTTCGTTCATGTCCGAACGCTGCACAGTGAAAACCTGGCCATGTTGAGTGTCGGCGCGCACTTCGCACACTTTGTCCGCTAATTTAGCCAGGCCGTCCAGGGTTTCCGAGCTAACCGAGAGAATTTTCTGAGTGTCGGGGGGAAGGCGTTGCAGCCATAGTATTTGCAAAAACTTGTCCGTTACGCCTGTCCCCGACAGTTCTCTCATTTTTCTTAACAGTTGCGATGGTTTATCGTCCCCCAATTGTAACTCGGTGAGGAGACGCCGCGTTTGCGTTTCCTCCGAGTCCGCGTACACATCAATCAGGCGGTTTTTTAAAGCCAAATATTTTTCCCTTTCTGGCGGATTCATTAGCAAGTCTGAAACGTTTGTTAGAGTTTCCTGATCAAGGTTTGCCACAATGTGCTGATATTTGGTTTTATCTGTTGTTATTTCAGAGAGTTCAAACCCATTCTCTACTTGCAAGTAGTGTTGCAAAGGCTGGAAAAAACCCGGTTTAAACCCGGGAATAAACCGGGTTTTTTGGGAAGGGAATTTTGAAAATTTCCGGGAATTTTGACTTTTGACACGGGAGAAGGAAAAAACATCTGAACTCGCTTAAGAAATCGTGTTTATGTTGATTTTCTCTTCAATGTGGAGTAGTATAAATTCCCGGGAGTTAGCAAATTTTAAGACACGGGTAGTAAAATATCAAAATTATGCTTAATATGATGACTAAAATTTATTTTGAACTTCATATCATAAACAGGGAAAATCTGCGTTGTGACGTTTAGAAAATATATTCAAATTTAAACAATTGAAATAATTATCTTTATCTGACAAATACCAAATCACCGATCTACATACATTTTTTTTTCTGTTTTTGTCATGGTTTGGTGCCCACACGGACATGAATGATTCGATTTTATGTTCGATTTGAATCGCTTGAACTAATGTTAAAGTTACAGACACTAATAAGTTAAAAATAACAAGTTTTGAGAAAAAATAGTTTGAAATAACGAAATAACTCTTAGCTACGAGAATTCTTGAAGTGAAAATTTTAACCTTAAGCCTAAAGATGGTCGTCTTTGTTTATATTCAAAACTTCCTCAAAATTCCCAATATTCCCCAAAATTCCGGGTTTATTCCCCAAAATTCCCGGGTTTTTTCCCATGTTTTAAAAACTGCGGGAATTTTGCATCTCTACTTGCAAGAACCATAAGCGTATGTTTCCCTTCCATAGTGGGGGAATTTTCATCCCTACCTTCGCAATTTGGGTGGGAGCAGTTTCTTCGTCGGAAGGGTTTTACTCATATTTATATAAGGCTCGAGGAAAGAACAAATAGTACTGGGAACAATAAAAGGGAAAGGGACTGACCAAACGAGAGCGAAAAAAAAATATATCACGCACTCACCTTAGCACATGGCTCGTTGTTGCGGTTCCACGTGGTTTGAGTTGACTCCATAGTTCGTAAATCCGAGGTCACCACTGAAAGGGCAGCTGTATTCCCTTTCTTAATTCCATACGAAATGATAACGCCTTACGTGTTCAACAACAAACATAACAATTTATTAACAATACAACAATTAAATTAGCTAGCGTGGCAAGTAGGCCTGCGAGAAGTACGTCGAATAACGCGAGAGACGAGAGAGAGAGTGTCTGATGCCAACGGCCCGGAGAAACTCATGCCCTGCGGGGTTGCCGTACGGCGCAGGTGCTGCGCACGCCAAAGTGTCTTTTTTCTGGCGCTTGAGCCTCCTTTTGGCGGGTCGCCTCAATTCTTATAAAAACTGAATTCACACCCATAAAATTACCGGAAAAGGTAATTTAGTGAGAATGTAAATTGGGGCTCGTCCCCTCAAAAATTTTAGATTGGTGAGGGAAACAAAGGTCATATTCGGATTCAGGAGGTCATTTAACATAAGAGTCAGCCGGATTTTTTCCTTAAATATTGTTCCTAACGACCACAATGTAATAAGCTACTGACATATTTAACATAGTCGATTAACGAATTTTGAAGAACTATTAAACCATTTTTACGTGATTCAAAGATACTAATTTGCTAATATTAAGAAACATACAAGCAATATATGTAATTATTCACCATAAAAAAACTTCGGGATCATTTAGAAATTATCGGGAAAATTTTCAAATTTTTTACATTTTTCATGAAATTTTCAAACTTTGACTAAAAAGCACAACCTAAAGATATCATCCGACCAAGTCTAAATTTTTTATGGGTTATAAAGACCCCCAACTACAAACTTTGAGCTTTAGTCGTAGACCGATTTCGTAAAAAAGGTTTTTTGCTCCCCCCATTACGCAGTATATTAAAAAAGTAAAAAAACATGTATTATACATTTATTTGTGCCTTTTCATTAACTTTTTTGGGTTAAAAATGTACTGTCGGGCCTGGAAAGTTACATTTTATATTAAAAATACAAAAATACCAGAAAAATTTGCCAATAAACAATGCAAAATATGAAATTTATAGTAAAAAACCAATTTTTGAAAACATAAAAGCCCTGGTAGAGACCTGAAGGAGTTTTTCAAAATTCATAAAATTTTACAGGTGTATTTTGGACACTAAAAGGCAACTTTTTGGAGGTAACCAAAATCGAAATTCCAACTTTCGTGTTTTTCGCTCCACCCTAGCGGACAAGCTATTCCCCTACTATAAGCCATAGTTACTATGGCGCGCTATGGGATTCAAACTTCAACCGCCGTGCCGCACGGGTTAATATTAAAATATCGGAAAATCCTTTTGCACACTTTCATTTCATGGCAAAAGGAAAAAAATTAGGGGGGGGGGGTGCCCAAAAAAATTCCGACTTTGAAAAATAAGGGCCACCCTAATCGATAGATTGTCTTCTCAAATGTTGGAAAACATCAGTTTTTACACATTTTATTTTTTAAATATTTTATCATTTAAGTTTAAAATTGCCTAAAAATCACGTGACCTCAAAACGCTATTTGACGTCACTGGGCCCGATGCAAAAGTTCATCGCTAATTCACAGGAGCTTTGGTATCGCACAAGTTTTGACAAGTGATCAAGGTAAGTTGAAATGATTGGTTTAATGACCTAAAAAGTTTTCTGTGAAGAAAAATGCTTCAAAAAAATGGTTTTCTAAGCGACGATCTTATGCAGTGACGCACAGGGCCCCGGCGTAGGAAAAATAGCGTTTTGGTATAAAAGTAAATAGTGCGCTATTTAAACACTTTTATTATATCTGTCCAGGCCAAAAAATTTAAAAAAGAAGATGCTTTCCGTCATAAGTTGAGTTTTTCTACATAATAAAGTCAAAATTGAAAAACATGCAAGTTGTCCATTGTGGGCCACAAAAATTTAAAACCAAAAACTGCGGACAATTACCCCCACCTACCCTATAAATAATTTTTAGTCATCCAAACGTTATAGAGCATTTTCAATCACATGACTCGGACCTAACAACGGCCTTAGCAACAGAAAATTTACAGTTTTTTGCCCTACAGAGGTTAACAGTTACAGAAAATGACTAGCCGTGGAATTCTTCTATTGGAGCATTTGCAATCACGTGATCCCATTTCATAAAACTGTCTTAGCAACAGATAAACAACGCCCTTAGCAACTGTTAAAAGCCCAAAAAATCCAAATTAAATTCATATAAATAAGTGGACAATGAAGTTTCGAAATGAGTACGAAATTCCGGCAAACTCCATAGAGCATTTTCAATCACATGACTCGGACCTAACAACGGCCTTAGCAACGTTGTTATTCGTCCAAGTGACAACAGCCCTAGCAACGTTGTTTATTTGTCCAAGTGTGGTTAGTTTGGACAGCGTCATCTATCGGTACTACTGACGTTAGATGCATAGGTTAGATGCAAGGTTAGTAGAGAGAAGGTTGGCTCATCCGTGACGTCACTGCTTGGAAAGGGGAATGGACTCTAACCGCCTATCTGGTTCGAGACTTCACGGAGCCAACACGTGACCTACAACTGAGCTTGCAATTGGTTACCACAGATACTACACTAGTAGATCTACTAGTGTAGTATCTGTGGTAACCAATGGCAATGGCAAGCTCAGTAGGTCACGTGTTGGTTCCGTGTGACGTCAGACAGTTAGAGTCCATTGGCAGAGCATCCCCTTTCCAAGCAGTGACGTCACGGATGAGCCAACCTTCTCTCTACTAACCTTGGGTTAGATGTTAGATGACGACGCCATGACGACGCAGAGCGCGCAGAGCCCTGGTATTTTAACTCATAACCTTGGATTTGCATCTACATGAAATACTAAATCACATAAAAACAATTTATTTATTGATTTATTAGCTTTAAAACCTTAAAAAATCCCCAAAAACTGTTGCAAAGAGTTAATTTATGGGTTTGTAGGTACAGCCACTGTAGTGAGACTAGTTGTTAAAAACCTCCATTCCCTCTAAGCTTACAGCAAAATCCGCTACAGAAAGATTGAATCTCAAGTTATTATAACGAATCAAAGTTTGCTGAACAAAAAACATCAAATTGATCTGGTACAACAATTGGTCTTTGGAACTTTACGCTTGCGCATTAAAGCAAGCTTCTCCGTTGCATAAGCACTGTGTGAATCATAAGCCGCACCACCGCATGTTTTTTTATTTATTTTCTCAAAACGTGGACACACAAGATTTGAGTCGTAAATATTTTTAATAATGTGTAAATAATTTGTCATTGTTTTTCCTCAATTTGTAGAATGCATGTATAAGTAGTGTCCACATGGCAAAGCTAATTTTGAGATAAAAGTTGAAATTAGAAAAAGGTAAAACGATCAAAATGTCAGAACAAGATTTAGCGGCCCTATAATTTATCAACAAACTTCCATTTGCACTTATTTTAGCGGGTATAACTTATTGTTATAGTTTTGATTTCTTTAATTTTCTAGTTTTCATGAGGACTAATGTTGAAATGCATTTAGAAACTATCTAGGAGTCTATTTGTGTTCTGCTCAATAACACATGCTTTGAAAAATACTTGGGCTCATGTTAAATTTCTTGAATTATCTTTTAGCATTAGAGAAGTATTTTTGAAAAGTATATGAAAATCTTTTTAATATTTTTCTTCCATTTAAATCCCTTTTGCTGTAAGTTGCATTTTTAAACACTGTTGACACTATTTTCATATCAGGTTCTTGGTTCTAATTCATATATTCCCAGTTATCAATTTAAACCATTGCACAGTGTATAGTCCTATACAAGCTAGGTGGACAAATGTCATATCGTAATTCCTGAAATTAGATGAACTAACTTTATATTAAAACATTGAAACTACTTCCAACAAAGAGGATTCCCATGATTGCTACAGTTTAAAGTTCTGTTTAAGTGTACTGAAAATATCCCTCAAAGTGGTAAGAACAATGCTAAGAAATTAGTGGTGTTTTTTTCACGAGATTTCAACTGCATTTAACTGTATGAAATTTAATTTTTTTACTAATTTTTAAAAATATATCTCATTTTAAATATTATGTTGAATATAAATCCATTTATTAAGTACTATGGGAAAAGAGTTCTGAAAGTGTAGGGAAAAACGTAGCTTTTTTTACTTCCTTGGATAAGAAGTAATTTGTACCCTCGTGTACCCAGTTTTTACTATATTTTTTCTACACCAGGCCTGCACAACATATGACTGCTGGCCACATGTAGCCCGCCGACCCTCTTTTTACAGCCCAAGAAATCTTGAATGATTAGTAAATTTTAAAATAATTATCAAATTTTGATTAAAGAGGTCCATTTCCGTAGGGTTTAACTAAAGAATTAACCAATCAACTATTTATTTTACTTTAAAAAATAAAGATGCACCTCTCAAGTTTTTATAGCAGTACATATGTTATGGGCAAAGTGATTAATCGGGCATTATTAATAATGCCCGAAGTGGAGGGGGGCAAAGTGATAAATTTCATTCACTAAATTAATCACATTGCCCGGGCATTATTAATAATGCCCTGATTTATCACATTGCCGGTAACATACATAAAACATTGGTAATTCAGGTAGCAATCCTATTAATTTTTCTAAAAAGTCTGCAAAACAGCATATATTCACATTTCACATAACATTAGCATTACCAAAAGTATCAATATTTAACCAAGAAGGCAAACAAATAATTTTGTCCACTTAGCTTGTATGAGAGGAAACACATGCATTAACTTTCCATTTTAACTGAAAATGAAAATGTTTGTCTTGGAAATCTGAATTTTGGTGTTTTTTTTTGTTTTGTAATTTTGTTTATTTTTTAGAATATGATCATATAAGAGTTCTTCCAGTGTAAAGAAAAAGAAAGAAAGATGAATGTTGAATTGATGCAAAGGTTTTCGGACGAAAGCAATCATGCTATAAGAACTCAGGTATGAATCAATAGAAAATCTATTCTATATTTAATTAATTGTTACACAGGTACTAGAAGCCCATACCAACTGTTAAACTTCCCATAAATACTTGCTACATTTTAAAAGAAGCCGAAAGAAAATTTATATTTGTTCTAATAAAACAATATTAGGTACTTACTATCTTGTGAAAATCCTTAAGTTATTTTGAATGTGAAAGAGGGTCCATTAGAAAATATTATGTAAGTAGCTAATGAGAGGGGGGTTGCCATTTGTTTATTTTTGCAGATAAGAGAGGAGGAATAACGATATATCAATGCTTACGTAAGACATAAAATGATGTTAAATGGCATGTGGCAAGTTTCAGCTGTCATAGTTTGACCCACATCCCAGTAAATGTTGTAATTGAACATTTCCCATTGTAACTATCGGTACTTACATATTATCGCAACCAGGTTGGCGCCAATTTGGCGAAATTTCGCCAAAATGCGCCAAAAACACAAGATTTCAAAGTTTGATCATCAGAATTGCAAAAAAAAAATTTAAGAAATAAATAACAACTTTCTTAGGGAAAACATTTGATGGGACAGTGGGGGGGAGACCCCCCACCCCCAACTATTTTTAACACCCATCGATTTGTGTTCAACCGCCCCCTTATGGCATGTCGCAATCACGTAACTCGCAATTAAGGATCCGCCGATCGGGACATTTTTAAACAAGATAGATCAAGATTGTAGACAGACAGATTGAAGAGTAGACAGAAGGAAAGATCAAGTAAAAATGGGTACTCATCAATTGGAAAAATTGCTTGCAATCAAGGGTGTTCAACCGCCTCCGTATGGCATGTCACAATCACGTAACTCGCAATCAAGGATCCGCCGATCGGGACAATTTTAAGCAAGATTGATCAAGATTGAAGACAGACAGAAGGAAAGATCAAGTAAAAATAGGTACTCATCAATTATAAAAATTGCTCGCAGTCAAGGGTCATGCCGACTGACACAAAACCTTTTCCTCTGTAGAGATATTAAAATGTTCAAAAGCAAGACACCCTAAACATACAAGAAAACCACCTACCTCAATACCGGCTCCGGCATCATGGACAAGCAAAATGGATGCGAGCCGACACAAAATACTTCTTGAATGTTTTGAAATTCCTGCGTATCGATATTGCGCGGTCATCTTTCTCCCCATTGGCTTAACTCTTTTAGTCTTCATTGCGTCGCCGTCGCAGCTGTACCGCGGCTGCGTGCGTACCGACTTGACTTCCCCTTCCGGTATTGTGTCATCGCCCACAACAACCGAACCGGAATTTTGGCCACATAGGGTTGCTGTAAGTAGGGTCGCCAAATTTGGCGATTTATGCAAATTTTGGCCTGGTTGCGATAATACGTAAGTACCTAACTATCATACCAAGTTACAATAATGGTTTGAAACTTTTTTATGAAAACTTAAGCAATCAATCAGGATTCAGGAGCAACTTTTTCATAACATAGGTACAGTTGGCATACTTGCCAACTATTACGGAATGTCCGTAATGGTTACGGAAATTCGGTTTGTACTACGGAATTGCGGATGAAGCTTAATTTTTACGCAATTCCGAAAATTTTCGGAGAAAAAATAATTTCTACACTTTCTTCCGGACGTTTGCCTGTAAAGTTGGCATTTTGACGGCGTGGACGCAGGCAGAAAAAACAACTTGACAGACGGTTCGCGATCACGTTTTTCTTACTTTGCGTCAATATCTTAGGCTTTAAAAATGCTTGTTTTTGGAGAAAGTGTTCACTTTTTGAAGTTCAAATGTGTCCAATATTTAGCTGGCAAATTAAAAAAAATATTAGAGGAATTTCTTGTTGTTTGCAAGAAGGAAGTAGGTAGAAATTTATGGTATGAACTTGAGAGTTCAAACAAAGAATTACAATGGGTTCAGATAATAGAGTGTATGAAAAGTTTAAGGTAAAATAATATTATTTAAGCATTATTTAAATTTTTTATAATAAATATAAATTATAATTGGACCTTAATACCCAATCAACACTGAGGCACCATTACCTCTTATATTCATTTTAAAATATATTAAAAGTCATACCATGTAATTTAAATTTTTGACCCCTTCCCCTTGGTAACTATTCAGTCAAGAAAACATTTCAATGTAGAGAAAATAATTTTAATATAGGCGAAACAACTATTAAATGATTTGGTATAATTGTTTCCTCATAATATTGTCCTCGCTGCATGGAAATTTTGTTTAGATAGTTTACTTTTTTGTCTTTTATAGTAAAATCATTTAGTACTTTGCTTTCAGAAATGAATAAAAATATAGAGTCAGTTTAATTATGCTGTAGTTTAATTGTGTATTCTGTAAGTTGCCTTTGTATGAATTTGTGCTTTGCACGTTCATTTTATTGAAATATTGGGTTTCCTCTTTTTTGCCTTTTTGCCAATCACATCCCTGAAATTAAAGCATTTATGTTTATTTTCAATTTAATTACAAATTTCTTTGATTCATGAATTTTTTTGATACTCTAATTTTATATTTAATATACTTTTTTACCCCTTCTATATAACTTTGAATCATTAGTTCAAATTGTACTTTTGAGGAATGAGTCGCGAAAAATATTACTGATGACAGTTTTCAAAAGTTGGCAAGTATGAGTTGGGGAAATAAAAAACGACTCAGTTGAAATTTCTGATGAACCACTTGGGTTAGGAAGACAAATAAGTAATTAATTAATTTTTCATAATAAGTAATTTTTCATGTCATGAAGTATTCTTTAAATGAAAAAAATTTTGAGTCCTTAGGGGGTCGTCTTCATATTAAACGAAACACTAACTTTTTTTTCCCTATGGGGACCCCCAATTATTATGCGTTTTTCTGAAAGAGCATCCCCGTTAAACCCCCTAATACCAAGTTTCATTCACATCGGGCGGTAAATTAAGCTTTTACGTTTTGGGGGTCGTCTCCAGAGTAAGAAGGGTTTTTGCTATTTCCTAAAAACGTAGGGATAGTAAGACACTTTTACTCACCACTTTAATGTTTATTAAAAATATTATAACTAATTTATTGAAATTTTATATAAAATTTGAGTTTTAATTTTAGTTACGGTCAGTGCTGAAATTGGAGGGGGACGCCGTCCCCCGAAATGATTGGACCGTCCCCTTTCCCTAAAATATTTGTTTTCGCAAAAAAAATTATAAATTTAAGGTAAGATTTAAATACAAAAGCAAAAAGAAGAAAAAAAGAAATTTTTTCTGACCTAAATTCCTATTCAAATAAGTGTTCGGAATCGTCTATCAGCGTGCCAGCAGTCTCCCACTATCCCGATTCGCAAATATATTTGTATTCAGATTTTTAGGGTCAAATTTCAAAAACTTTCTGGGGAGGACCCCCAGGTTCCCTTTAAGTATTTTAATCTCTATTACTCACGATTTGCTATACAAAAAATGAGTTAAAACCCGGTTTTTAAAGTATAATTTCCAAAAATTTTCTGGGGGAGAACCCCCAGACCCCCATTTCGTACTCGGAATTAGATTATTCACAACTTTTTTAACATTAGGTTGAGCAAGGTGATTCAATTCGATTAACAAATTTTAAGCCCCCAAACCAAATCCTGGATCCGCCACTGCATGGTAACACCAAGATGAATAATGTTGTTTGTTTTTATTTAACTTTCCATCAATATTTGTAAAGATGTAAATGTTACACAGATTTAAGGTTATAAAAATTATAATAATTGCATTTGTGCTTTTATTCTAGCATTTAAAAAAATGTCCCATTAGCCCTCACTTTCCCCTAACTATGCAATTTTAAGTAATCTATACTTCTTACTTCTTGCTACGAGCGTCCGGCTAATTGTAGCCGATAGCTCGATGTCCCTATTATGAAAGGCAGGCGAGGGTCCAAAATTTTTTATCTTTGAGTATTTCCTCCACGGTGGTCGCCACTCCCCGAAGAATGTCCCGATGGAATATGGGATATGTGCATCCGAGGAGGATGTGACTAATCTATGACTTGATTATTAATTCGAGTAGGTACCAAAAATTAGTCATATTTTACCCTCCATCAATCATCTACTCTGTAAAAAGGTGAGTCCCCCCAAATATTTTTCTCCAATTTCAGCACTGGTTACGGTGATTAAAATAAGACGACTGTTTCCAGAAAAAGCATTCGGCGGTATACATTTGGCAGCGGTATACGGTCCCTTAACGAGTGGGAATTAAGTTTAATTCGTTTTTTTCCAAAACTATTGAATGAAATCGACTGAAATTTTGGTTTTCCACATAAAATTACTTCCAGAATCGATTACCATAAAAATATTAAGAGATTTTAAAATTTAATTTTTGGGTCAAAATTAGATGTTAATTATCTATCTATGTATTAACCATTAAATATCGCTACAAAGGCATAATTATTTTGTTTGGGGACACAAATTTGATCTAAATTCAAAGTTTCATATTTTTACGCCGAAAATATTTTGACAAATTTCACATTGAATGGTTTACATTTCAAAAATATATTATGCTTTTATTTGAATACTTACATGGATGGAACTTGGTATTTGGGGGTTTATTGGGATGCTCTTTCAGAAAAACGCATAATAATTGGGGGTCACCATAGGAAAAAAAAAAGTTAGTGTTTCGTTTAATATGAAGACAAACCCCTAAGGGCTCGAAATTTTTTTGATTTAAAGAATACTTCATGACATGAAAAACGACACCTTGTTTGTCTTCCTAACCCAAGTGGTTCGTCAGAAATCTCAACTGAGTCGTTTTTTATTTCCCCAACTGTACATCTCCTAACATGCATTCCTTTAGCTTCATATATCCTTATATTGGCTCGGTGCCATTAAACCCAAAACCAACCAACCTTATTCCAATGAATGCATACACAGTACGAAAGAATAATTTAGTAGTTAACCCAAAAGATGATCTGAAAACACAGTTATGCATTCCATTTTACTGTTTCCTTCTCATATCACCAAAAGTAACAAACTGAATAAAACATCTAAATTGGTGGCAACAACTAAAATTTTGCCTAACTGAGATGTACTTTACTACTAGTTGTGCAATGGTTTCAAAATTCATTCTGCATATGTATAATAATGAAACAGGTAAGTTAAAGTTTGCCCCTTGTATATTATCAATCTTATTGTATTTAGATTGTTAATTTTAGTTTTCCTTGTTTAGGCATTGCAATATTTTGAACAGCTGAAAGAATCTGATGAAGGCTGGAAACTATGCATTGATTTATTGACAAATGGTTCTAAACAGTAATTATTTTTTAGTGTATTTTTTAAATTATGATTTGTAAATCTACTCAGGCTGTATGAACCATGATTTTGTTTTAACCTAAATTGTGTGCTTATTAATTTATACTCTTATTATACTTCAAAAAATCTAAAAGAGTATAGAGAAATTTGTTAAGCCTAGAATAATTTTGTATTATTAATTTAAAATTAAATTATTTGGATTGTAATTTTTATCATAAAAACTAAAAAGGACACCTCAAAGAATCCTATTCTTTTATTGTCAAAGACATTTTAGAACCTACATTGTAAATTTGATTAATCTGATAATTTGAGCAAGAAATATTAATAATGGGATTTGGTGATACCAGCTGAAATATGATAACTCTATTTTGTAGGTATGATTACTTTGCTTAAATGATTTTTTTTTTAAATTTTCTTTATTGATATTTTTGTTTTCAGACAACCTGAAGTGAAGTATTTCTGTTTCCAAGTTATTGCACACTTTGTCAAAACAAAGTAATTATACTTACTTTTTTTCTTCCAACTAACATACATAAATTACATTAACAGACCTTTCATATGGAAACTCATATTCCGGATTTTAAAAACTATTCAGTTTTGTTCCGATGGAATTTTTCCCTCAAAACTTAAGGGCACCTAATGAACCGGTGTGTCCATACTGCATGAATGTTTTTGACAAAGTTGGATGTAAATGTGATGATACATAATAAAAAAAGGTCTTTCAGGATGATGTAGCTAGCTACATTGTAATGACATTTACAACAGATGACAAGATGGGATTTTTCATTACCTCTCATTGTTGAGAGGTGAAGTGAAAAGTTTTCTTTGCGTTGTTACAATCATGCCACATTTACAGGATCACATTCAATTGGCCTGACTGTGAAAAAAGCCGATGATCTGAATATGGATTGTTCAAAATTATACGATTTGAACTTAAGATGATTGTAGGAACAGAAAGCACAAATTTTTGTTATTCTAAACAGGGGTGCTCAACTTTTTTGATATGAGTGCAACTGTTTGGAAAAAAATATAAGTGTGCCACTTCAAATTTACTGAATGTACCAAAAATTCTACATCTTTTCTCCTTTAGTCTTATTAGTTATGACTTAAAAAGCAATATGAGTAAAAAAAAACTTGAATTGATGTTACATTAATAGTAAGAGTAAAAAAATTAAGTATAAAATAAAAATGAACACTATCAAACATTTAATTCAACCACCAGTACTACTTGCCTAATTTTCCCATTAAAAATAGTTATAAAAAATTTCTCAAATAAAATAACTGGTACAATTTTTCACAAAAATTAAAATGCTATGAACATTTTTCACAAAAATGGGGGTTAAGTTTAAAATCCTGATTGGTCCCTGACTTAGTATTATTTATTTTTCATTATTATTTTTCCAACTATTTCATTGTCTTTGCGTACCACTCTTATAATTCTGTCAAGAAACACTGTGCCACTAGTGGGTCATCGCTGTCCTAAAACAGTGGGCTTCACTGATGCTCTCGTGTTCTACTTCTGCTTTGTTATAACAGTGTTTTTCCCAAACTGACCAAAAATTTGGGTTATTCCAAAATCCTGAACATTGTTTGTCCTAAGCATTCCGTATAAAATGTCTGTTACTGTACTAGGATTTACCAGTATCAAGTTTAATGTTTTATATATAGTAATATAAAATTGTTTAATAATTGTGTTGTGGTGATCTATTAACAGGAATTATAACATAAACATAATTTTGAGTATTAAGGTTTTTATATAATGCAGCTAAAGGAATTTTTATTTTTAGTCAATATATATAGGCATGCTTTTGGATTTTGTAATCCTGTTTCATTTTGAAATACTTTTTTTTTTACACAGGTATTGTAATGCTGACAGTGGTCAACAGCAGTTTCTTAGAGAATTTGTCAGTCACTGGATTCAATCACAGGTTGAGTGTTTCCTATTTAGAAAATATATAGATTTTTAAAATTTCTATTACTTATTGTCATTTCTACCTTTTTCTGTAACTATATATTGGCATTGATTAACTTCTAGGGATTGGGAATTTTTATTGATTAAATTAATTGCCAACCTTTGTTAGTGTTTATTCAATAACTGTAAAAGTATATGGAGAGAAAAACTCCCTTGAATGAAGAATTCTGGTGTTTGTGTGATTTACATACTAAAATCATAGAGTAAATCCTATTCATTTCATCCTACAAACTGTTCTTAAAATCTTATTCTATTCTTTGAGGATTTTTTTCTTTTATTGATGATTTGATTTTTGTAAGATGTTATTCACTTGTATCCAAAAAAAATTAGGAGTAAATACTTAAATTTTTTCTTATCTCATTGGTTTCTCTCTGTAAAAAGTTCCCCCTCATTGAGATAATCAATCAATGATCATAAATTCTGTATTTTGAAACAACACATGTTAAAACATAATTGAAATGTATATAAAATTTTAACTCACCATTATAAAATACTTTTCCTTAAATCCTTGATGAAAAAATGCAGTGTCTGTGATTTTAATGAGTTGACAGTATTATAGAACAACCCAGAAACCACTATATTTTGCTGCCGTTTAAAATTTAACCATTGTTTTATTTTGTATCTTATACTGCATTTCAGTAACCTCAAAGTTTGACACTCATGTAATAATATAATTTGGTTTCAAAATCATTGGTTGAATGCTAACTTAAATTTCTTACTTTTTTAAATTAGCAATTTTTACATACTTGTTGGGTGTTTCATGGTAATATGTCTATGCCCATTGTTAGCATAACACTAGAAGGACAAAAAAAAAATATGAAAGTGACAAATGACAGTTTCAAACAAACATTAAATATAGCCCTGTTCCTGCCTAAGTTGATTGTCTTATTGATCTACATTTAAAGCCTATTCCTGCCTAAATGGAGTATATAATAATTCTGTCTATTTTCTAGAGCTGCTCTGCTGATCCAGACATTACCTGGATCCAAAATAAGGCTGCTCAAATTATATGCATGGTGTTTCTGTCTGACTACCCATCTAGATGGCCTTCATTTTTTGATGATTTATTAGGTACTTTGATGTATGGAAAGGTTGCTACAACTATTTATTTGCGTGTCCTGCTTACAATAAACACGGAGGTAGCTGACAGAGAAATACCTAGAACTCCAAAAGTATTTACGCTCTTTATAATTGTTCCCTCAATTATTAATATTTATGCTTAGATATCAAGATTTTGCTTTTGCTGAGATTTAACTTTTGAGTTCTCTCTTTTTATAGGAAATGGAGTCTTTTACCTTTATCAAAGATACCATGAGAGATAATTGTGTTACAAAACTTGTAGATTCTTGGCATCATATATTAGTAAGTTCTTTTCATAACTCTACAGTGTCTCTATCTTTTCTCACTTAAATGAAACTATTATTTCTATTACCTAAAATATTAAGGTATTGATTTGTAATATCTATTCCAAAAATATTAACTCGCTTGATTTTTCCCACTGATTTTTATTATTACAAAATCACAAAAGAAAAAAACAAATTGCAAGAGATAAATTACATCTCTATATAACTAAAGGGCTATGTGGCTGTGTATGTATGTATGTATGTGGGTGGAGGACACATCTCCTAAACTATGCCACAGGCGTACACAAAACTCGGTATACGGACATATCTCGAGGCGGGGACGATCACCACGAACTTTTCCAAGTTTGAAAATCGAATATTTACGAGTAATTAACGATTTTATGGCCAAAAACGCTTATTTTTCTCCATTTTTAAACTTTTGGCCTGAAGCCAATTAAATACCTTCACTAAATCAAAAAAAATATTTCATGATCAAACTCGTGTCGTGGCAGCCAATGAAATAACACTTTTTTTGGTTACAAAAGAAATACTAATTATGGTAGAAGTACAATATTTTACACACATATACAATTATTTTTTACAAAAAGATTGTCGTTTCGTGTTTTAAAAAATTCAAAGTAATTTTAGAATTATTAAGATTCAAAGTTTCAATTTTTTCCCTTCAGGCCAGTGTGCTGGGTCTAAACTTTAAGCTGTGGTCAAAGAAAAGGTGTGTGTTGGATATACACAGTTGGGATGACCGGGATGAAAAATTCGTTAGGAACACCAAGATAAAAAAAGTTACCGGGAACACCGGGATATGAAAAATTACCGGGAACACTGGGATAATTAAAAATTAAAAATTACCGGGAGAACCAGGATATAATAAATACCCGGAGAACCGGGATATAAAAAAATACTGGGAGAACCTGGATATATAAAATACCGGGAACATCAGGATATGAAAAACTACTGGGAACATCGGGATGATTGGTAATTGCGGTTATAGAAAATTAGACATATACTTGAGAAAACTTAAAAAAATAAATTAATACACTCCACCCGTGCAAGGCGGGGCATTTCAGCTAGTAAAAACAAAAGGAGAAAGACAAACACTCTCATGGCAAAAAAAAAAAATAAGTTTTGAGCACCAAAAGAGCACAGAGCTTGTCCTTGGTACCCAGTACCAAATACAATGTAAAGTATCAAAACAAAAGCAAATACATGTTTTTAAAGGTGCAAAAGGCATTTTATTCTTTACCATAATTCTGAAAACAGCTCTTAAATGTCTTGGAAAATTGTTTAATTCTCTATACATTTAATCAAATTTTTACTATTCTCAGCATTTTTGCTCTGATATTTAGGCTTTGTAATTGACTCAAATAATTGTTTCCTAACTGTAAGATAAAAAATGTTAATTTAATTTTAAATGAATTAATGTTATTTATTAGGTTAGTTAATGAATAATGTGCCACTGTTATTTATCCTATGTGCCATGTTTTTACCCCCTTACAGAGAAGCATTATTGGGATCAAATATTTATTAGGCATTCTTTTACAGGTTACATATCAGAGTGCTGACCCAGATATTGTGTGTTTGTGCCTTGAAGTTGTTGGTTCTTTTATTTCGTGGATAGATATTGGTCTCATCGCTAATGACAGATTTGTGCAGCTGTTTATGTCATGCCTCAACGATCCTCGTTTGCGGGAAGACACTTGTGACTGTATTTCACAGATTATTTCCAAAGGAATGGAACCAGTTGCTAAAATCAAATTAGTAAAATCTTATGCTTCACTTTTGGCTCAAGCAGGTGTTTTGAAATTTACTGGGGTAGGTGAATTGTAGATTTTTCTTGCAGTTTAACCTGCATATTAATTTTAAGTGATTGTAATTAAAGTAACATTTAATTTGTTAAGAACTATGTTTCAGTTTTAATATAGCTTATTTGAAATATATTGTCATAATATTGCTTTGTAATTTTAAAATGGAAAGTTAAATGATAAGCTATAGTTTTAAATTACAGTAAAACCTCACAACCTCACTGAGTCAACTCACTGATGAGGATTATTATATGCATTTGCCGAGAGCCATCTACATATCTAATGAGCGGGTGTTTCTAAACCTAGAGCCGCATGTGGCAAATTTTAAAAACTTTTTGAAATTGTTAGGTTTTTTTTTCATTTCAATGGGATGTAACTTTTTATCCTATATATTGTATTATAAAAAGGTATGTAATTAATTGTTTTGGTACCTT
The DNA here is from genome assembly GCA_963680715.1 of Tetragnatha montana. NCBI lineage: Eukaryota > Metazoa > Arthropoda > Arachnida > Araneae > Tetragnathidae > Tetragnatha > Tetragnatha montana. The sequence goes on from OY796675.1 coordinate 41,548,770, forward strand.
TTTTCTAATAGTAGTTTTAAAAATGTTTTTGTTTGATTTGTACAGCTGAGTTTATTTTTATACCCCTTTTGAATGACCACTCCTGTTATGACCAAAACTATACTCTAAACAGACTAGTCCCTCCAAAGAGGTTTTACTGTATTAAGTGTTAAAGAATCAAGTAGTTTTTCCATATTGGTATTATTTGTAACAACTATTAGCAAAACACTAAAAATAATTTGCTTTTTTAAGAAGCAATGCATTAAAAAGTTATTTGATTGTAGAGTGGAGATGACGAAGATTTTGCTGTAAAACTGGCAAATCTTGTAAATGTTATAGGAACAACTCTTCTTCAGAGCTGGACCAGGTAATTTCTGATTTTGAATTTTATTAATTCATTTTTGTCTTTTTTACAATGTATTTGTTGTTTACTTATTACTCTTAAAGAAAGAACAATATTTTTATTATCTTGTTAAAGATTATGTCAGAACCTGCATTTTGTTACCAAATGTTTCTTTTAATCATTTATGAGACAAAATGTAATTAGTTGATGTTAATTTTGTGGACTTGGTGATTATCACGATCCACTTTGTAAATACCTAAAAAACTACTGATGGTTCTTTTTCTTTTCTGAAAGTAAAGTTTTTCCTTTCATTTCCTTTATATTAGGTTACAAAAATCACAAGATACAGAAGGAATGAATATTGCCGCTAGTGCTATTCATGATAAAAGAGATCTTCTACTAACATTCTTAGGTAATGATGATGATGAAGTGTCTAAAGCAGTCATAGAGTTTGCTCGTGAATATTTACAGTTTTTGAAGAATAAGGCTAGCATTGGAGCTTATAACAGTGTTGATTATGTCACTGTAGAGGCAAGTTTTTTCCCTTTAGGGTTTAGCTGATTGATTTTATTTGTTCTTTTGATAAATTAGGGTGGCCACAGAGTAGGAAAACCTTAAAAACAACATTTTTAAAAATGTTCAATTTGTAAAATATTAAAGAAAATCATACCAGATTATAAGGAAATAAATGCATGGAATTGTCAGGGAATTTTGAAATAATTTGTCTGTGGCTACCCTGTAAGTTTTATTCTTGACTTGAGCATTTATTATTAATGCCTTATCACACCTCCTTGTATGGTTTAATATTATTATTAGAGGGGAGTTATGTTTAAGTGGGGGGAAAATCGCCATCCTTGCGATAAGTGCGCCAATTTTGCTTACCTCTAATCGATGTCCAAATCGGTTGTTGTGGGTGATGACGCAATACCGAAAGCCAAGTCGGTACGCAACGCACACAGCGTTCATTTTGCCTTATTGCGTCCATTTTGCCGCATCCATGATGCCGGAGCCGGTCTTGAGGTTGGTGGTTTTATTATATTTTTAGGGGGTCTTGCTTGTGAACATTTTAATATCTGCTACCGATGAAAAGGTTTTGCGTCAGTCGGCATGACCCTTCATTGCGAGCAATTTTTATAATTGATGAGTACCTATTTTTACTTAATCTTTCCTTCTGTCTACTCTTGAATCTGTGTCTTCAATCTTGGTCTATCTTGTTTAAATTGTCCCAATCGGCGGATCCTTGATTGGGAGTTACGTGATTGTTACATGCCATACAGGGGCGGTTAAAATGATTATTATGAAAAGGTTTTGCATCGGTCGGCAGACCCTTGATTGCGAGCAATTTTTCCAATTGATGAGTACCTATTTTTACTTGATCTTTCCTTCTGTATACTCTTGAATCTGTCAGTCTTCAATCTTGTTTAAAATTGTCCCGATTGGCGGATCATTGATTGCAAGTTACGTGATTGCGACATGCCATACAGGGGCGGTTGAACACAAATTGATGGGTGTTAAAAATAGTTGGGGGGGGGTAGGGGGAGTCTCCCCCCACTATCCCATCAAATTTATTCCCTAAAAAAATATTATTTATTTCTTAAAAATGTTTTTTTATTTGCGATTCTGATGGTCAAACTTTGAAATCTCGTGTTTTGGCGAAATTTCGCTAAGTTGGCGATTTTCCCCCCGCTTATCAGTAATTTCCCTTATTAGATATAAATAACTTGGACTCGGTACAAAAGAAAAAGCCAGTGTTAAGTTTAGTTTTATTTAGTATCTTATTATCCAAGACTGCGATACATAATTTCAAAAATAAGATTTCTATTAACTTACTTGATCATAACTGCTTAATATGTTTTTAAACTTGTGTATGTTAAATTTATTTCATACTTTACTGCTGAGTGAAAAATTTACACTTGCTGACTTGCATGATGACAATTGTAGCATCAATGTACTCCAAATTTATTCATTTATTAGTAGCTAACAATGTGCACTCAGATTAGTGCCTCAATCTATAGGCAAGTTAAAAATTTAATGTGGCTAGACAGCTATAAAACTGAAATTTCATTTCATGGTTTACTAACTCGTTTTTATATTTTCAGAATATTCTATTTATAGTGATAAACAAGTACAAGTATGATACATCTACAGAGTCACCCAGTTTAAATACTTGGGCACACTTATTACCAATAAAAATGAGATAAAGGTTGAAATTAGAAACCGAATTTTGGCAGCAAATAGATGCTATTTTGGTTTAAAGAGTCAATTAAAATCTAAACTCCTCTCAATAAATACATAGATAAATCTATACAAGACCCTTATAAGGCCGATCATTTTATATGGTAGTGAGACATGGGCAAGTAACAAAACAGAGGAAAACAGGCTACTAATTTTTGAAAGAAAGATCCTTCGGTCGATTTTTGGAGCAGTGAGAGAAAGTTATACATGGAGAAGTTTATATAACCATGAAATGTACACTAAATACAGACAACCTAACATCTTGAGAGTTATTAAATCCAACAGAATTAGATGGCTGGGGCACGTTTTCCGACGTGCGGATTTGGAAATTCGAAAAATTCAAAAATTGAGGGTACAAGGAGGAGAGGTAGACCAGCGACCAGGTGGTTGGATTGTGTGGAGAGAGATTTGGAGGTCTTGGGAATTAATAGATGGAGAAACCTAGCAAAAAGTCGTGCCGTCTGGAGGAGGCAGACAGAGAAAGCCTTGGCCTGTACCAGGCTGTAGTGCTGTTGAAGAAGAAGACAGCTATAAAACTGAAATTTCATGTCATGGTTTACTAACTCGTTTTTATATTTTCAGAATATTCTATTTATAGTGATAAACAAGTACAAGTATGATACATCTACAGATTTCGCATGTCAGGTATGTTATAAAATGTCTACCTTTTCAGTGTTATGGGCAATATAGCATCTCTCAAATTTTGAATTCTCTCATTAAGCATTTTTTTACGATGAAGCAATGAGCATATCTAAAATTATAACTATCATTGATTTAGGATGAAGTGTCTTTTTTTCAAGAGTACCGTAAATCTCTGAAGGTTATTTTTGATAACTTGATTATGCTAGTAAGTACTTTTCATTATGGACTATCTTTTTATTTAGAAAAGTTACCCTTTTAATTTTTGGTTTCTACGTTTTAGGATTTGGAATTAGTGTTTACTAGAACTAAGGAGGTTATAACGAACACTCTTAGTCAGTGGAGAAGTCTTTTGTACAATGACATCGAAGTTGCAATTACTTTTCTTTACCTATTAGGAGAAGCTATCCCTGTAAGTGCAATTCTAATACATAATTTTTTATTTTGCCTTTTTTCATAAACAAAATACATTTTTTTAGTTGAGAAATTACTTGTTAAACAATTTCCATTTATCTTATGTTAATTGGGATGATTTAAGTTTTTGAATTTATAATTTTAAAGTAATTTAATTCTTGGTTCTTTTTATAATCATGACCTTGATATTCAAATCTGGAGCCATCCTTTTTAATGTACTTTATTACCTATATTTTGAGGAAATGCACACATTTTGATAAGTTTTTTTTCAAAAGTAACTAACTTTTTTTAAATTTCAGAACTGTCGGAGTAAGAACAACACACCTGCTTCTGATAAAAAAGCTGAAATGAATGATATGTTGCGTTTGGTAAGAATTGGACAATTCTTTATCAAGATGTGTTTTGTTTTTTTACCAGCTATTAATTAAGTTGTTTTATTGTTTCTTAACAGTTGGTTACTTCGGGTGTTAGCCAGCAAAGCCATGCAGCTGTGCTTCTTCAGTTTTTTGAAACTGTGGTGCGTTTTGAAAAGTTTTTTGGACAGGAACCTCAGCATATACCGGAAATTCTGGTTTGTTTTTTTTTTATAGTTTTTTTACCCTTTCACCATATTCTTTTTCGAGTGGTGTTACTAGGAATATATTGGGCACTGGTTCTTTGCATATTTTGTTGCTAAACTTGGTATCTTTAATTTTAGGCTACATTTTTGGATAATAGAGGACTTAGAAATAGCGATGCTCATATTAGGAGCAGGTGTTCTTTTTTGTTTTCAAAGTTCATTAAATCTTTGAAGTAAGCATTTTTTCGGATTTATTAATATTTTAAAGTAATTGTCTGTATTCGTAGCATATTAGGTTAAGTTAGATATATTGGTCGTTAATTTATGTATAAATTTAGAACAGATTTAAAACAGGTTCTCCATGGGGACCTCTAAAATAGAGCAGACCCCATCTTAATGACTGCTCTATATCAGCAGCCAAATGGCTGGTCTTCCGCTCTTGGCCACCCATACTCCTTTTCGCCATGGGGGACCTGTTTCATATCTGTACCATGCATTTCAATTAGGAAATCCATTTATTTAACTATCATATTCATTAGAATCAGCAATTGAGGTGTTTGCTGCAATAAGGGGTTAACTCTAAAATCCGAATCCATGTCAGAAGTCGCCACCTTGGCGGCAGCCAGTGATAGTCGCCAAGGTGGTGTCGTTTTAGGGCTATGCATAATCACTACTGGGTTAGTAAATGTGATCACCATTTTTTACCGTAAAACAAAGTTCTAGGATTAGAATCATTTTACCTTTATTGTTTTTTATTTTTATTTGTAATACTCCTGCATAAAAAAAATCCATTTTGAGTTTTCGTCCCATTTTTTGTCCGATCTAAAAATATTAAAGATTATAACCTTAAGATCATCTAAAGTAATTTTGTTAAAATATAAAATCTAGCTTTAAGAAATGAAATTTATTTGTATAAAAAATTTTCTATTTTGAATTTTCATCCTATCTTCATCTGATCTTGTCCGATCCAAAAATATAGTGAAGATTATAACCAAGTTTGTTAGATTTAGAATCAAGCTTTAAGAAATGAAATTTATTTGTATAAAAAAAATTTCCATTCTGAGTTTTTGTCCGATCTTTCGTCCGATCCAAAAATACTGAAGATTATTACCTTAAGATCATCTTAAATAAGTTTGTTAGATATAGAATCTAGCTTTAAGAAACAAATTTACTTTTTTCTCTCAATTAATTGTGGTAGAAAATTGTACCATGATCAGCATCTGGCCGTGTTTAAACATGGCTGAAATTCTTTGACTCAGATATATAAAAAAACAGCACCACATTGGCAACTACGTAAAACAGCACCACATTGGCAACTACGCTCCACTTTGGCGACTATCTTGCCAAGATTCGCCCATTTTTCTCAAAGTTGGGTTAACCTGTTATTGCAGCAAACACCTCAATTATTGAATACATTTTAAATTTAATTTTTGTGACTAAAATAAAATAATTAGTTTATTTTCTTTGAATGACGTACATTGTTTAAGCTGTTGCTCTTTGTCAAAAGCTGTTCTGTTGATTATCTTAACTAAATTTGTCCTTAAATTAACTGTTGTTTATAATTTCTTCGTTTGATGTGATTTCAGTAAATATCAAGCTGTTTTAACTGTATATAATATTTTATGCATACTCTTAGGTCTCAAATGCCGAGTTATTCTGAAGGGATACTCAAGCAAATGCAAGATTTGTTAGTATTAGACCCTCCTTTGAATGGAATATCATCATCTCTTTTGTCTCCTGATGATCAACTCTATTTGTATGAAACAGCTGCTATTCTTATAGTATCAGGAAACTTTGATACTCCAGTAAGTTATTACTACAATATCCTTTATCTTTAAAGGATATCTATTTTTTTTTATCCAATTTATCTTTTAAGAAAATATTTCTTTTAACAAAGAATGCATGAATCCATTTTTTATAATATTTTTTGTGTATACAAATGATTGAAGTTAAGTAGCAAATTAGTTATCTAAATGAATTAAAATTATAATTTATCAGTATATTTATGTATTTGAATGTATATTTACAAAATTATTTGTTATTTATGCATTTTAAACATTATTTTCTGATTTCTTATATAAACTCAAATTTTAAACAATTTTTTAGACCAAACAATCAATATTAAAAAGCTTACTGCTTCCTGTTGCTGAAAAATTTGAAATGCTTCTTCAAAAACTCCCTGTTACTTCTGATGAAACTCAAAGAAGAGAAATGGCAAAGTGCATGAATCATGCCATTGCAGTTACTAGGTGAATTTTCATTTTACATTTCATTTACTTGTTCCAGTAGTACTTTTTCTGAATTGGAATTTTCCCATCATAGTGCTGTATAATTTTAACCTTTAATGTTATTTTATTTTGATACGTCTGTCCATTGTTCAAAGTGTTTTTTATCTTTTTTTCTGCTTATGACAGAAAACCTTCTAACTTTCATGGCATTGTATAATAATATGTTTCTTTAGCAGAAAGTTTAGGATCTGTTTTTTTTTTTTTTAGTTTTATATTATCCCTCTAAAATGAAAACATTGCTTTTGAGTATCATAGAAAAACTTTTGTTTTTTTTTGATAGTTTAATACTGCATTGTTTATTATGGATATGTAGTTCAAATTAAACTTTATTTTACATAGATCTAAATGAAAGCCCTAATGCAATTTTTTAAATCCTGGGTGTTTTTTTATCCATACTTAATTTATGCCTTTTATTTCCCAGTCGAACTAGCAAAGCCTTTTCAAATCAACAAACAATGAAGTCTAATGGTTGTGTTGAAGTGTATTCACAAGTCTTGCAAGTGTTTTTAAGAGCATTAAATGTAAGTTACTTATTAATTTTTTAAGCATTGAAAAATACCCTGTTATAATCCTCCTTATTCTACTTTTCTGTTCTCTAAAACTCTTAAAAAGTAATTATTTCGTTTTAATTTATTTAAAATTAAGAAGTACAAAATGCATCTGAGTATAATTAACGCAAAAATATTTAAGTTATCACTACAACATCAATATTCTTTGCGCTTGAATAGCTAACTATTATAACTTAAATGCCATACATTATCTGTGCATTATTTTATCTGTCCAAAACCAATTTAAAGGTGCTTATTAATTTTTTTTATTTAAAAAATATTTGTTTCCTTGTGAACTATTTTTCAGTCAGATTCATAGTATGAAATTTCACAAATGTTTGTTCTTGATTATATAAAGTAAAAGCTTATAGCTTTTTAGCATGCTTCTATATTTTCTTGGGGTCTTATAGTCTAAGAGTAGCTATAAGAGAAGTAATGTAGCATAACTGCTGTGTCAAACTTGTGTATTTTGATGCTATACTTAAACAGAAGTTGTGAAGGAATATAAATTGATCTTATTACAGTTCAACTATTAACTTAATGTAAAATATCACCAAAGCAGGTTTTTGATGACTGTTTCTTACTTTATTTAGGGGTTTTCTAGTAATTTAAATATTTATTTTTTAGCTTCCATATGCACAGGCAGTTTTACAGACAGCTGTGCGGCAATACTTGCATTGTATGGTAGTCTGCTTGGAGTCGTCTGATGTACTGCCATATTTCCCCATAGCTGCCGAGCAGCTGCTCAAGTCCTCTGATACACGTTGTATTCATGAGTTCATTCTTCTGATTAACCAAGCGATAACTAAATTTAAGGTTTGAAACTTGTCAAAAATTCAACTTTGAGTTCTAAATTTGTGCATTTTTTAAAGTTAAAGCCAGATGTTAAGTTGATATTTTCTAAGGATTTTATTAGAGGTCATGCCCTCCCCGCTTTAACACTGTTTCGACTCACTTAAGTTAAAAGATTTTATGGGAAAGAACCTCTTATCCTCCTTTTCCTTGAAATTCTCTCCTGGAACCTCCATGAGGGAGCAACAACAAAATTGTAGCCCAAAGTAGCAAAATCCCTAAAAAAGAAAGTTTGGAAACTTCTGGAATAGTTTAACAAATTGATGCTATCAATCTTATTTTAAGTTATGTTATCAGCTGTCCATTTAAGACAAATAAGGTAAAAATGAGCATGCGTTCAAAGAAATTTCCAAGATAAAGAACACACTTTAATCTTTTGCTATTTTTGAAATTGCTACTAATTTTGAACTTAAGTTTTTGCTTTCATTTTCAGAAAGAAGTAGTTCCATTTGTGCAGCAAATGCTCATGCCTTTTGTAACTACAATATTCAATGCCTTATCTGTTCCTATTGATGAAAATGATCATCCAGCTCAAGCTGACCGACAAGTTCTCCAACAAAACTACTTTCGTTTCATTTTTGTTATTCTTAGTAATAATATAGCTGAAGTTATAGTTTCTCAGAGTAAGTTTAAATATTATACAGTAGAGCCCCGATTATCCGCGGAATTGAGTGGCAAGGGTACCGTGGATAACCCGAAAAAAGACTAAAAATGAGGTGAAAACACGAAAAAAAATATTTCAGCATAAAAACTATGTTTTATTGTACAAAAAACATGATATGTAAAACTTTTAAGATATGTACAGTAAAGCAGAAACTTTTGCTCTACATCTAAATCACTAAAATAAACAACAGTAAACAGTGTACTGTTAAAAAAAAAGTGTTCAGTTACGCCTTTTTAAAAAATCAGTCACTCGCTTTTGCTTCAGAAAGACCTTTTCTTAATTAAAAATTAGGTTCGTAATTAAAAAAATATATTTGTGGCACTCGGGGATCATCCGCTCGGGGATAATCGGGGCTCTACTGTATTGTATTTGCTAAAAAGCATAAATCACTTTAATTATGTACTCATCAATAATATGAATTAGTCAGTTGAATTTTGTTACTTAATATTAGTTCTTACCAGGGCAAATTAAGAAAAGTAAGACACTTCAGTAATAATGCGTCTTTGTGAAGGTAGATTTTGCATTGCTGTAAACTTAAAATTTTACATATTTTCAAAATTCAAACCAAACAGTTTAGCTAGTTTTTCATTTAGAATTTTAACTTTGACAGAATGGATAACAGTGCAGTATTTTTTAATTATTCAGTTTTCAAGGATGGGAAATGGTGATAGGGAGAATTTTTATTCTGAAAAAGATGTATCGTTATGTCTGGTCTGGAGCTTGCCATTGAAGAGTTTTATGCTGATTTGAAAATTATACCAAGAACACACCTTTATGATCATTTCAAAAAGTTTTTAAATAAAATTGAAAATTCTACTAAGCTAATGACTGGAAGTAATTTTGAGACTTGACGCTATGAAGAGTTATTTTTAAAGCAGGGCAATATTAAAGACTGAACTGTGTCAATATTTACAGATAAAATAATGAACAAAAAAGGTCTCCTTTTTATGAATTATTTTAAGTTAGTTTCTAAAACTGTTTAAAATTTCAGAAAAGGAAAGGTTTCCATTTTATATGGCTATGCATTCTTGCAATTGAATTTAAATTGAGTTATTCAAAATTTCAAAAACAAATAACCTTACAACTTTAATTGTATACAACTAATGAAGATTTTTTAGCCACTGAATCAAAAGTAAATTAATGCTTTTTTATTTATTCAGGTATGCAAGATGTAGAAAGAATTTTGCTAACAGTAATTCACGGAGCTAAGAACTTCTCTGATCCTGAGGTAAGGAACTTAAAACAAATGTTTTTAAGAATAAGCATAAAAATATATTTTAATTCTTATTTCTTAATGTTCTTTTTAAATTACAATTGATGAGATTTTTTAATTATTAATCATTGCTTGTGTATGACTATTACCTGGATGTGTGTTGTTTTGATATAATTGACATTTGCTTTTGAACTTCAATCAAATATATGAAGTAATGCCATCCAGTCAATTCTGAAGTTTAATTAGCTAAGAATGAGTCTAGATTATTTAAAACCATCTGCTTTTTTATCATTCTACACTTCAGAGAACAAAAATTCCATTGAGACCATTGTTTGTCCATCCATTGTTTGTGTTAAGTTTATTGAGACTAATTAGGATTGCCTGCAAGACACAAACATATCGTTACCACCACGCCAAAAACATGAATCTGTTATATACAGTGGTAGCTCTTATAGCGACCTGCTCTTATAAAAATACTCTCTTATAAAGACCCAAAAATTAGTCTCTATTAGAGCACTTTTGTGCTCTTATAAAGACTAATCTTCGAATCGATTTAGCTTATCGAATACTTTTCTGGATCGGTTTGTGTGCGTCACACAAGAATTAGCCAATAAACAAATATCGGAGTATGACAAACAGCACCAAGTAACGATCGCATCTTCTCGCTTGCTTTCGCCCGGGGTAACCGGCTACAATCCCAAACGAAACCTTTCGCTACCTAATGTCCTTGTTGATTTTAGACTTTAAATTTATTAGTCTATTCATTTATTTTTCTTTATTTCCAATTTTTTGACTTATATTTATGACATAAATTTTTCAAATTGCATGCAGATGCAGGTGAAATTGATGTAATAAATTTTGTTAAGCATCAGACCTTTCTAAGGAAACTAAGCTATGCAATAAATTAATATCAAAATTTAAAAAGCAAACGCAAATATTTATACTCTGTAAAATATTGATCTTAAACTTTATATAAATTAAAATAAAAGCAAAAGATAAGGTAATATAACATGAAATTGGAAGTATCAAGACTTCATAAAATAAGAAATAATTGTTTAAAGATCAATTGGATTATTCGAACTGTGTTCTAAATCCCAATGATATCGTTTTCAGGTTGAGATTTCCTCCAGACTTTATAAATTAGTCTACTAAAAATACATCATTGAGGGAATCGAGTCCACCTTCCCGAAAAGCATCAAAATTGATAGTTTAGCTTAACGAGTTTATTGCTTTTAAACGAGTGATATTCTACACTCGAGTGTATCACTCGAAGTTTGCTCTTATAGCGACAAAAAATTCGGTACGGATTAATTACGCTATAAGAGCTTCCACTGTATAAGAATAGCAGATTCGTGTTTTTTGGCGTGGTGGTAACGATATGTGTAGAGAAGAATTTAGTTGCAGTGAATAAATTATTTTGATTAATTTTTTTAACTGTTATTTATCTTGGATTAGTATAATAGCAAAGCTTTGGCTCAAAATGGTTCTTTTTCTATAGGCTCAAAAGATTTGCTTTAGCATCCTGAAAAAAATGGTTGAACTTTGGGGAGGAGATGACAATGCTGTTTTTGTTGACTTCATGTACAATCACATTGTGCCTGCATGCTTCATGGCTCCTTTAGAGGACTCGTTTGACTTGAAGGATGGTCAAACAAGATTGGCCCTCTCAGAAAGTGCTTCCTGCTTGAAGACTGTCTTTGACAAAAGAGGAGCTGAACTTGTTACCTACTTAAAGAGTAGCTACTTGCCTACTCTATCCCTCTCTCATGAGAAGATAGAGGAGTACTGTCAAGCTCTAGCCTCTGACCTGAAAACTTTCAAGCATTATTTAAAAGTAAGTGACTTAGTAATCTCTAATCATGATTAGAGCTGTACATTTAATCTCAAAAGTACATAAAAATTCAAATTATGTTAAATGCAGTTTATACAACATCATTAAATGGGTTAAAGTGAGCTCAAAAATAGTCCCTTGCTTGCCTTGAAATCCAAAATGTTGCATGATCATCTAACCAATTTATTGCTATATTGGTTGAAATACTGTAATAAAGTGATGATATGAAGCTATTTGGTAAAATATGTTTAGCTGTTAGAAATATTAATTTTATTTTCTAATTGGCTTAAAAACTCATACTTTTTGTCTGTATTAAAAGTGCTAGTGATTGAATATTTATTAATCTGACTTTGCATTCACTGAACTGTGAATAAAGCTGTTTTTGTTTGCGCCTTGAAATTCTTTGCCATTCAAGTGCTACATCAAACATACAAAGAAGTTGGTGTGTGCTAAATCCATCAAATTTGATGGATTGAATGTCTTAATATCTGATTTCATTGAATCAGATATAAGAAGTAGTTTGGATGTTTTTTCATATTAAATGTATTGAAAAATATTTCTATTAAATCTTATTGTTTTTGTGGTCTCTCTTTACAGTTCTTCTTCCAGAATGCAAGGACGTAACAAGAATGAAACTTAGCTTCTAATCAAATCAGACATTTTGTGAAAAAATGCTGGGCAAAAATTTGACTGCAAGTTCAGCATTTGTACAGTGTAAAAATTGTAATATATTATGACAGTGTAATGCTTTTTTACCACTGATTTTTAACTTTTTACAAAGGAGTTAGCTTGAGCTCTCATGAGTTCATTTTTTGCCAAAGTTGATAGGAAATTATTGTTGCTTTTAAATACTTGTTGAATTTTTTTTCCTTTTCACTTGTTCGTAAATCATTCATCAAAAATAGTTAAATATACTGATTGTTTTGGGGAATAGTACTTTATTCCTGCTTCAAAATATACCAAATTTAGTATTCCATGTTATAAGATTTATCAAAAGATACTTATTTTCTTATTTATACTTCGCATATTCCGTTTTCAAGTTAAAAAAGTAATCAAGGCGTAGAGTTAAGCATACTTATAAGGTTAATATCTAAAATAGTTGTATTTTAAAAAAACGCTTTTTTGATTACATCATGCTGATATCAGGCTTGGTTGGAATTTTTTCATAAAAATGTCTTTCAAACACTGTTTAGTTTATGAATTAAAAGTTAATAATATTCAGAGACAGTTGTTTCTGATAATATTAATATTTCTATTTTCGAAAAGCTGAAGTCAGGATTTTTTTTATAGTAAATGTTTTTTTTTTCCATTTGCAAATTATTTCCTTTAAAAGTTAAATATTTTCTTTACAAGTATCAAAATTTCATGTGAGAAACTTAATGGTATTAAGTGATCATTTGCTAATTGATTGTGTTTATACTTTCCAAGATATTTAGTCTCACCTAAATTCTTTTGCAACATAAGTAAAACATGTTTTATATTACCTGTAAGGTCGATATAAACTTGCATTCTAGGAAATCTGCATGAAATGTTTTGTTTTGAAACTCTAAAGCTTCAATAAAATATATTTATTCAACAAGTGCTTATGACTGAGTATAGATAATTAATGGAAAGCTATGAGCAAGTAGTTAAATTTCAAAATAAAAAGTAAATTCTTTACTGGTATGTTTTTAGTTCTATTCTTAATTTTCAAGGTAATTATTTCAAAATTAAGTGGTATTTTTTAGAAGATATTTTTAAAATTAACAATCAACAACTCTTTGCAATCTTTCAAATATTTAGGTATATGGGAACATAGTAAAAAAAGCAAATTACATAATAGGAACACAAATTTCTCAGGATTGGCCTGTAAGTTTATGGAGCTGACTAGTACTTTTACAGTTCTTTGGTTTTTTATAAAAAAAAAAAACTATTGCATCTACTAAATTAAAGTTAAAGGAATTAATCATTCATTTGTATTTTATTAACCCAGACTATCTTGTTACCCAACTACGGAAAAAAGAACAGGCATGAGTTTCTTCCGAGGAATTGCAATTTCCAATTTTTCTCTTGTTCCGCAATTTCTGCTTTCATTCTCCTTCCTTGTGTGAAGTAAATAAGTTCAATGGAACCCATAAGATGCCAACCATTCCGAATTTTGCTGAATCATTCCACATTTTGGCCCTACATTCTGTAATTACAGATGGAGCTAGAAAAATTCAGGCACGGGTTTCTTTCGCAGAATTGCATTTTTCTGCTTTTTCTCTGCAAAATATGAGCCTCCATCTAAATTCATGGGTGCTACTTTTCTGGGGTAACCTAGGAAGTCTGTTTTTTTGACAGCAAGAATTCCAGATTTTATCGAATACACAACTTTAATGCCTGTAAACTAATATTGATTTTTTTCAGATAATCCCATCTACTTTTTAACTTTCCTGATTATTTCCGAGAAAAATCACAAGTTATCGTTGTAAAAAGTCGAAAATTCGCAACTTCTCACATAAGTTTTGTTTTGCTTGCAGTGTTCTATTCCTCCCGCATACAGTGGGGTTTTTTTTTAAAATCTTGTTAGGTAATAACCTGTTTTAGACATCTGATATTATTTTAGATTCTAAAAATATTTTCAAAAATACAAACTTCTTGCTTTTTCCTTACTTAGCAAACATTATATTGGTCAAAAATGATAGCACACCACATGGAGGTGGGGGGAACCCCCAAGCCACACAAAGAGCTCCCCCTTCCCTTTATCTCGAGGGCCATAAAACCGAGAGCTGTAAAGTCTAAACCAACCCTAAGACAAGAAAAATTTGTGTGTTTAGCCATTGTTGGTGATTCTTATATTTAAAGCATGGCTTATCAGGGGAATAAAAGTTGCCATTCAAATATTATGTAAGCACCTAAGGGGGAAGGGGTATTGCTGTTCATTTGTTTTTGCTGCTGATGATGAAGGGGGTAGGAATGATGCCAACATAAGACATACAAATGTTTCATTGTCAAAAATTATTATAAAAATTAAATTTGGATGATGAAAATTAAAGTTAGAAATAAAATATTAATATTCTGATAACTCACAATTTGACAAAACAAGAAAACCATTAACAATGCTTAGGACTTTTTACAACCCCAAAATTTGTTTTGATGATTGTTTTGTATAGCTAAAATAGAACAGTGTGTTATTATGCAAGGGTTGGCAGTTTGCTCATGTAAATATTAGAGGGGTTGCTAATTTTTGCTGATAAGGCAGGAGGGGTTCAATATGCTTACATAATATTTAATTGACCTGATTAGTAGGACCTTACAAGGTCCTACTAATGACTGAAAAGAAACTGATAATACCTTTCGTGCTTTAGTTTTTTTTATTAGCTTCTGTAGGAAAGAATGTTTTTATTTCTTTGTTTTCATAAGTTACCGATTTTTCTTGTATAAATTAATCTGTACAAGGTTATGGATAGTGAATGACATTGATCCAAAAGTTCTCGTTAGCAACCCTGTTTACATTCAATCCTTAGGCATTCCCTACGCATTCAATCAACCTTTTCTAATCCCACAGGCGACCTAATACCCTCTTGTTTGTCCTCCCATATCCTAAATGTTTGCGCAACCAGAAGGATATTAAAAGGCGCAGGGCTTTGCGGCGGCCCCCGAGCAGATTGATGTTTGCCTGATTAGTCGCCGGTCGCCCACTAATGTCGTGCCAATGCGCTGCTTAAACGCCTCGCGAGATTCATTAGGAAGCAGGGGATTCCTGAATTTTAATTAATCGAGTCGACGGGAAAAGATCGCGACTTATTAATTCGCGATTATGGTGGTCTCTCGGAAGGGGAGTAAAGCGGATTAGCTGTCCGGTCATCGGGATTTCCGTCCGGGCTCCTTCTGGAGGGTAGATAAAGGTGACAGTTTCGTGCCTTAACAGCCCGTGATCAATGGAATGGGGCTTTATTCTTTGCAAGGGATACTTATAGAGATGACGATGCATTACCTCGGCAAGTTAGAACTTTGCCGCGTTTCTTCTACCCGAGTTTGAAGATTTTGACAGAAACCTTTTTCATGAGTTTAGTTTACTGCCAAAAAACCCCTATTATTTCCATTGCGATGTAGTTTTAAAAGGTATGGCTGAAGGTGAAAGCGTGATTCAAATGACCGCTAGCTGCTAATTTTCCCCGTTTATTACCGTGCGCTAAAGATGGATTTAATTTTTTCCCCCCTTCTAGACTAGGGGGCTTTGCTCCCTGCTCGCTATCGTTCTCCAACCTTCAAAACTGCGTATCTTTTTGTCCGTCTGTGCACTTCCCCAACTTTATTTTATAGACTTAAAGCAGTGTTTCTCAACCGGGGGTACGCCGAGAGCTTTTAGGGGGTACGCCTCGAAATATAATCAATAAGAACAAGCTCAACCTTTTTTGAGCGAAATTTATAATATATCTGTTACTACTACAACTTGAACTTTGGCTGCAAGTATAAGTATTGCTGTAAAACGAGAAACTTGGAAAGTAATAGAAACGTTACTTTTAAAATATTAAAACAATAGTTCACTCACTGTAAACGCTAGACGAAAAATTAATATGGCTAATAAATGGAAAAGTATCAAGGTGTTTCTTACAAACTTCTATCTGAAATCTAAAGCGTAAAGTTGAACTATTTTTCATCAGAACGTAAAATATATAGAAAGTAAAACAACTATTCCTGATCGCAGTGAAATCTTAATATGAAAGTTTTGATAAATGAAGGATTTAGTGAATGATATCCTCTTATAAGGTAATGTAAATGTGGGTAAATTTTAAATAATAATACGAGTTAGTTGCATCGAATAACGTTAAAATTCAAAGACATAGATTATGCTCTCTAGTAAGCAGTTAAATAGCCACCGATACAACGGATCAGCATGGGAATTTACCTATAGAGTGTTTTCAGGTGACGTCACAACCGGTTATTTTCTTTTAACTGAAGCAAATTGATTGGTATTTATTGAGAACTTCAGTGAAAATTTTTCTAAAATTGGCCACTATACCCACATTTACCTTAGCATACAATGCAATATTCTCTTAGATATTTAAATAAAAAACAATCATTATTTCTCAAAGTTTATTCTTTATCATTACAATCGATTCTAGTTCTAAAAAGAAGTTAAACATTTTAAAATGTGAAGTTCATAAGCAGAAGAATAAATCACTCCTAACAAGCCACCAAATTTATATGAAAAAAAAACTACAGTTAATAAATGTATATCCAAATTTTGGGGGTTCTCCCCAACAAAATTTTCAAAATTTGACCCTTAAAAGAATTTTTTTAACTCATTTTGAGACCTTTTGGGTTACTCTTCCCCAAAAAACTGCTCTTGAAGGGTATTCTTCGAAATTTTGAAGGGATTCCAAACCAGAAAATATCCAAACAGCACAAAATATTGGGGGGGGGGGGGGCTCAAGCCCCCTCAACCCTATGGAGTCGGCGCCTATGGCTCAAGCAGCACAAACGTTCGTTAACGTTAGAAAAACTTTAAAACGCAAAACGCACAAAACGTTAAAGATTCGTTCAATTTTTGTCATATATGGTCTGTTCATCACGCATAAATTCCAACTTTACCCATATTGGATGGTGGAAACCATCATGAAAAACAGAACAAAAATTAGATAAAGGTGTTAATTATGAAGTTAAAATACTATGATTTAAATGAAGGTGAGATATCAACTACTAGCAGCGAATGCATGCGAGGGGTACGCAATAGTAAATATACAGGGTGTTTCAGATAAATGTTTCATAACTTCTAGGGGAGGTAGGGTACATCAAGACGAACAAGAATCGGTATAGAAAGGGGGGTCGCAAGTGGGGTCTAATAAGGGGTGAAAATCACGGGTGAAAATTGGTAAAAAACCTCGCATATCTGAGCAGAAAGCGATACAATTGTTCGATTCCGGTATATTTTACATTCAACAAATCAAATTTTTCATGTAAAAACGAGATGCAAGTGTTTATTCTAATCAAAAACAGACCAATAATTGAATGAGGCATGCGTTGTTGGTAGATTAAAGCTACAATTGTCCCTTGGTAAGACTTTATAGTTCTTTGCGCTATATAACTCCAAACAACCAACAAAACTGTTTTTGTTGTGACACTTTCTCTTGCTTATCATCAACTTACAATGCATGCCTGTTTCATTTATTGGTCTGTTTTTGATTAGAATAAACACTTGCATCTGATTTTTACATGAAACATTTGAATTGGTTGAATGTAGAAAATACCGGAATCGAACAATTGTATCGCTTTCTGCCCAGATATGCGAGGTTTATTGCTAATTTTCATCCGTGATTTTCACCCCTTAGACCCCACTTGCGACCCCCTTTCTATACCGATTCTTGTTTGTCTTGATGTACCCTACCTCCCCTAGAAGTTATGAAACATTTATCTGAAACACCCTGTATTTTTCTTTTGGGGGTACAATCGTTAAAAAGGTTGAGAACCACTGGACTAAAGGACTCATTCCCCGAAATAACTCTAAAAAAAAAAAGATAAAATAGGTTTATTTTTCATGAATATTTTAATACAAATTTTTATATATGAAAACAAATTAATCAAGCTATTATTAATAAATACCAACTTTGGTAGGATTTCCGAAAGACAAAAACACTAATAAGCTTTTTCCTCTGTGAGAGTAAACAGCGCGTCTTGCAATTTTTTTCTGAAAAAAAACCTGACATTTTACAGGCAATGTGATAAATCCGGGCATAATGCCCACGTATTTGTACTCATTGATAAATGCCATTGAACTTATCACATTGCCCGCCTCACTTCGGGCATTATTAATAATGGCCAGTTTATTATTTTGTCCGTGACATAAATAAAGTGCCAGACGTGGCTCTTAAATTTCAATAGTTCATCTAAAATCTTTATGGAAACCTCAGAAAAGCTTTATGGAGCACAACTTTCATACAATAATCTTTTTTGTAACTTTTATACGTTTTATCAAAACTCAACCTTCAAAAAAAACCACAACACGACCCCTAGTGACTGTTGCTTTGGATATTTCCATACACCCACTTATCTTCTCCCCCCTTTCCCCAATCACTTGCAGATTCAGCGTAACTAGACGCAAATGCATCCTCTCGAAAGGGTGCATCGGACATCAAAACTAAAATCAATTTGCCCCTGGAAGATTCGATCTGCGAAACTGGAAGTGAGATTCGGAATAGAGAACACCCATTCCCTATTCACAGGATCCAGTTGCTTAAAACTGCTCATTTTGCCGATCCCTGGGGGAGAGAGCTTCTCTAACTCTTATTTTAACCGAGTCCACGTTTGCCTCCCTTTTATCTCTCTCCGATAAAACTCTGAGTCTTGTTTTTTTCTTGTGACTTTTTTTCTTCTTCATTTTAGTGAGAGGATTACCGAAGACGTGTAAAGAAGATTAGAACGACAAACCACTTATGGGGATTTGTGTTGCCCTCGCCTATAAACTTTTGTTTCAACCTTAATGTGGGTCTCCTGGACTCTGGCTTTAATTTTAGGGGTACGGTAGTTTATTGGAAAGCATACTGTCTTGTATTAATCCCCTTTCTTATGTCTCTTTTTTTCTGTTGATTAAGTCCATAAGTTTAGGCTTGAATAGGACAAAGTCAGGGGAGGCTTTTTCATAGGAAAGTATTGCTTCAAGGTTTTCCGTGAGGCGTAATTGTTATTTTTTGGTGCTCAGTTTATGAGCTTTTGATCATTGAGGAAAAAACGACACTACAGTTGATTACTGTAAAACTTATTTTCCAGCCGTAGTATTTGATATGCAGTAAAGCTTGCATGGTGTAAATTTCGCATATGCGCTTTCTTTGCATTTTCTTAGATTTTCATTTTTTATCTAACTAAGTACCACTTCATGAACGACTCAACTCAACCAATAAAGATAAGTTGTATACTGCGTGGAGATTTGAGGGGGAAAAAGCTATCTTTTAGAGCTGTTCCATTGAAGGATTTTGCAAGTAACGGAAGTGTTATTTATAAATTATTTACAATATACGTTTTGAAATTTGTCTATTGTATTATCTGGTTACTGAAATTGAAGATGATTTTTTTTTTGCTGAAGAGCGCTCATTAATCCAACTAATTCTTCATATATATGTTATGGGCAAAGTGATTAATCGGGCATTATTAATAAATTGAAGCCGAATAAATTGGCCGAAGTGAAGGCGGGCAAAGTGATAAATTTCTTTCATAAATTCCACTGAATTTATCTTATTGCCCGGCATTATTAATAATGCCCCGATTTATCACATTGCCCGTAACATATAAATATTTCCTATACTGAGAGTAAATTAGTTGAGTCAATACATAAAGGAATATACATAGCTTTAAATGATTACAATGGTGGAAATCGACAGATACAGCCTTGACAGGGAATTAGCTGCAGTGCTTGAGAAGAGAAATAATACATGAACAAAACAATGATTTAAATAAATAAAGTTCTAATTCTTTGTATTTATTAAGAGAGCATTTTTACATTTTTAAGTAACATCACACCATGCAAAAATAAAGATAAAATTACATTATATCAATACTTAACGAGGTTTAAAATCCTCAAATGCTTTTTGGACTAAAAGAGTTTTTTTTTTGTGTAAGAAATTACAGAAACAATCCAAATTATTCGCTCGCTGTGAACGTAATTCATCAACGCGAATGTTCTTGTTTTCAAATTAGCTCCGCGATGGAGATATATCGCGAAGCTGCTATTTTTACGAGAAAATCATAAAAGGTGACAAATAAACAAGCTATCTTTTCCCAAGGTGAACGGAAAAGTCAATTTTCAAATGTTTACACCTTTTGATGGGAAAACGAAAGCTGTTGACATTTTTTTTTTTACTTTATTTGCTAACTAGTTTTAAAGCAGGAGGCAATTGTTTTACAAGTAAATATGTTGAAAAGCAAATATTTATCAAACCATGATTCAAAATTAATAAATTAACTGTGCATTTAGCTTTCTTATTAAATGCCGAGAATTATTAGTATTAAATTAAAAAATTGAAGTTATAATACTTTTTCTTGAATATCCTTTCGTAAAATGTCAAAATATGATTACCTTTACGTTATTAATAATGATTACGTTATTTTAAATATTTCATATTTGATGTAATATTTTTCACAATAGATCACTGAAATATTTTGAAAATTCATAATTATTATCGTTTAAGTAGTTTATTTTGCTTATCATTTTCAATAATTCTTTAAGAGTCTTCACTTTTTTGAAGCGATTTTTAAAAAAACTGTTTTGGCTTTAGCTAACTTTTTTTACTATATTAAAAGTTACGATGCATTTTGTTGAACACAAGTTTCTATAGTGTACTATATGTATATAAACTATAGTTTTTGTTATAGTTGAACGTAAAATTTAAGTTTCCTGCACAAAGTAATTTGTTTAAGAAAATATCTCTGTATAGTGATGTGCTGGAATAATTTAAAAATCAATATATTAAACCTTTTCGTTTGGTAAATTTTTGTTTTTGATAAAAAAATAGCTGTTTTTTATTAAAAATACAATCACGAAAGATTAAAGCAAATAACTAATAGTTCTCTAAAAATATCCAGATCCACACACCAAAAATGTGAGCTTATAAATTTTTTTATCTATGATATGTGTTATATTATTTTAACCACGTCATAATTATTTATAATTCAAAATATAATTGCTTCAAATATTGATTCAAAAAATTTTATAGAGTTTTCTGAAGTTTTTGCGAGAGTCTGTAAAAAAGTGCAGAATCGGGGGGAAAAGTTTCGAAAATATGAGGCTTGATGGGAGTGAATAATATGATTAAATGATAAAATATTTTAAGAAAGAAAATTTTATTGTATTGGAAAAATTGAGTTAATCATTGGTCAATCTTTATCAAAGGTCATCATTGAAATTACTCTAATACCATGTGCATATTCATAGAAAGAACAAATATTACTCTCTCTCATATTATTCATCTCCTTGTTTCTGCGTAAATATGCAATCTGTATTTCCTTAAAATAATGGTTGTACCTGTTTCTTTCTACACATTCCATTTATTTACAAAATATTTTCTTTACATGAGAATAGGAAGCAGTTGATGGTGACTAGAGAAAGGTTGAAATTTAGTTCCATTAACTTATTTCAAAGAAGAAAAAATATGTAAATAGGTTAAAGTATGAAACTCCTCTTCCGACTTTAATATTTAACAACTAATATAAGTATTAAAGGAAACAATGAAAAGTTTGCCTTTCCTAATAATTAATTTGATTAGGATTGAGAAATTTTATTTCTTTATTTTGTCCAAATTTTTGAGACTGTTTAGCTAGAATGTGATAAGAGCATGTTCTCCTGGAAGAGAAAATTTATGTAATGTATTCACGTATTCAATGAAAAGAAAGCATATGTATGAACTATTAGATATTATTTGATTTTTCTTAATTCTATCCTACAGAAACTGATATATTCATATGATTTCACTGAAAAAATTCATAAATCTTGTCTTTTTTTTTATAAAATTAGGATAATTATTATTTCGAATTATTTTCACATAATTTACAACTACATACTACTACATAACTACATAATATACATACAAATTTGGGGATCAAATCTCCATCAAAATGTAAATGTCCCCCTATGGAGATGAATAAAGTTGTCCCTCCTAAGTATTCTAGAAACTTACAAATATACCATTAAATACTAAGATTTCACACATTTTGTCTAAAATTTTTAAAATGTAGTCTGTTAACAAAAATAAATTGCTTGTTAACTCTCTCTGATTATCATTTAGATAATAAATTTTTATAATTTATAATTAATATTTAAACTGGATAAAAATATTTAGTTTAGTAAGTCTGTGTTAAAACACACAAAAAAAACTATTAAAAATTAACAATAAGCTGAGTCTCAGTGTGGAAAAATATAAAACCCCAAAACGTTGTACACAAGGGTTCGATTCCTTCCAGAAGTGTGAGAAACAGTTTTCCAAATAGAAACCACTATTGATAAAGGTTGATAACAAAAAATCATAAGAATAGCATTAAACTATGTGCAAAGCAGGAAAGCTTTTCCCCCCCCCCAAAGAAAAAAATACACTGGAGAAGCAGACGAGTTAAAACGAGGAAAAGAGATTTTTGTAAATTTATGCGACACTTTAAAATTCAATTCAGTCTTTCTACTGTGACTAACTTAAAAGTTAAAAAAAAGAACAAAATACCGAATAGTATTCTTCAAAATATTGAAAATATAAATCTGAGTTTCACGAGTGAAAAGAGATGGAGAAGCATTTCTATTGATTCTATTATAAATCTGGCGAAAGTTGATCGAGTATTTCCCATTTTATTTAAATAAATACAATAATATGAGGTTTTTAATATTTAAATAGATTCATTCTCCCCCCAGTTATCTTTTATCATCTAGTCGCCCACTTTCTGAACCTGCTAAACGTATTTTTTTTTAATAACTAGGGGGCTGCCCCCTGCTCGATATCGCTCACCAACCCCGGCGCAGTTCTTTCTCAGCGAGCAAAGCTCGCTTGTTTCATGTTATACCAATCCAGCACACCCCGCTGGTCGGCTCAATTAATTCTCCTTTACAACCGAAACTACTTATATCACTCTTGCTTATAAATAATTTAATCCAGCAGAGCTCGCTTGTTCATCTCAACAATCCAGCACAACCCTTTTCTCTGCTTAGTTAAGCCTCTTGTAACACGGAAAATACCTCTCTCTTGCTTATCAATAATTTTATATAATATTAAAAAATATCCAGAAGTCTACTAACAATCATCAACCATCTTGTAGAAAAAAACATATCATTAAGAAACATTTCAATTTATAATGTGCACGCGTGCTAGCAACAATCTAGTGAACCGTCAAAAATAAAACTTAAAAAATCTCCAATAAACATTAAACGTATCTGATGAAGACCTAGTAAAACTATGAAAAAAATGAAACTTTGATGCTTAATAATTCCAAAACTAATAAAAATTTTTCAAAGAATTAAACGCCAATCTTTTTCTAAAAAATAAGAGCATAATTGGTTAAAAAATCATACTCTTATTGTGATTAGTTTTTCTTTTAGACCGAAAAAACCGAAAAAGTGTCAAAATTTTCGAAAATTTAAAAATTAATTACTCTAAAGCAAATTCGAAATGCGAAAATGCACATCTTCATACATCAGAGTATGTGACTGCAAAAAATCATAGTTCTGCTGCTATTAGTTTTCTCTGAACTCGATTACGCGGCGAAAAAACAAAAACTTCAACTTTGACCTTAAAAATACCCCAGAACGAATCACGAATCATCTCGAATAATCACATCAATTAGCTTTTTATTCGAAATTGTTCTCCAAACATTTCTCTACAAACTTTTCAAATTTCATAAATTTCTGTCAAGTAGTTTTTGCGTTGTGATAGGTCAAAGAGTTCAAAAATAAAAAGTTCTGAAACAGCGGCGACAGCGGCGGCGGTGACGGTTACTTTTTTTTTAATATAGAGAGAAACCCAAAAGCGATAGAAATATGGTTTATGGTTTAAGTTTTAAAAAATAGTGAAGATAGTAAAATTTTAATTATAATCATGAACTAGAGGGAACATAAACCAACAATAATTACACATTTTTTAACATAGTTAAAACAAAGGAAAACAAATGTACTGTAAAAATGTAAAAGTGCTAATTCTAAGTAGTTAAGAAGGAAAATAAAATAATGGAATAACTTGATAAATGTATTGTAAAGAAACGTCCATGATCTGAAAGGGATGTGAATACTATAGGGTAGGTATGATCGTTGACTTACTTTAAATTTGATTGATGTAGTAAACTAGAAAATAAAAAAAAAAAAACGAATTAGTTGCTCCTTTTAAAATGTGAGCTAAATTGAAGATTCAGTAAGCTTAAGAAGCTAACACTCTTTTTTCACTAAGTGTATCTGTTAAGTCGTTAGGCAACAGTTTTTTTTTCAGTAACGTTTGTGGATCTTTAAAAACTAAACCATAGCAGGTTGATTTCACTAAGAAATATCAAGAAAAGTAAAGGATTTGAGGTAAAAATCAGAACTATTATGTAACAGATAAATTAAAACAATCAGATCATACCACCGTGTAAATGACCTCAGAAAACTCATTATTAAAATAAAAATAACATATAGTATGTTTGGTCTAGCCTGCGGCTGGACCAAGAGGAATAAGTCAACAACGACATATAATATGTATTGTTGTTGTCTTACTATAATAGCATTATAAATAAGGCGGGGACGATGATGATAATTAGTAAACAAGGTTACCCAAATAGTAAAGTTCTGTTATAACCATAGAGCTAATAGTTATAACGGTATTGTTTATATTATGTCAACAGAACACGTTTGTATAAATAAACACAATCAAAATAAAGAGCTCTGACTGAGTTCTATCTCTCTAGCGGCTCAAAAGGTTTTGTGTAATTTAGTAAAACTCTTTGTATGAGCATGTTGTAGTGACACGTACTGCTACTTTGTAGAACATACTCTTAACCAGAAAACTCCAAAATTGTTACATGAAGTCATCAGTGCTTTTCAAAAGAATTCCAAGCACGATTTTTCAAAGCCAAGACTTGTGCTAGTAGAACCATCTTGCAGCATTTATTTTTTATGTAAAAAATTTCGAGTAAATAGTCTGCTATTGTACTCTAAGGAAAATTACTTCTTTTCTAAACTCGGAAGGGATAACATAGAATTTTGGGCTCTTTGGAAGATCTTCAAAAGAGTTTCACTACGCTTTGAGATTTTTTAAAAGCCTGTTTTCCATCTAAATGACTTAATTTCAAAGTAATGAAGGACACTGGTTTTAATAGGTCTATCTAACAACTCCAAGGCAAGAAATATGTAAAATATTATCTTGGACCAAATAAATAAATACTAGTTTTCGAGATTTGCTATGAGAAAATAGTTATGTAATAAAAGCAGTTAATGGTGGTTATAAAGAAAATTAATGTTTAATTTTTCATTAGCTTAGCTTACCTTGAATCTGGTACCTTAGTTACTTTTGGTTGGTAGTTCTTTTAAGTTTTTCACATGATTATTGAATGAAAGTTTTGCAATATGAAAGTCAATGATATGAACTTACTGAAAACAATAGTGCAATAATTTGTACGTTAAAATGTTACTGTCTACATTATTTAAAATAAGGATTTATATTAAAAGTAATAATCTTTTAAGTTAAAATATTTAGAAAGATATTCTTATTTCCGACATCATGATATATTATTGGTCTTGATTTAAAAAAACAAAACAAAGCGAACAAATACATTGAGAACGGCAAGTGATTTCAATTCAATTCTATTTCGTTATAAATTTCATAAATTCCTTTGCAATTATTTTTGTTCTTAATTTAATGTATTTAGTTGATAAAGTTTTAATACTTATCAAAATAGTAATCTCACAATTAAGTATTGGTATCACACAAAAACAATTAACAACATATGTGCAATGATGGAATTTTTAATTATGACTTTAAGCTTGTAAACACGCAGATTCTTTTATATATAATAAATATTATACTTGATTTAAAACTTTCGAACTTTCATTTAATCTTTGCGGAAGGTTTTATATGGTATAAAAATAACCTAAAACTATAAAGGTTTTTTAAGGTGGTTACACAATCGAAAAAGATAAAAGTTAATTAAATATGGCAAAAAAAACAATATAAAACAAAATTGTGTCTGATTGTGTAAAATATTTTATATTGATAAGCATGATTATATTACCATTTTTACTCTGTTTTGATAGTTATCATTGAATGAAAATCGGCAAACATGTTTAAACCATTATTTTATTTTGAAGACAACAACAGACAGTAAGTAAAATATTTTTCGAGCTTGCATTTTCTTTTCTGAATGATGAAGAAACAACATTCAACTGCCCCATTAGGTTGCAGTGCTGGATAACATACCCTTTGCCTTAGTAAAACAACGCAAACAAGTGGGGAGTGTTCCAGTTATTATTGCTGGGGAAAGATAACATGGTTTATTCCCGGCAAAACGCCGATGAATGATGGTGTCTGCTTTCCTGCGGAAAGAGCAAAAAAACCCCTTGAAAAGGCCAAATGGATGCATGAATGAATGAGACTTTTCTGTGCCTTTGGAGGGCAGTAGATTCACTTAGAGATGTCTGAATTTCGGGTTAAATGTAGTAAACGATCCATACTAGTAGAGGAATGAACCCTAGATGAAAATTAAGTATGTATATGTTAGAATGAAAACCCAGAATGTGCAGTTTCGAGAAGAGATTTATGGAGGAATTTTGAGGAAAGGTAGGTGAGATAGAATTTATTCTTATAATAACCAGATAGTATAAAACACCTTTTAAGTTTCCCTTTGAAAACCAACTTATTCACACGTGATTAATTTAATAAAACTCTTTAATTTTATGATCGTGAAATAATGGAGCATTTTCAATCACATGACTCGGACCTAACAACGGCTTTAGCAACGTTGTTTTTGTCCTCCAAGTGACGTCATGTGCGAATGCTTCTATTGGATGCTTCTATTTCCCACCCCTAACAACAGCCTTAGCAACGTTGTTTTTGTCCTCCAAGTGACGTCATGTGCGTATGCTCTATTATTAAAAATTCAATCGTCTTGTATTTAGTTACGATCATCTCTACCTTTCTAGATAATTAACACTGGACAATAATAATGACGATGTGAATAAGACGTTATGTTCAACATTCCTTTAAAGTTTAGGAAATAATTTTTTTATTTGAAATAATCCAACTTTCTAAGAGTGATTAATGAAAAAGAATAACACTGTTTAAATGTAGCAAAATTTTGATAGTTAAAAATCTATTAATAAAAATTTAAATTGTTTCCATGACTAACTATATTATCCAAAAGTGTATTTTTTAGTTATTTTTATTAACAGAAATTAAAATGTTTTAAGTATCTCAATTCTGTTTAGGTTTGGATGAGAAAATTTTTTAAGTGAAAGATTACACGAGAATTTATTCAGGAAAAAATGTCATTTGACGTTGGCTCTTTTCTGCAGTTGAAAAATGACATTTTATGTTATAGATAGTATATATTTAGACAAATTGGTACTTTAGGATTAGCTGGTAGAGTTTGATTCTATATCGCCAAAAATAATCAGCTATCAAAGTATAACACCATTAAAATATCTCAACTAGCACTGTTTCTTTTAATTTGTGTTATATATTTTTATTTTTATATTATAAAACGTTTCCAATATACTAGTTCGATTGGAAAAATTTGCCTACTGCTAAAAATAATACTAAGTACCGATAAGTACCTGCTAAGTACCGATAAATGATTAAGTAGACCTGTATATAATGTTTATACAACATTCCGAATATTAAATTTTTATGTTTTGCATAAAGCCCATTTTTATAAAATTTTATGAATACATTTTATTATTTAATGGGAAAATGGGAAAGCATAGAGAAAACTATAAAATAAACTAACCGAATATATTACAATGTAAATCTTTTCATAAAATATTTGACTAAAATACTACCTTTGTGTGTTTAATTGAATGTTTTGGACTGAATAGTAATGTGAATGTTTTTTTTCTCTCATCATCAGAAAAAAATAATAAAAAAAAATCATTGGAATGCTTTACAAAAAGAAATATCATTAATTGCTTGGCACCAGCTTTTCAGGTATATTTACAGCCAACAATCTTTAAACTCTATAATTTACTATCAAGTCAATTATACCGAGACTATGCTATCCTCAGACCTCTTTCTATCAAGTAAGTTGGAGACCCTGAGTGGAATAAAAACGAAGTTTGAACCAATCATCTTGAGAGACGTCTGAAACTTGTGTGTACAAGATTTAAGTGTTCCCTACTCTATAATGAAGGTATCTGGAACTGCTCTATCATATATTAAGCCCAGACTTTGACGTAATCCTTACATAGAGATGAAGTTGCTATTGATGCCAATAAGACCATACCCTTAGACTTAACGCTTGCTATTATGCAATGTTTGCATTAAGATATGCACTTGAGAAATAGTTCTACCCAACCATCCAACAACTCGCATTTTGTTTCATTGATAAGACATCATGTTTGATGAATGAATGAGTTTGAGGATGCATAAACAAATGAAACGGAGACAATGTTCTAAGTAAAATACGAAACATAACGTAAACGTTATTTGTAATGTTTCGCTATAACAAAATAGGTACCAGTAATGAGGAATTTTTCAGAGTGAGAAATTAATATGAAATATCTCATAATGACTAAACTAATAATATTGAAATAACAATCGCTTTGATAAAAGAGTAGAATAATGGTCTCGCACAGAACTTGATACAATGTGAAAAGTTATCATGATAGTTCAGTCTTACATACATCTAATACAGCTGTTTATAGTAAATTGAGAGGAAAATTTTCAGGCTAGAAGGCACAAATCTTTCAAAATAATTGTGTTATTAAAATAATGAACAAAAGATAAAAGTTAGTAATGACGTATTATCTGTTTATTTGTCTCAATAGAAACAACGGGAATACTCATGTTTAATGAACAGAGAAAGTAATATGTAAGATATATAATATTTTAGGCTATTAGGGTTTTACGTATGTTTTCTGAGGGAGAAGCGGAGTGAAACAAAGATTTTAGGAATTACAACTAGTGAGTAAAGTCAAAGAGAATTCAATACATCTAACCTATTTGAACTTGTAGCCAGTGAGCAGAAAGTGCTTGATACAAATTTCTCTCATACATAAACGGATATTTTGATGCATTGTAAGTCAAAGGTCCTACAGAATCCTGCTGTATTCACAAAACTGGATATCCAAACACTCTTACGGCCATATTCATAGCCATCAGTGTCAGTGTTAAATCCTAGATCAAAGAAGGATTCCACCAATCAGAGTCAGCGAAAAGCTAATTTTCCTTTCTTTAAATGTTGGTTAACGCTGACCCTGATGGCTGTGAATATGGTTGTTAATGTTGTACTCATACGCCTATGTACTTTTCTCAACACATTTCAGAAAGAACTCTTCTCCGGAGCTTATTTTATTAAGAAATGAAACACAAGAAATCCTTAAGTTTATTTACCGGAATACCCAACTTCATGAATAATACAGACCCTGGAAGTAGTTTTAAAATAAAGTTGGATCTCTGCTATCTCGAATTGTTTTGTTTTCTGTCTCCCTATAAGATAGAGTAACCAAAGAAAAATAATATAAAAATGCCTTCATTGATTCGACCGCGTCCCGTTTTTCCATGTGTATCCGCTTTTTTCGGATTAGGTTTGCATCGTAATACCCTAGCAGTGATGGAGGAAATAGTATTGAAATTTCCTTCCCAAGTTTTGGAATTCTTATTAATATTTAATTTTTATTTCAACTGGAGTGGAATCGAGAGCAAAAAGTCGGAAGATTCTTCTCAGATTATTTGTTTCTTCCACCTGATGTGGGAAACCGAAATAGAATATATTTTCGATGTTTATTCAGGAACATTCCCTTACTGATTCTTTGCCAGCTACCTTCATAGGTAATCTAAAAAAAAATGTATTTTGAGGTCGGATGATAAGACTTTGTACTATGGATTTTGCAATGCACCACTCTAAAATGGTTGTGAAATAATGGTTACATTTGAGTTGTTCAAAGAATGAGAAAGCAAAATAAAGAGAAGAAATAAGCAGTTCTTCCGTAAAACCCCCAAATAACCAACAGCCAGCAAAGACTTTCAAAACTTCAGAAATATTTATATTCAAAACTTTAAAAACAAGCCTTGAAATGATTGAATTTAGGAAATATTTACTTCATTATTTCCTCATAGTGCAAAAAAATCCCATCAGGATATGTATCATTGAAAAAATATCGGGTTCAGTTTAGAAATTTTGCAATTATTAATGGGAAACTCATTTTCTTTCTTTAAAAATAACACTACCACACTTGAATTGAATCTGTGTTTGTTATGTGTATTAAAATGAAATCTAATTAGAAAAACTAAATAAAAACCCACAAATTCACTCTTTCCTGTTTATAAATTGTATACAGTTTTTTTATTTGATTTTACAACATAATGACTTAAACGCAGGATTTATGAAATTCCAACAATTACACACGTTAATGCCTAAATAATGCAAAATATATGGTACAACTTTATGTATCACGAGTCAAGCATCCTAAGCATCCACCAACGGGATTATTATATATGCCCTGCAATCCATCAAATACCGCCCATCTAAAACCTTTAAGCTAAACACAGACACTGGTTGTGTTATGGTTGGGACCATAAATGTTGCATGTACGAGTAGATAGCTTGAATATTATCCTATACCCGCCTGGGTTATTTCACCGATCAATGAAGTCTATGCATAACAGCTATTGCCGAAAGCTTAGATTTTTCGCGAATCTGCCCTTGAACCATGCCATGCAGTGAATGGTCATTAATAATCCTGGAATAATTAATCGCTGGGAAAAGGAAGACGAATGATTATCTGGTTGATATGGGACTCTCATCGTTTTATTCAGCCTTTTATGAGTCGGGCTACCAGTATTTTCGATGGGAAATCAGTTCATAGAGATTGATGTGATAGATGGTGAAGCATGCATATCATGTGGATTTGAGTGCATTAAATATACATTTAGACGTTATAATGTTCAGGAAATCTGCCTGGATATACTCATTATATCTACTTCTAATATTCTAAATCTAAACATAACTTTTGCCGTTTAATCATAATACATTAAATCATGGAGTCTCCTGATTTTCCAGTTTTAACTTCCAAATCTTTTAAAACTAGCAATACTATCTACAGGTATGCAACTCGAGTGGTTGCATACCTGATGTTAGTAGTAATATTTTACTTTTTAATGTTGAAGCTTAAAATTTCATGGACCTGTATTGTACAAGTGTTCGTTTTAAATATTGAATTCCCTTTGGAAGAAGAATGAAAGGTAAAAAGGGTAATTTTTTTTTGTTTTTTACATCAGAATATATGATTAGGTCAATGTAATAAATTCAGGCTTTAGTAATAATGCCCGCGTATTTCGGGCAATGTGATAAATACTCATTGATAAATATCATTGAATTCATCACATTGCCCGCCTCACTTAGGTCATGCCCGGTTTATCGCTTTTCCCGTAACATATATACCAGCTGGATTAAATGTAAATGCCATGAAAATAAGTTAGATTTGTGTGAGAAATACGTTTTTATATAATTAAAATAAGTAGGAGAGAATCTAGAGAAATACTTACCTAATAATTTGACAACACTCTTAAGAGTTGACAAAAATAGAATGGTGCTGTTTCTCTTATATCTTCAACACATTTAAAAACACAGTAATAGTAGGTTAGTCAGTAAAGATCTTTCCAAAGCCACCTTTACCAATACACATAATTCAGTAGCGAACACAAGACTCGTCACAAAACAGAATGGATGGTCACTCGACTCAATCCATCACCCGCATCGTTCGCGCTGTCCAACATGACAAAACAGACAGCACAAATTGTAATCATATGCAGCAAGTTCCGATTGTTGATGAGCTCGGAAGGCCTGCTCAGGATCAACCAAGGTGCATCCAACAATGCTGGAGATCCGAGGCTCGACAATCCGTCATCTTTAATGTGGATTTCGGACACGGTTTGCTGATGGCTGTTGATGAAGTGATACTCGGTTATACATTTGTTGATGAAGAGATACACAAGTCTCTTGCAACTGCAGGAATGTGAATAGGTCTTAGAGTCCGATTGGGGAATGTCGAGTTCCCGGACACGAGTTGAAATTTACTTGGGTTATCAATGCTTGGAACGGGTTATGTGTGAAAAACTATATTGATTTTTTCCTGCTAAACTTAATCTTTTTTATTCAGTTTTGGTGGTAACAATTTTAAATTCGCTGAAAATAAGTAAACTGAGGCCTTTCATTAAATATTCTATGGTGAAGCTGATAGTCCACAGTGAGTAGAATATAATAAATAGCCTCGATAAGGGGATTCCCAGGATGCAATATCGTACCAAAGATCTTCAAAACATTTAACTCCATTGATTTTTCAGAAAACAAAAGCCAAAACCAGATAATAACAGTCTTCTTAATCGCAAATCTTATCTTATTTCCTAGTTTTAGCGATAACCCCTGAATTTCACCCAGTAAACCCCAGTTGCCCCTCAAAAAGATGCACTGATATGCTCCAATTATGCCGTAATAGTTAAAATAGCAATTGCAATTTATACGAGAAAAATAATACTTACTTTAAAGCAGTGAGAATCTGTGAATTCATTCTCCTATTTTCCCTCACGTATGTTTACGTCAGCTTATATTATATTTCAGTCGTTAGCTTGGCACCTTTCCCTTTCATGTCAAGCTAACGACTGTCTCTTCTGGACAATATGTTTGCGTACGGATTTTTCTTTGAAGTTGTCTCCGGGTTACTTCAAAGAAAAACAAGTAACCAACACAAAATGGTGGAGCAAATTATACTGTGCAACTTTTTTTTAGCTGGTTGAAATTGCAATAATGTCTGTGAGTCACAACAATCATAATTATCTAATTTAGAATCAACAATGGAAAATAATAAAACAGCACGTTAAAAAATGTGTAAAAATGAATGAAATGACCCAAAACGAAATAATTCACAACAATTATTTATGCTATATTTCACTTAAATAAACTATAAGGTGTTTCATAAATTTGAAAGGTTTTATTTTAAAAATTTCTAAACTTGTTATAATAAAGAATAACAAATTTAGAATATCTGCTTTTCAATAAAAGATTTAAAATTCTATGTGTTTTAATACAGGAGAAATAGCCCAATAAATGGAGATAATTTTATATTTTATGAATCAATTTATTTTTATTTAATTTTATTTGAAATGTATCATCATTAAAGTTTTTCTGGAAATTTTTCTCGTTAAAGTTTTGAAGTAATCATAAAGTAACTTCTTGGTTGAAATGATAAACATTAGGAATTTCCTCACAAAACTTCTTTTATTTTAAGCATCTAAAAACTACTTTTATTTTAATAGAAATTGTATGTTTATGTTAGAAACATATTACAATTATAGAAAGGTATTGTTCTATTAAGTGCATTGTTTAAACACTTTCATGAATTCGTCTGTCCAAAAGGAAACTTCTAAATGGAAAGTTTGTTTCAATTTCTTTTCGTCAAACATCATACAAAAAAGTGTTTTATGACATACTTAAAATTGAATATTCTAAAGAATTTTACTATTAGTTTCAGAATTTGTTTGCCTTTTTAAACACAAAAGAAAGTCTAAGCTTCCCATTTCAAAGAGAAATTTAAAGAAAATACAGAAATTAGATTCAATTATTATTGTTTTGAATTGTATAAAACAATTATAAAATAAATTCTAACACAAAATGCATCATTCTTATTAATAAATGCAAATTATATTTAAAATAGAGTTTGAATAGAATGTTCATTCGGGTTAATTCGTAAAAATTACGTGACATTAATGATGGCATAATAATTTCATTTTTAATCTTTTCTCCAAATCAGCCATTACATTAATATTAATTTAATTTTGGAAGTAAAGATATATATTATAGGTACTTCACAGGATTAGCCGGGCTTTAGAATTATTTTATGTCAAATAGCAAAAAATAATCAAATACAAGATAAAAATCCATTAAATATCTCCACTAGCAGTTGCGTTTAAAGTTTGCTATATTTTTATGTGTAATTTGTATAACGTTGCCAATAAAATCAGATTAGCAAGATTTGCCCCCAGATAAACCTAAAGTACCAAATTATGTTTCCCTTTTTTATAAGTTTCAACAGTTTTCATTGTTTATTTCAAATTGATTTATGCTATATATTCAAATGAATAAATAAATATTTTAAAACATTAATAATTATTGTGTTTCTATTTTCATTGTCTCTTGAGGTAAAAATAAAACCATTTTAATATTCAATGTTTAATACATTTATGAGTGTCTTCACACAATTTGAAGAGTAAATTTAAAAACCCTATTATTTAAATGACTTTTGCAAAACTAGAAATGCGTATGTCAAATAAATTGATCATTTCAAAAATCGCAGTTTGTTCCTTTTTTTTTTTTGACAAAACCTGAAGAAAAAACAGTGAATTTGTCGAGATCTCATGTCAATCGTGGAACCTAAATAGATGTTTATGACGCATCAGCAAATCGGTTTTCCCCAAAGTAATAAATATTAAACCCTCGCCATCAAGGGAATAAAACTCAATGATGACATAACGCTGAGGTGTCCAACTCGTATATTCTAAAGTGATGACTGGCGCCATATTTGTTCACATTTTAGAAGAATCTTAATATCCAAGAGGTATTATTGAACATTCTTTTAAATATATAATAGTATTTTAATCCACTTCATGTGAATAAATAATGATTAAGGAAAATCCTTAATTAAATTAATTTCGGCATAAATGTAACTAGCATAATGGAATTGTATTCATTTTTACTAAAAGAAATGCCTTAATGTATCTATGTATCTCATTACAATTAATAAAAGCTTCAAAATATGATTCACCCTATGGAATTCTTTCTTACTTTTATAATATCTGTATCGTTATAGAATTTTATTAAATTCTTTATTTTAACAAATTGATTTGTTGTTGTTGTTTTTTTGTTTGGAAAATAGGCGACCGGTTGACACGTTTATTATTTTTCGTCAGCTCTCTTCGTTTTCACGCCCCTTAGAATTTCGAAGCAATTAATGTTAAAATATTCAACACATTATTATTTTGTAAAACATTCTATTACGGAAATTAAGAGCACCTAATTGGTATTATTTTTAAAGTTAATTTAATATATTAAAATTTAATACAAATATAAGTTATGCCAGTTCTTGGTTAAAACTCATTATTTTAATTCAGCATTTTCGTTAAAATTTATTTATTTATCGGAATAAACCATATTTACTAATTTTAAAAAAGTGCATTAAAGTTCTATTGAGTTCAGTTCCTTGTGGTTATTTTCTTTTTCAATTCTTAAGGAGCGTTTCCACTTTTGTGTTTGGTGTCAGTACGGCAATCCGACAAGTAGGTAGGGTACTCAAAAGTTCCTGAGGAAATGTAATACCGGCTCATATACTTTTGCAATTGAGGTGCTTGCAGCAACAAGGAGTTAACTCTAATGAAAAGCTGTTGGAGTTAGCTCATTGTTGCTGCAAACACTTCAATTGGTTTTGGTCCATGACAGGATGAAATGACGTCATTTTTATCCTTCTGGGATTCGTTAATTGGGAAAAACCGGATTTTTGTACCGCAACCAAACGAAAAAGTGGAAACACTCCTTTTCTGTTTGTTATTCGTAAGACACGAGCAGAGAAAGGACAACAATCCTATATAAAAGAAAAATAGTTGTCTCTAAGATGATATTTTGATTGGGGGTATCTCTCATAAATATGCATAGGAAAAACTTGAACACTGACGAGTAATAAAGATTGTAAATGATACAAAATAACATTTCACACTGGAAGATGGAATTATTAACGAAATGAAAGATATGTAATTAAACAAAGATAAAATAAAAATAATGAGTAAAAATTGTTTTTATATATTTGGTACAAAGGTATTTTACCCATAAAATCACAAACGTATTTGTCCTTTATCTTTTAACTAAAATTTGTTACCTTAACCATTCCGTGTCTTTTCAATTGAAATAGCAAGTCTTCTTTTCTAACAAGTGGTCAAAAATGGTCTCTGCCTACACTGACCAAAATCCATCCAGGAAAGCACACACCTCATAAAATGTCCAAAAATCCAGTTGGAGTCAAGCACGAACCGTATTTTTAACCCTCGACTTAAAAAAAGCCGTCTGAACCTCGGCCCCAAAAAGTGGCGTGATGCATTTTTCATAAGACAGGAAGTCCTGCTCTCATTTCGGAAATATCTCTACTCCCTATTGATGAGATAGGGATGCTCTCTGGATTTCTAACCCGATATTGCTCATGTTATATTTAAAAAAATATCTCCGCCGAGTATGGGAAATGAAGCCAGCTCTTGAGAGCACCTGCTCATAGAGTGCTGAGTTTCACGCTCCATGTGACATTTTATTGCGATAGAATTTATGTTCTGAAGAATATTTGTCTTCTGGGGAGAGACTTTCTGACATTTATTGTTGAGATTTTATAATCTAGGCCGTGTCACCTTTGCTTTTCTAGGGGGTTTTATCTCCTTTTTTGTATTTGCAGTCCAGTCAAGTTTGGTTAGGTTTTCTAGTTAAGTTTTTGGAAAGTAGATCAAATTACTTCCGTTTTTAGGATTTCACATTTATAAAGTGTCATTTTTAAATTTGTTTCGTTAGGGAATGTTGTAATTCAACACCTATGTGAATTTTCATTCACTGTATTATGATAATTTATTATTAGATACATTTGTTTTCCTGTGTTTTTAATTTCTATAAATGCGGTCAACTTTTACAAGTATAATAACTTTCAAAGAAATAGTTATTAAAGGTGTGAAAACACATATTAGGAAAAGAATAGTCTACAGAACCCTATGTAATTAAAGGAGAAAATAACTAAATTTTTGTAATACATAAGTAAATCTCCTAAATATTGTTTTTTTTTTTAATCTTCTATAATAAGATAGTAGTTAAAATATTTCAAAGTAGACACAGTGGACTAAGATTTAAGACTCCTTGTGTCAGTTATAAAAATATATTTATCGTTCTTCTTTCTGATGAATATATATTCGTAGGTTCTTTTTACATAATGGTTTTTAATGTATTAAACTTCCCCATTATTCAAACTACTCACCAATGAGAAACTGAAAAGTAATGCGAAAACAGTGAACTCCAATTTTTATTGCACTATATGCAATTAAAGTATTCTCTTAAAAATAATGAGCTTGCACAACACTTTTTCCAAGACTTTCAACATTTTCGTTCTCATTTACAAATCTCACATCAGTTCTCACAACAAATGTATTTTCCTAATTTATCTAAGCACGATTATTTAGAAACCAGCTTGAAAGACTCTTTCTTAATCCGAAAGTGCGATTAATTTGAGGACAGAAAGCTTAAGAAACGAAAAAAAAAATCGACAAAGAATATTTCTCTCTTAAGCAATTACATTGATAATTCGAGCAACATTTCACCTGTAAGAAGGAGGATTAACTTGATTTATTATTCCAGCTAAATTTATTTCTTCTATCACTTGAAAGAAAGGGATGGTGCGCACCAGAACATTGGAAAGAACTGAATCCCGTCTTAAGTTGTCGTAAAGAATTATTGCCAAGTGTTTCTCTGATTTGTTTCTTTCTAGCCTGTAAAAGGAACAATAATTATTATTCTTTTTGTGTTGTAGTCACTTTCTTTCGTTTTCAAGCTTCATAGCTTTTAATGTTTTGCCTTAAGTAAATGAAATTTATTTTCGGATAGTCTTTTAATAAAAGTTTTGATTCGGTGTGATAGAGATTAAAAAAAATATTTACATGGTTTATCTGTAGTAGTTTTAATCTGCATTGTTTTAAAAATCTACGTGTTTTTAATAAATAACTATAAAATAAATTATTGCAAAGGAATACAATAATATATATATATATATATATATATATATATATATATATAATTACGTGTTTTAATTGGGTTAACTATAATATTAGGTACTTCAAAAAACAGTAGTAATCTTTTCATACATCATCCCTTGTATAAAAAGTTGTTAATTTCACCAACCCCATATTTTTCATTTATTTCACATCCCTTAACTCAAGTTTTACCCAGAGCTGCAGAAAATTTTATTAAATATACAATTTAAACCTATCTTATGCTTTAAAAAGATTCAATCTAAAGCTCATGTTTGTGTGAAAAGTTTCACCATCATCATATTTAGCCAGACGGCCCACGTTAGGCCAAAATGCTAAAATCTTTCAAACACATTCTATTTTTGCCTCTTGTGTACTAGTTTTTTTCCTGAATATATAGGATGTAGGTTTAAACTAATTTTCTATATTGGGTTTCTAAAAACTATTCTATTTGAATCTCTCCCTTTTCTGCTTGTGAATGGTTTATGAAGAAGATTTTCTTAAACTGCGTAATCACTATCAATTATAAGTATATTATGAGCCAGTTAATTTGCTAATTTTTATGTCTTAATACCTTGATCTTTATTGATATAGAATTATTTCCCAGATCATCAGAAACGTTCAGTTTTATTTCTAGTACAAATTCTAAAGAAGTTTCTCCAGAAGTAAGCGAAATTAAATCTTACTGAGGTTTTGAATAGTTAAGAAACTTTATCTCTTGAACTTTCAGAAAATACCTTGTTTACTAAAGATATATACAGAGTATTTCAGAACTCACTGTAAAAAATGATGAGGTGGTCATAGAAGATAATACAAAAGAAATATAATAGAAGAAATATGCAAGCATATTTCGAATTGGAATGGGGGGGGCAGATACACTGTCAAAGTGCTAAGGCGTATACGAGCGTTACAAAAAGTGATTTTTCCAGGGCCCGTTTAAAGGAAACATAAAAAAATTCATTGCATAACAAACAACAAAAAGTATGGATGAGTTATAAAACGTGCAATATCAGGAGTTCAGCTAAAGAATGGAGTCCCATTTGTCTGATAGTATTTCAAGTATAAGACAGAAATCTCTTTAGGTGCAAGAACAAGTGGAAGTCACGGCAAGAAAGATCGAGATTAAAGAGTGGATGATCATATAGATTCCTGCGAAAGGAGATGATATAGGAGAAAGGAGGGTAAGAGTTCGCACAAAAATGATTTTGGGCTATAAAGTCGAGAATTTAAAAGCTAGAGCCTCAAAAATTTACTGAATGTAAGTTTATTGACTCACAAATCAACCTTCAAAAAAAAAAGAAAGTCTTGGCTTTATCGAAAGTATGTTAAAAATCAAAAAGAAAATGAAAAATTGGACGGAGGATGCAGGACGTGAGGCCAAGGGTACGCACCCTGAAAGCTTGTCAGAAATCACAAAATAATGAACAACTAACTTCGTAATTGGAAGATCTTTCCCTTATCTCACCACTCTTTAAGTTTAATCCACATTGGAATCAATCTGTTTTAAAATCCATGAAAAATCACACTTTAAATTTTCCAGGATTTTAAATGAACTAGTTTTCCGCTCCTGAGAGATTGTAAGCCTTTAAAGTTTAATTTAAGCATATATTCATCAATTGTAGCACCATAACTTTCATGTGGCAAAGAGTAAGATGAATTATATAAATCTCGCTACAAAAATTCCAACTATCTTGTCTGTGCGTACTCTTAGACGCCAATGAATTAATTCTCTAAAAGTCCTTGAATCAACCCTAAAATCCACTGCAGTTAAAATCTAACGATGCCGAGTTGCTCAGAAAGAAGTATATCTCACATTAGTATTCACTTTGAAAGCAATAATTAGTTCTTTACTTAAAAAAAAATTAAGATTCCTTTGCAGAAAAATTAAATTCTAATTTAACGAAACCATATTTTTCCTGATAAATAAAATACAGAACGTATAAAAATAATAATGATAGTCATTTAGGATAGCTTATGATGCATGTGTCCACAGAGTACTAGAACAGAGAGTCCACGGCCATAGGCTATAATGGAAATCGAAAATCATGACATCTTGTTACAGGTTGGGAGAATTGTGGCGCTGGGATCGCACTAAACTCATTAGCGTCTGGATCTAGTCTGAATCGTTCGCCGGCTGCCTATGGGAGATCGAAAACACCTTTTTGCGCATGCGCTGAGTTCTAATTTGGCGAGAGATTTAAGCGGCCGGTATACGTTCCAGACTCTAGTGTAGCGCCCTCACATCAGTAACGCATTTGAAAATAGCCTCGTGGACCCTCTGTTAGGATATTTCTCTGTGCATGTGTCCATGTGATTATACTTGATCCCCCTTATACTGTTGCCAACCGGGAAAAAAACCGCTGCGTACTTTTACCTGATTGCGCACTCTTACCCTCCTTTCCCCTATGATTTATTGAAGCAATAAACGTAAATTTATTCCTCATTATCAACATAAAAACATTACTAGCACAATAACAAGACAAATTGAAGAAAATTGCTAGCAAAATATCTCTGAAGGGTATTTAGAACAAACGCGTAAACAGATATCAATGAAAACTTATTTTTTCATAGAAAACTTTACAGATAAGAGAACAAAGAAACTTCATGAATACATGTATAAATTGGATTTAAAAGGTGTAGAATAAAGGATAGAAACTTTCGTGCCCACGTATTTTTGAACCTTTAATAGAAAAGTTTTGATAAATTCTATTTTGAACTCAAGCCATACTGCCTAGTTTAATTGTGGAAATAACGATCCAATCTCAAACCGCATTTTAAGTTCTTAAAGGATCAGCAAGTTAGTATGTCTTAGCATTAAATCGATATGTCTGAGGGAAGTCGTGACTTAAGCTATTTTCATATCCTTTTCATGAATTTACATTTACGTAGATGCGTTGAATTCTTAGAACCTGCTTGACATTTAAAAAACGTAGGCTTTCTGCTTTTTTATAATTCACTAAAATGCAAATACCGTAAACTGGGGTAACTTTGGACCAAATGGAATATTTTTTTTCACATTAAAATATAATAAATGTTGTTGAACAAAACTAATTTAACAAGGTCAGTGATTTACACTATTTTTAACATATCCAACTGTAATATAAACAAACCGTTTTCAATTTTTTTGTGGATATAGCAGTGTCAGTTTTTAAATGGCATAGGGACCTTTCCTGTTTGCACCAAGTGCAATTTAGGAGAGGCCACCGCCAAACATCTTTTAGATTGTATTGGACTGGCGAAGGAGGAACTCCATAAAGATCCTAGTACTATGGTACTGGAAGGTACTATGAATTTCTAATACATCAGTTCTCAATGAATTTGATCAATTTTGCTCCATACTCGAGAGAAACTAAATAAGGGTTATATTCTCAACTCTTCGCTAAACTGTTACCACAATGTGGAAATTAATTTATACCTACAGCTTTTTTTTATTTCCAATGGCCAAGGTTACAGAAAGACCACTACGCCAAAAAGAGGTACAAAGTCTATGAACCCAAAAAGTCCGTAGCGTGCCAATAACGGTCGCTCAAAGAGGAAGCCTTTAGTGACGGGCAGCGGAGAATGTGGTCAGATCCATATCCTCCCGAAGATCACAGAGCGTGCACAAAGGGGCCTGTACAATATTAATTTGGTAAAGATGTTTGAGGAGGCAGTCATGACCTGTGGCCAGACGAAACTCGGCAATTGCTTTACGTCTTGGCCACATTGGAAGATCATTGAATTTATTCCACCAGATCTTATGTGAATTCCTCTCTGCGTATTGAAGTAAAGTGAAATCATTCATCTTCTTCTTAATAACACGCTTTGCATTAGTAAAAGGGACAGTTTTCCTTGGTGCCTGTAAAATAGAAGCTTCCTTTTTTGCTAGGTGGTCCGCAAATTCGATACCCAGGTACACCGCAGTGTCCAGGGATCCACTGCAAGATGATTGCCTTAGAGTAGTCAGATGCAGGATTTTTTGACACTCCTAGATGTTAGAGGAGGCAGTAGCAGAAAATGTATTCGCAGCAAAAATCGCCGCTTTTGAATCACAAAAGATAACGGCCCTAGCAAAACTATTTAGATGACAATGCAACTGCGCAAGGGTTACTTGAATAGCAGAAACCTCACCATCAAAAGCGATTGTGAATTTGCCAATTGTAAAATAAAATGACAACAGTTGACAATAAACCCCTGCTCCCGCTTTGTCAGTGTCTCTCAAAAGGCTTCCATCAGTATAGATATGCACCCAATCAGGTTCAGGATACATGGTGTCTATTGGTTCCAAAGCAAGCGACCTTAAGATTGAGGTATTTTGTTCTTTTTTGGAAACCGGCTGGTTATTTATACAGCTTTATAAGCTAGTAAATTCATCATACACACACACCAAATGTGTATCTCAAATAGTCGATGCATTAATCTATGAAAATCATTAATTTTATTTAGTATTTTATGGAATGTTACCCGGGTTTCAAATTTATTTTCAAATGATACTCATGGTTGGGATATAAAGTAAAGCACTTTTATGGAATTAACACTAAAGATTATTTATAACTGGAGAAAGATAAATAAAGTAAAAAATGAAAAAAAAAATAGCGTTCCTTATCAAGCATTCCAACTTCTTCTTTACAACATATCACACGTTAGGATACATAATTTTTCTATACTTAGCAAATTAAATTACAAAGGAATCCCATTAAGTTTTTACATCACAAAACAAACTTTTTAAATTTTTATTAAAACTAACTATATTAGTGCTTCTAGTGTAAATAAGGATTTAACTTAATTTTGAATTCAAATGTCTTAATGAACTCAAAAACTAAATAATCAAGCTCGTTTAGAAAATCATTGTGCTGATTGTTCATATTATTTGTTGCCGAGACAATGAATATTTCCAAAAAGAGATACTTTAAAAGGATTTGTTTGAGATACTTGTTAGCTTTGATTTCTTCAAAAGAACTGGTTAAATTTCTTTATTTTAAATAGTAAATATTTAGTTAAGGTAACTAATTTCCCTACGAGTTTTTCTATTTTTGTTTGACTTTTAAATTTTTGCAGTGCTTCAACGTTCCAAAATATTATTCCAAATTACTACTGTTGTTCATAACAACATTGAGATATAAAACAATTGCTGTTTCTATGATAAATGATAAAATTATAAACCCATTAAAATCTCACAAACAAATTATCTTTAAAAAATATAGTGCAAAAGTCACAACGTGTACAGTGAGATTCATGAACGACTTTAAAGAGGAGTGATATGAAAGGAACTGTTAATAATCTCGGGTGCGTTTCTCTCAGGTGCAGTTGTCTTATGTCATTGGTTTTTTAAGGCAGTATGGTGCTTAATTAATTTTGTTAAATTAACTTTTCCTATCGTATTTTTGGGATGAGTTGTATCTCTTTTTTTTATGGCAGAAATAATGCTGGTTATTTAAAATGGTCCTTGAGGAGAGATATCATACATTTCATAAATTAAAAAAAATTGATATAGTTAAAGTTACCTTATGTTCAAAAGAGTTAAATGACTTTATTGTAGTAAAGAAAGTTTTTTTTTTTGTTCTCAAGTCTGGTTTAAAAGTATATAAAACCAAATAAACTTAAAACGTTTTAAAAAAAATGTTTTGTGAATTTCTAGTTCATACCACAATGGTAAATTAAATAGAAAAATTCTGTATCCTATTCATTTTCAAATCTTTGCGTAGAAGCTTCGTCCCGATACAAAACAAGGTCTTACGAGAACGTACTCTGTACCTACTAAAATGTACAGCAAATAAAATTTTGTAAAAAAAAAAGAGTATGTTAAAAGCTTTAAGAGTCAAAAGAACATTTAATTCTGATGTCTCCCTTTGTTCTTGGCATAAATTCGTGTCAACTCATCCAGGCGTGAGAAAATCGACTCCTTAGAGTAACAGGATACCGATACATTTAACTTATATCGCAAAGTAAAGTACTCATCCGTGGGGAATATCTCCACCCCAAAGAACACGAAAAGAAAACAGATCGATTCTCGGCAGAAACTCGAAAACCCGACCCGGCAAATGCACTCGATCTATATTAAAACCCAACATCGCAATGACATTTCGTTCTACAAGGAGAGGCTGTGCCCAGACAACTCCGGAATCTTTTTCAATTTTCCACCTTATTGATGCTCGCTCATACGGTAAAGATTGGATCAGTCCATCTTCAATAAAACGCCCGTCTGAAGGGAATGTCCACTGTTTCCTTTGCTTCCGGTGATAAGTTCTGTCCAGTTTTATCTCCCTGGATGAAGAGGGGATTGGATATTGACCATCGGAAGGAGTCCATTCCGGTTTCGCCTGGTTTTGTTTCGTTTGTTTCGAGGGGGGAGGTAGTTGAGGTGACGTGGACCGGGGAGATAAGGGAAAGTGACAGTCATTCGTTTGCAGTATATGGGTGTGGGTTATTGGCATCTTTCGGCCCGCTAAGTGCAGCTTGATGGGCAGCGAAGATGTTTTGATCGCTTTTGGATGTGGTATCGTATCGTAAAGTATGGTTTCCTTATTGCGAGAAGATCATTCGGTCTGGTCGTAAGGATCTTTTTAGGACGAATAAGATACAAAGTATCTTTTCGTGTTAGGTGTTTATCCCTAATAGAAGAAAATATATTATTTTTTAACTCTCTAGAGGACTCTGCCTTCTAGCTGCTCACTTAAAATTATTTTTTTTCTTGTCAATAACAAAGTTTTCAAGGATATAATATGGAAGCTTTGTTTTACATGTATTTTAATATATAAACAATAAGATAATCATTTAAAGACAAGTTTATTTACCATGTAATTTTAAAAAGCATACGAAATATTTAATAATACGCCTTGCTTATGATTAGACTTGCTTGATAAAATTCAAATAAGTAATAAAAAGTGACAAAGTTAAAACAGTGTTGATTGAAACTCAGACCCTCGAATCAGAGGGCCTTACAAATCACTCCAGTAAAGTAAGGCACCT
Organism: Tetragnatha montana; assembly: GCA_963680715.1. Taxonomy (NCBI): domain Eukaryota; kingdom Metazoa; phylum Arthropoda; class Arachnida; order Araneae; family Tetragnathidae; genus Tetragnatha; species Tetragnatha montana. Next base: position 41,593,708 of record OY796675.1, read on the forward strand.
CTCTCTGACGTCGAATTTTATAAAGTCAAGATTCCTTATTTTCACATTATTAGGTATCAATGAGTACTAATTAGAGTACTGGTGTTTTAAATAATTATGCAACTTATTGTAAATTTAAAGAACTTAAAGTGGTTTAATGTTCAGAAATACAGTGGGGTATTGGTAGAGTGTTTTTTTATTCTCCATAAAGCTTTTAAAAAGAAAGTCTGCTATTTTAAGAGAAGAACGGTGTTTTTGAATTGCTTATGATTATAACGAGACATATTACGCCTTACCAAAACGTCTTCACAAATTTTCACTACCCCCTCCAAACAAAGGCGCAACTTGTCTCCCTGTCAGAATACATCCTCTTCCTCTCTATCCTTATCAGGACCGGAGTCTGATATAGATCACTCCACCACTCAGGCATTCTTCTTCGCAAATCGAATCAAGCCTCGGAAAATCTCAAGGAAGAAATAAAAAAACGCGTCTTAAAGAAGGAGGAAGAGAAAAAAAAAGTTAAAACTCCCCTCTCCTTTATCCACTTCTTTCTCACCTCGTCTGGGAATAAAAAGGGTAAACAAGTTACAGGGGTCCGGAAATAACAGAATTCGGGGGGCTATTTGTATCCATGTACTCTGGGACCGTCTTTTTCGGAAGTAATCGTGTTCCGGGATTCTGCCCTGTATTTACCACTCATAAATTACGGGGCTGGTATGATTCCACAGGTAATAAATCAGGTGCGGCTAAGAAGAGGATCGTGTCCGCAAGTTTTATGAGTTTTCGGCTGCGTGTTATCGCTCGGTTTTCGTCCTTGTATTCCTTGAGGGGTTTCATTTATTTTGGATCATGATTGAAAGGGGTACTTTGATGAAAGCGGGGATAGAGTGAGCAGAATGATGCTGACGATTTTTTCGTTTGAGTGTGGAAATGAAAAGGCTGAAAGTCCGTATGTCTTCTTGAAATAGTTCATATTAGAACTTAGTGAAAAATTGAAAATTAAGGAGATAAATTAAAATAGAAGAAAGAACCAGTAAAAAAAGTCAGATTTAGAAGATTTTATGGGACTAAAACTTAGAACTGATGATGGACTTTACCGTTAACAATGAAAACCTAATGCAGTAGTTATTTATTGAAGAATCTAGTAACATAAATATTTCTCTCTAATTTAAATCCATCTTTGCATTGTAGGTGCTAATTTGTAAAATTTACTGTTGTAGAAATTGAAAACATAGCACAGTCAAACCTGAATAAGCGGAATCCAAATCTAGTCCCGACCCCTACAGGTAGGACTTCTATCAAGGTTTGATTGCATATTTAGTCAAACCTGGATGAATGGAATCTCTGTGGACTGACTTTTTCATTTGAACTTTCTCCTGTAACCTTTTTGCGAGCACTTGGGGTCAATTGATCCTTATATTGCAATCAGGGATGAGGATAGACCTTTCTGCTTTGCGTTTACAAGCAGAAGTTCTCTTTTTTAATTTTAGGGACAGGCGATATGTCGAATGAAGAAACTACATTTAAAGTGTTTGGGGAAACATAGTGGTGTTTTAGCAGCCTCGTCAATTGACAAAAGTAGAGCTTGCTATGCTTGTGTATCAGGGTAACTCGAAGGAGAGGAAGAAGACTATAATTCGGAGAAAGCATTTAAAGGAGCACGAGGTTCTGAAGCATTATTTCCCACTATAGCAAGTTTTTCCAGCAAACAACTCAGAAGCTCTAATATCAGTGTCAATAATGATATAACTGTTCAGAAAGTACACTCCATTCATGCAGTTGCTTTTTGAACCCGTTTATTTATTTCTTCACCTTCAAAGGGGTGCCACTATTTACAAAAAGTTAAAGTGCCCGTATATGCGCAAACCATACCTACTGAAAATTACCCCTATCGCACGTAAAATGAAGCAGTGATTTAAAGGTGTGATTATAAAAGTAGCTTAAGATCTCCGCTTTCCTTATATCACTGTGAAAATATTTAAAGCTGAACCATAAGATCACAGAAATAAAAGGATTTCAGACACCTGACAAAAGTTTGTAGTCATAAGAACTAAGAAGACGAATTTGCATAAAACTCGCGCTGCAGCCTCACTTCTTGGCAGAATGATTCAAACTGTTCTCTGCTAGATCTTTATATAAATAAGTTGTACATCTACAGCCCTGAATCCCAGTCTTCATCACCAACAATAGCCAGATAGGTGTGCCCGAATTTGCACCTTTTCCTTCCGAATTTTCAGTTCAATAACGCCGAATTCAATTTCAAACACTAATTATAAAGTTTTTAAGAAAATATTTACATGAGATAATTTTTATAATCTAAAATATTCCCAAACATAGAAAAAGGTAAGTAAGGATCCCGCCATGTAAATTAACGGTGAGTTTAAAGTACTGTGAACATTTAATGAGACTAATTTGAAGACCTAATTTTTGCTCTCTTCTGCAGTTGGATAGTTTTATAGACATAGAAAAGATCACTGAAAGATTAAAACCTTGCTTCTTGAGTTCCATTTTCCTTATAAAGTACATAGAAATCTTGATAATTTTAATCAATTTATTGATGTTTGCTGTAAAAAAATTAATTAGTTAAATTGAAAAAAAATCCAGTCGTTTTTTTAGCAAAAAGTTAAAAAAAATATTTATTATTCCTTCGTCAAATTTCTTAACTATTGAAAATAATCAGGGGTTTGTCAGTGAAAATCATGATAAATGTTTTTGTTCTTTCATACAGAGAAGTATCTAGATTATATTTTCATTTCAGCATGATATTTATGCACATCAAAATTTAATTTTCAATAATATAAAAGACGATAATTTTTCCATAAAAACGTAAGAAACATTATAAGCTGTACGATACAAAACGTTAAATTAGGAAGGCGGGAAAAATTGGAATATTTCTGGAAATATAGCAACACGTAAGTGAAAGATCGTTAAGAATTGCAATTAATATTTAGCTTGTCTTATAATATTTACCAAAATCCTTCTTGCATATTTTTGAGAGTTTAAAATAAAACAATCACCTAATTTCCTACTGCTGATCTACGTATAAAATTAATTTAAAATTTCTTTTAAGTAGTTTAAATATATGTTTTAAAAGGTTAATCCTTTTTCAGTACTATAGTAATTAGTAAAACTATCTTGATTTTTTTTTGTATACCCAGAATCTCAACGACAAGCTGAATTCAAAATACCTTAAAAAAGAATTTTTATTTTCGACTCTTAACAAATGCTACAAAACATGTTACGAGCATTTTTAGAAAAAGATACACTTTAACTTGGAAACTTTCAAATCGTAGTCTATTTCGTTTTTGTGTACATTCCTCTCAAACGATGCAGTTTCAAATGTACAAAGAACCACCGAAAGTGCATTCTTGATTGAATATAAAATGATCTCTATAAAACCCCCACAACAATGAACCAATATCTATGTTTGGATTCTAGAAAGAAGAATGTAAACTCTACTGCATTTGTAAAAATAATGATTGAAGTATAAATACGTACTAATACTTGAAGATATGATTTGATGTTTCTCATAAAATAATTTTGCTTATTATATATAAGAAAAGATTACAATCTAGGGTGTCTTTGGATATTCAACACATACCTATTAATCTTGTTTATTAAGATGATTATAATTGCCTTGGTTACATATTATATGATATGAGTATGTACAAAATGATCGGTGACAAAACATATAAACGCGCTGCGTTTTCATGCGGACGGCACGGCAACAGAAGTAAACAAAAAAGTAAACACCAAACTGTGTTGGGGTACTGTTGCCACTCACTTTCTAACTAAAGATACATTATTGAATTAACTTTAACACCTCCCCTTAATTTAATAATTTTTCAACCCAATAGCCTGTCTTTGAGTGAGAAGCAAAAGTCTACTTAGGCTTTTGGTAAACATGTCTGCCCAGTTCATTTTAGTGTTCACATAGGTGAAAGAAAGTTTTCCCTCCTCGACCTTCTCCCTCAGGAAGAAATATCGGAGGTCAATATGCTTATTCCTTTCGGAAGTCTGGTGGTTCTTGGCTAAAGAAATTGCCCCTTGATTGTCCACAGAAATCTCTTGAGGGAAACACTTGTCTTCTCTGAAGACCTCCACAAAGAAGTTCTGGAACCATAGTGCTTCCTTAGCTGCCGAGCACATAGCTAAGTACTCCGCTTCTACAGAAGACAAAGCTGTAGTTCTCTGCTTCTTGCTGCTCCAGGAGATTCCACCACCAGCCAGGATGACTACATAGCCACTGTAGGAGCGACGGTCCACTCTGTCGCCGGCCCAATCCGCATCACAGTAGAGTTGAAGCTTCTTACCCGTCTTGGTATAAGTTAGCTTGAGGTCCTTGGTGTGTGCCAAGTATCTAAGGATGTGCTGCACACCAGACCAGTGCTCTCTGCTTGGGCGGCTATTGAACTGGCTCATGTAGTTGGTCGCAAAGGCCAAGTCAGGTTATGGGGATGTCGTCGTAGCTTTTCAAGAAGATACAGAAGTTTAAACAATAACAATTTATTCAGCAGTTATTTAGCAGCAGTTCTAGTGAAAACTTCAGAAGCACTTAGGTAGAGAACAGGCAGACTTCTAGGATGCTGATCGTGCCAACGACTACGTGCCAGAAACTACCAATGCGAAATTGCGTGAAAGAACCATCCTCCATACGAAAGATTATAAACTACCGAGCAGCGCGACAGTGACGTAGCTGCTGGAAAACGAAACTGGCTTACTGTGACTGCACTGCCTTATAAAGGCACTGCAGCCACTAAGAGCGAACATGCAAATTTATAGCATGCAAATTTAGAATGAAAAGTTTTAATTTACAGTTTTAAGAGTTTAGGACTCGAACACTATCAAACCTTGAAATCATGGAGCACCACACACTCCCCCCGTAGAAAAGATTGAAATCACTAAGATTTAAATCTAACCACTGGTTTCGAAACACGACCAGATCTAGTAACCTCCAATTCCTTTCCGGGAGTGTGAGTTTTCTCAGTGTCTCCATGAGCTTCACTAAACACATAGGCAGGCTTAACACGATCAGCACTTACAGTTTGGGGTTTACCCTTTAAATTAATAGTTAGAGTCTTTAAGGTTCGCTTTAACACAGGATAGGGACCTTCATAAGGTGGTACTAAAGGAGGCTTCACATGGTCCGTCCGCAGGAACACCTGTTTGCAGTCTTTTAGGTCCTTGTAAACGAAAACTACCGGCTTCACATGTCGTGAAGAAGTATTTGGAGTCAAGTTCGTCATGTGAGAACTCAACTTGCGAAGTAGCTCAGACGGATCGTCCTTAATGGGACGGCCGTGAAAAAACTCGCCCGGCAGTCGTAATAGACCACCAAAGACTAGCTGTGCCGGAGCGGCTTGCAGGTCCTCTCTCACCGTTGATCTGAGGGACAGGAGTACCATGGGCAGCGCGTCAGACCAGTGAACCGGATCAACCGCCATCAGAGCGGACTTCAGCACGCGATGAAACCGCTCAACCATCCCATTACTCTGTGGATGATAAGCTGTTGTCTTAATGCGCCGTATGCCTAGGTATTCAGCCAACCTGTTGAAAAGATGGGACTCGAAGTTAGCACCCCGATCGGTGGTGACCACCTCAGGAATTCCATAACGAGAAATCCAAGTAGCTAGAAAGGCATCGGCAACAGTCTCAGCCCGCTGGTCCACTATAGGCACGGCCTCCGGCCACCGAGTCTGACGATCGATGCAGGTCAGAAGATACCTATGACCTTTGGACGGAGGCAGGGGTCCCACCAGATCGATGTGGACATGAGAAAAACGGCTGGTTGCAGGGAAAGTTCCAGGTGGTGCCTTGTTGTGGCGAGTCACCTTAGTTCGCTGGCACTGATCGCACTGCTTGCACCATTCTGCACAGTCCTTCCGCATTCCAGTCCATACAAAGCGCTGTTGGATGAGTCGCCAAGTTCCCTTTGCACCAGGATGCGATAGTTGATGGTTAGCCTCAAAGATCCTCCGTCTCCATACTTTAGGCACGAAGGGTCTAACTAGATCGTGAGAAAAATCACAATATAACTTTTTATCACAGGCAGGAAAAGGGACCAACCTTAACTCAAGACCTCTAACCTCATTAGAATTTAAAATTTTTTGCAACTCAGGATCTGTTAACTGATCCTCTGCTAGTAAATTAAAGTCAATTGCACTACTTAAACTTAATGAAAATATTCTAGATAATGCATCAGCTACTATGTTTTGTTTACCAGGCAAATACTGTATATCTGCAGTATATTGGCTAACAAGCTCTAAGTGCCGAACCTGTCGGGGACTAGCACTTGTTAATTTCTGGCCAAGTGCGAAGGTCAGTGGCTTGTGATCAGTGAAGATAGTCACTGGCCTACCTTCAAGCATGTGCTTAAAATTTTTTACCGCCAGATACATTGCTAGTAGCTCTCTGTCAAAAGTACTGTACTTTGTCTGAGTCTCAGTTAATTTTTTCGAGAAAAAACCTAAAGGTTCCTCACCTTCATCAGTTAACTGAGAAAGCACAGCACCAACAGCCCTGTCCGATGCATCAACCGCTAAAAAGAGGTGTGCACTGGGAGCAGGAAATTTAAGTGAATTTACTTCTGAAATGGCTTTTTTACAAGCCTCAAACGCCTGAACCAATGGTTCGTTCCACGATATGGGTGTCATATCTTTCTTTTTCCTATTGACAATGAGATCAAAGAGCAATGCCTGTTTTTCTGCAATACCAGGCAAGAACCGATGATAAAAATTCAGTATTGCCAAAAACGTACGGAGTTGACTAATGTTACTTGGGCGAGGGAACTGCAGCAAAGTCTGAACCTTTTCAGGCAATGGTTCCACTCCCTGCTTTGAAATTTGGAAACCCAAAAACGATATTTTATCAACACCGAATACACATTTTTGAATATTCAAAATCAGTCCATGTTGACTTAGAGTAGAAAATAGTATTTCTAAGTGTTTTTTGTGCTCGATCTCATTGTCGGAAAAGATGAATATATCATCAAGATATGACAAACAAAAGTCAAAGTCTCTCAGTATGTTGTCGAGGTAACGCTGGAATGTGTTACCACTGTTTCTTAAACCAAAAGGCATTTTCAAGAACTCAAAAAGTCCTATAGGGGTTGTCACTGCAGTCTTAGGGACATCTATAGTTTCAACCGGGATTTGATAATAAGCTCGAACTAAGTCGACCTTTGAAAAGATCTGCTTTCCCCGCAATCCCATAATTACATCATGGATGTGGGGGAGGGGATAGCGATCGGGAGTGGTAACTTTGTTAAGACCCCTAAAATCGCCACATATCCTCCATATGTGCCGTCCTTTTTCTTAACAAAGTGAATAGGACTTGCCCATGGGCTTTTAGAGGGTTGAATCACACCCTGCTCCATTAAACCCTTGAATTCTGACTTCAATGCCTGAAGTTTCTCAGGGTTTAACCTTCGAGGTCGCGAAAACACAGGTGGACCTGTGGTCTCGATACAGTGGGTTACTGATTTACTTTCAAAACTTTTACCACCCTGTGTGTTTGAGGTAAACAGGTTTGGAAATCGGGCTAGAATTCTCTCATATTCAGTTTTTCCCTCCAGTGGAGTTAGCTTTAAACTAGGACCTTTATCCGAAAAACCAGACATCGATAAGGAGGTAACATTATCAATAACCCTCCTATTCTGGATATCTACCAATATCCCATAATGGGTTAGAAAGTCCGCACCTAGGATTGGTGTAGCAATGTCTGCTATCACCAGATTCCAACTGAATAGACGACGAAGTCCGAAATCCAAACTCAAACGAATGGTACCGTAAGTCTTTATGACAGAATTGTTCGCGGCATACAATTTCAAATCATGGACCACCCTACTTTTTGTTAACCTTTGAGGAAAACAGCTTAAAGCGGCACCCGTATCCACCAAAAACTCAGCACCCGTATTTTTCTCGAAAATAAATAACCGGGTTCCGATACTATCCACATCCCTAACCGGTACTTCGGATGTGGCTACTCGTTTTCCGAATAACTACAAGGGGGTACGCATTTGTGGGCCAACTTTCCAAATTTACGGTGATACCAACACTCTTCACTGGAAGTAGAAGGCTGGGGGGATTTAAATCTATTCCTTGAACTACCACGGTATCGCCTCTTATTGCTTCGCGACCGACCACTACCCCGCGTACTCTTAAGTTGGGCCTCTAATTCAGCAATGCGCGCTTCCAAACTCTGGACGTCGGGTGGGGGGCTCTGAGAATCAACGGGAGCTAAAACCTTTCCCGATGTCTCGTAAACTTTATCAGCCAAACGAGCAAGTTTAGAATTATCTTGCATCTCGTCCGCGCAAACACCCAGAATTTGTTGGATATTAAGAGGCAACCTCTGCAACCAGAGCTCACGCAAAGTAGCATCATCAAGCTTTCCCCCGTTTAAGTTCTCCAGTTCACAAAGGAACTGTGAAGGCTTTTGATCGCCCAAACTTAACCCACTGAACAATTTCTTAAGTCTAGACCCATCAGATTCCTTATAGTAATCCAAGATTTTACTTTTCAAAGTACCGTACGCGTCTACTCTGGGGGGTTTCGTTACAATTTCGCGCACACACCTAAGGACCCTAGCATCTAAAGCGGCTACAACCGAGTGGAATTTTGTAGAATCCGTTGTTATCCTCGACACAACAAACTGAGATTCGACTTGATGAAACCATAACAAGGGATCGGCTTCCCAGAATACTGGAGCCTTAAAAGCCACATTACACATCGTAGCATTATCATCTGATGTGAGTGCATATCATCTTTTTCGGCACTCTCCGAATTTAATTTAGGTGGGCTACTCATTTTAAAGCACAACTCAAAAAGCACACAAATACACTCCAAATACCACCACATGTTAGGCAATAATACTCAAAACACCGTATTCACACATTCTGATTACACTTTAACACTTAAAATTTTTTAACACAGTATAACTAAAGCTAAATTTTAAGGAGGTCAAGAGTCAAGGCCAACACACCTACCTGCACCTGTGAAATAGTGCATTTCCAGTTCTCAATGTGACTGCACGACAGGCAGTGTTAGCACTCAAGTCTCTTGATCAGTCTCTACAGACTATCTTTCACCGTCTCGGGTCACCAATTTCCTATGGGGATGTCGTCGTAGCTTTTCAAGAAGATACAGAAGTTTAAACAATAACAATTTATTCAGCAGTTATTTAGCAGCAGTTCTAGTGAAAACTTCAGAAGCACTTAGGTAGAGAACAGGCAGACTTCTAGGATGCTGATCGTGCCAACGACTACGTGCCAGAAACTACCAATGCGAAATTGCGTGAAAGAACCATCCTCCATACGAAAGATTATAAACTACCGAGCAGCGCGACAGTGACGTAGCTGCTGGAAAACGAAACTGGCTCTTACTGTGACTGCACTGCCTTATAAAGGCACTGCAGCCACTAAGAGCGAACATGCAAATTTATAGCATGCAAATTTAGAATGAAAAGTTTTAATTTACAGTTTTAAGAGTTTAGGACTCGAACACTATCAAACCTTGAAATCATGGAGCACCACAAGGTCTCGTCCCGCCTGCCAGGTACAGTAGTCCTCCGATGGCTCTTCTGTACTTGTATGCTCCATCAGGATCCAAGCAGTCCTCCGCAGTAGCAGGTATGTACCTCATCCCTGGGTCCAAAGGGGTAGATGCACCTCTTGAGTTAAGCATACCAGTAATCTCCAGTAACTCTTTGGTATATGCAGACTGGTCAAGAGTCATTGACCCACTTTGGCCTCTCTCAATCCTGATGGAGAGTAAGTTGTGGATTTCTCCCAGGTCTTTGGTCTCAAAGCTTGAACCAAGACTGTCCTTGAACCCCTGGATGAGTTTCTCATCTGGAGACATCACCAGCAAATCATCCACATAAACTCCTACAGTGAGTTTCCTTTTATCATCAAAATACACGCAGGGATCTGCTTTTGATCTACTTAGGCCAAAAGAAAGGAGGAACTTATTTAGACAAATATTCCATTCTCTTCCTGATTGGTGAAGGCCATACAGGCTTTTCTTCAATAAGCAGACTTCATTTGATGGTCCCTGGTGCAAGTAAGTGGTTGGCAATTCCATGTAAACGGTTTCCCTCAGTTTGCCATTCAAGTAGGCTGCGGTGATATCAAGTTGGTGAACTACCCAGTCGGCCTCAACTGAATATGCCAATAAAGCTCTTATGGATTTGGACTTGATCACCGGGCTAAATGTCTCATTGTAGTCGATGCCTTCTACTTGAGTGTGTCCCTGAGCCACTAGTCTTGCCTTATATCTTTTCACGCTTCCAGCTTCTATTTTCCTCCTGAAAACCCATTTGCATTTCACGACTCTCCTGTCTGTTGGCCTGGGGACTACCTCCCAAGTGTGGTTCCTCTTAAGATTTCCCAACTCTTCGTCTATCGCTTTCTTCCATTCTTCAGCATCCTTGCTGTTTAAAGCTTCCTTGAGAGTTTCTGGGTCTCTTTGAAGATTCTTGGGTCTTTTGTCCCCAGCAGCCAGTCAACTGGACTCTTGCTTGTCTGTTGTCACAGCCAGCTCATCATATGTCAACGAGTCTTCCATGACAAAGTCTTTAGTCCACTTTGGTGTGTTTCTCTGTCTCCTTGGTCTGGCATCTTCAGGGTTCTTTCCTGGGCAAGGTTCTTGACTGGATTCCTCAGGATCTTCTAGGCCAGATTTCTCAGGATCTTCTAGGCTGGATTCCTCAGGATCTTCCTTTTCTGGATCTTTGTGCTCATATGGATAAGGTAAGCACGTCTCCTGGTTGGAGGTTGATGGCTTTTCATCAAATACCACATCTCGAGAACAAGTGACAGTTCCTGTTTCCTTGATATAGATTCGATACCTCTCATCACCATCATAACCAATGAGGTATCCTTTTACAGCTTTCTTATCCATCTTTTTCCTCTTCTGAGAAGGGATATGGGCAAAACAAACACATCCTATGATCCTCATGTGTCTGATCCTTGGTTTCTTGCCCATCCACAGTTCAAAAGGGGTTGTATCAGGAACAGAGGATTTACCTGTTCTGTTGAGAACATAGACCGATGTGCTGACAAATTCTGCCCATAGAGACTTAGGGAAGTCTGCTTCCCTGTTTCCGTACTTCAGAGTTCTGGCCATTTCAACAATGGTTCTATTGTCCCTTTCAGTACTACCATTTTGCTCTGGGCAGTATGGTGAAGTCAGCCTCTGAGTCACTCCAAGTTCCCTTAGGACTTTTCTGACATTCTCGCAATCAAATTCACCCCCGTTGTCACTAAGGATCTCTCTAACATTGTGCCCGAGGTTCTTTGCATGGTTAATGAATCCTCCCACAATGTCTTGTATTTCTGACTTATGTTTAAGGAAGTAGCAATACCTGAATTTGGTAAAGCTATCTTTGAAGATTGCAAAATACCTGAACTTTCTGTGAGATTCATCGAAGGGGCCACAAATGTCAGTAGTAATGAGTTCTCCAGGAGAAGTTGCCTTTTTCCGCTGACCAAACTTTAGTCGATGTGTTTTCCCATAAGCGCAGGGTTCACATATAGCGGTTTCAAGCTTAACTTTTAGGTCTAACTCCCTCTCTAGCACAGCCTTTACGTGTCTCTTGTCTTGATGCCCCCATCTTTCATGATATAGTTGGAGAACATCTTCAGTAGCCATGTCTACCGTGATGTTCCTGTCTGGAGGTAGTGTTGTCATGGCAGCTTTGAACAAGCCTCCACCAGCACTTCTTGTTCCATGCAACACTGGTATCCCACCTATTTTCAAGACACAGTCCTTATAGGTTGATTCAAACACGCTGTTCTGATTCTCATCTTGGGCAGCCAGTACCGAAAACAGATTTTTGCTTATTTCAGGCACGAACCATACATTCTTGAGAACAATGGAATGTGTGTCACCTTTAACATCAGTTACTATGTTAATTTTTCCTTTCCCAACAGCAGGTAAAGCCTTGCCGCTGGCAACTGTAATGCTGTGGGGTGACTGGAATTTCTCAAAATCAAAGAAATACTGAGTGCTGTTGGTCACATGTTTTGATGCCCCATTATCAATGAACCAGTCCTCTGATCCTGACTCAGAAGAATTCACTTCCTCATCCAGAGCCACAAGGGTGTAGTTGGCTGCAACCCTGCTTCCTCCATCCCTTGAATGGGAAGCGCTTGCTTTCGGTGGTCTTCCGTCAGCGATCCACTTTTTACAGGTTTTCACCCAATGTCCTTTACGGTGGCAATAGGCACACTTACTGTTTTTGCTGATTTTGATCTTAGTCTCTTGGGTGACTAGAGCTTCTTGTTCATCGTTTTTGATGCTTGGAACACTGTCCTTCTTTAATTCTCTTTCATGGGAACAGAGCTGAGTTGTTAACTCGTCCAGGGTTCTCTTTTCATCGCTCAGCAAAAGCCAGGTGGATTTGAAGGGACGATAACAGGGTGGCAAACTGTCAAGTATCTTACAGATGAGCAACATCTCAGGCAGCCTGTTCTCCCTCTTCATCTCTAGCCCCTTGTTCAATTCTTCCCAAAGGTTTTTCAGCTTTGATAAGTGGGCAGCCATATCTCCATTTTCCCAGGCCTCCTGGAAAAACCTCATGCATGTGTGGTAGAGTTGATTGTCAGAGGAATCCTCGTAGATCTTATGTAGCTCCAACCAAGCCTCTCGAGCGTCTACAAATCTAATGATCTTCTGGACCGTTTCTTCTGTCATTGAGTTTGTGAGGACCATCATCGCATAATTGTTGGCCTTGCCATATCTTCCCTTCGCTGCGTCGTAAGCTTGTCGGGCTGCTGCGTTTGCACCCGCTTCTGGTTCATCAGGATTCGGGAGAGTTCCTTCAACAACTTCGAGGGCGTCTGCACGGCAGTTGAGCACGAACCGGATCCTATACTTCCATATCGGCCAGTCGCTCTTGCCACTCAGTGGTTTCACTTGAATCTTATTTGAATCCATGACGATTGACGATGCTCAGGTTTTCAACTACGCGCAAGCCGATCCGATCTACCGCGGCATCTGAACCAAGTTTCAATCTTTTTGCATCGAGTACGCAATTAGCATCCTGGGCCTCATGACCTATTAATCTTGTTTATTAAGATGATTATAATTGCCTTGGTTACATATTATATGATATGAGTATGTACAAAATGATCGGTGACAAAACATATAAACGCGCTGCGTTTTCATGCGGACGGCACGGCAACAGAAGTAAACAAAAAAGTAAACACCAAACTGTGTTGGGGTACTGTTGCCACTCACTTTCTAACTAAAGATACATTATTGAATTAACTTTAACAGTAAGTTCAACACATTTTTTAAGTTTCCTTCAGTTGCCCAAACAAACTAACAAGTCGCGATACAACCAGAACTAATTATGAAGGGTCTACGGGATTTGTAAGGTTTATATCAATTGCTTCCACAAGTTACAAAATACAACCAAGAAAACTGGACTTCGTGACATTTAAAACTAGACATCGATGATTTCGAAACTGTCACTGTCTGAACTTACATCTCATGAATAATTGCACTTCCATTAATGAAGTATCCGTTTCTAATGCAAATTCTCTTCCGTGGGAGTATCCTCATCTTGTTGGATGATTAGAAAGATCCGAAAAGATGTATGTTAATGAATCGGGGCTCCTTGTATCTCTTGAGGGCAGAGAAAGCAATAAGAGAACTCTAAAGATCCTGACCACAAAAGAGGACCAACTGTTAAAAGGTGGTACTATGGTGATCGAGAATTGCGATAGATTGTTTTAAAAGGACTCTTTGGGTATTTTTGGAGAGAAAGGAAGTGCCATGGTTGAAGACTCCAGGAAAAGTAATTGATTCATTGATAGCTTTGTTTGTAAAACGGTTCTTAATGAATGATTGTCGGTCGTCATGAATGAAGTTGAATGTTGTTGGAAAGGTTATCTAGGTTATCTAGGTTATTTAAGGTTTGAAAAATTTGAAAAAGCGTTTAGTATAAGACAAGGAGATTTTAATCGTAAATGGGGAGTTGGTATTCTTTTAGTGAATGGATGGAATTTGTAAGTGATTGCGTAAGGTTGTTGACATTTTAAGTTTTATGAACTAGATGTAAAGAATATATTTTATAAAGTTAGTGCATGGGTAAATCATGTTGAATAATTTTAATTCCGTAGATAGTAGTAATTCTTGAGACAGAAAACGTGAAGAAAATTGTAAAAAAAATAGTATTTAAGTCATGCAAATACAAAAGAAAGAAAAATATACATCAAATTATAAATCTAAAGCTTTTTTTTCTAATGGCAGGTAATTTGAACATTATAAATCTAAAGTAAATTTTATAATGATACTAAATAGTGAAAGTAAGTGTATTTTTTATTTATTAAAGTGAAGCTCATAAACTCAACTTAATGCATTTAATTTTACTTATAAGTAAATTTATTTAAACTTTATATTTGTTGTGGTTAACAATAATTTAAATTTCAGCTAATATGGATGATTTCTCAATCCTATTTTAATTTTTAATTTAAAAAAAAATCCCTTTTATTTTTAGACTTGAAACAATACACGAATAGTACAAAATATAGTTAAGAATAGTTTAGTATAGTTTTTAGTATTTTTATATTTTAGTATTTATATTTTTTTATCTATATTTATTTATTTATATTTATATTTTATAGAAGTATTTTAGTATTTTTAGTATAGTTTTTTTTCTCTCATTTATATTCATAAATTCATAATTTATGAAAATTGTTTTCTATTCTGTTTGACAATTCTTATGTATATGAAAAGAACAAAATAGTATTTTTTTTAAGTATTATCTTCTGGAAGTCTTATAAAAGGACATGTTTAAAGTTTTTGAGTTTAGGTACTTTATTTTTCAACTGAAAGTGAGATAGTGTTCCGTGATTCTTACAGAGAACATTTTTCTTCACTCTGTATTTTGTAAAAGACTCAGTAAGAAATTTAGCCTTAAACGAATTTATTCTTCAAAATATAGCTTAAGAAGAATTCTTAAAGCCGACTTTAAATAAAGCTTCTTAGCGTCTCTTTAGTTACAGAATTCAAAATAAGTAGTAAAAAATAAATGCCATTTTTAGAGGGGTGTGTTAATTATGTTTAGTATTACTAGTAGAGTTTTTTTACTTAAGAGATATTAGAATAGTCTTATAGTTCAAGCATCATTTTTATATTGAGACTATAGTTAATGTAACTGCTTAACATAAAGTATTGAACCTACTTCATTGAAAATATTCTGAGATTAAGAATTACAGTAATCCCATACATATAAGAAACGATGTATAAATTGTTACAATGAAACAAAACATATTTTCTGAAAAAAGTAAAAAACTCAAATGAACTAACTTACTCTTAAATTACTTATTGAAGTTTAATTTAATACAACCTATGTACTCGTAAGTATATAAATTATTGAAAAACGTTATAAGAAGATCAGAAGAAACTTTTATGTTTAATTTCTTTCTGTTACACATTATTGATTTTACAAAAAAAATATGCACGCGTGTTTAAGACTTACCATGTATATGAATTAACGTTTAAAAATATGTTAATTTCAATTCCGAGATGAAAATAATACCATAAATGAGCTAAAAAAACAGAATCTATCAAAATATGTAAAACTACTTCAGCATCACTTTTAACTTAAAAAAATACAACTGCACCCTTACAATTAATTTTTTAAAAAGCTCAGAATAAACTTCCTTTTTGAATGGACACAAATAATAAAAAAAAATACATAAACCGGTACTTCTTAATCCATAAAAACTCCGCTTTCAGGATTTTTTTACCTCAAATTCGTATAAAGAATATTCCCGAAGCTTATTGAATTTCAGTTTTATGTCTCTCAATCATCCTCTTGGAAGATTATTATTCCATCGCACCAGAGAAAGGGTTTAAGAGGAAACGAACTTCCACAAATCTAACAAGAGGTTGAGCTCGTGCATACGAGAACGTGTATGTAAACAGATAAATAAGACATAAACCCTTTAGAGAAAAAGGAACCAAAAAACCGACATAAAAAGAGTACTTTGTCTCATTTCATTGCTCCCTGAAGACACACGGTCTAAGAAAGATAGACTTTATAAAATGAAATCCGGAAGAATCTTATGAAATAAAATAATGGCGCTAAAAAAGGGTTCGGAAAGCTTTACTTTTTTGATCAGTCATCGTAAGCCCCAGTGGTCCGTTACTACTAATCCCAGGTTTCTGGGTTTTCCAGCGATTTATTTTTTAGTTCCCTAATTCTGCTTTATGTTATGGAATTGTTCACAATTCCCTTCCCAGCAGCACAAAAATTGTAATTACAACTTCAAATGGGCCATGGGCAGGCGATTTTCTTTTTCATTTAACTCGGAGTTTATACCATTATTGTAAGTTATGGCGGGCCAAATTGGTTTTTGCGTTTGTTTTGTTGCCAGATCCTCCACGTAAATGACTGCGGGTTTTTTTCTTCGACGGGAAAAGATGGCGGCTCCTTATAGAAACTGTTTTATTGTCTTCGGTCTGAACGAGGGGAAAGAATTTGTTTTGTTTCATATTACTTTGGAGACGGGTGGAGTTTTTATCTGGCAGATTATCAGGAAATATTGGAAAGTTATCCGCCTTCCTCTGTACGCTGCTTCTACATTACCACTCTTATTTGCAATTATGGTAGAGGATAAAGATTCTTGAGAAAGATAATGCACTTTAAAATACCTTCGCATCAAAGCAAAGAATTTACGTTTAAAAGTTTTTTTATGTTATTGGAAGCAGATGGCCTTTCTTATGCCATTTATGTTTTTGGTACCTTCTGTAAAGTATAACTTTAAAAACATATTTCTTTCACCTACAGTAAAATAATTATAAAATGCTTAGTATGGTGTTAAAATGCTTAGTATCCTTATCAGAGAAAAATTTCAACCTATTTGTTTTTTCAATATTTAATGTTTTTAATTTAAATGGAATGGTATTATTTATATATTGCATTATTACATCTCTCTCTGTTTCTTCATCTAAATTATTGTTGATATGACCAATAAATAGTATTTTTCAATTATAAAAAAAACTGGTTTCATTAACAATATCATATCGATAATTTAGATTCGAATTCAAAACATAAGTTTATGTAAATACATGCTAAAATCCTTACACCTTCAATATTCTACATATTTTATACTGATCACAAAAATTAATATGTGTTTTTAAAAAAGTATAGTAAGCATCAAGTAAAAAAGTCATTGAAAAATTCCAATATTTATTAAAGTAATGTTCTTGTGAAAAAACAAACAAACAGCTCATATAGATTTTAAGTGTTCCCTTAAGCTTTAAAAGATTTTTTATTATTAACAAACTTATGAAAGATAAAATGCACTTCAAGCGATTTTTATCTTGTCCTCGAGATTTAAGTAGTTAAAAGTTCTTTGTAAAAGATCTCGATAGTTTTAAAAGGATTTTAAACAAGTCATTAACTTTTTTTTTTATTGGAAAGGTGTTTGTTTTAGGAAATTTCTTCGACAATATCCCAGTTTAGAAGATAAATTAAGTGATTAAAATAAGAAACATTGTATAAACATTTAGTTGTATAAGTTATGAAACTTTGCCAGAGATGTTTCGGAAATTACAACGTGGGAAAATCAATCAAATCGCCGAATGTTTTCCGAAATTCCAATGTTTTCGTGTTTCTTTCTTATAAATTGCAATACTTTAAGTTCTTTTCCATTGTTAGAAATCTTACATCAAACAAAAGTTATTCTAATTTCCCGATTCCCTCGGTTAGCATAGTTCTCTGCCACTTTTCTTTCATTGTTCCTGGTGAAAGACATACTATATCGGAAACCGTTTAATAGAACAGGCTGTTCTTTCAAATCCCCATGAAAATTTTTCTTCCTCAGTACAAACACAAGTTGTCCGGAAACGTTATTTAAGTGTTCTGCCCGCCTTCTCTATGCATTTATTCGGCGATAGTTGGAGTGGAGAACGATAAGTTTCCAAGGAGCATTTTTTTGAAGGAAGCGTAGAATATCATCACGGTTACAGGGAACAATCTCATGAAATTCATTTAATTAGAAATCTTGTGCGCAAATTTTTCCGCCGGGTAAGTAATAATCGCGGAAATTGCTAAAGAAGTTCATCTTAGAGAACAAAGTGGCTATAATTCCAAATGTTTCGTATTCAATTATTTAAAACGAAAGAAATTTTTGTTTTATTGAGTAAAGGTGTTTGATTTATTAAGAGAAATTTAATTAAGTTTCTCTGAAGTTATTTGATGTTTTACTGACATTTTTTTTTGGAAAATTTAACAGAGAATAGAAAGGCTTAGCAAAATTAAGACTTTTGAAGTAAAATACGGGTTTAGAAGTTATAATACAGCTTCGTTCATTTTCTGAACACTATATGTAGAAGATTTTTACTGATGGAGAGGCTTAATACTTGAAGAAGCATTTTAGACTGAAAATATAGCGATATATATTTAAATTTTGCTCTTAACCAGATAGAGTAGGCAGATAATTAAATACTTGGAAATTTCTTAAGTTTAGATTAGTACTTAGTACTAAATCTACTCAAATACTACTTAATACTACTCAAGGACTAAATTTGGATTTTATTTCATTAGGGGATAAAGAAGGTGTAATCCTACGAGTTTTAAATAGTAATCTGCATTTTTAAATGAAGTTAAAATATGTACTAATCCTTGTCTTAAAAGTAATTTATCTTTCATTTAAAAGGGGTAAAATATCAAATTTTAAGGAAACTAGTTTATAGAAAGATCAAATATTAATAACATTATTTCTTTAAAATTTGTGATTGTTTAGTTAAAACGAACCCATCATCTTTAGCAGGACGTAGTATGTTCGTCGGTGATGACACAATGTCACTAAGTTCTATTAAATTAGCAATAATTTTTATAAAAGCAACCTCCTGTATCTAATCTAAAAAAAATCTTCAAATAACAGACAAGTTTATTTCATTTGGCTGAAAAAGATATTTCCTTAAAGTACAGAAATTAACCAGCAACAGTGCTACCACTTAATTTTTGTTGCTTACTGATATATTTTTTTACAGTTTAATACGTTATTTTTTTTTTATAAAAAATTCCAACAGTTTACAGCAGAAAGTCTTTACAGTTTTTGAAAAATAGCTACATTTTAAGTAGGAATCCATCATAAATGTGCTATAAATAAATTTCGATTATTTTAGAGTAACTAATAAAAAAATTAACTTAATAAACTTAGAAACCTAACAAAATCCTTTATCTTAAGGAAAGGTCGGACTCATGAGTTTAGCCCCTAAGTTACCTTTTAGAAAATGGAAATGGTCAAGACATATATAAAAGCCACCATCTTGTCATGTCTTTCTGTTCTTTTCAATGTCACAATGTCAAAGCTCGTTGATTTTGACAGCCATCCACCTCGGTTCATGAATATATGGAAAGGTTGAAAAAGACAGATGTCTTTTGTCATTTTTACCGGGACATCATTTATATAAAATAGATTGCCAATAACTCCCTTTCAGAGTTTAAAATAAAAATCGAATTTTAAGTGTTTTCTTTTTATAAATAGAAAATTTCTCACCTGATTTATGTAATGAAGTTTATTCAGTTGTTTAATTTTTGAGGGGGTAGTAAAAGATCATGGAAAAAACCCCATAGAATTTCAAAAATAATATTTCACATTTAAAAATATAAGAGTATAAATTTCTGGAAACCTCTCTGAAAATGCTTTGTATATCATACTTTGAAATTCATGGAGATCAGGAACAAACCGCGATTGTTTCTATCACTGTGAGAAATACTATAATAATTATAATATGGCTTTAATCCTAATTAAAACTTACATTAAAAATATTATTTTAGTTTTAAAGTATAAAACCTTTTCTTTTACTTACTTATTTTTCTTATATTCACCATTTAATTTCACCATGACATATTAGAAACCCTTGAATTGATCTGCAATTTCTTGGAAAAGTTTTTATGACAATGGTTAAAGCTTGGGATAGTGACTACCCTTTGTTTTAAAATCGGTCATAACCACAAGGACACACACACTTTGCAGAAAAACTAAAATAACCGATAGCCTTTTGAATTAAAATTCAGATTTTCACCAACGAAAGGAGGAGGTAAATGTAAACTCGACAAAAAGATAGAAAAATAAACTTATATTTGAGTTTGAATTTCGATTTGAATTACAAACTATTTGTATAACCTGCACCTAGACCCTTTTTTACCTTGATGAAACCTTTAAGAGGTTTCAAACGGATCTTATGTCAAGATTTAGCAAAAAAAAAGTACTTTATAACTCATCTCAATTAAGAAATGGCGCATCAAGCAATAGTGATTAAGATTCGACGAGTAACATCATTATGCTAATGTAAAAATATCCTAACTATGAAATGGAAATTCGAAAATTACTCAATTATATGTGTGAATTTTAATAAAAAATTAACGATGAGAAAAATTAGTAAAAAGAAACAGTTATTGGAAACTCAGACGGGAAATTAAAATAAAGAATGGGAAATTTGGTTTCACAATAGCTTTGAATTTATTACCTTGAAAATTATTAACTGTGGAGATTTATTTCTTAAGAAGGACCGAATGTCAATTTAATACTTTTACAAATGTATCAAATTTTTACCACCACGTAATAACGTTATTAGAAAGTAGCTAAATAATCTCGTAAAAAGTAGCATATAAAAATAATGCACCGAAGGAAAAACAACGCAGTTTATTGCACACGAAGGGGATCCAAGTATCGCCGAAACATGATCTGTTTTAACATAAACATGTGTAAAAGTGCAAATAAGCTGTTTTTCTTTTTATATAGTAGGAATATAGTTTTTCCACAGCCCATTTGTCTGTTATACAATAACAGAGGCTTTATTTTTCTCTACATTTAATGTCTTTTTGACATCTTATCTTTTCTAAACCCAATCTCTTCTAAATTAATCAATCAATCATATCTTCTTCTCTATCTGTCTTCTGGACTAAGTTTTTGTTTAAGCATTCATTCGATTTAAATTGTTTTTTGCTCAAATGACTTCCGATAATTTTTCGCAGACAGAAATATGTATATTCTTAAAATATACATATTTTTGCTCACAAGATTAGAATTAAACACAGCATAGTAGTTCCAAAAAAAATTGAGCTGAGATGAGAATAGCTTAATCATTTTAATTTATGACATATAAATTTATAGTGACCTTGATTCTATTTAAAGTGTAAAGTATATAAAAGGTAAAGTATGCTGAAAATTTTCAAGTCAGCTTTATTATTGGCAATGAAAAATTGGCTATAAATAAAATTTCTTTTTTTTTTTAAAGACACATATTTTAAAATAAAACTTTTCATTACTTTTCACACATCATCTGAATAAAAAATTCGATATTTAATTATAATACTTGGGCTAAAACCAAGACACACTTATAATTTCGTGAGTCACAAAGTTACAAAAATATTAATTAAAACCTAATAAAAAATCATAACACTGTCCTTCAAGTTTAAATTGTAGCATTTCCCTAAATCTTTAGAAACACTTTCATTCACTTTTAATTTATAGTAAGAAATTCTATTTACTCTTTTAGAGCAAACCATTACCTTTCACATCTACCTAGAAGAGTAATAAAATATTTTAATTAATTAATAGTAAAGCTCTTTTCATAAATTAATTTTCATCCTTTTTTTTCTCTTCCCAAATTTTTTATCTCTCACTTTAGATAGCATCCCCATAACAAGGAAGCTCACTAATGCTAAGTTAGGTGATAAATGTTAGCAATTAACATTAAAGTCGAAACTTAGTGCATGCTAATAGAAGTGAGGAATCCTTTTTGTCTCGCAATTTTTAATAATGAAAAATTCTTCTTCCTCTTTCATAAAAAAACCATGTAATGTTTAAGAGTCTAAGGCAATCCATTAGTAGTATAAGGCGCTTCCTTCTAATTATATTTTTTTAAATTGAGATTTTTTTTGTCAAGAAAGGATGCATTATCTTTTAATGTTAGAGGAAAGAAATGAAGAAAGAAAGCCTTAATAGAGTTTAGAATTACTCTTCAAAAAGATGTAACGCTTTAAATATTTACTTTGCTGAGAAACATGGCTTCTTCTATGAATAGGTTTTTAAGAGTCAGAGTTATTTTTTTAAAAAATCTGAGTTTTATCCTTCCTCTTTTTTAAATATATCTTTTTTCGTTCCAGAGAGATAATGAAAATGATTTCCATTGCTTGCACTTCTTATTTTAATTTCCAATAAACAAATAAATTTAAAAATTTAAATAAGTAACATTTACAAGCGGAAAATTATAAATACTTTAAAGAAATGTAAAATCGCTACTTAAAATATCTAATGCTTGAGCCCGTCAGTTGCCTATCACGAAAATATTCCAAAAGAATAAAATACATTCATTTTTTACCATTTTAAAATTGTAGAGATAATTTCAAACTGCTCATGAAAATCAGTAGTCAGCGTAAAAGGTTTATGTATTCAATGTATGTATTTTGAATAATTAACTTTTTGTAATTTAATTTACTTTTTGCCGCTATTTTGATCAATAAGCGTGACAAAATTAATACGTTTGAGAAAACGTGTTAATTAACATTATAACGTGTTCAATTTAACATTCGGGTAAAATCAAAGGATCACTATAACGTTTAAGCCAGTTATCATCTACTTATGAGTGACTGCCATCTTTTCCTAAGGTTCACACAACATACAAAGGTTCAAAAGCCACAATTGGGTATTCCTCTCTCATCCCTCAATTGCATACAAGCATCCCGGTGAATTATATTTTTCAATATTGTTATACTTACGTTAGCAGAAAGTTTCAAAGAGGGCCTTTCAAATGTTAGGTAAGATATGGTTTCCTTATTCCCCACCCCCATTTCCCTTGCAAGCAATTTTGTACAAAGCCTTATCCAAAAAAAGAAATGTTCATAAACAATGTTTTAGTTAAAAATGTTAATACTAAAAACTTTATTATTATTATTTTTAACTGCAATATTTAACTTTATTATTATTTTATATAAAATTATATGTTTTTTTTATCTTACGTAAGCATCATTCACATTCTTCCCCAAAAGGTGCTAACGTAGTATTTGAACAACTCAAGACTATTCTGTACTCTCCTGTTAGCAAGACTTCATGTAGACTCCGACACCACTGAGTTGGTCATATTCTTTGTATTATAAACAGATATCACTTTAAATATTAAAAATGCGCCACATACTTCTTACAATAGCACCTCAGATCTTAAAAAAAAGTAAAATAATACTTTTTTCCTAATCCGAAAGCCTCTCGCGGTCGGTATTCTGCATCCCCATATCATGGGAATGTCATACATAAAACATGCGCCGCGACGGCATATTTTTACCATTGAAAATAAAGGCAGAGATGAGAGTTTAAGAGAAAAAGAGACCGAGGCGACTGAAATAACAAATAAAAGACGGGGAATCCAGAAGAAAAAGATTCCTCCTTTGCCTCTTCTCTAACAACCCTCCCAAAGTCTAAGATTTGATATGGAAATGGGAGCCGTTGAAAAGAGATATTTGACAATTCCTTCACTGTACCCTGCTTTTCAGCCCGGAATCGTCGAGAGCTTTTTCCTTCACAATGGTAGCCAATCAGGGTGAGGAGAAATCCTTTCCTCTCCTAAATCCGTCCCGACGTTTCGCCTATTTTGCCCGGATCCCGGGCAACTTCTTGCGGGAAAGGAATGATTGGCAAGCTTACGGGCTCGCCCCGGATCAGGGAAATAGGGAATGATGGGGGAAGGGAACTGGAAAAGGTGTCAGCCTGGAATGAGTGAAGTTTCCGGGAGAATTGGTTTTAAGATGGATAAATTATCCGCTTTGTATAGGACAGCCGTTTGTGGTCGGTTTGGGCTCAATGGACCTGTGTTGATCTGCAATTGTGGATTTTAAATTTTTTTAAACCAACAAGACCAATTCAGGCTGCAGTAATTTCATTGTGTAGGTATATAATGTTACAGGTGGTAAAAGTTGTTGTAATACAAGAAAAATTGGTTACTTGGTTGTTAAATGATCAATAACGTAAATTTACTTATAATGATTACGCGGAATATTTGGATATCTTCATGAGAATTATTAGAAATTGCTAATATCTTCCTATTTTCCATTTAAAACCTCATATCAGTCAATAATTTACTGCTGTAAAATTATTTATAATTTTATGAAATTTATTACAAGGATTGAGGGCTTCAGATTTTTATTTTCTTATAACTTGCAGTTTTCAGTACCTGATTGCAACTGAAATTTACGTAACTGGAAAAAGTATTTTTATTTTAACTTTGATGAGTAAAATTTAACAATAAGTTATTGTGTTTAAGAATTGACTGAATTCAAGAAAAAAATTCCTTTCATATAAATTCATTCTTATGAAATTAAGATTTAATGCCCTCATCATCACCGTCATCCGAATGCCCTGATCACATATTAAAGCCTCACGCTTAAAACAAATACCATAAAAAATCTAATGTTATATTGTATTAAATGAAAAAAACGGTACAGCTTGAAACAACAGAATAAAATGTAATGAGCACCAACATAGTCAATCCAAACCAAGATGTTAACATATAAAAGATTCTACATATAAAAGAAAGTGAAGCTTAGAAGAGAAATGTTCTAATGTATTCAGCAAACATTACTTAAGAAATTAAATAGCAGAAATAAAGAAACATAAAATTTTGATACTTCTGCTCTTTTTGACCACACTTCAATGTACAAATAATTGGATTTTTCGTATAAATTAGCACCTAAAGATTTTTTACCTTTAATGTAAAAATTAAGTATTTCGGAATCCTTTTCAATGCCTAATGGCTGTTAGAATTTAGGAACAGGGGAAAAGATTTATAATGGCATTACTATGTATAAAAACATTGTGCATTTGATCAAAATATTTATCTGTAGGTTATTTGATGTAATGGAACTAATATATATCAATTAAAACGTTTGCATTGAAAAATAAATTATTGAACTGTAATTCAAGATGTTTTTTAAACCGATTCGTAAGAGTTATTATAGTGTTGCGCAATTTTATAAGTGTAGAAAATAATAACCTGAAAAAAATTACGAAATACAACTTTAAAATACGAAAAGGTAAAAACCCTGCTGCTTTTACAAAACATTTTAACTCGAAACTATACTATACTTTTATTCAACAGATTATGCAATGTCTTTTAAGTACTTAAAGAAGTTCAAGCATAATTTGGAGTAAAAATGGAAACTAGAAATGAGATAAAAGGGATTTAAAAAAAATAAAACTAAAATATTCATTTTTGTTTTCATGAAATCTTAATTTAAGAAATTCTCCGGGAGGATATGTTACGAAAACATGAAAAAAGTGCTGAATATTCAATAGTTATATTAAGTAAAATATTTAAGAAGTTTACTTAACTATTAATGGGAGTTTTTAATACACTTTGATATATTTTTATTAGAAACAGTTGCATTGGAACTTTGAATAATTTTTTTCTCAGTATTAGTAAATATATGCTTAGAACCTATTTTTCTGAAGTAGCTATGCATATTATAATGTTTACTCCCTACTTAAGAAACCTAATTTCTAAAAAACTTATTTAATTAAGTTGGATAAGATTCTTTCTAAGGAATAGATTATTTGAAAAAGTGTCTAAGTACTGTTGTTGTTTCTTATGCCTTGCAAGTACTTGACTTTTGATACGTAATAAATGTAATTTTAAAGTAAATATCTTAATACAGTAATTTGCAAAATAAGGCCAAATAACTGTGATTTTACGTAATTCTAAGCTATACTTATATTTACTATAAATTACAACTAATTGTTTTTTAATCAGCTAACTAACTACCTGTAAGATTTGTAATCATGCTCAACAGTAGGGCAATCGAAACAGTAGAAAATTTTTAGAACCACAGGCACGTGACCGTAAACTTTTACTCATTTTCGCCAAAACATCCCAGAAAATCTAATCAAGAGTGAACCAAGATGAAAATCTTCCTTTGGCAACCCTCCACGTTCCTCAAACCTCTACATTGCATTTAGTTTCTAGCCCCTGAGTTGTTCCCACCCTCGCAAGTCAAGAGGTCAGGGGCACATTTTCCCAGCCGAATCATAATTTCAATAAACGTCAACACGAAATCCCTCCGTCACAATACCTTCCAAAGCCCCCCTCACTCAATCAACCCCCGGATCCCTTGATGGATGGCCGGAACTGACGATCGATTGGTCAAGAGAAGTCCGGCAAGAAAAGATAGCAGTCCACCACCTTAGAGTGAGTTAAGCGATGTCCATTCGAGGCCGTGCAAAATGCTTGTACTCGCTATTCATACTAAACCAAGGTTTTTAGAATCGAGTTCAGTTGCCTTTCTACTCTGTTGTAAACACAAATTCAAGAGCGAATGTAGATAGTTTTGTACACTTTACAAATGTGAAATGAATATCACTGTTTTATAGTACTACATTCGGAAAAAGACGATTTGTTTAGCTTGGTATTTTAAATTTTAAAGGAGGCTACTTTCAATTTTTAACTAACCTTTTAAGATTTTTTTTGTTATTAGAAATATTTTGATGCAATATTCATTTAAGAATCTTTTGAGACACTTGTTCCATGGATTACTTAATTTGTATAATATCTTGATATACCTAGTAACACATTTCTTATCAGTTCCTCTGGTTCTTATCAAATCGCACCAGAAAACCAAGACAAGGTTTTTTGATAAATACTGAAATAATCATAACTGAAATACCATGAAAAGTAAAATGGTATTGTCATTGTAGAGCTACTGAAATACTGAGCAATACAATCGCCAAGATAAAATAGCTGTTATCAAGTGGCGCTGCATCATCATTATTATTGTCGATCAATAAGCATCATTATTATTGACGATCAATATGCATCATTATTGAGGATTACTTTCACTTTTAAAATAATCACTCTCGCTCAAGCAATCTCTCGTCAGTCGCTCTCAATTTAATAGCTAGAAATTTGTTAATAGTTTTGTAAAAAAATAATTTTATATGTAAATCATTCTTAGCCATTTTCCTAATGAATAATAGTCATTTATGTAGTCAGACAATATAAACAACCACCAAAGTATGCATGTACTTAGGCAATTTTAAATTGCATGCTTTACAAATGTAATATTAGTGCAATTTTGCTCCTCATAAAGACCTATATTAGTTAAAAAACGATTTCATGAGAATGACATAATGCACACAATGAATGTTTCAAAACTTTTAAACTTAAGATAATACAGGGTACATTTCAAAGCCGAGCTATTTCACCCCTTCCTTTCTATTCTAAACGATCCTAAATAACTTATTTCTAATAGCAATTCCTTAGAAAAAGAGAACCGCCCTATCCCCACTCTGGAAACCCTACTGCCCATCAGCGAAAGCTACGTTCGCCCTCCATCAAAGCACGGGGCTCCAAACTCCACACATAACGGAATCCAGATTGCAGAAAAGGGGCGAGCAAAACTTTTCACAGCGCATTTCCAATCGCCATAAATATGGAAACGCGGACAGGGAACTTTCCAGGGGTAAGAGGGGTAAGATTTACAACCACTGGGGGTACCATTCGGGCTTCGAATTTCGCGCTGTAAATATGAGGAGCAAAGGGCGCGGGTAAAAGGGGCATAAATCCTTTGGTAAAAACATGCTGGTCCAAATGACCAGTTTTTGGAGAGCGCCTGGATGAGTAGTGGTGGGATATACGAGATGTGGCAGCGGCTATTTCTTTCCAGTCTGGCTTTTTGGATGGGGTTGGGACAATGGTAGACAGTGGTGTAATTCTGCGTGTTCTAGAATAAATATAGATTGTGAAAGAATTTTTTTTTGGAGAGTTTAGAGCTTGTTTTTTTGGGTGGTATAGTCGGAAGTTTTAGAGTAGAGGCTCTACTTGGAACTGGTTTTCATACTCCCTGCATTGAAGTTGTAAATAATTCTCAAAACGGGTCAAAACAAAAACACAAACGGGTAAAACCCCAGCTAGTCCTTAAAGTTATCTTCGACAACCGCCTGCAATTGGAACAAAGCTCTCAATGGTTTTGCTTTTACATTTCAGAATCATAATAGAATAAAAACAACTTCAAATTTCTTAAAATTATAAGACATTTTAACGACATTAGTCTTATTGAACTTTTTTCGACTGTAGGTTTATATTTTACTAATAAGAAACAAAATATTAATTTTCTTAAAGTAAACTTCTTAAGTTTAAGAAGTAATTTGAAATTTAAGAGAAAAGATAGAACTATAAGCCACACACGGATAAAAACCATTCTGAAATATTGTATTTAAGTCATAAATCTTGTTTTCAAAGAGTGATTATGTCCAAAATGCTGCCTACAGGTAAATTCGGTGTGTCTCTCTTTAGTTTAGAAAAATTTTTTACTAAGAGAGTTGTAATTAAAAATGCACGTTATAAAATTTTTATTAAATGAACAATTTTAACTACACATTCAAAGCAACATTTTCTGTTTTTAAGTTCATTTATGCTGACTAATTACCTTCTTTAATTATACTTAGTTTCACGCAACAAGGCTAGTTTTTGTTTCAGTTGTGATTTCAAACAAAAATATAAAACAGTTTAATTCCCAGACAAGTTTTTCAGAACAAAACGAAAAAGTGGATTTCTGCCGAAAACGCTGCAACACCAACGCGTTCAAAGAAGAGACCTAATCAAGAACAGAAACTCAAAGAAACTTCTAGATGACTGCCTTTAAAAGCACTATCTAATTAAAAGCATAATTAGCCTCCTTGGAAGTTCCATCACAAAGCATGACCTCAGTTTAAGCCTCGAATTTCGACTTGAGGTGGTTTATTGGCTGACTTAGCGAGAATTTGAAACTAGCTTAATTTAAATGAGATTATGAATACATTCCAAGGTTTGATAATTTAATTTCGCTCTGCCTTCACGTAATTAAGTTTAGGTCGAGAAGGAAAAATGCCGAAGTTGATAATAATTTTTGAATTTGAAGTAACAAAGAATGCGGAGGTAAAAAATAAGTTTATTTTTGTATAATTTATTTAATTGAATTTTAATAAATTTATTTGTTTATGTATTAAAAGAAAATAATACCTAGTTAGAAAATAAACCTGCTAGGTAACCATGTGGGCTTTTCTAATTATATTTAATTAGTTGTCACTTATTAGATTGAAAATTGTCCAAACTTTGAAACATAATTATCTGAGATTTCTACTATATTCTACAGCAACGTTTCCTGACCCTATGATATCACCATGCGGAAGCAGAAACTGCGTAAACCGAAAGCCTGTTGGGTTGCTAGGAGGAGTTTTGGTACGCAAATCGTGATAAAAAAGACCCTACATATAGTGCTGTCCTTTAAAAACAAACCACTGTTTCATATTTTCTTCATTAAAAGCTTAATATAAAAAGGATAATTAAATCGAACAAAAACTGTACTAGCGGCTCATCCTCCCTAACATTTTAGTGCTAAGCATTTTTAATTCCAACTATCCATTACAAATTGGCAGCCAATTAAGTAAGAATTTGAAAAAACCCACTGTTTCCTAAAAAACCCATGTACCCTAAAAAAACCCCATGCTTGAAAATACTCAAAAATTAAGACAAAAATATGATTAAAAGGGTTTTTTTGATAGACAAGGGAATAATTAAGTTAGTTAAAACCAAATTTATTAATAATTATTTCTAAAATTAAAATTATGATATGTATTTCTCCTGAAGAGTTCGTCTTCAAAACACAACGATAATAGCTATTTTACTGTTGTATTTTTATTTTCGGGTTTTAAAAATGACTTTTTAAATGCAAAAACTTTACATTTTTTAAAAAAAAAAAGCTAAAACAGGATAATTGGCACTTATATTTTATATTAACCCCAATTATTAACTCTCCATAACTCATTTTCAAGTGAAATTCTAGTAAAGAGCTATCTTTGCATGGAAAATGGGTGTTTTTTGGTATCAGTGAGTTTTTATTAAAAATAGTAAAAAAAAAAAAAAAAAATCAGAGAATCACTGAAACAAGCATTATATTTGCATAATTAGTAGTATATCATGGGTAATATTAAATATTTTTCATAAATTTTTATTTATTTTGCGATTTATAGAAAAGGAAACAATGGGTTGTTTTTAACTCCCATTGGTTTTTTTTTTACCCCTGGTTTCAAAGACTACAGTAAGGACTCTAATTGGCGGGCACAGCCAAAATTTTAATATTTTATTCTCATAGTAATAGGCTAACATAAAAACGCGTGAAAATTTCTTTAAAGTCTTTAAAACATACATTTTTACAACATCAAAATCTGTACATCTAAAGCACATTTTTTGCCAAAAATCTACATTTGCTCAGCTTGTTTAAAAAATAAGTAAATAAACCGTGCTTTGACCGGTTTTTACACCCCTGACACTCTAAAGGGCATAGGAAGACAGGGTATATGAGATGGTAAAATTATTTTAATTATTTAATTAAAAAATCTCAATGGGTTGTTTTTAGGGTACAATTTGGAGTGGGTTGTTTTTAAAGGACAGCACTATATAGGTTTATTTTTAATTGAAGTGTTATGTTTTAATTATTTTTCTTCAAACAAACCTTTTACAAATAAGAATCTTTCGAAAACAATAAATAAGGAAATATGTACTCAAAGTTTTAATATTATATTATATTATAGCACCTGGACTACGAGACGCGGACACTTATTGAAATATTTAACGCGGACACTCTGTAAAGAACAGCGTAGCAGTTACGGAGTTTGGGGAGCGAGAGCAAGCAGGGGGGGGGCGGTAGACCTTTTCATTTTACAAATATTTGTTGGGGTATTTGAAGTAATATGGTTGACTATTGTACTCAATTTATACCAACTCAATAATAAATTTTAATCTGTAGTTTAAAGCTATAGTTCCTACGCCGAGATTGCGAGGGGAAAGGAGGGTAAGAGAACGCACAAAAGTAATATTGGGCCATAAAATCATGAAATTAGCTAGAGCCTCAAAAATTTGCTAAACGTAAGTTTACTGACTTACAAATCAACCTTCAAAAATAAAAGTCTTGGCTTTAACGAAAATATGTTAAAAATCACAAAGAAAATAGAATGCGTACTTTTACCCGAAGTGGCGAGTAAAAGTACGCACGACTTGAGGCCAAAAGTATGCCCCTGCTGTCTTCGTAATTGGAAGATTCCTCCCTCATGTCACTTCTCTTTAGGTGAGATCCAAACAGGTATTCAATCTCATTAAAAAATACATGAAACATATCAGTGTTACTATTCCAGGATTTTACATGAGCTAGCTTTGGAGGAGTTATAAGCTCTCAAAGGTTAAATTAAACATTTATTCATCAATTGTAGCACACGCCTATCATGTGGTAAAGATGGATTATAACAGCGATTCTTAAAATGTGGTCCGCTGACCCCCAGGGGTCCGCAGCGCCTTCCTTGGGGGTCCTCGAGTAATTTTGGGAAACACTCAAGTTACCTTTGAGAGTTTTCCAAAGATTTTCAAAATAAGATAAAAAGAGTAAAGGGGCAAATTTCAAAACTTTTTCTTGGGGAGGACCCCCGGCTCCCTCTAAATTTTGACTGCTACTTATACTATTTTTCCCTGAAAATTCTGTGGTTTACAAGGAGGTGTTTTATGGGTGTAACTAAAAGTGTCTCAAAATGAACTAAAACAAAACACCTCTTTATGAGGCAAATTCTCAAAGTTTTTCTGGGGGAGACACCCAGCCCCCTATCATTACTTGAACTAATTGTAAAATTTTAGCAAAAATATCGAATATGGTACCTTAGGAATTACATTGAGTCAACCACCTGAAACAAGTCTGGTTACTGCTCTGGGTGTTCAAAATCTTGGGGGGCCGCGATGTCTGGCTGTTACATAAAGGAGGCAGCGGTGATCAAAAGTTTAAGAACCACTGGATTATAGGATATTCTTGCTACAAAAATGTCAATTATCATGTCTGTGCGCACTCTTAGACGCCGATGTAATAATTATATAAATTGTGTTTGAATCAACCTTAAAACTTACTACAGTTAAATTCTAACGATGCCAAGTTAGTTATACCTCACATTGATATTCACTTTGAAAGTAATCATTCCTTCTTTATTTAAAAAAATAAGATTCCTTTGCAGAAAATTAGATGCTAACTCAAAGAAACCATATTTTACCTTTTTTAATAAAATTCAGAATGTGAGAAAATAATAATGACAGTCTTTTAGGATAGCTTATGATACACTCTTTCTCTCCTTTCCCCTATGTTTATTTAACACAGTGCAGGATATAAAAATTAAAGAAGACATCTCTCAACGTAAAAGCAAAATTCTGAAAATGATCTAAGCAAGTAAAACTTTAAAATACGTATAATAATAATTTAATTTTCTAGCATTGGCGTTTCAAACTTGCTTGATGCATTTTGCTTCCTTTACAAGATAAAAGATAAAAAAACCTATATTTTCTTGATTAGATAATTCTCATGTGAGCTGAAACATGTGCTGATTAAACGACCATCAAACCAATTGAATGTAAAAGAAAGAATGTCTAGTTAAAAATATCATATTTTAAAAATAACCTTCCCTTTTCAGCAAAATTTTCAAAATTTGGTCAAATTTTAAAATGACAAATATAAAAATGAGAATAAAAAATGTTGTATACCTTCTATTATACTTTGAAAGGAAATGAAAACTGGTTTCAACTGAATATTTTATCCCATTTATTAATTAATTAATTAATTAAGATTAATTATATTGTCCTATATTATTAAAATGTATAAAATTAGGTATCTGCTAAACATAAAAATATAAAAGCTGAGAATCCCTATTCCTGTTTTTAAGAAATTAGTTCTTATATATTAGACAGACTTTCATAATACATTGCCGAAGTAAACAGATTCACAAAAATCTACAAAAAGCAATATTAATTAAACCATCTCATACAATCACCTTTCCAATTATTAAGGGTCTTATAACATCTCACCAAGATTAAAAATGTCTCGTTTGATTAACAGAATAAAGTATCATCCCTAAAGCTAAGAAACCTTACCGACTGCATTTTTTATGAAGATTCCCTGAAGCCAACATAGAAAGCAAACCACATCTAATTGAGAAAAGAAAAGGTCTACGTATATTGCGAAATTTTTGGAGGTAATTTGGATTTGTTAGTGGAAATTTTCTTGCAGCCTCTTAGCCGTTCAACTAATCAGGCTTGTTCAATTAGTCTATGAAATTCTAGGAAAACAGATAATTAATATCTCAGGTATATGGATAAAATTAATTCTTTTTTTTAATTGGGTACATGATTTTGCGGGGTATCATGAAATAAGATGATGTTGTTTAGTTAGGTAATAGATACGTAATATGTATAGTTCTGGAGGTAATTTTAGATATTGCTGATTGCTTTTACTGGAACTGGAAAAACATAATTAATTATTTTCTCAGAAATATTTGAAATACCGAAGAAAGATCTAACAGGAGATATAGATACAAATGATTTGTAAACTTATGCAATATTTAGATGGGAGTAATTTTTGTATGTCTCAGACATCATATTAAAATTCCAATTATTAATTTCATTTTACATTGCTGAATTATAGTTGGAATATTGTCTAGTTTTTGAGGTTAACTCTTTCAATCCTCTGAAAGAATGTGCTACTAACTCAAGAACTAATTATAGTTTTTAAAATAATTAAAATTCAACTATAAAAAGGTAACGATAACCAAATTTTAGTGTTAAGATCCAAACAAACAGTCTATACAAGAAAAACTGAACCATTCTAGTAGTTTTTACAAATTGAAACGTATAAGCAAATGTAGTATGTAGAAGACTAAAACTGCTGTTAATAGAGCGATTATATTATTGTGTGGTTATTATAAGTACAAAAATATCTTAATTTCATTCTCAAAGGCCACGTCTTAATAAATTACTATAAATTATCAATTGCTCAATGATAGTTTGTTACTTAATGTCTTTATTTTGAATGTTACGTTTCCACGTATAAAAGTAGAAACTAGATAAGTATGTTTGACTGACCTTTATATATATTTGTGTTGACTAAGCGTACAATCTCTAGGAATGTTGAAAACAGCGATTGATTTGATAAAAAGGACACATGTGACAACAGTTGGATTGGAAACCAGCTTGAAAAGTTATTTTCGTTTAGCGCATTCTTAATTGAAAACAAATTTCGTAGTCTTAAAAATTTCTATGGAAAATTAAGCTAATCAAGGGGTTAAGTTTCAGCCTAATTGTTTATTTTGATTGTTGTATTAGAATATTCGGTGATCTTGATAATAGGTTGATTTTCTGCTCTTGTTGATTGTTATTGAGATTGTAGGAATATTCGCAATTATAAGTATGATTCCTCATCCCCACAGGCTGTTTATTATTCAAAGTAAGTATAAATGATTTTATACTTTTTAAAAAATACTTTTGCTTTTAAACTTATTTTTATTTAAGCTTCTTCACAACAAACAAGTTTTTGCTTTAAAGGAAAGAAACAATTCTTAGACCAACAAAGTGAAATATTTTAGAGCTTACTAAACTTTAATGCTTTTTTTAAACTTTAGTTAGTACCTATAATTTCAAAAATAAGTCTTTTATAAAAGTGAAAATCATTCAATAAAACCTAAGAATATCAAAAAAGGGAAACGTTTATTTAAAACTAAAAAATACAATACCTGTGCCTATCTGCATTCTTATTTAATAACATTCAATATTTTATAATTTAGATCTAAAAGACTTAATTTGGTTAAAATAAATGCAAATTTTAATACGTTGAGTTAAACTTATGCATAAATATTTATCAAGTGTTCCTTTTCACTGCTTTATGTATTAATTAGCCAAAAATGCTGTGTTATTTTTCTATTTTGATTTTTAAACTTTTATTTTATTCTTAGAGGGTGAAAATAAAACACAAATCTCACACTTCTTAAGCTGATAATTTTTAAAAATACGAATTTATTTCATACCAAACCCCTCAAACTGGTATTTTAACTTTTCTTTATAGCACAGCCCATATCATTCCAGGTTTTTAAAGTTTACTGTTCTACAACCATAGGGGAGACTGTTGTACCTTCGGACAAAAATCATGTTTTAATTTTTCTAAGACAGATAAAATCCCATTTTGGCCATTTTAAGTGCCCAACTTATAGTCACAACCTTAGTAAATAAGGTGATATTTTTTTTAGCTCAAATTTTCAAAATTGGATTTTTTATCCATTTTAATAACTTGGCAAAATTTGTGTCCATTATTGCAACAATCTATTCTCCCTATGGACAGACCCAGGACCCAGTTGTACTTGTGGACATGTGAAGTATTAGTTGAAAAAAGTTAAAAATGAAGATTTTTTGATTGATGACATTTAATGAACAATGCCTCACATGCAATAAATGAGAAATCGATTTTTCAAGGTATAAAGTACTTTTAAAGCTTAAATTATCATTTTAAGGAACTTGATTGATGCATGTCTTAATTTTCTACTGAAAATACATAAATGAGAAGGAATTTTGAAATCGAAATTTAAGGTTAATAGTTTCATTGATCATGTCGATTAATCTGATCGTTTCACTAATCCAAATTGATATCCTGCAAAACTCGTATAAAACAGTGAAAATTAAATTCGACTTTTGAAAATCTTCTTCGGTAGATATTGAAGTTTGTCGTCATCATACTGGAGTGTGGAATTTATACTGTAATTTACATTAAATGCAAATTAGAATAAAAAATTTAAAAAAGTAATTTAAATGAAAACTTTTTGGATTTTTCATCCTAAAATCACCCACAAATAATTCAGAAGTAATTTAACATGAATAAGATGTATTCAAATTAACAAATCTCGATTTAAAAACGTCGGTTAGCTGCAGAAACATAAAAAAACGTTTCCTAAGGAAGGTACAACACAAATGGTGTCCGTAGGTACAAAATAAGGTGTTTTGGAATTCAAAATTCTATAAAAAATATGACTTCTAATATCAAAACTAAATTGTCAAAATCTTGGGGATTCATCACATTATCCTGTTTAATCATATACATATAACCTTTAAAGGGGAAGAAAAATATTAAAGTAGTAGTACACTAAAAGTAACTATGAGCATCTGAAAACAGAAAATTTATTATATTTCTTTAAAATTTTAATCAAAGAGCTGATATCACGTTAGCTTCTAGATAGCATCTGTCTGCATACAATATAAACCACCAATACAATTTTCCGCTTATTTTCGTATTTTAAAATTAAGTGTCCGAAGGTACTACTGTCTTTAGGTACAACAGTCTCCCCTATAGAATTCTAGTTTTTTACACACTACATCTTAAAACCTTCCTTTAAGACACAACACTAAAAATAATCCAAAATATCAAACTCCATTCTTATTGAATGAACTTCTGACCTGAAAACCAATCTTTTCCCCTCAGACAACCACCCGAAATGCCTAATCCCCGAAAATAAGAGGAATCTGGTGTGTGACCTAGCAGAGGTCGTGCCCCTGAGACTCACCGAGAAGCCCTACTGTCGGCAGAGCAGCACGCTGGAAGCGGTGAAGCGAGCGGCTCTGGCCATCGCCAAAGCGGCTTCACGCTGTTGAATTATGCATTGCCTGATGAGGGCTACTGCCCGAATATTGAACTCTCTTCGACGTGTGAGCGGAGATTTGGTTTTTAACGGAACAGCTATTGAGAGGTGGTAATGTGAAGTTTTGGAAATGCATTTTGTGCTTTTCAAGTGTTTGGGTTGAAGACCTTGCAAAGATATGGTTTCTTTATTACCAACTATGTTGGAAATAAAAGTAATTTTTTAAAATTTAATTTTAAGGTGGTATAAAAATTATTTAAGTTTATTTTATATTAAGGTTATAAAGTATTTTTAAGTATTGACATGTTCGATTAAATTATTTTTGATAACTATATTTATTTATTGTCTCTAAATGCACATTTTATTTCTTCTAATATAAGCACAGGAGCGTAGCCAGAGGGGGGGGGTTGGGGATATATCCCCCGAAATTTAGAAATTTACCTTTTTTGACCATAGAAAAGGAATAAATTTACCCCATATCCTCTGAAATATCATCATCCATAGAAAAGTTCTATATACCATTAGATCAGTGTTTCCCAACCTTTTTCGGTCCATGCCTCAACAATGCCTTTCTAAATTTTCCATGCCCCCCATGTCCTTTATTTTTTTTTCGAAAATCCTTCTTGAAGAGTAATAAAACCTGGTGGTCCATGCCCCCCCCTGGGGGCAATTTGGTTGAAAATTTTCAAATTGCCCCCCTAGAAATTCATATTGCCCCCCGGTGGGGCGTGCACCCCATGTTGGGAAACACTGCGTTTAGATCTTCACTTCTCTAAATTTTAAAAGATTATGTTGTACCTACTTTAGTTTTAAATGAAATGAAACTTTATCATATGCACGAGTAAGATATTTACTCTACGCATAAAAGTTCGCAACATATTTTACAAAATAAATAAAGCTGAAAACTAAGTTAATAGCATCTAAATAATAGTAAAAAAATATTTGTAATTTCCTCACTGAAAGACATACGAAACATTGCATAACGTATAACTGAAGAAGTCCAAATCAGTTAAAACTTTCGTTAAGTACTTTCACATTACGCGTGCAATATGGCATTTAGATAGAAGCCTGATTCATCCTTCTACCATGGCTATTTCTGTTTCTTCTCAATCTCCTTTTTTAGAATTTAGAAGTTATAAGTAACGAGTTATTCACTGTAATTAAGGAAAATTTTATTTCTGAAAAAAAAAAAAACCTGTGT
Organism: Tetragnatha montana; assembly: GCA_963680715.1. Lineage (NCBI taxonomy): Eukaryota > Metazoa > Arthropoda > Arachnida > Araneae > Tetragnathidae > Tetragnatha > Tetragnatha montana. The sequence goes on from OY796675.1 coordinate 41,631,360, forward strand.
TTGAGTAGTTTGTAGGATTTAAGCAATTTTCAAAATAATATTTCTTAAAATAATTTTTAACAAATTAAATAAAACCGATATTGAAAATACTTATACTTTGGAGATGAATTCAATATAATGAATAAATTAAATGAAAATCCAAAGTTTTTATGGCATTTCCTCCCAACTTTGCCTAAAACAATATACTGTAAATAGATTTTTAAAATGTTAAAGTAATCTCACTAATTCATTCAAATTAATTTCGAGTGATAATCTGTTGAAGTAATCCAACCATGATTATCTATTGTAAAATGGAACGCCTCAGGTTCAATCATTAAATCCAAAAATAAACCATTCGATCTATGTATTAAAATAATAATTCAAAGTTCCATTCTATTGCTACTAAAAAATTTATTTTTTAAAACCACTTTTACAAAAACATACGACACTATCAAACCAAATTATGGAGTGGAATTTAAACGCCAATAACAATTAAGCTCAAATTAATGCATTAACTATGCATTAAACTATGCATTAAAACTATGCATTAAAAAACTATAAAATAAAGTAAGAGTATGTCATGATTAAATAAAGGTTTCATTGAATTTTTTGGGGACATTTTTCTTGCTTTTGTATCATCAAGTGTTTATTTATTTTTATATGTGGTTCCTTAAATCTATGGTTTAGTGTTTCAACATTCTTATAGATGTCGCTACCCAAGGAAACAAAGAAACTTATTATTGTATGTAGAATAAGGCAAGATAATTATATATTAATCATTCAAAGAATTTCCTTAATCATAAAGAATTTTCAAAGAAAAGGTCCATTAGAAGACCATTATCATTGCATATAAAATATAATTATATGAGTTAAACAACATTACCCAGTACTTTTTTGTGTCAACCCTCAATATTTTACCTTTTAGAGGTCTCCGTCAACTGATTGAAACATTCAATTTGCTTAACATGCATTTTTCCATCTATTCCAGCACAAATTCTCCCCCCTGACCTAAATTTCCATCTATTATACTCTGAAATTTATACCCAGACAAAAATGATAATCTCCCTCTAGAAAACCTTCACATAACACACACACTCTCCACCTAATGCGCTTTCAATTTCAAACCACAACCTAATTTACTCCAGAACCCGAACCGAAACGCACCCGAAATTAAATCCGCCGTTAGCCCAACCGGCGAAAACCACCACCAGGAAAGCGAGGAGTAGTACTTTCCTCTCCCAGAAAAACTAATACCGGAATCCTTTAACGACGTCTTGTGCCAGGGGCTTCAGAATTCTTTCCCCACAGGAAGAGAAAAAGGAAGTTATATTTTTATCGAATGTGGGGGCTGCTGGATGGAACCTTTGTGCGGACTTTCTCTTTACCTGGATAATTTGTTTGCTTTGGGGAGGTTTGGCCGAGGGAAATCTATAACGAAGCATTCGGGAGATGAGTCGGACGGTTGACTGTGGAATGCTTTTTTGTTGTTGGGAATGCGGGGTTCGGTATTATTTTTTTGGGAAAATGAAGAGGGGTATTTTGAAAACAGAGGGAGTTCGATTTTCTTGCTGTTTGTCAAAAGGGTTTGAAATACAACTCCGGTGTTTTCGAGGGTAACTGTTATCCAGTTTTGCCTTCATTTTGAGAGGGTAAGATATTTTGTTCGATTTCGTATGGGATATTTATGGCTATAGTTGATGCTTTTGAATTTTGAGGGCCTTGGCAAATTACGTCATAGTAAATTTAATAGAATTGTTTCGTAAATGCATCAAACCTTTCAGCATGCGTACTTAAGGCATGGTTTCCATTAATCCGCTTAGAGTTGTGGTACGGTATTTCATCGCTATTATTAGACTTATAACTGACAGTAAAAATAATCTTGTGTATGTCATACTGTTAAAGTGCTTAACTTTATGGAAATATCTTGTTTAAATGAATTTAGATTACTTATTTATGCATACAATAACAACTACAATGTACAGATAAAGAGTAGTAAAGATGAGAAATTCATTCAATTTAGAGTTCAAAAGTAAGGTCAAATTTAATTTAAACATTAATTGTGAAGGAAGTCAAAGAGACGCAATAGGTTGAATTTATATTTTCACATACAACTTCTTAATCTAAAATATCATCTTTTTCAACGCTTAAATAATCATATCTCCATGATAGCACCAATTAAGTTTACATCAATTTTGTATTAACTTTGCAAGACGCAATATGTATAACACATTCATTTCAGACCAAGTAACTTCGCAATACCAACCGTCTTTTCCCTCAACAAACAGAGCCCAGCCGCCCGAAACCGCCTTTTGTTCTTGGTCAAGATCAATGGCGGTCAGCTAATGGCGGGGAAGGGGGCTCGGCCCATTGGTCAGCCGGCCGGTGTTTAATGACGGCCGATTGCGCCCGATTAGGAGGGAACATCTTGTGCCCGCCGGATGGGGTTAAGATGATTGTGCCCCGATAAATCTGAGGAACGCGCCCCCCGTTTCTTGCTGTAATGATGTCACAGCTGCATCGCTCGGTTGTTTTACGGGGGTTTTTCGGAAAAAAGTGGGGTTTTGTTTGACGGGGGGATTTAAGGTGGGGAATGGTGTGTCGGGGAATGAAAAGTGAGAGATTTGGTTTTTGCTGGGTTTTTTTGCGTAAAATGATGTAGGGTTGATTTTGTATCCCCATGTGTTGATTCAGTGATGGTTTTCAATCAACTAACGATATTGGAAATGCTTTGGTATTATTTTTCAAACTGATAAGGTTTTGGTCCTGATTTATGCGGGATATGATGAAATAAATATGCATCGAAACAATTTCGTGATGTTATATTAAGCTAAAAGCGCATTCAAACTTATCAATTTTGATATTCATTTTGGAGGAATAAATCAATTTTCTATGCAAACTAGCGATTCACAGGAGTGAATCACTTTGTATGAACAATGAAAGTGAAACAGTGTGAATGGACCTTAAGATGAAGATAGTAGTTGGTGTATTTATGTATAGTTTGGTGTGAAGTTACTGTGTTGAGAAGTAAAATCTTAATCTATATTCGAGAGGTTTTCACAGATTTTAAATAAAATGGCCCAAAAGATTGTTTAAAATAAAGGGTTGATTTAGAACATTAAAGTTTTTATTTTTTTTATCAAGGTCAGGGGTTTGAAAACTGATTGGTTATTTTGTGGTTTATTGATTGAAATGAAAAGCCAGATAATATGGAAATGATTTTATAGAATTAAGCTCTACATTATTTTGCAGAAAAATTATTCATATTTTGTTGAAATTAAAACTATATATATTGGTATAATTTTCCCAAATAAAACAACACTTACTAATTGCAATATTCTATCTATTATTTTCTATCTGAAAATTATTTAGTACAAAATGATCCTATCGAAAAACAGTTTACTTAATATCAAAAAACCCTAATTGAAGTATCCGTCATTGCCAGATATTTTACATTTTGTACACCTTACATTCACCAAATAACTTCGTGTTTTGTACTTACTAACTTATTCAAACCATTTAATCGTTTCCTTTTAAATAAACAAAATCCAAGGTTATCAAGATCATTCTAATAACTCTTAATAATGAATACTTCCTACTTTAAATTGATATTATTATCACACTGAATACACTAATCTTCAAACGCGCTTTTAATGAAACATTCCCCTAAACCCTACTCTAAAGTAATTACGAGATCCCAACAAAACTCCCTATTAGTTCCCAACGAGCCCTATCCTCCATCGCAATCCGAAAATCACAGAGCACCATCCTCCAAAACTACTAATTACTGGCCAAACAATCAATCACTGGCCAAGACATTTCATGGCCAGCCATCTTGGAGCCCTCCACCTAAAACCCCGATACTGAAATCCGATAATTTATAGCACTTAACATCATTTATTACTCTCTTCGGAATGACCCGATGGAAAAAGTTATAATCGGAAAGTGACGGAACCTTCTTCCCATTTCGATAAGGGGGGATTTATATCGCTACGTGAACGCGACGCGATCGTAGTACCATGTAAAAAATGGCCATGAACCAAGATTTGAATTTAATGATCACGCTTGATCGCCAAAACATGGTTTAGTGAAAAAAGTTTGAGTAATATCTAAAAATCGGACCTTGATTGAGTAGGTTTAAAATTATTCAGATCGGAAGTGGTTTCTATTAAAAATCATGATTACTTTTGAGCGATACGGTTTTAGTATGATGATTGTGATTAGTTCATGATGAACAATATTTCGATCAAAAAATAAAACTCAAACAGTTTACTCGTTCACACCTCGCGAAAACCCGCAATCTAATTTTTTGGAGGATAGGCGTTCTCTATAGCATTTTTTAGAATATCCCACGTATCTCTCCATTGGGCAATTTGGGGATGTTTCACTTGGCGAAAATTATTTTTCATTTTTTGGTACAAAGAAAAATTATACTTTGAAATTAATGAGAACAGATAATCATTAAAATTACGATCACCAGTGATGATTAAAACGTGTTGTTTTTATTTTCTGATTGCCAAACGATGGTCCGTTTTTGATGAAAAAAATACTGCTTGAATTTTATAACTGGCAATTAAAAATTTTGATCTGATTTTGAGTTTTTTTCTCTCCTTCTTCGTTAATATAAATTTCAAACCCTGCCCTAAACAATGCGAGTGAATGTGAAGAGTCCGGTCCTTTCATTGGTTCTTAGCGCTAAATAGTAACTACGTCATGCGTTGCTGCGATCGCGTTACGATTACCGAGCTATATAAACTCCCCCTAAAGGACATGGTGGGGTAATAAGGTTCTCTCAGCGATGGTTACGTCTCTAATTAATTATCACCATCAAAGCCGAATCGGTCTGTGTGGAGGAGGGGGATTTTTTGAGGATGAAGTGATTAATTAATATGCGATTCGAGATGATGAATGAATTTAGAGTCTAAAAAGTGTTTGGGTGCCGTGTTTCTGTTGGTACTTTTTTTTGTTATTAGAAATCGATAGTGGTAGAAAAGCTTCTGTGGATGTAGGTTTGTGATTAAGTGTTGCCAGGGTTAGGGTTGGATTACTCAAGGGTATTTAAGCAGATATTTCCATAATTTGTTCTTTATTTGTGTGCTTATAGGTTTTAAGCAAGGTTAATAGTGTTATGCTTGGTCGTTGAAGTTATTTTTGTCAGGGTTCTATTTCTGTGCTTAACTCTTATATTTTATAATGGAATTTTTAAACGAAAGGTATTTTCAGGTATTTTTAAAAATATTACACAAACTGTGAAACTTCCAAAAAGGATGGTTTCAAAGTTTACCAAAAAATTAAACTCTGTACTTGGAAATACTTCTTTAAAATATACTTATTTTAGAAGGACAAAAATACTAAAAGTAAATTTGATTAGGTGACTTCGGAATGATAAAAATTACGATGCTATATCGAAAAATAGGAATCTTGAAAATTGCTTATAAAAGTTCGAGGGACCTAGAAAATATTTCGATGCAATTTTAAGAAACTCTTAATACTTTAATCAAATTATTCTACTAAGTTATTAAAATTGTGCCTGAAGTATTTCGAAACGCTCAAACGCTTCGTATTTTCTTTAAATTTTCGAGTTTCCTAAGAAAAAGCATATTAATACGAACCAAATTCAATTAGAGCATGGACTTCAGATAAGATAAATGTGATTTTCCAGCAGATTTCATTGTTTATTCAAACATAGCTTTTGAGTAAAATTAATTTGAATGGTACAAATTTAGTACATATAAGTCTTCTTAAAGTGAAAACCTTACAGAAAATTATTATTGAAGATTTTAAACTTAAGAAAGGAATAAACTAAAGGTGTTACTATTTAGTATAGAATATTTTATTGAAAATAAATATTTGAAGATATGACTATATCGCTAAAATATGGAGGCTGTTAAGAAACAAAAATGTTTATTGAGTAATTTTTTGAAGAGTTTTTGTTTAAAACCACTTGCCTTAAAAAATGATTTTACGATACATTAACTTAACCTACTATATTTTATTCACGATGTGATATTGTTATTTGTTATGTGTGATAATAAAGTTACTAGAATCTATAGAAGCAAAAATATTACTTGATACTGCATTTAAATTCAAATTTTCAATTTTGTTAGAGTTATTATTTTCTCTCCAGTATAAATTGAAGCTTCTTAAATTCAAATGATAAACACATCAAAACACTTTTTAATCCTTTCAGTTCTAGACCGTCTGAGATTGAAATTGAATGCATAAAAAATTTAGGGCTGTCTGGACTAAAAGCGTTAAAAAAGATGTAAGACAAGTTTCCTTTAATAGAAATCTCAACATTCCGTTTTAAGAGCCGGAAAGAAGGGAGATCCAACATGAAATATTGCCTATAGATTCTCTAAAGGTTCTACATTCGATTGATGAAAACTTTTCACATGATACTTTTTCCCTTTTTTATCCAAAAAAGGGGAAAATTTTCTCATATTATTTTGATTTTATTGTTATCTAAACCCCGAATCAACATTTTCAAACCTTACCTATTAGTTTTTCCACAAACATTTTGCAGCAAAATGTATACGTTTGTTAGGTTACAATTATTATACTAGTCTCATCTAATAACAGCACACCAAGTCAAACATACTCATACCAACCATCCCAAAAGGGAAAATCATACCCTCACAAAGCTCCCTAAAGAACAAGATTACGAATGTCCAATAAAAATGTTCTCTTCGGACGATGTAAGAAGCGAAAAGAGAAAACAGGAACCATCCCAAAAAGAACCCCCCACTAACCCTTTCAATTCTACCCCGTCTAAGATTGCCTTTGATTCCACAGAAATTTGGGCCGGCTATGACTCTAAGAGTTTACCCGAAAGGAAGCGAATGGCGGAATAAATACAAAGTGAACAGACACATGGCAATGAGTCAACACGCGATTCCTTTGCTCCTCGTTCCATTTAGTTCGGCCCTTTTTCTTTTGGGAGGGAGTCGGGCATATTCGGTTCCATTGTGAGGAACCGAAAAGAGGAAACGGATCACTTGGACGGATCGCTTTTCGGGATTTGGACTCAAAGATGGCGGGTGCTTTTGGCGAAAAGGTTCGAATGGCGGAACTAATTGGGAGGAGTTTGTTCTAAAACGGACGGATGGTGTTGTTTGGTAATTGCTAAGTGGTGCGTTGAAGTGTTGAGTTGTTGTTTTTGTTGGGGGGGGGCTTTTAAGAACGGAGGCATACGTGGGGTGTTTATAAAAAGGTTTGAAAAGAGGAAGATGTTTTGAAAAAAGAGTTGACATATCTTGAAAGCTTTAGGTCTGAGTATAAGTGATTAGATGAAAAGCATAAAGACGTTTATTTCATTAATGGGTGTAAGAGATTATTTTCAGTATAAGAGTATAGAGAATGTTTATGTTTTTCTAAAACTTGTGGTTTATGAAAAACATTTTCACAAATTTACAAACTTGATTTTATTTATGTCACAAAAATAAAATAAATTTAATAGATCTCAGATATTTATATAGTAAAAATATATAGATTTAGATATCCTAATTGAAATGTTAACATTTATTTATTGATTTTGGGAACTGTTATAATTTTTCTAAGACTAAAAATTCTTATATTTTATTATTATAGGTATTTTCCCTTACTTAGTATCACAAGGTGAATAGCTAAATAAAGTATGCGATACTTTTTTTTTTAAACTTTATTCGTTTCTTTTTTTATATAAAAAAACAAAGTTGTTTAAGTTCCATGAGTAGGTGGTATTTAGGTATTTGGAGTTCCTAAGTGTGAGCTACTTAGCCATTTTAAAGCTAATAAGGGAATTCAGTATTTCCTTCCCTGTCACTTATCCGTTGAATCACTTATTCAAGAAAATGTAATAAAATTTCTAACTTTCAAGTGTGTATTACGTATTTCAATTATGACTAATTATGTAACTATTACCACATGTTTGGTAAAATCATATAAAATGAGTAATAATAAAACGAAATGGGCATCTTAACATATTTCACTTATAATGCCATAGACCATAGAAGATAAGTTTTACCAAGGTTTAGGGTGCAATTTTAAGTGATAAGGAACTTGGAAAGTAAGTATAGCAATTTAACTGAACGTGGCCAACTCGTCTTGAATTTGATTTGAAGACAGTTACAGTACAATGAAGCCTCCAAAGCGTTTCTCCGTCCACAACCTTCAAGTTTAATCTATCTGAACAGCTTGGATAAGGAACTGCAGTTCACTAGTACTAGTAGCGACCTTATACACATCGGAGGTCAATTGAGCGATCCATATTGACCAATCACTCACGTCCTCGGCTGGTCAATAATGGCAAACTGCTTACTAACTCAGTTATGCGGTTTCATAAGGATTGCTTGAGTTGTTATTGGAATGTGTAGCGTGAAATGGCTGCTGTGGAGAGGAGAGAGACGTTGTTGATGTTTAAGAAACTAAAATGGCAGTATCTTAGAAAACTGACCATTTATTGCATATTACAGTCACATTTTGCCAATAAATATTTGTCTTGTATCGAAGACACATGTCATTATTAAAGTTAAGAATAAGAATTAATCTTAAGATTACTATTATTAATAAGAATTGAAATAAGAATGAAGTTGTCGAAATGGATTATTTAACGTAATATTGATAAATATTTATAATTTTTTTTAAGTTTATGTTTTTTGAGTTTTCATGAAAGTTTGAATAATTACATATTAGAAATTTACTTCTGACAAATGGATTTACACAAAATTTAGAAATACGCATAGATACCTGTACGAGCATCAGCCAACATGCAGTTGCCAATCTTAAACATTTGATAAGATTCAAAGATTCCAAAATAGGCATTTCAGCTATCCTTCATTAGCCCTAACTTACATCCAATTGATTTTTCAAAACGATGCTGTGGCATATTCTCCTTCAAATGTATGATATGGACTTTTTAATATGTATCAATCTGCCCCATCAAAGTCATTGAACAATTTTTTATTAAAAATATGGAATGGCTATTTAAAATTTAAAAACACCCTTTATTGGTAAACAAGAATAACTTTACTTTTGGTACTTCCTTATCTCTGTATTATCTTTTACATTTTACTTCAAAAATTTAATTGTAGAATTTTTTAATGAAATATTAATAGTTACATTCATTAAAATTTATAGATTTACTGCAGATTTCATATGTACTGTTTATGCATGAAAAGGTATATTAAAGAAAAATGTGACCTAAATAACCTCAAAATGTTTTGAGATGTTGAAAGTGCTTCGATGAGCCCCCTTTATCAAATAGCCTCTTTTCCTCAATATATGATTAAAAAAGTTACAGATTACATCGTTAAAAATTTGTAGGCAAAATTCCTTTTATTACAGTCAGTAAGACATTTCTGGAAAGTAAAATTCCACAGCATTCTAATGCAGTAGTTTTCTGTTTATAAACATTTTTATTGAACTGTTTTGAAAAATAAAAGATGGTTATTATCCTAGAATAAATGTGCATCGTAAATATAAATTCACCATTTAAAATGGAAATAAACGATGAGCATTCATCTCAGAAGACAAAGTTATGAATCAATAAAACGTTATAACGTGCAATAAATTCCATTATAATACTTTGAAAAACTTAACAAGTAAAACAGAGTTGACCTATCCATTTTGTAAGATGTTATAAATTTATTTTTAAAATAATATTAATTTTTTAGACTTGCCAATTAAAAAAACACGGACACTTTTTAAGAAATTCAGCTAGCATGTGGAGATTATAACATCCGATTTAGTTTTATTGTAGTACGTATTACCTCCATAAAAGTACTAAAATGGGTATTGAAACACTTATTTATTTGAGTTCAATATTTGACTCTAAGACACGTACAAAAATAATATGTAGTATTATTGAAAGTGATATGCTAGAAATAATATTAAATAGTTTAATTCTATTATGGGGCACAATTCTGCAGCATAGTTTACATCAAGCATTTCTCTTAAATTCAAAGTTTTATTTCATAATGTTTTTTTAACATTAACTTTATTATTTAACTTAACTTTTATAATTAAATCACTTTCAGATGTATTACTTTCTGTAAGAGACGTATGAGCTTATTTATAGATAACAGCGTAAAAGAATTTACACACAAAAAAGCATAAATTCCCATTTACATTCTCCTCCGGATTCCCAACTTCCTTCAACACAATACTTTCTGTTTATTCTTTTCAGAAGAATCGGCATCTTAAACTAGAACACTAGTGCAAATATTAGACTTTTCATTCGTTTCATAATGTTGATCTGTTGACTCTGCTGATTAAATTGGGAATTGTGCTTCCGGCTGCTTTGGAATAGCAATGCGGTTGCAGTCAGACTTCTGCAATATAGTAAACAACAAAGGGCCTAGCTGGTTTTAAGACGAGCATATCGATGCTGTAGTTGTGTTATTTTGTTACTATGAATGAAACGTTCAGATCAGATAAAATCTTTCTGGGAAACCTATTGTATTTTCCACGCGATTTAAGATGTCATTGTTTAGGTACTTATGAATGTTTCAGATCAAATTTATGATGTTTTTGAGTTTAAAGAAGAGTAAGTCTGACAATCTCCCAAATATAAAACACAATAAATTAAAAGACGATTTTAAAATAATGTATTTTAAATATTCTTCTAAACAAACCTTTTGCAGACTGTAAGAATGATACCTGAATGATTAGAATGATTACCAACCCTTGATTGATTAGTTATTTCATAATTAGCAAGCAGCAAAATAATATGGGTACATACTTCTTAAATTTTACAACAGATTTGAAATAAATTTTCACATTCATAAATCCAAAACAGACCTATACAGTATAATGAAAAGGATAAGGAAGTGTCTATTTGGACGGCAAAACCGGCAAATGGCACATGCGCCGTAGGTCTCGCATTTACGTAGCAGTCTCGGCGCTCCAATCAGAACCGTTGCTGGGCATCTGCCGGGTAGAAAGAGTAGAGTTTAGTTGTATATCTGCCGGCCAAAGGATAATGAAGAATTAATTATATTGATTTAATTTTTCATCCCAACAAATGTTTTTGGATTTATATTTTAGAAATAACATTTAGGTATATTTATATAATAGTTTTGAAGCACCCATATATATACCCCATCATGCGTCACTTCTAGTAGAATTAAATACATTGGTCTTTGTTTACCACAGACAAGACAGGATATTCCTTTATTAATTTTTAATTGTAGAAATGTAGAGGATGAGTTAAAATAAAATCATGAACAAAATAAAATTGAACTACAATTTTAGTAATTTGTAAAATATGTATGGTATAAAGGCAAATAAATTCAATGATTTGTAGGTTATCTAGTGATAATGGTTAACAACGAGTAAAATTGGTTTCCATGATTTTAAGAAATATAGTAATACATAAATGTATGTTTATATTCTTGCTGAAAAAGTTATCAGCTAAATAAGATCAAACACAACTTCATTTGGCACAAGATCTTATGTAACAGTAACTACTTATTTCATGAAGCTACATTTTTTGAAGCTACAGGCGAGTTGAACAACATGTTACTTTGCCCAGTAAGTGCTTACTTCAGGTGTATTCCACAACATTAAAGATAAATCCTATTTTCAGTTCGAACTATATTGGCGAAGTCCTCCAGGGCTTCATGACGTCACACAGTTGAACTAGTCAATAAGAATATCTATTTCAGATAAAAGTGAGTGAAAAAATATTTCATTCAATTCTCACGTGCCTCAAAAGAAGGCTCTGTAGTCATAGAGGATTAACCCTACTTTGAACCAAAAACAAAAACTCGCAATATTCGAGAACGTTATTAATACCAAAAGCGCGAACACAGCGTGGTTTCTTTTTTCTTCCCTCCCAACATTCCGATTGAAAACTAAGTCCCTGATAAACACATCGAAGATTGATTTCCAGTTCGCCAAATTTAGAGGACGGTCCTCGAAAAGAATGGAGGCGGCCTCTTTACTTTATTTTTTGAGCGGCTGCAACTTTTTCATTTCATGGCGTGTTTCGGGCAACAGCTTGTCAGGGAGAATCCGAAAGTATCAATTCAATTATCAATGCCCACAATTTCTTTCGCACTTCTCTTCCTTTTTTTTGTGGGGTGCTCGAGTTGCTTACTTCACAGGCCAGGAAATTGCATTAAGAAGAGACCAATGCGGTTTTGAGGAGTAATCCTTTTTTCCATTCCATCACATGCTTTGCTGATCATTATTGGTATTTTATTTGTATTTGAGGTTTGGCAACCGCGGGCTATCGTCTGTTTAGCTGGAATTTTCGTTCGCACCTGCGATTGGGGCTCAGCGTATTGGAAAAAATATTCTCCCCGTCATTTCTTCCTTTAAATCTCAAATTTAACTATCGTATTTCTTTGAATTCTTTGGCTGCACTCCCCTGCATATTTTTTGGCGATGAATATAAGGTAACTAGGAGGTTAAAAATGAGATTTGAGTGTGTGTAGCAGGATAGAAAGTTTCGTTGGGTATATCTTTTAGATATGCGAAAGCTCTGGGAAAAATCTATTCGCATTTTGAATAAAGGAAAAAGGGTGCATAAAAATGCTCTTAGGCAAAAATCAATCCAATACGAGCCACCGCTAAGTAAACAGTCATATCAAATATATTCCAATTAAAATAAAAAGGAATAGGCATAGAAAAAAGAATTGTAAGGGTGGTAAAGGATTGAGATGTGTTTTATCGAGCAATATGAGACAATATGCAAATATTATAAAGCATATAAAGGATGAGAAACTCAAAGCTTTGTTTCTACATCTACATACATCATATGTATGAATAAGTTTTAAGACCAGGATAAAATATGTTTAATACTTCTTCGCCATAACCATACATAATGTATATGCCTTCTGAATGGTATATGAGGATATACAATAAAAATATTAACTGAAACATTCTATTTTGAAAACATGAGTTGAATTTTCTTCTTAAAATTTATTTGGAATTTCAACTAAAACCCAACTACAATTTTTTGAGAGATGATTGTGGTTTTGTAATTTATGTACTAAATAAAATTATTTAAAATACAAGGCTAACACTAAAAATAGAAAAGTAAAAATCAGTGAAAGATAAAAAAATAACTTCGATAATTTGTTTATTTTTAGTTTAGGGATCTGAGACTAATTCTAGATGAACCTTCACTTTTTCTATTCATACCTATTTTTCTAAACTCTTTAGAGACCGAAATAAGAACTTTTTTTTTCAAGAAAAAATATAGGTCCTGTGCATAAAAAAATAAACGTAAAATTTCGAAAAGAAATTGTGTTGCCTGAATATGATACGAAACTTTTTCCTATTTAACTTTCCCATATAGAGAATAATACAGATATACACACTTCCGAAACTGAAAGCGGTTGTCTAGATAACGAAACACCAATTAAAATGTTTTTTAATCCAAAGAGGTCTTTCAAAAGTAAAAAAAAGAAAACTCGCAATCGTTATTTCAGAAAATAGGGAATGTTTTGAAAGGGATTAAAAAAGAACTAATAAAAAAAGAGTATTCAGCAAAATCTGGTATTTTAATCAAAAACCCATAGAGATCCAGTCAACCCTTCAATTCAAGGAAATTGCGCATTTCTCTATTTTCTTTCTTTACTTGCTTGACCGGGGCGCCCAATAGACAAAACATTTATTTGAATTAAGAGACTGAAAAATAGTTTCCTCAGCACTTTTTAAGAATTTCAAAAATACAATGGCTTGAAAAAGTGTGTAAAAAGCATTTTAAACTCCCTAGAAACGCTCGGTTGAGTCACTAGCATTCCATTTATTTTAAGTCTGAAAAATCATTTATTTCGGAAGAGTATAATGTTTCAACACCCACGCTTTGACTTCTTTTTACGTCCTTACTTTTTGTTATGATATAGCAGCCTGATTTAAAATTACCTACAATCTCTGATTTAAAACATTTGTTTCTATTTCTTTCTAGTGGGAATATGTTATTCGAACGATATAATTTTTTTTTGAAGGCAAATGTACTATTAAAACGTGAAACATTTATCTTAACTGTCTTTCACATAATAACATTATAACTTGTAAAATGTTTTTATTTTACACCCATTTCATCTACGAGTAGTTTCATGAAAAAACTGTCGATTTTCAAAAAAATAAATAAATAAAGTTTTATTTGAAATAAAAAGCTTAGTTCCTTTAAATATTGACTGCGAACCATCTTTTGAACTTTCGTGTTTACTATCGAATTTTAATTACTGGTTCTTATATAACACCTTACATATATAGAAATTTTTTTCACGTCAGTATTATATATTTTGATGCTGTAAGTAAAATACCTTCACCATTTCCAAAAAAATGTAAAGTAAATAAAATAAAATCTAAAAAAAAAAAAAACAATAAAAAAACCCCAGTACGTTAAAAGAAGATTTTAGATTTCACTGTATAACTTTCTGTTTATATCATCCTTATTCAAAGAGCTGTCTTAAATATGATCCTGCATATATTTTGAAGAGTTTTTTTCAGGAAATGAAGAGTAATCTTTCAAAATTTAACTCGATATTTTTGTAGGTCTTTTATAGTGTTTTATAAATACATATAACAAGACACGTTGTACTTGACTTACATTGTAACATGAAAATAGCAAACAGAAGTATTCAATACTGATAAGTTTAAGTTTTTGCTCTCAGTAAAATAAATTTTAGTTCTTTTACTGAGATATTTTTCTTACATATTTAATAAAAATGGGGCAATAGAATATTTGTACTTGAGTTTTTTCTCCTTAGGAATACTTAAAACCTCACCAAGGGCTATTTAATTATACTTCAACAAGGTAACAAGTTTGTACCGGCTCAGTCCGTTAATTAGTAAAAATTAAGAAGGACATATTATAGCACATTTCTGTTCAAAGAAGAGTGACGGATTTTCTCCAATAAAAATTGAAGTAATCTCACTGATAAACTCAAGTCCTACCCTTCAGCTTTAGTTGATTATCCTAAAAGAGAGCTCTAAAAACAACAGAATCAGCATTATTAAATCTTAACTAAGTGCTTCTGTACCAAGATTAGTAGATTACTAAACGCTTATAAGAATACTCCAATACCATCGACGTATTAACTCTCACCTCAAATGCCAATTTTTTTTTTTTTTAGTTTTTGGCTCTCCAACTGCATCCCGGTGATAGTAATTAAGATTAAAATCTCTTTCATAAATAATTAAGACATTTTCTGCCAAAAGAAGCTCTACCTTATCTCCCAAAGGAGGGGAAGTTTTTCTAATATCTCAAAAAGGTACTTCTCATGGCTGATGCAGTTTCCATGACGTGCTTTATCAGAAAACAAACTCTTACTTTCCTTATTCTGCTTGCGTCTTGCATTTCTTTGTCTGGGATAATCAATTTTTAAGCCGGCGAAGGTATTGCATTCTGTAGTAAGAAAGCCTTGAGTTATAGTTACATGGTATTTCGAAGCGGGTTTTTTTTTCAAAGCGGTCTTCTTGTTTCCGCTGAAAGCGAAATTGATTCTAAAGTTTCCTGTGGGGAACTATTTCAGTGATAGTTAAGATCAAAGAGTAGGGTACTCGTTTTATGTAGAAATAGGGAATTTAAAAATTTCAGCTTTGGTCAATGTTTCTTTATTTATAATGTAACACATTTAGTATGCTTTATATAGTAATTTCACTTATCCTAGAATACTGCATTATTTCGAAATTTAAGAGTAAAAAAATCAAGGTACTTATAGAGGGGATAAGGATATTGAAAGAATAAATTTATTAGATTTATTGAAAACATGTTTTTATTATAGAGCCGATAGAATTTCTTTTAAAATGAAGTAAAATTAATTAAAATATAATTCACATTACATTAAATATTTCCAAATTAAAATCTTTCATTTGAATAATATTATGGTTTTTAGAAAATAATTCACTCAACAAACTTTTAATTAAAAACAGTTGCTTCTACATACAAGAAAAAAGTATATCATTAGGAATAATTAAATTAATAATCAAATTAACAAAAATTAAATTAAGATTAAATGACAAAAAAAATATTCCTTATATAATGCGATATTTAAATTTAAACTTCATTAACTGAACACTAAAAAGGAGATTATCTGTAGTTTTTGCTTACAAAAAAAATACTTAAATAATTGTATAATAGGTTTCTTTTTATCAATGTTGATTTAAGTTGGATTATATAGAGAATATTTGACTCTTACGTCAAAATATTTAAGCAATACTCGAATTTTATCTCGGTAGCTGTTGTAATTCTCACGAAAACAAAATTTATATTTCGGGAAGGTTTAAGTTTAGTAAAATTTTTTTTTATGTTAAAAAAATAGGGAACAAACACATTTAAAAAGGAAATGTAGTTTTACTTTAGAAACTTTCAAAACTGATGGTATATTGTTCGAGTTTTATACGTTCAGTAAATATTTGTTTAAAAGTTTAAAATTTGCACATTATTTTCCATTTAATCGTAAATAGAAAATTTTTGACGAATAAAAAGATAATATTTAAACACTTTCTTCTACGTTTTTATCGTAACTTACCTTATAAAAATATCTACTCCTAAACATTCCCCTTTTCTGACACAGAAAAGGAAACCGACGCGAGCTGATTGCTTTTCAGCGGGACTTATGACCTGAAAAGGAAACGCGTGACCCATAAAGGTGACACAAAGCCCCACGAAATCACTAACGGCCCCGGACACATTTCCAACAATCGAAACTATTCGACAACTTCACCCGCCGATTTTTCACCCGGGCCCGGAACTGTCAGACTTCCCGAACTTGATACATTGGACGGGAACAAAAATCCTGGCTCCCCTCCAGAAGTTTCACGAAATATCAACTCCGAAGCCAGGGACCCATTATTGCATTATGAGTGGGTGGAATAAACAGATAGACCGTGTTTACGAGCGAGTTTCTCATGAATAACTTGCGCATAAAGCTTTTTCTTTGTAGTTAAGGGGTCCTGTGACACGGCGCTTGGCGTGCAGTTAGGCTTGTCAACTGGATAATACGTTAAGTGTCGTGAACGCCCTCTTAATGTTAAGGTCTTTTGGAAAATGAAGCGTTGTTCCATTTTTGCTTCCTAAGTTAGGGCTGGGGCTTATTGGGGACCTTTGTGTCAGCTCTGCTTGGCACTGAAGAATGAGGTATTGGGGTTTCCTGTAATAATGAAGGCGATGTTTAAATGAAAGAATGAGGACGTTGCATTGGAAATGTGTAATCCTTTATTTGCTTGTTGTTCTTAAGTAGTGTTAATGCTTGCTTGAATTTAAAATTTATTAACAAAACAGCAGTTTTATGTTACACACGGATATTTATTTTAAATTACTATATCTGGAAAAGTTTATCAGAAATTTGAGTTTTCAGTTGAGTATAAAATTATGCTTTATGACTATATGGCAGTAATAACTAATGTTTTTACTTGTTTATAACATTTTTGTTTTAAGTTAAGTACTAATTGAACGAAATCCAGACACAACACATACTCGTATCTTTTAATTGTGATCCAAAACTTGCATGGAGAGGGACAAAAAAATCCTTCTAAAAGTGTGATAAAAAGTTATAGACTATTATTGCAATAATAGTCTATAACTATACATGTATGTAGTTTTGCCTACTAATGCATAGATTTTTTTAATGCTCAAGAATCGAAATCAATCAAGAATCTGGCAATCGAAATCAGAATCATCTGTGAATCTGATGTAATAAAGTTATACTAATCGGTCGTGTTGCACATAACTCTGGTTAAAGTTTATTTGAAATAAATCTGTAGGTAAGGTTTCAGAAAGTTTTTAAAACATTCTTACACTATTTTGGAACACAGCATTACATGTGAGAGAACTTATGCATAATAGCCATATGGGTTGCTATATGCTATAAGTACTTGAAAGAACTCATAATTATGACTTAATTAGGTTAATTAAAACATTCAATGATTCTTTCTCACAGTGGAGTTTCTGGTTACTGAATTTTTGTGTAGTTGTTAATTTGTTGTTAAATTATTCACTAAAAACTTAACTAGCATGGTAAAACTTAGAATTTATATTTATGAAGAATTTATATTTGTTTTGTTTTGCAATTATCCTATTTTTTCTTTTAAAAATGTAATTGAGTGTATAAATATAAAATACGTATTGGAGATAAAATTTATAAATTATTACGTGAATAAATTTGCATATGAAATGTATTTAGGAATTTCTATCTAATAAGCACCCTGTTCTTAAAATAACTACGTATTTGATGAAAAGATTCTTTCCATTACTTTGTTTTTCTATGAAATATACGTAACTATTGCAAAAATATTGAAATGTTTATTCGTTCAAATTCAAAACACCACTTTAGGAGCGTAATATAGTTATTAATGTAAAAAAATATATATATGAACTGAAACTAAAAAATATTCAAACCTATGTATTAATTGCATTTTTACCATAAACCGTAGTAAACTATTATAAGAATGTTAGTACTGAAGATAAAACGACATTAGAATCCATGACATCATTTAAGAATTAATAGTTGCGCTCTCAGCATACTGGTAAGATATTAGAACAAAAGAACATTTTTAGCAATTTAGAAAACTATAAAAAAATAATGTAAAAAAACTCCAGACTGCTGAACACACTCTAAAAAGATAGATAGTAAAAAAAAGTAAAACCCACTTACATCTTCAAGAAAAGTGATTCATTTCTAATGAATCTTTAATTAATACAGAGATGTAAAAACCATTTGTTAAACCTTTTACACCCACCATGAGCTGTTTTTTTCTTCATCTAATCTCAAAACTGATTTTTTTTGTACGCTCTTGAATGAATTCGTGCCAGATCTGTGGTTAAAGGAGCGTAATTGTGTTTTTTCAGCAAACACTTGGCAGGAACAATTCAAAGTAAAAGAAATTTTCATCGATATTGCATCTTCAGTTGAATTTGAAAACCTGCCCGCTGTTTTAAGTAATGTTCTTGCACAAGCTCGTAACTATTGTCATGGAAGTGCGTTGAAAAAAGAAATGTTGACGTGAAAAAATGTGATGTTTTCGTGCCTGCTGGTGATTTGTGTTTAGAACAATGTTTTTTCGGATTTCTTTTGTCAGAATCCTTTTCTTGGAAGGCATCTTTTTCTCATTAAAACTGCGATTATGCTCTGGTTCAGGATTTTATTTTGTGAAGTACTCATGATTTTTTTTTCATGTAAATAGTATTTTTTTTTCTGTAACTACAGTGGCTATTGTGGAAAATACTCCTCTTTACCAAGTATAGGAACATGAGATTAATTATGTAGACACAATTTATTCTAATCTACTTGATATGAAAGGAATGAATTGAGTTTCAAGGAATTTCAGATGAAAATTGCCTAGTTACATTATAGATTAGTTATGGATGATTTATAATTCTAATTTGAGGAATCAATAGAACATTCTGATTAATTGAGTCATAGAGAACATATAGAGAATAGGTCATATGCCATAGAGAATAGGTTAGTAAGAGAACATCTTATTTTTACTTGTTTGTTTTTTTGGAATTCTAATAAATTAATCCAAACCTTTAGAACTAAAACATGATGAACGATTCTTGATTGATTTTAAATTTATTATAGAATTACATGAAATTTACATACATTTCATCACAATTCAATTTTACATTGCTAGTACACTATTGTAAAAATATTTATATGAGTAGATTTTTAAAAAGGGGTTTTTCTTTACTTAGTAAAATTAAAAAAAAAAAAAATCAAATTTGAGATATGTATAAGAACATTACTTAAGAAATAAAATAAACCTTAATGCATCTTTTATTTACCCTATGTGCTGTTTTATACCGAAATAAACTAGTTTAGAAGTCATGAATATTAGGGTGAATAGAGCATTGACTATCATGTTAATTTTAAGGATTCAAAATGGTTTTATTGCATCCCTTTGTCGGCTGGGGGTATAACTTATCGGACTTTTCTTTCTTTTGAAAAACACACGAGTGTGTACTGAGTACATGGAATTCGATTTTAAAAACAGGTATTTTTTAAAAAATAAAATAAAATGTTAGCTTTTTATCATATTCACATTTCTACTATAAAGATGATTCTTAAAACATTAGATTTGATAAATAGATTACATTGGATAGAGGCAACTACAAACAAAAAGTCTTTCGTCCTTTCAATAACCAATAGCAAGTAGCCTGAATCCTCTTCTTCAACCGATAAAAACAAGTAAACACCTCAACCCCCACTCATTCCATGGAAAATTTTGCCATTTTTTCTTTTTCCCCTTTCGATTTCTATTGACACGTACACATTCCTCATTTAATTGCACCCTCGCGTGTGTCTCAGTGGCGGAAGAACACGTGGAATGTGTTCCGAGGAGTGTTCCGTGGAGGCGGAGTGCTCCGTGGCCGAAAGGACAGCCACAGGTGACTCTCCGGGTTCATTAAAAGCGGGAATGTCCCGATCTGTTGAATATGCAAGCTCATTGTTTAACCAAATGAGACGCGATGCGAAGTTTCGGGTCTTATATCATTGGGTGTGTGAAGCGTATTGAGTTGATTCGGAAAGAAATGGCTTCGTTGTGTCTTGCCGGAAAGTGGAAGCATAGTACAGATTTGATTCGAGTACATTCTGTTCCGAGTTTCGTTAAGATTCCGTTGAATCGTAGAAAGTAATTTGAATCCTTTGTTTGGGTGGAGTAAAGGCATTGCCACGTTCTGTGTAGTTTGTGGATCCAATAAGAAGAATTAAATGGGATTCGGACTGTTCTTTTGTTCCGGAGAATTCATTGTGGTTGTGGTAAGCTTTAACTCATAGAAAGACAGCTCTTATTTTGAAAGCACTGGGACTGATGGGTAAAGCTACGAAAATAATCTAATTATTAAATAATTTTGAAAGTTTTACAATAGACATTTAATAAAACTAGATTTAATTATTAAATAAAGTGTCAAAATTTAAGATTCCATTTATATATATTATTGATTGAAAGTTATTTTAGATAATTAGAATTATAATCAACATTTGAAATAAATGAAAACTGCGATAATCGTGAAATTATGTCTCTTTTTAGTTAGGTCTCCTATTTTCGACGCAGTAGATTAAATTTCGTGTGTAAAAAATATTTCATGAAAGTATAGAAAATAAAATTTTAAAAGGGCACCTAGTTACTTTAATAATTCGAATATATTTTATATTTTGGACAATTCAGCAGTATTTTAAAAAATTCTGCAATGAATTTAAGGTTTGAGAATTTTATTTGATAAAACAATTTTTAAATTATTATACATCGAAGCAGAGAAATGTAAAATATCTATTGTGCTGAATAAAAAACTATTGACTTTCCTAGGTTTCCATCTATTGAGTCATAGGTGAATAGTGCTTTTACATTTGGTACTTAAATAGATACTACTTATTTTTAGTAGTATAGTATGCTGGATTTTATGCATTAAAGAATTAAAAAAGGTATATTACCTACACTATTATAAGGATGCCAGTTTTACTATTTGCAAATTTTATACTACTCAGGAAAGTTTTTTCATAATCATCCTGTTGACTGCATTTCTACCTTATAAAGTTTTCCTTAAATTTCTGAATCCGGCCTTAATCAGAAGTAAAAAGGGACGACTTCTAAATTTAGATCTTCCCTCTAACGTGAAAGTCACCTCCAACATTTCCTTCTTCCTCTCTAACCTCCAAACCACTACACAACAGGACACATAATTACACTAATTTGACGTGACACGCGCATAAAACTCACGTTCCAGCGACTCCGAGCGACCCTAACTCCACCCTTCCGAGTTTTAAGTGTTCTTCGAATTTAGCCCGGTACTCGTTAAGTAGCGTGTTCAAATAGTTAAAATTGTCCACTTAAGAACTCAGACACTGCGGTTGGGGCTGGGCAGCTTTTGAAAACAGAGTCTGGTCGTTAGGTTCGTGATTGTGACCTTTTTCAATCTGGTCGCAGTTAATTAGGGTTCGTTAACCATTTCAGTGGCGCTGTTCGGAGTGATCCAGGGGAGTAATGATTTCTGAGTACGGTTTTTAATGAGGGAGAATTTGATAATGAAGGAATTAAGGAATCAGTGTGCATAGAGTAATTGGATTTTATGAATGTTGGGAGAGGGGATGAATTTAAAGTAGGGATCGGAAAATTCGAGGAATATGGAATTTCATTTAAAGAGGAATTGATATTTGCTTTTGTAGTGAGTTCAAGCACGTGTGTTTTGACTCTAATTCAACAAATAAAAGTAAAATTACATGAAAAACACTCAAGGGTAACTTTGATTTAAAACTAAAAGGGAGTTTGGAAACAGTTCACACCATTAATTTTAAAGTATTACTTACTCAAGTAATAAAAATGGATGCTTAAATTCATAGTTATAAAATAAATACTAAAAATTTTTTGTTATGTTATATAAAATTTGTGCTTTTAATTAATTTTGATTAAAACATAAATTTTATTAGCATCAACATATGAATTTATTCTCCTTGTCAAAGCAATAAAACACATTTACCACAATGCCCTTAAAAAGATTTTGACAAGTTATACTATCATATATACATATGTTTATAGTGAAAAGAAATCCATTTCTTACAAAATTACAGTAATTATAGTTTTATAGTAAGGATTTAATTATAAAAATTTTAAATATTTTTTAGAAACAGTCAAGGTAACAAGGCATAATTGCATAATTATAAGAATTTTATGCGGTTTATTCTTCAAACTTCAGAATAATCTTGCAAAATATTTCTTTTTTTATTATTCTGTAACAGAGAACTTAATGTGATATTTTTTCTTATAGGACATTACCTTTTAAACTAAACTTATTCCAGAACTTAAAATATTTTAAAAAATTCTCTTTTATTATTATATCATTAAACAACTAAATACTTAACTTCCAATTAAACTACATAGTTTCTTGGTTTTTATAAAAATGTAAAAGTTAAACTGATAGCAACACAAATACTTTTAAAATGTTTCTGCATGCATTGATGGTTAATATTTTTTATCCCCTACAGGACTTTAAATTCCTCTTAATTCCCTTAACGTTAAAAAAAACCCTATGGGGGGAAACACCACATCCACAGCAACTAGGAAAGGCTGATTTTAATTACATTAATTCTCTCTGATTATAGTTCGTTAATTAATGAACCCCGGTTAGTTTAATTAAACGACGCATTCTATACTTCTAATAAAGTTCTATTATCCAGACTTGAACCAAATCCCTCAATGATAAAAAATAGGGATGGAAAAAAACAGAAATAATCCTAAAAATAAGAACAAAATATAAGACTCCTGGGAATTCACTACAGCAGAGTTTGGGTTAAGGAAAGTTATTTATTGCATCTGGATCGGGAAAACCGGAAATGTTAATAAGGAAAATGGCCAGGAGTGAAATTTATATCTCCGAGACGGGAAGCAGATTTTTTTTTATGGAAAAAGAAGGACGATGATATTCCTAAGGACTTTTTCTCCTTAGTTTTTTTGGGCTGCTTCCTATCTTTTGTTTCGTAATAAGATTTTCAATTGATGTCTGATACAGCTAGGAAATGTGTCTTTTTTTTTTGCTCTAGGTCTTGGAGCTTTAGTTCCAACCTTCTGTTATCTAGGTTTGGGGTAGGGGAAGAAAAAAAGTTTATTGCGTCCCTTATCCAAGTTGGGGTTTGGGAAACTTGGAAGGCAAAAGGAAATATATATTTGGGGTTTAACTGGCTCTCTATCGTTCCTTTTAATGCAGTGGATTAAGATACCTAAGAAGAAGAATTTAGATAAAGTAAATGGTATTTATTTGAATAGAATATATTTGTGTCATAAGAAATTAAATCTTTTTTAGATTACTTTTGAAAAGAAGTTAGCGATTTAAGATTTAGGTACAATGTGTTTTCTTGTTAGCAGGGCATGATTAACAAGTTGAATTTTATAAAACAACAGTTACGAAAATAAAACTAAATCGGTATATAAAACTATTTTTACTCATTGCAATGTAAAAATATTAATATAATTCTCTATAAAGCACAAAATAAATAGGTAAAATGATGCTGAAAGATATCTCGGTGGAACCAAGAAGTAGCTACATTTGTCGGGGTAAAAAGATGAAGACTGGAAGTGGAAAATATGTATACTAGAGCAATGCGGTTATAAACCAGACCCCGATTGGCTATTCTAAACAATGGCGAGGTAGTCACATTTTTCTACCGCAACTTTTATTCTTCATTTTACTCCGAAGGAGATGGCTATATCTTTGTGCCACCAAACAGCTGTCAGCGCCGTTTTACCTGTTTATTTTGTGACTTACCATACTTGTTGATTTTACCATTTTTACATAAAATCGATAGAACAGCAACAGTGTTATACCACAAGTTGTAGTAAAGGTTGAAATATCCAAGACACATAAATATTACTAACTTAGTATAAATTTGATCAGGAAAGAAAACTTTCATAAAATCATATAAAAATCATATATTTTTACTCATTCATGTAGTTTGATATTCACGGCAAGTTTGCAAGGTTGAAAAATTAAATTAATTTTATAAAATTTAATTAAATAATTACTTCAAAAATTCGAAACAAATCTAAAATTTTAGTTTTCCTTCTCTCCTGGAGAAACACAACGAGGGTACCTTTTGCTTCTGAGGTACCTACAACTTTCGCAAGGCCTTTCAAATAATATTATAAGGTAGATTTTTAGTGAAAGAAAAGTATAGAGATAATGGTTACTTTAACAATTTAATTGAAAATTACCCAGGCAATATTATTTGAAATGCCTCAAATGTTTCAATAGAATGTATTTGATAAATTTAATTAAATTCAGAGTGAAGTTGAGATGCTGTCAAAAAGCGATCAAAAGAGGCATCAAAACTACTATCAAATGTCACAATTTTCAGATTCCCTGGCCTTATGAGTTAAGTGGCTATTGTTGAACAGTTTTTTTTTTAAAACTGAAGTTGAAAATTTCAAGTATTCTTTCTTAAATAATGAAGCAAAGAGTTGAAACACTTTTAAATGGCTTTTTTATTTCATTCCCGCATACAGAAGGTAATCTTTAAATTTTAGGATTATAATAATTTAAGCTATTAAGTAATAATAATACCTATAAAGAACATTTTCCTCTAAGTTTTGTTATTTCTCTCCATTAAAACATTTTAATTTTGTCATGAGATTGTGAAAATTGTAAAAAAAACCTCTCCTGATATACATAGAAAAAGGGATCCCGTTAAATAAAGAACATCATCAATTTTTAATGGCTTAGAAATTTATTTTTTACTTACTGATTTATTTTATGATGGCAGAGAGGAAATTAAAAATTTTAAAGTACACACATATTAAAATTGAACTTGAATATTTTATTTACATTATTTTAATTAATCTGAAGAAAAGTCGAAATAAATATTTTTATCAAGTTTTTAACAAAAATAACCTTTAAAGGCAAAGCGATAAAAAAATTTCGAGTAAGTGGAGTTTAAATTTTATTTATTACTAGGATAAAGGTGTAAAGCCGTATCAATTAAAAACTTGAAAACTCAATTTTGTTCGATGAGATCTAAAAAACATTCCTAGGAAAAACCTAACATGCTGAAAATTAAATTTGGATAGCAGACAGACAAAAAATAATTTGCTTAAAAGACTTTTGGAAGTAAAAAATTCCTCGGTAATTTGAGACTTTTCGCAAAATTAAGAAAGTTGTTGATATTGCGAAAATGAAAGAAAACTGCTTTTAATAAATGAGGCCTAAAATATTAATTAAAACGTTAAACCTTTTAGAAAAATATCTTTAAAGAAATAATGTATTAGAAGAACGATTTTTTTTATTTTATGTGTTACCTATGATATTTTTTTTGCTTTTGTATTTATGGAAAGGATATATAAATTAACTAAAATTACTCATTTTCTTATTATGAATAAATCATAGTTTTAAACTGTAGTGTAGAAATGGAATATCGGAATTACTAAACATCTTTTTAGCTTCGTTATACGTATATTTTTAGAAAAACAAATCGAGCTTTTTGGTGATCCTATTGACAAACAAAAGGAATTCAATTTAAACACACTGATTTGTATATATTTTTTAATAAACTGGGATGCTACCACCCTCTGCTCGCTGTCTCTCACCAGTCCCCGTAAACTGCTTACGCAGGACCCAGCTCACTGAACTTAACTCAAATTATAAAACAATAAAAACCATTAGCAGAAGAAACGTAAACCAACTTTTCAAAAAAACGTCACAGGTCATCTCCGTGAATAACACTCTTTTAACAGATAAGGCCATTCATGAAAAAGTACAACTCCTCCGATTTGGCCTTTTCTCATTACGGATATGAAATTAATTTAAAGAGGAAATTATAACAATCTGAATTAAATTGAATTCAAGGTAAACATTTTATAACTTTCTTTATGAATGACCACTATAGCTAAATATTAGTAAGATTTTAGTGAGTGTATAAGTATAAATTTACTTTTATCACATGTGACGCCCTTTCTTTTTATTTCATCGAAATAAAAAAAATAAAACTTTTCTATACCCTCCATTCTCTTAAATTATTTATATCACTGCCCGACAAATACTTTTATCCCATAGCAAACCTCGCACCGACATAACTTAAAAGTCGAAGGTTTACAGTAAAAAAAAGCACTTATCCTAACATCCCACAAAGTAGATACCAAGATCTTACTTTTTACCAAGTCTACATTCCAGAAGTTCCTTAAAGAAATGAGGTGACTCAAACATAAAAAAAACATAAATAAAACGCAGGTACCCATGTTCAAATAAAACCCATGAAAAGGTTACACGATAAAAGCTGCAGATACCCGAGCTATCAGATTGTCAAGGGAGCCCCTAAAATATTCATGACACTAGCTCATGCATATTCATCGCTGGCGGCCAACTTGAGAGTTGAAAAGAGGAAAGGAACTTTTTTAGCTCCCCTTGAGAAAGCTATGGAACCCCTTCAAGGAAATGCCCCAACGGCTTTCCATCTTGAAATTTATACGCCTGGTATTCATTCCAGCACGGACGGGGATTCAGCAAGACGATGGTTCCGAGGTGTGTTTTGAAAGGTTTTAAAGGATTGTTTTGAAAAACGCTTTGTTTGTGAAGTTGGATCCTGAAGAGCATGTGTTTGAAAGTAAAAGTACAGTCTAGGGAAAAATTATTTTGATAACGATGCACATTAGGATGTTAGGAAAAATGCTGTGATCCCTTTAAATCAGGCTTGTCATTCTAACTTAAACAGAGGGTCATTTAATATGACTATGAAATTAAGTAGGGGGTGAATAACAGACTTTAGAATACTATTAAAATATATTTTGAGCTTTAAATGGAAGAATGATGGTAGGGTTTTTGTAGTAGTTTTTAAAATGCATTGATAATTATATAAAATTGTGTTATTTTATTGTTTTGAATGTTTTGAAAGTGAAAAAACAACATTTTTCATAACCAGCAAACTTACAAGATAGGAACCCGGTTTTATAGTCTGATAATGTAGTTGCTAACTTAAGTCCTTAACAAGGAGATGGTAATATACTTTTTTGAGGATAAAGTTTTTCCGAACCCATGATAATAGGAATTTTGGGAGAAAGTAATATAAAACAAATTTGAAGAAAATGACTGCATCCAGAAAAGTTATTATATAGATTACCTGTTAAAAACATTTTTTTTCTATTAAATGAAACTTTTTTCGTAGAGAACATCTTTCAGTAGTTCAAGTTACAAGACAACTGAACTCAAACTCTTAAGTATGATCTTTCACCTTATTCATTCATATGATATGTGACAGTTTAAAAGGTTCATAGTAAAATATAAAGGAACTTATTCTTTCAGTTTTCAATTGATATCAGTTGTATGGACATAAATTTCTTCTGACAGTAATGCATATTGTTAGATTCTCCCTCGTATATTACGGTATTCTATCTGCAGTTAATTATTTATACCTAAGTATATCCTTAAATTTGTTTTAACTACGGAGCCCTTTAGTAATAGTATATTTTCGTTTCATCATTTCAATTCTCCTGTGAAAATAAGTTTAAACGACTTTGAAAATGAAATATGCGCAATTTTATGCTGGAGCTAAAAGAAACATTTATCGTATTTCTCCTCTGCATTTAGTAGGAAGAAATATACCAGGACCATAAAATATATTTATTACACCTGGAACATTCTATAATTTATAATGATAATATTTCAGTTGAAGTTTATCAACTATAAAATACTTTTTAGTTTTAAGATTAATTGGCTAAGATTCCATAATCGGGAACCATCGCCAACTTGGCGATATTTTTTAATAACTCTTTTTAATAATTTTTTAAATAATATATTTTTAATAATAAATATATATTTAATAATAATATTTTATAATAATTTTTTAATAACGCCAAGTTTGGCGACTTTCCTTGGCGATGGTTCCCGATTACGGAACATTAACCGATTAATTTAAAGCACCTACTAAAATATTTTATATTGTATTATTTTACTTATTTTTTATATTATATCCATTCCAACAAAACTCCCAAATGAAATTATTAGGTACTATCCAACATTAGGTTTAACTAGGGGGCTGTCGCCCCCTAATCGCTATTATCACTCGCCAACCCCCAAGCGAACTGCTTTGCAGTTCACTTTGGATCGCTCCGCGATCCTTACAACCACCAGAACCCTGCGCTCACTTACCTTATAGAACTTCTTTAAAAACTATGTAATTTCCTTCTCGTCTTTTTCAACTAAACAATAAAAAACAAAACAACAAGCAAGTTGTCAAACCACTGTTTTGGAGAGACTGTGTTGTATCCGATGATTTCATTGGCTGCGGCGACACGACATTTTATTTTTAGGTATAATATGTTTTCATTGCTTTTCTTCTTCTTCTTCTTCTTCTTCAATCTCGTAACTCATTCCTTTCATTGCTTTTGGCAACTTTTTTTTCTGCACTCCAGCGCCTCGGCATTGCTTCAAAGACCCCCTTTTCCAAGGTCTCTTCTGAATTGTCTTTGGGTACTCAACAACCTCGAGAGATTTTTTCACATAAGTAATTTGTTTACCAGCATTATTTCAGATTTTAAACAGCTCACCAATCCCAAAGTGGATTCTGCGACTCACTTCACTGGAGTGCATAGTGTAGATATGAGGAGTATAACGAGGGGCATTACATTCAACTGATCTTTGGATCTCTAAAATAAAAAAATTCAAGTATCCCATTGAATTCAAAATCTATTGGTTCTTATCATTTTCTTTTATAATATATTATTTCTGAGTTATGAAATTAGCTTTTAGTAATAGTCTCAAACCACATTCCAAAAGCAGCAGATTAACCCTTCGTATTAAGCATAAATGCAAAAAGGTTATTTATATTTATTTCATTGTTGTTTCCCTCGTTTTTTCTACCATTTTGAATTACAAATTACTGTTTGCAGTTATGATGATGATGCTGATAGCGGGTCCATGAGTCTAAATTGTGCTATGGGCTTCTTGCTAACTGTGCTTGCACCATTTGTAGAACTGCTGTATTTAGTCTTTTTCTGGGGTATTAATATGAAATGTTTATTATATTTATAGATAATTCAGGGGGTGGTGAACCTTGTTAGTTTTTCAAACATCCCTACAATCCAGTGGCGTATATAAGGGGGGGGGGCTGCCCCTGTATTTTGAGGTCAAATTTCAAAAAACTTTCTGGGGGAGGGCCCCCAAACCCCCTTTTGTACTTGGAATTTTATTATTAACAACTTTATTATAATAAATTCACCAAAATCCAAATCTACCAAAAAATATATGTCCAAAATTCAGGCAAAGTGTACCAAAAACAAGATAAAACCCTGTTTTTAGGGGTAAAGCTCCAAAAATTTTCTGGGGAAGGACCCCCAGATCCCCATTTGTACTTTGAACTCTATTTTAATAACTTTTTAAATATTAAGTTCATAAAAAATGTACATCCAAAATTCGGACTTATTGTACCAAAACTAGTTAAAAACCTGGTGTTTTTAGTCAAACTTCCAAACATTTTCTGGGGGAGGACCCCAGACCCCCCTTTGGTACTTGCATTTTTATTTCTTACAACTTTTCCTTTATTAAGTTTTTAGGACCTAAATTATGATCTAAAAAGCTACATTGGACTTATTAAATATGTGGGGGAGGGGTTGGGGAGTAAATTTGGGCCCCTCCCGAAATAAATTCCTATATACGCCACTGCTACAATCACAATGTTTTAGTTTTTATTCGAGTTTTTATAAACTGAGTAAATGTAAGATAATTTATAATTACTGAAAAAATACTTTAAAACAAGCCTATCTAAAATCTAAAAAGAACACAAATATCCCTTAATACATATTTTTGGTATCCATTTCTTAGAATTACGTAGGACTTTCATAAAATATACGGCAATACGGCATATCCTCTCATTACGAAGAAATAAACAAAGAACTCAGAAAGGGTTATAAACTACACACATGCAATAAATCACCTATTCATATAAAGCCTGTAAAACACCTTCAAATTCCTCCAGACTAATGATGGAGGGAAATTGGATATCCCTAATACTTTCTCCCAACTACAGCGATCCCCCCAGTTTTCGTCCCTAATGCGTTTCATGCGATATTCACGCAGAAATCTGGCAGCCCAAATTACAGAGCAGAAATATCTCCCCCGATATGTAATCATATCAGAAGGAAATCCATCCATCAATATGTCCGACGCCATCAAGGCGAATTATCAGAAATTTGGCGGGAAAATGACGAAAATGTGCTGCTGCTGGTGCGATTGAACCGAGGGGAAATTTTTACCGAGTTTGGGATGTCTCATTTAGGTTCGGGGAGATCTGTATTTTTTTTTGTGTTTCTGTGGTAGTTTTTTGGGGGAGGGCGAGCGGAAAATATTCAGGTTTCGCTTGAATTTTTCACGTTTTTTGTGTTTTGGCTGGTACTGGCATATGGTGTAGTATTCTGGTGTATTTCGAATTTCGGGAATAGGGAGTTGATGATCATAGTTCTAGGGTTGTAGAATTTCTTAAAGAAATTATAGGAGGGAAGTTGAATATTGTGTGTACTTCATAATGTTGAAAACTAATGCAGACACTATAAAAATAATCCAAATATGATGTATTATTAAGTTTCGTTACCCTTAATTAATGGTATTTTACAACCATACACTAGGGAGAGAATAATTTGTTAATGATGTGATAATTTGGTTCTTAGGATTGCATAAAACGTGCTGGACCTTTCATTTAAGATAAATCTCTTTATTTTCTGATTAAAAAATCAAATCATTACTCACAAGATTTTTACATCATTATAATTCAATGAACGTTATTAAATATTTAATTATTTAAAATTTATGAAAAATTTTTGCCCTAAAATAACTAAATAATGCAACCAATTACTACTTCCCCCTTCCCCACTAACCCTAAGATTTGTAAATGGCACAGGGGCCTTTACTATTTGCACCAAGTGCAATTTAGGGGAGGCCACCGCCAAACATCTCTTGGATTGTATTGGACTGGCGAAGGAGGATCTCCATAAACATCCTGGTTTGGTGTTGGAGAGGTTAAAAAAAGAACTATCTCATGGATCTGGTCTGATTCAGACCAGAGAGATAAGGAAGAAGAATTACTACTTCCGCAAGAAGAATAAACATTATGGAATTTTACTCAGGAAATTTCATTCTAAGACTTTTAGATTAGAAAAAAAAAATCTCAGAGTCATGAAAATGGACTCTTTCGCACATGATGACACTTAAGCATATTATGAGAAATGATGATTAGCAATGAAGCTCGTTGTGTGTGAAGATGGTCACGTAGAAAATTCTTGAAACAGATTGAAACGTTTAAACCTGTACATTGATTCCCAGTCATTATTGATTGTTTTCACTTTTAAATTTTTCTTAAAAACAGTTCATTAGGGCGAGCGCACACGGGCGACTTTTGTCACGGTGACAAAGACAAAAACAACGTTGCTAAGGCTGTTGTTAGGGGCGGGAAATAGAAGCATCCAATAGAAGCATTCGCACATGACATCACTGGAGGATAAAAACAACGTTGCTAAGGCCGTTGTTAGGTAAAGTCATGTGATTGAAAATGCTCTATTGTTTTCTAGCGATATTTTTGATACTAGTGATACTGGTCGTCGTGACTTTAGTCACTCGTGCGCGCTCAGCCTTAGGCTGTGCGCGCACCAGCGACTAAAGTCACGGCCACCAGGATTACTAGTATCAAAAATATCACTAGAAAACAATGGATCTCTATGAAGAAATTCTTGGCAATCAGCCAAGAGTCACGTAGAGTCACGTCGCCTAGTGCGCGCACTCTAACTTGTTTCAATAGCCATGGGGACAATTTTGTCTTTGTCACCGTGACAAAAGTCGCTCGTGCGCGCTCAGCCTTACAATCCTTATTAAAATCATAAAACCTTTTTAAAACCAACTTCATAGCTGTTTTCCTTTGTGAATTTAGGAGGGAGTTAAAACCTTACAGGTACCCGTTCCACCGCTTTTTCACTTCAGAGATCACATAACAAGAGTAAAAAGGGGGTTAGATTGGGAATTTTAAATTACGTTCATTTTATCTGTAACTGATAGTTTAACTTAACTGCTCCTCCCCATGTGATTCTCATTCGCATATCTCATAATATCTTCCACCATTATTTCATTCTGTTACTTATGAACGGTATTATAGATAGAGGCTCTTAAATAGGTAAAACTTATTTTATAATCACACTGAATGTCACTTTTTATTTTTGGATTGTATTAAATATGTTAAAATTTCACATCTATGCTTCATGGTAAAATCTTTTATTTTCTGATTATAAAATCCTACAATTACTTTCAAGATTTTTACACTAATATGAATCAAGAATCTCGACAAATATTTAATAACTGTAATAATTTTCTGCTTTAACCCTTTCAATCAACCGAATTACATTATAATCTGGAAACTTTCAAGCACCCTTAGTCATATGATTTCAACAACATTTCTCTTCCAAGACCTGTCTCATTCCACCTTGATGCGCCAAATTTTCTATTCGCCTTTACGATATTCCTCACTAAATCTTCTTCTTCGATGAGTAAAAAGGAATAGAGGAACATATGTTGGAGAGGGGACTGGTTATCTACGAGTTTCCACTCTCCCGACCCATCCCAGAACGCCACTGCATACGGCTCTCTTTTTTTGTACACGAACGACTTTTCTTTCACCACGGCACAGCCCGCATCAGAATCGTTGTTATCAAACTGAAACGGCACATCCGGGTAGAACACCCATTCGTCTTTCATGGGGTCGTACACTTCGACATCTCCGGAGGACACATCGTCATTAATGTAACACCCCCCTATCAGGAAAATCTTTCCCTGGTACGCAACCGATGTTATGTCATAGCGCTCAATGAAAGGAGACGACACGCTGTCCCACCTACGTACGGAGCGTAAGGAGGGGTTATAGACCTGCATCAATGGCCTGAATGAGCTATCATAGCCTACAGCATAAATTAGACCGTTTAAGCTTAATGTTGCAGTGGGAGTCACTAAGTGTGGCATAGCCATAAGGCTGATCCACTCATTAGTTTCATAAACATACTGTAGAAATAGAAATATATCTCGGGTGGTAGAATAACAACTTTCCAAAGCATATATGTGACCAGAGCTGCTTCCACGAAAAAGATGCATTCGCGAGTATAATTAGTATCCGGGATTGGAGCGATTGGCGTGGTCTTGGTCGTTAATATATCATAAATAAAGACGTTTTCTGGTGTATAATCACTCAAGATGTAGAATCGGTGGTCAACTCTCAAGATAGTGGGCGGAAAAAAAAATGAAATTGTTGGACTCCATAGGTCGAGATGGTGGTCATAGGAGAGGAACATTTGGAGGTTGTCGTTCTGTAAGGAACATTTGGTCAAGAAATACACAGATCTAGGCAGACGATTTCCAGTAAAGAATGGGAGTTCGCTTCTATGATTCATAATTTCCTCCACCTTTTGTTTGTCACTGAGGTGATGTAGAGTCACTTGGAGGTCCCCTAAATCCTTATAAAGCTCGTTTTGTAGGATAATTGGAGAGGTTAGTATACAAGATGCCAATTTATCATCGAGATCATTTACACACAAGTATCTCAAAAGTTCAGGAACAACTGCCATCCTGTTAGGTGTCTCTTTTTTTACCCATTCTTCAATATAAGACCATATGACCCTTTCTTCGGACACATTGATTGATTTGTTGCTTAAGAAATATTTCAGAGAACTGTAGGGCAAATTATACGCCTCTTCCTGAGAAAGCTTTACGGCCTTTTCGAAGCAGAGTAGAAGAAATCTTTGGCACTCGTCTTTCATTCCCGATTCTTTGATTTGATAAACTGTCAATAAAATGCTTATACAGTTTCCCTGGTTAATATACGTATTTATGAAACTCCGGCATTTAAATAGTAAAGTTTCTATCAATAAACATCTAGTTTCTGTCAAATCTGAAGCAATCAACATGGGCAACATATTCTTGGTATTCAAACTGATGCGTCCTGTGTACAAGTAATACAAAATTCTCTTTAATACATCATATTCCATTCCATGAATGACAACGCTTTGTCCCATTTCTTCATTGATTGAAAAGAGGACTTTTAAAACTCACTATGCTTTGATAACAGTTCACTGTAGACCTTGAATTTTGTGCCGTCATCGGTGTGTAAATGTGTTCATGGGTAAATGTGTTGTCACACGGTCTGCCATATGATGGGAAGGTTGGGTTATTATAAACCGATTCGAGGGATATTTGTCTATCTGTTGTTTTTTCCATATAAGCATATACTATATTGGATTGATTAAAAAAAATAGATTTAACAGGATTAAAAATGATATCAACAGATTTAAAGATTATGTTTGGATTCAGTTATTTTTGTTAATATGTGTTTATTTCTCTATTAATTTAATTTCGCTGTTGATTGTATTGTCTAAAACCCTTTTTTTTCAAATTATACTTAAATTACGAGATAATAGAGAATTTTCAATCACATGACTTAGACCTAACAACGGCCTTAGCAACAGAAATGTTACAGTTTTTTGACCAACAGAGGTTAACAGTTACAGAAAATTATTGGCCGTGGAATTCTTCTATTGGAGCATTTTCAATCACGTGACCCCATACTTAAAAACCGCCTTAGCAACAGATAAACAACGGCCTTAGCAACAGTTAAAAGCCCTACAGAAGGTACACAGTTAAAAGAAAATAACCGGTTGTGACGTCACCTGAAAACACTCTATGCATTCATTATAAAATTTTTAACCATCCACTAGAACGTGTATTATGGCCAGTTAGTGGTTCTAGTTTATTAATTTATATTTTGCGAAATATTTATAAAGTCGTACCAATAGCGTTACTGATCTTTAATTAATTCTTCAACTTCCTATTAAAACCATCTAAAAATTTGATATTAAATGTTCATAACTCTCAACGTAAAATTATTAAACTCGAGTCACACACACTGAAACTACTATTACTATCTCTTCTGTTGGATTTCTGTCCTGTTAATTATGTCCTTATAACCACAAGCTCATTACTTTACCGCAACAATTTCTCCTTACACCCACGCTTCAATTTCCAGCCAAATCCCTAAACTTTCACTAACTATTAAATGCTCGAGGGTTTGTACACCCCCATCGATTATTGTTCTTCTTTCCCCCCGCTCACAAAGCTAGGGGACCTAAAAAAAAATAAATCTGCCCTCCTTTCTTTAACAAACTTTACCTATGTACAGACTAGTAACTATTTACTCTGAAGGGCTCTTTTCAGAAAGTGGATGCTTAGGGTCCTCGGGGCTCGAGACTGCTTTTGTTTTCCTTTGTCCAATCTCATCTAGACAAAGTTATTTCTCGTCTGAGAAAGGAGCCTCTCGGTGTAGAGATTATAGATCTTTCGCCCCTTTCCGTTTTTCATCTCTATGACACCGTTAGTAGACCTTTATTGCACATTGCTCAAAGCTGGTTGGCATGGAATTTTTAAAATGTGTCAAGCATGTTTTGAGTATAATATTTCAAACTAGTTCATGCATTTCTTTCATTTTAGGTATTCGGAGTAAGACCAGATATTAAAGTTCTTAATGCATGCACTATGCTTCCTATTCAAAATGTGCTGTTGATAAAACAAAATATCAACTGATCAAGCAAACATAACAACTTGTCCAAGATGAAGTGGAAAGATTATACCATCCTTTGGAATTTATTTATTTGATTTAAAACTAGAACTTAATTAAATTTTTTATAAAGAGAAAACGTTTAGAAATTTTGCATTATTTTTGCACTTTGTGATTTAGTTTTCCAAGCAATAATTTATTGACAATGCCTAAATAACTGTGATATAACAGATGAAAATATTATATTGAACTATAATTAAAGCCTATTCATAAGTTTTGATACCACTTAGAGCCTTATTTCTAAATAAAAGTAGGAAATCAAGTTTTCATTTAAACAAAAAGCTTACCTAACTGAATTAAATTAAATTTGGCTCGCTAAAAAAAATCTCTGATTAGAAATTAAAGTGAAATCTTAGTGCAAATATAATTCATAAGGGATGATTATTATGCAGAGCTGCAGTTTAAAATATGAATCTTAAGTTAATGACATAATATTAGAAAATCTCTGTTAATTACAGTGAAAGGTTTGGCGTATAAATGCGTTTCTATCACCCCAAAGTTAATTATTCTACAGGAAGGATGCAAGAAAAACCTAACAGCCGAATAAACTTTTGAAATTAGTGCTAAAATTATTTCTAGTTTCCATGATTCGCTGTGCCTATTGGATACGTCTGACACTCATTGTTCAAAGAAACTATTTTCCAACTCTGACCGACGTGAGCATGAAAATGAAGAATGAGTCCCAAAACTCCGATACCCAATAGATCTTTCTCACACCCCACTTCTCTCCTGAACAAAAGTGGCTCACCTAAAGAGTTTTTCAGCACCACCCACCGACAATGGGTAGGTACACACCCGAAGAAAGTCGTCCATCATCGACAGAGTGACAGACGTAATGAAAGAACAAGAGCCATACATATCTCTCCATTTCTTTCTTTTTCGCCGATGAGTGATCGAGTGATAGATGCACTTCGGGAATGTTTAATCCCCTCCGAGGGCCGGACAGTGATTCATCTTCGCTGGAGGAGAAGCGCTTTTTAACGCGCTCGAGGAGGTGTCAGTAGGTGGTTTCTGTTGGGGTTGCTTGAGAGAAAATGTTTAGGGGGAGTTGCGGAAGGTGTTGAATGGAGTGGTGTTGAATGAAGAGAAGAGTGTGTTTTTTAATTCAAAAAGTAATGTTTGTGTCTCATGCTTTTCAGGTCTATCATCATGTAATTTTAGAGTGAAAATTTTATTAATATTATTTTTGTTCTTTTATAGATCGTGGGAACGGCTAACTATATGTTATGTTATGTTATAGACCTTGTGAAAACAATGGAATACTTATGAATATGTTACGGGCAATGTGATAAATCCGGACATTATTAATAATGCCCGGGCAATGTGATAAATTCAGTGAAATTTATGAATGAAATTTATCACTTTGCCCGCCTCCACTTCGGGCAGTATTAATAATGCCCGATTAATCACTTTGCCCATAATATATATATGCATCAAAGGGTGTCCCAAATTAGGGTGTCCCAATATTAACGCAACGCAATATTGCCGCCGTTTGTGCTGTAAATTGTTGGCAACCCTAGAAAAAAACCAATTTGACAACTAGGCTAGACTGACTAGGGTTAGTAAAATATGGAGCGTTTCACATTATAACATATAAATATTATTATTATTGTTATTATTATTTAAAAACTATGTTTTCTATTTAATTTAATTTATCGTTAATTTTGGGACACCCTTTATAAGTGTTTCATCAAGATGATTTGATTAAAAGGGGCCTTACATAGAGTGTATGAAAAAATAACCATTATAACTTCGTTCCTTGCATGATTAACCTTGATAAACACTCCCCCCCCCCGTTTGCTTATTTAGAAACTCACTCCGTGACGGTTAATTTCATAGGCCTATCATTAATTTACTGAACAATGTTACAGTTAATAACTTACAACTTGTTTGCTGAAAAAATATATAATTTATAGATAAGTGCCTAATTCAATGTGTATGAATATAAAATACATTTTACTCTTTTTTAATAAAATTAACTACACACTTTTTTTAAATTTAATATCAAGGTAGTTCATTAAAGAAAGTGTTTTATTGGGTCACTGTTTTCTGCCTCGTTGGCATAAATTAAATTAATAACCCATAGAACGTGACTTTCAATACTGCATAAATATTAATAACCATTTTAATTAAGCTAAGGAAAATGTTTTTAAGAAAATACGTTATTATTGCTTGCTACAAATGAACTTTCTTTGGATCTGGAGTTAGGGGCCACTTTATTACCTACTACTCTATTTAGGAATCCTATTAATACAATTGTTTTCCCTCATTTGGGTTTGAAGCTTTGATTAATGTTTAAGTACCATATCAATTTTAAGCCAATGCTTAAAAATATCGTTAGTTATAGAGAATTGGGGTTTATTTCTTTTTACCATACATATTCATGAAAATAAAAATTGATCTTTTAACTATCTTTTTAAAATCATCATATTTCTGTTTTAATCATCATTAACCATAGTTTTAAATACTTACTCTGTATATATTATAATATCTCCAGCAATCAAAATCATAGTGTTATATTCCTAAGAAAAGAAATTCATATAATAAACATGTCGTATATAATGCATGCAACTATACTATAATGCATTCATCATTCGTTTGTATCAGTTCATATTTTATAGTCCAAAAACTGTTTACTTCTTGAAAAATAAATATTTCTTTTAAGAAACTCCAGTCATTTTGAAACTGCATATAGCATTTTTAAACGCCTTGTACGAGTAATCACACCCATTCATGCGTAGGATTGAATAGGAATGTAGCTCTTGAACACAATCCATCTTATTTCCCAAAAAAGTGCTTTCACTTAAAGATTTATAGCTCATATGTTACTCGAAAAAAATCAATGTAGGTCACATAAATTCCCCAAAGTGGAAATAAGGAGTGAAACTGTCGTAGAAAATCCTTTTTACTTTGGTTTTTTCTTTACACAGAAGGGAACATGCTTACTTTAAGTATATATTATGTATTTCTAAATTTAAGTAGCACTTCTTTTTATCATAAAGGGTTATTCAGCTTTTTAATGGATTTTGGCTTTTAGAATCGTAATTTTATTTCCCTTTTTTATTGCGTTATTGCCCTGGGAAAGGTTTATGCTTCAAAACGGTTTTATCCATAACATAGAAGACTGAGGATGAAGCAAAATATATGAAAGCATGCGAGTGCAATATCCTGCCACAAATTCATTTCAATAAAGATTTTTTTAAGCAATATCCCCATGTCTTGATACACGAGGAAACAATTCTAACTTTTAAGCTGATCGCGCACGGGCGACTTTTGTCACGGTGACAAAATCGAAATTGTTGCCTTGGCTATTGAAACAAGTTCAAGTATTGGTAGAGTGCGCGCACTAGGTGACGTGACACTTGGCTGATTGCCAATAATTTCTTCATAGAGATCCATTGTTTTCTAGTGATATTTTTGATACTAGTAATCCTGGTCGCCGTGACTTTAGTCACTCGCCTAAGATGATTAAGCCCAGCCTTAAGATGATTTTCAGTATTTATGTTCATAGCATATGAACACATACATAAATAATGGAATCGGAAAGGTATTCTTCACTTTATGTTAAGTCTTTCAACAAATCATGTTTACTACTACTTTTCAAAATTTCAGCTTCTTTTAAACTCATTCAAAGTTCAGTTTTGGAAATTTAAAAAAAATATCTTCCATTAACCACAATAATGCCCATCAAACAAAGGTATGGTCCACGGCCATAGTTTTAACCAACCGGTTCGTTACACGCACTACACGCAACTTTCTCCTAGATTAAAAAAAAAGTGTATGTGTTTATCACTGAGGTTTTTTTAACGCTCGAAAATATTTTTTAGGATGCTATAATGTATCATTAAGATAAAAGCTGAAATGATTATCTAACGAAGGAGTACTAAAATAAATAACTTTGAAATAATAGCTTAGTTGAAAAGTTAGGTTTTTACAGCAGACTTTGAATAATATTATTTAATAAATAGCATTTAGAATGTCATCCCACAAACAGTCAACCAGTTACTATTTTTCATTAAAACTTACATCATAGGGGTTTTTATTAATATTATCATTTAATATCAGGAAGAGAGAATTAGTAGTATAAATATTTGAAGAAGAAATATCACATTGTTTATACAGTCATTTATAACCACTCATTTAGCTAGGAGCTAAATTTTTAGATTTCTGGCATTAAATGGGGAGAATTAAAAACATATATCTGGAGGTTTTTTAATCCATAAAAAAATAATTATTATAGCATAATTATTTTGAAAAATGTACGGGAAATAAAATAATGTACCTTATCGTTAATGTGAGAAAAGACTATAATGGTTTGATAATAAAAGAAATAATAAGGACTAAAGAAACTAACTGGTCTTTGAAAGTTTTTTTTAATGGAAAGATAAAGTGATAGTAAGAAGGAATTGACCTTTAGTACTTTAAACACGCTAACTACCTTTAGCACAGATGAACATTTTTCAACCATCAAAGCAACTATATTCATAAAAGGAAATATTTCCACAAGAAATAATTCCAGCTTTATGATCCCATTTAAAATAAAATATGAGCTCCCATATACCTTTCTTTAAACCCAGAAAAAATAAGAGAGCACATAATTTGCATGCGTGGCTTTACGAGTTTGGTAGATCACGTAAGAAAGTGATATTCTTCGAGACAGAGCTGAGGAATCTACGTGTTATTTGTCGAAACTCGTTAACGGCAAAGCGTTTATGACGTCATAAAAATACACGGATTTTTCTGGTTTATGACCAACGCTTGTTGGCGGGTAGGTGAGAGTTAAATTGCTCGCCAAGAAATAATTGCTTTGAGACGAGTTGGGCGGGGAAAAAGCGTTAGATAGGGATCTCTCCTGATACTGATACTCATTGAAAAAGGGGAAAGAGAGGTTATCTATGTACCTTTTTATGGCATCTCTATGAAATGCTCTTTAAATTATGCGTGCCAGTTAAGAGTGTGTTACATAGAAGATAAAAAACAATTCAAAAGGTGGATTTTTTAAGTTTAACTACACCCTCATATTAGGTTTTATTTATTCATAGCATAAGAAGTAAAAGACTCAGAAAAATCGGTTTAAGGTATACTTATTGCAGCAATTTTACGAAATTGGGAGTCATGACTACGCGATTGATAATAAGAAAAAAATCAAGAGTTCATTTCTATTATATTCATGAACTGCAGATGACTGGTATTTAAGTTTCTTACTTTGACAACGTATGTTTTTACGCAGTTGTCACGATAGATCATTACAACATAAAACCAACCTTAAAAATACCCTAATAAAAAATTCCGGTTTCAATTTATTAAAGTGGCCTACCCATTATTAATTAGACCGTAAAACTTTGTTTTCAGTATGGGGTTTTATTAACTAAGTTGCCCGTCTGTGTTGAGGTTAAAGATTGAAGCTAAAGGTAGAATCAACGGTTAATGCTAGATTTAATATTTTGTGGCATAAAATGAATAAAACAAAATACAAATAATAATAATCAAAGCAGGAAAATAATGAATGAATAAGCATGACAATAAGAACAAAATAACCACAAATTTAAAATTCACATTCTAAAAATTGTTTCTTACTTTTGTTCTAATGTTTATAAATTGGTTACTAACAACTTTAAAGGTTTGATTCAACGTTGCTGACCAAATGGTTCGAATCTGAGTAGTCTGCGGTATTCTTAAATAAAAACATACGCTTTAATGATAAAAGTGAAACTCGCTCATTTCTCTTTTGTTTGTTCAATTTGTTTCTTGTTAGTTTAATTCTTTTTGTGGTAAGAGAGATTTGATTAGTATTGGAGAGATAAACTGAGAACCCTTCTGAATGTATCTTTTATTACTATTACATATTTTAGCATTTAAAGTTAAATGATTTGATTCAATAAGTGTAGTCTCTAATATACCTGCAAACTTCAACGACACTTTTATAAACACGTTTCACTTTTATCATTATGTACTTGAACATAAATTTAAAATTCATTGAAGTGGTTCGTGCATGGAAATCAAAATTAAATTGAATTTGAATGAAAGCGGAATATTCAATTTTGGGGAACGAATAAAGGAATAATATCTATTCATCAACATATCACACTTTGAACTTTTTACTTATTCGACCATTTTAAAGCGGCATTTAAAAAAGAAGCATTTTGAGTTTGAGGATTTTTTTTTGCAGTATAAGGAAAATATAATCGGAGTTGAATTTTTTATTGAAACATATCTTGATTTCCAGAATGCATTACACATTTTTTTAAAATATAAATATATGTATCAAATATTTTCAATACACAAGAAAAGACCA
The DNA here is from genome assembly GCA_963680715.1 of Tetragnatha montana. Classification (NCBI taxonomy): domain Eukaryota; kingdom Metazoa; phylum Arthropoda; class Arachnida; order Araneae; family Tetragnathidae; genus Tetragnatha; species Tetragnatha montana. Next base: position 41,673,681 of record OY796675.1, read on the forward strand.
ACAAATTCATAGAATATATTACCTATAATAGAGATTTTTGTTATTCATTTTCAGGCTTTTGAGGAATTTTTATGCATAAAGGCTGTGCAAAATATTATTTTGAAAGAATTAAATGAAGCTTTCGAAGTATCAACATATTTTATTCCATGTTAAAAGAGTGTTGTCTAGTCAAAAAAAAAACGCAATAAAATAAGTATAATAAATTCTCAAGTGTATTGTAAAAATAACACCTACAATATAACTTCTCTTTGAAATTTCTATATAAATATTTTAATTAACTGCATTAAAATGTACATATTTCTCTCTCGAATGCGTCGTTTTCAAGCGTGAATTTTAATTGGAATGAGACAATTTATATTCAGAGAAACTTCGTGTGACTTACTAATATGTATTTAAAAATTGAATAATATATATATTGATATTCAGAAGGCTTGATTTAATTTTGAAATATTCTAAAATAAAAAAAAAATATCTCATAAGAACAGTTCATAAAAATTGTAATATAAATAGCAATATCAAACTTGATAAATTTCTTATTTATTGTTATTTTTCAATAAATACTTCAATCGAATCAGAGAATTTTTATTTAAACTGAAATTGGGAATTCAATGTCTCTTTACAGATCGCTTATCAATCTTAGGGTCTACATGCTACGCATCTCCTAAACAAGAAGACCTCACTCGTCTGCATTAAAATACTGATCTTAAACTTTAAATCTGTATTTCTCTTGATTATAAACAACTTAGTTACTCCTTCTTGTGGCGTTATGATTAATAAAAAATCGAGCGGGTCAAAGCAACAACATCCCAGATGTTTTTTTTTTCGTAGAAATTAAATTTTACGATCAATTTAAAAGAAACGATTATCTTCAACCGTTTTTAAGAAAGAAGAGAACATTCCTTTTTTTATACTAACACAATAAGCATTTAATCTTCCATACTGTAAATACTGATTTTACTCTGAACCATTTTGCTAAAAAATAAAATGGTTAATTTAAAAAAAAATGTATACATTTGATTTAATTTAAGTAATTAAAGTTTAAATTGTTTTTTAAACAATTCTTACATTTAATTATAAGTTTGTTCAAATAGCTCAGTTTGCAAAAGTATGCAAACCCTATTGAAAAATGCGGGCTTCTAAATATTCCTTTTCATTGGTAATTTTTATAACAACAAAGAACAATCTAAATATAACTGATAAATCCGTGAATGTTCTCAACTTCGGCAACATCCCGGATATTATTACAGCAATCCAAATTCTTCAAAACCACCCTAAAATAAAGCTGGCCATTTTAACTTCATCCTTCGCCTAAACCTGCAATTTTCACTCTCCGGTCACTAATCTCCTGTGACATCGACACTATGAAATAATGACCGTTGATTTACTAGCCGCTATTTTGTCCTCGTGGAATGACTCAATCCCAAACACTCCGATACCGAAGGTGGAATTTATGAAGGGTTATATTTAATGGCCGTTGGATAAAATATGATACATTCAACCATTCAATATGCTAATAGTGGGCCATTTTGGATGCATGCGTAATTGTCTTAATATTGTATGATTAGTGAACCCCATTCAAGCTCTACTGAGGATGGGTTTATGCTAAATAAATCTCTGATGGAGGGAGAAGATTAAGCCGCATATTGGTTTTGTTACGTGCGAGTTCTGATACACAGTGTCGGTTGATGTATGTGGGATATTATTTAGATGTGGCATCTCTTTTCTAGAAAAAAAATCGCCAGGTTTTGACGATATTTTTATGCTAAAGTTGTGAATCGTAATTAATTCTATAGGTCATTAAGTCAATTTTGGAATTTATAGCCTTTTGTAACATATTTTATGAAAATGAAGTGAAATGAGTAATTTGAGTATTCGAGTAATTGCTAAGCAACTGCCATTTAGAGTTTCATTTTGAGTTGGTGAAAAAAAAAGGTTTAGTTTATATGAAAACTGAGTATAATTATTACTCAGGTAAAGATTTTAAATTAATGTTATTTTTTCATGTTTTATTAGTTGAATCTCATTCATTCCTTTCATTCAAGAAACATTTTAATTTAAACTCATTATTCATAAAAAAGGTTCACTCGAAATTCTGGCTCATTTCTGAAATACTTTTTGTAATGCGTCAGACTTTATGACTTCCCAATACATACTATAAAAGGGTTTTAGCATTTCATTAATTTAAGTAAGTCAAAACTTTTATCTTAAAAAAAGAAATATCTTCAATGTCTGCAGTATATTTTCGTTCGGTATTATTACATTGCCAATTCTAATTTAAGAAGATATGTTATCATAATTCCCATTTTATGAAACAAGCAATTTTAGTTATTCGCACGTCACCTTTAAAAACATACTAAATACATCAATCATTTTTAATATTTACTGTCTTATTTCATCACGACGTTTCTTCTATTTTTTTTTTTAAAAAAAGCGAGTTTCACAATCACGATACTAGATATAGTTCGAGTTTATTTGCTGCATTTCCAGTCAAAACACAAGCCCATCGCTACGGAAAACTGTTATTGCTTTTCCTAGAGCCTTATTGGAAAAGATCAGACTCCAAGCGCATTCGTCACGGAATAAAACATATTAATCTCCAGTCTGAATGCATCTCCTTCGTTTGTCTCACTCATAAACACGACCCCATTGCCGGCAAACGTGAAACGTCATTGTGGCAGCCTATTTCTCAAAATCACCGTCTGAAAATGCAATAACACGTTTCCTGCGCGTTTCCATGGGCGCTTTCGCACCATTTTCAGTTCGTCACTACGAGATAAGGGCTCCGAGGTTATAAAGGAAGCGTCCCAAATCGAATAGGGCATAAAAACACGTCAAAACATTCCAACAATTGAAAAGGAGGAAAACATGAATACATTTTCCTCTTTTATCTTATTCTTCCTTGCCCATACAGAGATACCGGATCTTTTTTGGTTCTGTTCTATGGTTCTTTTTTCTGGGGACGTTTTTTCCCCTGGAATCTTTCTCTGCGAGAGGTGATAAAAGATGGAAAAAGTGTCGGAGTAGCGTAAATTCTCTCTGCTAGAGGACAGATTTTAAATCACTTGGGCTAGGATGTGAGCTTTTTTTTCTCTCGCAGTAACTCTTTTTTTTTTTGCTGGTGTTGTTTGTGCAGGCGTCGTCAGTGTTATTTTCACATTACAATTGCCAGGGAGAAGCGGAAATTGAGTCGAGAAACATCTTTTAAATCCGAGCTTGCTTTTGCTTTTGTATCTATGGGAATAATGCTCCCCTCAAAGGGCATTTATTGAAAAATAACATTAAAGCTTTAAAAACGCTCATATAAAGGAACTGTCAGTTGTTTATGCTTTAGGAGAGTTTTTTTTTCTCTTTCATTACAAAACATCTATTTGGTTTCATTTAAATTTATTTTTACAAACAATTATATCTTTTTAGTGTAATTCTAAAGCAAAGCCAGTTTTATTAGTGAAGATAATATGTTAGTAAAAGGATAAAAAAGATCGTTGATCATCTGGAGATTTCTTAAAGTATTTATAAGTACATAATAATTTAATAAATTGTACCTATAACTAAATAGTAAAGCTACCATTAAATATCAGATTTAAAAGTTAAAGTACATTATTTAGAAAATCCTATAGGAAAATATACTTTAAAAATGTAAAAAGTACATACATAAAATATGTAATGGTTGTGTTAGAACCAAACGGTTTGTTTATTCTGCTCTTTCATCACTCTTCAGATTTTAAATTAAATCCATTTTTAGTATCACCTGTTTAAGGCAGTAATCGTAGTATTATAGTATATGTTTTTAGAATGAGATGAGACTATGCCTCATAAAAAGTCAACATTAAAAGGTAGTTAAACACCTAAATTTTTTTTAAATTTATAATTAGCTTTCAGAGAAGAATTTGTCTTTAGTTAAACAATAAACAACTAGATACTTAAACTTGTGCCGAAAAAATAAAATATAAATTGAATGCGTAGTTATAATATTTTATTCAATTTAGATTATAACAAGTAGTTTAATTTTTTAACTAATTTTTGCTTGTGCTTTACGAAAATTTATGTCATGAATGTCGATATACTAATTGATTAGTAAATACACTCTTTTATTGATCCATATACTCATTGATTAGTAAATACACTCTTTTATTGATCCATATACTTATTGATTAATAAATACTCTTTTATTGATCCGTATACTCATCGATTGATCCATTACTTTTTGACAATCAATTACTCATTGATCGATCTTCATACTCTTACTTTTTATGCATGGGAAATGCTTTTTATATAAAATTTTTAATGATGGAGAAATTTTTCATTAAAATCAAAATGTGACTTGAAAGTTTGCTTTCAGCTATCAGAAACCGTGAAGACATCCCGAGCTGAACTGCCAGTGTTTCCAGGACCCTCTCCTACAGTAATTAATAGATCCTCCAGTAAAGATCCACTCCACTTCCCTCCAAGCAGAAGCCAGATCTCGAAACAAGGGCATTCCACCTCTGAGCCTACTGTATTCGTTTAAAAATGATAAATCCTTACACCTCCAGTGGGAACAGCTGCCCGATCTTCGCCGGGAAATTTGCGGCAAACTGCGCTGTTTCGTGCTCAGCCCCATTCCATCAAAGCCACGTTGCGGCTAAATGCTTGCGGAGGTTCTCTTTCATTCATTCGCTTCCAAATGAAAAGCACCGCTACGTACGTCCTTGGAGGTTCCGTGCTTTTGTGCAGTTGGAGGGCAATGTGCGTCTTTGATGTAACGAGGGCTTGGAAATGTGCGTCGGGACGTCGTTTGGATTGTCTGGAGTTTCATATCAATGTCTACGGGGTTGTGGGTTTGTATATATAATAATGAAATGGGGTGGGATATTTCATATGGGGTATTAGGACGGGTTCATGTATTGGGGCATTTGGAATCTAGTTTTTGGAAATGTGAAGTCAAATTTATGTTGAGTGGGTCAGGAAGAGAAATAAAAAAAGAGCCTTTAAAACGTTTAGATGTAGACTGAAGAAGGTTTTGAACTAATGTCTTTTATTAGATCTATAATAGTGTAAGATCCTTTTAAATGATAGATATAATATTAACACAACGATATGGGGAGTTAGTTAGAGTCTTATATGAAAGCCAATGGGATTTAATTTAATGTGCTATTGATTAATTCATTTTTAAATAGGTTCTGATGGTTATTTTTTGTTTTTAGGAAGGACACATACAGTTAAAATCTAACTTTTTGACTACGAAGGTAATATTTTCTAATTCCTTTATCCACTTTCACATTATGAGCATATTTCTACGAGATTTTCTTTCACTAATATCTCAAAACCCCTTATGAATGTTTTATAAACTGATTGGTTAAAAATATATATTAGCATGTTCATAATAAGAACATTTAAAAAACCTACCAAAAATTGCGATTGAAAAAAAATACATTAAACTATTTAAATCAGTAGAAAAAGTTATGTAAGTACTGAATAATTTATAAATATTTTTCGAACTGTAAACCAACATTTTCTGCTTTAATAAAAAAATATTTAAGAAGACTGGTTTTATTTATGTGAGTATTTAAGTCATTAGTTTATAGTCATAAAATAGTTGTTTGGAGTAATTTAGGTACTTAATCAATAACTTAGGGATGGTAATTCATTAAGTCAGCATTTAAAAACCAGATTGATATTTAATAAATAAATTTATTTGTTAAACTTATTGAGAGAACTATGAAATGATGCTTTTCAAATACAAATCATGTTTAAAAACGTTCACTTACCTCGGGTAATTAATTATTCACATAAAACTTTTCAATTTAGTAAAAACTTGTATGACAGTTTTCATAGAAACGATCAAAACTTTGGTATGGATTGGCCCAAAACTCAAGTACATTAATCACTAGAGTATTTGTTTTTGGATATCCTTGACTTTGATTTATGGCATATTGCTCTAATTTGTTTTACCGTAAGAGTTAATAAATGTGGTATATAAATAAAAACCCTTGAGGCTTTTTAAATAATCGACTCTCCTGGGTTTGCATTTAATACCCCGTCTTTTTTCCCCGTTAAATATAATGTATTTTAAATTGTATAACCTTGGAATTTTCAAGTTGACAGGAAAATTACATTGTTTAGTTCAATTAAATGTTTGGTTTCTTTTCCAAAACGAAGTTCTTATTGTTGAGTTATTTTGTGTAATTAGTTAACATTTTTCACATTAATGGATACATGCTTTGTTATAGCTTTCTTTTAATATTTTTCATTTGTTTTGCTTGTGTAACTAACATACATCAAGAGATGTGGAATATTTCCCAGAATATATTAGGTTCTGTCATTTTCATAGTTTAGTATGCCCTTTAATAAATTGATTACTCTGTTAGCTCAAAATGATTTAGAATATAAAAGTATTTCTTCATTACCTAAACTAAGAACAGAAACTTTTTTATAGTTTTCAAAAGCGTTTCAATTTGTATGAAATTTTGGAAACGCAAATGCGCATTTTTGAATAAATTTTTAGCACAAACATTATTTCAATTACAATATTTGCATCATCTTTTAAGAATCCTCCTGTACAATTCAGTATTAAAATCACTACAGAAATAAACTCAATTTAAAACTAAATAAAGAACTATGCTTCCAAAACAACGTATTACCGGTTAATTTCATACAGAACGTACTCTAAAAATAACTTCAATACGATTCTCCCGCTTCATACAATTGTTGAATAACATACCAAACCTCGACTTCAAATAGATACACGTTAGCATAATTCGAACCACTGTCTCACAGCTTTCTAAACAAATGTATATTCTTAAAGCCTCCCCAATCCCACAACCGAACCATACTTACTTCTCACTCTCACTAACTCCCCAGAAATTACCCTCCCAAATACCACCCACCATCAACTACGAAACTCAATACTACCCCTCCCAAACAAGACTTTAAGCAACTCTCCTCCACAAAGGAACAATTAAAACTCTCGCCCAGGCTTTTCGCTCTGAATTACCCTTCTACATTTCACCCAACTTAAACGCTACTCTCCACAAGCCGTTTGAAGTCTCTATTACCTATAATAAATGCCGCCGATCTTCACCGTCTCGGTGGTAAAAGGACAGAGTCAACAAAGCGACTATAAACTGGCCATTACTGGTAATTGCCGGGCCGGACCGTGTCAGCCAGGGAGCTGTTAAGGAGCTCTCAACCTCCATTCCCGTTAACGCTGGCTTCGGGCGGAGAATTTCTGGGAATGTCTTATTTGTATGTCCTTTTAGTTTCCAGTTTGGACTTGAGGAGGTGGATTAAATATTAATCGGGATTGGTGGGGGTTGGATCTTAATGGGGGAGGTAGGAGGGAGTGGATGGGAGTTGAGGAGTTTTTGGATGGTTCTTATCTGGGGAGAGTAAGAGAAATGACATATGGGTTGGTATTCAATTTGCTCATAGTTATACTTTTTTTATTGAAAACATTTAGAGAAATTGGAAAATGTGAGATATTCACTCTATAGTTATATTTTCATAAGTTGTTCGTTTTTCAAAAATATATTTTTGTAATATTTTAGTTCTTTAAATAGCAGAATTTTGGAATAATTTGAAAATGGTCGGTAAAAAAAAATCATTCATGCAAACTTTAAAAAAATCCACATATTTTTAAGAGTTTTCCAGATTAGTAGGTTTTAGGTACGTAGAATTGAATAAAATTAATAAAAATACATTTAGTTTAAATACGTTTAACTGAAAGTAAATGTATAATAAGTGCCTAGATGAAAATATGCATGAAAAATGAAAACTGTGTAAGGCATACTAAAATCCAAACCATGACCTTAATTTAAAATATTTAAACCTGTACCTTAAAGTTTTTTTCATTCGTTATTAACTTTTAATTTTTATTAACTTTTTAACATAAACATGGAATTTAGGGTCTATCGATTGTCAGTCAAAACCACTTGCCACATTCAAGTGTAATATGGCTTATAGAATTTGTATGAACCCAATTAAAACTACGTCATGTTTTGCTTAAGATTTGGGTTTTTTGTTCAAACGTGGACCAAACATTTATGCAAGACTTCAAAAAAACATATAAAGGGGATATCTTCTTTACATTACCCAACATAGTTTTTCACACATCCACTATATTTCAACACGCACATCACACTCAATAAACATTTCTAAATTCCCCCCTGCCACACGTAATTAACATCCTCCACCAAATTAAGGAAGCATCCTCCTAACATCCCGTTATTCCCCATTCGTTATTGAATATTCTATTGGATAAAGCGTGTCCTCGAAACCTGATCCATAGCTGCTGTGAATACTACCTCCAAATCCCCTATTGTGAGTCCACAATGCTTCACTCGCTAATACATGGGGAAAGTTTCTGAGACAGCCCCCGATTGAAGCGCGTTTACATTATGTATCCTAATTACGTGCAACCACAGTGCATCAGAGGTCTTGGGCGATTAGATTTCCGTTAAGTGAATGGGTTCAACTGTCTATTCCATTGAAGCCCTTTGTGGGGAGTTTACAGTCTATCTGAGGGTGAAAGGGAGAGAACGTAATGCTGGTTGAGCTATGGTCTTGTGCAGTGTTATTCCTAGGATTTTTTTGGAGGAGTAAAAATACTTCTTGACTTTTTTAGGAGGAGTGAAATTCAATTGTGAGGAGTGAAATACGGAAATAGCCTTAATTACATATACAGAGACAAATTTTCTTTTAGAAAAGCTTTCTTTTTAATGGACAAAGTGAAATTTAAAAACAAATGAGGATGCTTTTTTTTTGTTTTAACAATTATAGCATATGTTAAGTATCAATAGAAAATATTAAACATTATGCATTATACAAGGTGCATTTTTTAAGCTAAACCATTGTGAAAAATTCAAAGAGTGAAAATACTCCTGGCTAGTTTTTTAAAGAGTATTTCCGATTTTCAAGGAGTGAAATACTCTCTTTGAGGAGTTAAAAATATCTCCGGTCTTGTGGTCCTATGGGCTCTGTTGAGCGTGCTTAATATCTTCGTAAAATTTCGTCATTTATAATTCTCTTCTGAAAATACGTATATGGTTCTATTAGCCAGCAAACCATTGGCGATTACTAGTAACTATCTGTCTGAATGAACCTACTTAAATTCATTCTTTTGTTCAGGATTACTATCAATGAAGTTTTATTTAGTTATCAAAGAGCTGTCTACTTTGCATTTTGTTCAAAGACACTATGACAACTTTCTTGAAAAGCCAAAATTCTGAACTTAAGCATTTTTAAATATCGTTACAAAAAGAGTTTAATTATAAGTGCTGTGATATTTTTGGATTCTTATTATTTTAAACTAACGAACTTTCTGGAGTGTTCTTTTGGAAACATAATGGAAGTGCTTCCTTCCATACATTCGTTTATGATACCTGAATAACTTAACTGTAAAGCTAATAAAAAAATGAGAAATGAGACATTCTGTTTAATAGTTTTATTTCTCTGTCTTAAAAAATGATTCCAAAAAACGTTTACATACGAAACTAATCACTAATATCGAAAAATATTGTCCTTACTTGAAGATAATTTTGTAATTTGTCAGTCAGGTTTAGTGAGAAGAGAAGTTCATTGATCTTATTGAATTATTTATCAACGAAGACAATTCTGAATGAGAGTCTGACAGTTCGATTCTCAGTAGATATACTTACTACGGATGGTTGAATTCTATTTCCAAATTGAAGAAGTACTTCGCATACTTGGAAGGAATGGAATTTCCCATGTTCATGACGCCCAGAAGTCGCGACGAACTGCATCGATTGGTGAGACCTACTTCATAAAGTGTTCGGTACAAACGCAGTTTATAATAATCAGATAGAGGCGTTTAAAGATAGTCTTTTTAATAGAAATCAAGACGAATAGGGATGATATGACGTTTAAATAAATGCAATCTAAATTTTAAATACTGATCTAACGTTAAGTAAGAATAACTATGAGGAAGGTTAAATTGTATTCCAATAAATAATGAATGGATAGCCTGATAGGGAACATGCAAGGGTCTTACCTCTTACACTCAATTCGTCGTATTCGTTTTCTTGCATTTCATTAAAAAAAATACTTGATCGAAAAATTAACGCAATTTTCATAAAAAAAAAACATTTTCTTTCTGCTAAATCAATTTAAAATGTAATGGTTGAAACTAAAACACTTTAAAAAGCCTTTTTTAAACAATTTTCCTAAAAATATGATAGAAATGTCAAAAGAAAAAAGTTCTCAGAATTGTACTAGTCAAAAAGTGCTTAAACATGAGATCAGACAGTAATTAAGTTGGCCACTAAATGAAATGGTATTTAGCTTCCTTTAGAAAAAACCCCCTCCAGCTCGTTTCTGAGAACGGTAAAAACACATGGCAAGATAAGTAGAATAAATCTAGTTCTTTTCGTTATGTTGCAGTCATTTGCTTTGCATCAAGCTTAGATTGTATAAAAATTACTAGTTAAAGCAATTATGTGAGTAAGCAATCATGTTATCAGAAGCAATTAGTTCCGAATACACGCTGAACTAACATATTATATTACCTTACTAATCAAATTACCTAATGAGAACTGAAAACGAGGGAATAGCCAAAAGATAACGCATTCAGTAAAAATTATTCTTCATTATAAAAGGAAATAGTTATCGTTAACCTTGACAACGGTTTTGGTTTTTGAATCATGAAGGTTAACATTATTTTGCTAAAATTTTTTGGGGCTTGGTGTAACTGGAAATAAGAGAACTAGGTTATTAGGTATCTGTGATAAAAAACTCATTTTTTTGTATTATCGTGATTTTTTTTCATTGCAGTACTTCGTGATCTTTAATTTGTATTCTAACATGGTGTTTATTTTTATTTAATTATGCATTTACAGCTATTGTTTTTGCCTTGCATAATTGGTTAAACATTTTTAACATTTTGAGGTATGCCAAAAATTTTACTTTTTTATGTCTGTGAGTAATTTTTTAAAGAAAGTTTTAAAGAAATAGGTTTTTACATTTCTCTGCTGCAAAATTTGAGTTTATACTGATGAAAGGAATTTGTATGTATAAAACCCTTAAAATCTAAACACGTCTTAGCTACTATATGAATCTAATGCTTGTTTTTATTGTATAACTTTTTGGATATAATGTTGTTGTTGTTGTTGCTTATCTCCAATGGTCTGACGGAGTGATGATGTAGACATTAGAATTAATCAACTGCTTCTCTTGGTTTTTATAATCATGCCTAAATACATAAACAATCTTCTTTTACTTACTATTTAACTTATTAGTTTCAACCATCATTTAATAAGGAACATCATGGAAGAATTCAGAAACTTCGTGATCAACGTTAAGGAAGCAATGTCATAACTTTTTTATGAACTTCATTACACTTCTACTACAAGTTTTTTTTTGGGGACTCCACCTACGCACTTTGTCATTACAGAAAAGATTAAGCCTGATTAATGATAAAGAGGGAACAAGTAATTTCACGACAGAAGTGAATTTTTTTACCCTGAAAAGTTGTTTTAACATTAAGAAAACGGGTTCTTAAATTGTCCGGATTTTTCATTTCACAAAACTTTCAACAAATGACATATTAATTGTCTTAGGTAGCTCATTTGCCCTGCGATTTTTAACTCCTGAAACACTAACGCATCAATCGATAATGCAAATTCCGGTACCGAAATACTCAAGTTTTTTTTTACTTTGGGATGCTAAATTAACGTTTTGCCCTTCTTAACAGCAGTGAAAAAACTTTTTTCTATATTAAGTGTTAATCTCTATAAGTGCCCCCCGTTTCCGAAAGATTTAATCGGTAGTGCTAAAAAGTTGTTTGTGCTTCGAGCGAAATTATAAATTTTTCTTTTTTTTCCCAGAGAAGAAGTTTTTGTCTTTAATTATATTCAACGTGAGATTTATTCTTAAAGCTCCAAATTTATTGTTTTATCTCAGTTAAAGCAACTGAGTCTCTAGTACAGCTGTTACAAAGCCTCAGGGATTAAGAAGTCACTTGTCTTCCTTAGCTGCTTTTAAAAAAGACTTCCAGGGATCTCGGAGGCATAAAGGAAGGTAGGGATATTTCGAATTTAATGTTCCATTATAAAATATAATGACCTTATTTATGTCTTTGATGAATTAAGGGTGTTTTTCAGATCCATCTTCTGTCAGGCTGTTTTTGTTTAGGTGTTAAGTGATTTGCTATTGAATTAACTTGACTTGAAATGTTTTACCGGGTGAAATGAGGAGTTAAAATCTTCATTTACTGAATTTATTTTAGTTTCAAGTATGCTCCAAATGGAAAAGACTGCTTTTAATCAAATTTACTGCGAAGTAATAAAATAAAGTTGTTTTTATGGGCATAAGAATATTATAGGATAGATGTTTTTCCAAAGAAATTAACTATGTTAGTGACAAATGTTATTCTTGATTTGAAATTCACAAGACGGTATTATGATATCCCCAATCATTTTTTAGTTTATTTAAACATAAACCAATTTGCATAGATATTTATAAAAGGTATTTTGATGTAGATATTTATAGAAGCAATTGAATTTACCATTACACCTACAAAAAGCCTGAGAAACATATGTATTTCTAACATTTTTATAGTTCTTACTAACTAACAATATTTTCTGTTTGAGTAAATTTTAAAAGACTATCACTGTACAGTTAATTTTATTACTAAAGGAATATTGTAAATGTAAATATAGATTATTTACGCATAATACATTTTTTGAGTCAAATAGATTATTAATATTTATTACTGTACTTTATGCATATAACTTTTCTTTTTGCTAAAAAAAAACTTCTGGTAACAAACAAGGTTTAGGCAATTATCGTTTATTAAATTAATTGACCTTTAAAACGTTCAATAAAAGTGTATGTTGCAAAATTATTCCCAGCATATATTGAAATCATTTACAGGAATGTTGAACAAACTAATTCTGGACTTCCTTCCTCTATCAAATTATGTATCTTGAAATAAAAAACAAGCTTTTTAAGCAATTAATTTACGTGTCAAGTTTCAATACTACTGATAACACACAGTTTGCAAACCTGTAATTTCCTATAAATTCAAGCATACTTCCTTTTCCACAAAAACGCCTCAGTAAAACCTAACCCATACAACCTTTCAAACAGGCCTATTAAGTCATCATTCATATCCATCTCCCCAATGGCACCACTTTCTTATCTGAGAAACTAACAACGCAAACTACATAATTTTGTATTTGCTCTCCCTTCGCTTCCCTATACTTTAAGTATAAACGGCTTCAGTTTCTGCCCAAAAGAACAGTAGGTTTAATCAGTAGTTTTAGATGAAAATCAGTTTTTTCCACCTCATCATCTACAAACGAGATCTCTCCCAAAGGCGGAATTCCCCCTCTCAAAGGGGGCAGCCATTTTGAATTCGCGTAATTAGCTGATTAGAGAGGTTAGCGATACATTTTATCTTTCCCCGGTCCCGACACTAGTTAGTTTACAAGGGGCTTCTGAGTTTCCTCATTTTAAAACTTTCCGGGAGCCCTTTCTTTCAAAGTTCACGTGCCCGTAAGTGCAAAACTTTGGAAAGAGCATTAATCTGACCACGCTTCTGTTAGGGAAAAGGAAGGCGATATTTATGTTTGAGTATTAAGTGCCGTTTACGTAAGACGAAGGTTGCTCCGCGTATCGGGTTTCTTTTAAGAATGCGGAGTAATTAATTTTTAGGAGAGGGCTTCTGTTGGAATCAGATCTCGCTGCACTTTTGGTGGGGTTTAAGAGGATCACGCTATTGTTTCTCGAAAATGTAATTCCCCGAAAGATTCCGCGAAAGAAAAGATTTAGAGTCGTGAGAGTATATAGTATAGTTAAGTGAGTATTCTCAAAGATATGGGGTAAAGGAATTATTTGAAGTTATCTTTATAGAACTCAAAAATGTTTGCGACATTTCTTTACTAAACATGGACGTTTATGTATCCTTGATTTTTCAAAATTTGATACGGGTTACTTATTTTCTAGTTTGTTAAAAGGTATAATCAGATTATGATGTTGAGCGGTAGCATTGGCACTCAACTTTATGCTGTGTTTTTTACTATTTGTAAACTAAGTTTTATATAAGACTTGGGAATTCTTTAATATTTTAAAAGTAAATAGCTCCAACCATCCGGGAGAATATATTAGCTTTTTATATTTTAGTTCAAAACAAGTTCTTGGAAAAACAGTTCCGTAAATTCAACTTTCTAAAGTATTATGTAACTATGTCTGGAAAGAGGTATTTTTTGTTTTACTTTCTATCAGCTTAATGTTCGGAAAACATCAAATTTATTAGAAGTCGAGTAATCTTTAACTATAGAGGAATAAGCAGTAAAATATTATAACTATAACGAAATAGTTAGAGATGCTTCAACTTAAAACATTTAAAAATATATTACTTAGAACAGGGTGGAGAAATAATGAGCATCAGGATAACATACTTAATTTTTCATAGCTGTTAGAAAGTAGCAGAGTTTAGAAACACTTAAACCCCGTTTGACACACGCAACTAACTTAAACTAGCCTTATTTCTATTAAAACATTTTGTTATAACTACTTTTAAGAATGGAGAATTAAAGGTTAATTCAAAGATGTTTTAGTTTTAAAAATATGCAAAGTTGTTAGAGTTTTCACGAATAATTAAAACACTTGTACACACTCGTTAAAAGTATTTATTTCACGAATAATAGTAATAATAATCTTTCTCCTTTCCCGAACATACACGTATATGTTCATACACTCTGAATAGATCAACGGAATTTCAGAATTATTGTACATTTAAAAATGAAAAAAAAAAGATGTTCGGAGAATTTCTGAGTTTATACAGTTCTGTCTCTATTTCCTCCGAAACAGCATATAAGAAGCACAGTCAAATGTGCATCATGCACCAGTATTTGATTACTTCAGATTGAGAATAGTTCTAATCCTCTTCAATCCCATAGTTTTGTTTTTTTTTACGTCCATTTGTCAACCCTCGTTTTAATGTCCGTTAGCTCCAGTCAAGAGTCTGCACAACGCTTTACGCGATGATGCCCCATGCTTGAGCATGTCCTGTTTTTTTCTTCAGTTCGAGACTGCTGCGTTTCAGGACCTGAAGCTGCAGCAAGCTGCTGCAGAAGTCGCGGTCAGGCTGAAGGCGAAGACCAGCAGGAGCAAGGCGCTGGTGAGGTGGGGTGATTGAGAAGTCGCGGTCAGGCTGCCGGACACCAGTTCCGAGAAGTCTCCTCCGCTGTAGTCGGTGTCGTACATGTCTAAGGTGTCGTTTGTACCTGAAGGACAAATGGTAAAGTTATTCAAACATAATGTTTGATGAGATTCTTCTCCTATAAGATAAACCATGATTAAACCACGGCTTACTAGATACAATACAGGCTAGGCGAGATAAGGAAATTATTAAAAATATAGATGGCAATAGCTGACATCTGGCAAAACATCATATATATGTTACGGGCAAAGTGATTTATTGGGCATTATTAATAATGCCCGAAGTAGAGGCGGGCAAAGTGATAAATTTCATTCATAAATTTACTGAATATATCACATTGCCCGGGCATTATTAATAATGCCCGGATTTATCACATTGCCCGTAACATATACAATACGTATGGTATGTTATAGGTAAGGTATGGGGCGATCCTAGCGGTGTCAAACGGTTTTCATTATTCAAAACTCGGCTAGCCTGTGTAGTATCTAGTAAGTCGTGATTAAACAATAGAGCATAAGCACATGACGTCACTGGAGGACAAGAACAACGTTGCTAAGGCTGTTGTAAGGCGCTGAGGCAATTGTTGCTACAGCGGTTGTTAGGGGCGGAGTCTTGTGATTGCAAATGCTCCAATAGAGCATTCGCACATGACGTCACTGGAGGACAAGAACAACGTTGCTAAGGCAGTTGTTAGGTCCGAGTCATGTGATTAAAAATGCTCTATATAGAAAATTATACCACTAGTTAACTTGCTTTTAAAATTAAAACTTAATTGGATTAGTCATACTCAATTATTGATCATTCTGAAAGTTTTAAGAAAGTATTGATTACCCATATTTCAATAATATGCCATGGGGGAAAATGATTATTAAAAGTTTGAACAAGGTGAAATTTTTCCACTTTGAAGGAAATACCAGTTTGGGAATAGAAAAGAACTGACATCCTTGTTTAGTCTGAAATTAGTGTGGGTGCAGAATAATAGTTCGAACAAAATAAATACAAACGAATAGTTCGAATTTAAACCAACAGAAGAAAAAGGAATTCCCGAAGAAAAAGACAAATCGACAGAGCAAAACATATTTAGTAATCAGAACCATAGAACATGTTTACCTCTATCGAACCTTTTGCTCAAGAAACTTGAACTTGTGTTTGAAGCTAATGGTGTGTTTGTTTTCTCCTTCTTACCTCATAGTAAACATTTGTAGTATTACTTTTTAAAGTTTTATCCAAAGGTGTAGTTGAACCTGGATGTCTGACTTATAATAAAATCACAGCCACCGCGTACTATCAGTTAGAATTTAAAGTTCAATCTAATATAATCTAAGTAATCTTATAGTTGATCGTTTTAATGCCTGATCGCACCAAGTTTCTTTCGAAAAAACAAAAACGACGTACCACCCTGTAAAAATCAAAAATGGTTTTAGAAAGTCTAACTTCCCAACCCGTCTCCTCCGCATTTAACCCTTCCCATTTCGACCCCAGAGTTGAGGAGGGACCTTCGATGGCCCCGCGATGCAGGGCACGTCCGCTTAAAAATCGATCAATCAGCAGATGCGGATCGCAATGGGAAACGAAACAACGACTTTCTCCAATTCTTTTCCAGAACGCGTGAACGGAATTCCCGATAACCCTCCCTCCAAAAAGCCCTACAAAAGGGAAGTTATTAAAGTTGGAACCCGAAGACATGGCCAATTAAACAGGCGGGAGGTGGATATTAGAAGTCTGAGCTACGACCCTGCTTTAGGAAGTTTTGAAACGAGAAAGTGGGCTTTTCATAGAAGGGCAAGATTAATGTGCCCTTTTGTCAATGTGCAAGTAAATGAAAATGGTTCTTGTTTCTCGGAGGTAGTTTGGGAACTTATGAAAAGGAAGAAACCGACAGGGGCGTATTGTTAAAACCCAATCATCATAGATAAGTTCTCTGCAACTTTACTTTTGCTTACCGTAATATGACCTGCATTACAGATGTAAAAATTGGAATCCATTGTTTTACAGTCTACTTAAATATAATCTGCAATGTGCTGTAATAATTCGAGACAAAGCTTCTCAATATGTAATTACTGTTTAGAATTTCGATATATTTTACCTAGTTGTGAACTAAGTAGTTATAAACATCTATGCCCGAAAATATATTCATAAGTCTTGTGAATAGTATTATATTGTTAATGATGTGATAAATGTGTATAAATATAATTCCATGGTAATGATTTTTTTTCCATGAAATGAACACAACCTTTCTCTATATAGAAGCACTTTTAAACTTTCGACAGTGTTAATCCGAAATGCCGTGATAAGAAAGTTTAAAACTTTTTGTTCAAGAGTTAGATATTTATTTAAATAGTTACTCTCTTTGTTTTGTGAAGTGTCCGTCAAATGACGCTATTACTTCCATTAGGATTTCAAATGATAAATATTTCAAATCCTCAACAATAATTCTTCAACACATATCCTTATTTTACGGATCTTTCTATTCAAGCCGTTTGAATCACAATCTTTAGAGTTTCTTAACTGTTCATTTTTTTTTACAAATTGAGGCCATTATACATTGAATATATTGAAACACGCTTTGGGAAGCTATATGCAAAATTTAAAAATAAATGGTACTGAAATTAAAAAAAATATCTGTAATTTCTGAAATAATTTAACTTGCCTCAGCAATCTCTCGGGGTCTTTAAACTTTAAATTCCATTCAAAGGGTTCTTTCTATTAACACGTTTTGACAGTCTTCCATTCATTCCAACATTTGGAAATTGGGCATTTTTTAACCAAAAATAAAACTCTCACACTTGTCATAACTCCCTTGCTGTTAAAACTCACAATCACACACAACCAATACAACAGTATTAACAAAGGAATCATCTACGTACTCAAAGTAAACCTCATCCGGTACTTAAAACTTCCGGAGATAGTTTTTAGGAGTTTGAAAAGCCGTCTAAACGATATAATGGCGTATACAGGACAGGTCCCATGAAAGGCAGTAAACCGGAGAGGGGGCGAAATAAATCAATTTGGAACCTAACTCATTAAACAAAGGAACACTAGCCGCTAATCTGGGTTAAATAATGAGCTGATATTGTCCACGGTACTTGTGCGTCAGGGGCTTAGCTGATTAGTTCGAAGAACAATAGGTCCAAAGGCGTGGGATTATTTCCTTAGTTGAATTTGGTATGGAAATTAATCTTGGAGTTTTTAAATTTCTTAGGGTTCAATCCTGGTGGATGATATTTTGTGTATTATGTGTTGTATTTTTGAAGAAAAGGATAGAAAACTTTAGGGTGTAAAGTTTTAACTGAAAATTGTCTTTTTTTTTAAATACACGCATCAGTTTTCTTTAAAACTGGCAGTATTCTTCGTAAAATAAGTGTGCAAAGGTAATATTTTTGAGTCAAATATAGTTGGATTGAATATTTATCTTTCGTTTTTATTAGGTTTTTCCATGTTTAGAAAAAACTCAAACCTGTAGTTGATATTAGGTTCAATTAAAAGTTTTTATTTAAGGTAGGACGATTCTTCCTTAGAATAAAATGGTCATACAGGACTGTTGGCGAAAAAAAAAATGCCAACTTAATCAAAAACAAATTATTTGATCTAAATTATCTAATATCTTTGCTTTTATGTGTTTGAAACACATTCTTTCCTTTTTTTTACATTTAATTTCTTTGAATCTAAGGAACAAAAATTATCACACATAAGTAAAGTTATTATAATTTTGTAAAAACCAGAAAAATGCATGGTTGAGCATCTTTTTTAAAAAACAGTTTTGTACCTCCTTTAATGAACATAATAACTAATCAATGGCACCATCTTTGAATCTGTAAAAGGAATTTCTTTCAGAAAAATCCTCTTAAGTATTATTAAATTAAAATTCAATAAGAGCGTTCAAAATACTAGGTACTTATGAATGTTGAAACTAACACATTTCGGAAATATAATAAGAAAAGATGAGGCTCTAAAAATAATTAAAACAGCTCATCACAGTTTTAAAGTATACTTGAAGCCGCCTATCTAGCTTAAACCCTCATTTAAACTGTCCCCCATCAAAACTCCCCATTCATAAACATAAACCCTAACTTTCAAAATGAGCAAGAGACTCCAACCTCACACCAGCTGCTCTATCTCCTCTTCAAGCCCAATTTCAAGTGCGTGCTCCAAGCAATAACCCGACCCCCTCGCCCATCAAATAAGCATCGCCCAGTAGTGTGTCCACAGAGTGACACGAAAACGACAGCCCGTGGCGTGACATCGCAGCATCCTTCCTCCCCCCTTGAATCGCATAATTCAGAAGTCATTTCCCGGACATTATGCTGACCAAAACGTCCGGCAATCCGGGCGGCTATCCATCTGCACGTAACCTGCGCTGGCATCGGATGACAAATGCAAATGAGGGGGCTTCATTTAAATATACCCGGGCAGTGTTCGGGATTAATAATTTCGCTTGCCTCCCGGGCTGTTGTTTGTGGGGGTCAAAACGATGAAGGCCCCCTGTAGGGTGAAGGGGTTATGATTACAGGTGGAGGATTCAGTTGGATGATTATAGAACTGGTAAATAAAGCAGTTTCTTTAAGTTTGTGTACCAAACCGGAAGGAAAGTTCCTTAATATTTATATTTTAAGTCTCTAGATGAAAAGTTTGATGCAAACCTTTCAAATATTCAATCAAAAACGGATAAGAGTTTTTTAAATAAGAATTATAGTTTTAAATACGAAGTTTTGTACCTAATGTTTGTATACGCATACTATTATATAAATTTTCCACCGTTAAACCAGATTTTTTTTTACAAATATATTTAACTCTTAGAAGCCATTATATTTCTAAATTTTTAAAATACGTAGTTTAAATATTCAAAACATATTTAAAAACAATTTTGTTAGAGAATCAAAACAAATTTTAATGACTTGGGTACTATGTACTTCATCTAAAAAAGGGACTAAAACATTGGAAGGCAACATGCGTAGTTTTTAAAACATGCTTTTATGATTAAATCTTTTAAAGAACAATTAAGTTTACAAAAATTAATTGGTAAACCAAATATTGATGGATGAGTTACGATCATTAAAATAAATTCTGCGTTTAATTTGAAAACATTAAATACAGATGGTAAATTAAAGTTTTAGAAGTTAGTATTTTGGAAAGTAGCTTTAAAAATAACAGCAAAAGAAACTGGGTATTATATTTAGACTTTAAAATTAGTCATAAAAGTCTCTATCCAAACAATATAAAAGAAATAATGAAACATCCTATGAAATGACTTTAAAAAAATACAGAGAATACATTCAGTAGAGATAAAATACGAAAGTAAGATATTTTGTAAAATAATTACGGATGTAAAATACCTACTGTTATAGTATTATAGTAATGATATTATTTTAGCTTTTCAGATTCAAAGAAAACCCCTCATAATAAAAACCTTTATGCCTTGCCTTAAATGTTAAAAAAATTATGATTAAAAGAAATTCTATGCAATCTACGCCGAAACAGATTTTGACATTTTAAAAATTTGTTATTATTATTTTTCCTTCAATTTTCTTTGATCGTTCATCCTTTACTATTACATAAACTGCAAAGAAGTTAATTATTTTTTCGTTGAGGTATATATTCATTTTCTCCATGATTAGAAAATATTCGGAAACTTTTGTGCTTTACCGTTCAAAACAAAAAAAAAGTAAAAATAACTGTTCAAGAAGTTTGTGCATACAGCATAGCTCTCCCATATCTATAAATCTTAACAACCTAATCTTAAAAATCAACTAATCTGTAGTTTTATCAAAAGATGTATTGGGGATTATCAAATATTAACTTAAGAAAATTGTAAAATGGATCAGACAGAAACCATTGCTTTAACTATTCCTTTAAACTAAAATGAAGCTTAATGCTTGAGTTAGATAACGGTGCACTTTTATACAACATAATTTAAGATTGAAGTTACCTTTAAAAGGAGCAGTTACTTTTAACCTTAAGCTAAACATATATGTCCAACGGGAAACAATCTCACTTTTTGTTTATTATGTTTTTCAAATGTCTCTCTCAGATAAAAGCATGTTAAATTTTCAAAACAAAATGAAAACATCCCAGACAGATAAATATCCTAAATCCGTGAATAAAGGAAAAATTATTCCATGAGATATCGAGTAAGGATTTAAATCTCTCTCTTTTTGCAGGTTGATAATTACAATGATAAAGTTTTGCATACTACATACATAGCTTCCTCTCAGTAGAAACATTTAAATTTAACTCGACTCACAATCACAACATAATGTTTATGCTTAATTAAACGTTAAAACACTTTTATTTAGTAAATAAAAATAATTTCTTAAACCGTAGGTTTAAATTTCTGTTACAATAAAATTAAACAAACTATATTTAAACATTCTTTATACCTTATTAATAAATGATGATACCTATTATGATGCAATTACAATCCATTTATTGAATATTGTTTCAAGAAATATCGTCGGCACAATGACAAAGACGCGAATCTGCAAATTTGTTTATTTCGGGGTGAAATCATATTTAAAAAAAACATACTCCAGTCTATCATAGGAAAAAATGGTTTCCCTAAATATCAATGGGAACAGAAAAATATTTGAGGTCCAGAAACACGAAACTGCTAAGTTTACAATATCTTGCAATGACAAAAACGCGAATGCTCAGATTCGTGGTTTTGTTGTTGCAAGAATTTGGAAAAGGAGCAGATTCGTTTTTGTGTCGTTGCCGTAGCTAGTTATTGTTTATCCTTCCAGCGGGCGCTAAAAATTATGAAAAAATATTACTAAAGTCCCATTAAAGCAAAATTATTTTCTTTTGTAAAACGAATTTATAAATTGAAGTACTAAAGTATTTATTTTAAGCCATTGAATTACACAAATACTTTCATCTATCAGATACTGCTAAACACTTAAGTTATAATCTTTGACAATCAACATCAAAATAACAGTTTTGTACATGAAAAAGAAGAATTATCTGAATCTGGCCACTTACTGTCCTCGATGATGATGTCTCCATCGACGTTGGCCTTGATGCGCAGGAAGGCAGAGATCTCGACTTCGAACACCTCGTTTGTGTAGTGGGGGAGAAACTTGGGGATCTCCCGCTTACGGCGACCCGCGGTGTCGGGATCACCATAGCATTCGACCTGCAAGTACACGTCAGTAAGGTTTAATGCATTCACTATTCACCTCGAACTGTTTCACGGATTAAAAATTGACGATTTTGTTTTTGTTAAATTACCTTTCAGTAGAATAAAACTCATTACAATATTATTCGAAAAAATTATACATTTGATAATAGAAATGTAAGATATTAGTAATAGTTTCAAGTTTATTTGTGATGTATTTTTCCCGTATTCTCCAAAATTATTGCGGAGAGAAAATGGAAACAAAATATTTTAAACGATATAATTGCAGCACTTTGTGTTTGGAATAATCGAAAGCGTATTTAAACCAGCGTACTCGCAATTAATTATCTCAGTTAAATTGCCTAAATTAGTAGGCGCATTAAGATATTAGCACTCAGCATGGAGCATCGATCCAGTTTTATTTTTAAATCTATCACATTTCAGTTCATCACCTATGTAAGGCAATTAATGGTGTACTTAGAAACACTCCATGCATCTCAGATGCTGAAGAAAAGATTCCTCGTCATTCAATAAATTAAACATCAGACCAAAGTTTCAAATCCAAACATTATCATTTACCCACTCTGACATCCTCCTTCCTGAATCGGAAGTCATTAATCATCATCATCATCATCCTTCCTTTGCTCTCTACCTCCCCTCAACAAAAGCAAACCTGCATAGAAAAGCACCATCCTCTTAAGACCGTGTTTCCTAATGCGTCCGCAAAACCTTCCCCATTCGCCATAAAAATGTCCATTTGTTTCTTCCGGTCGGAGGGAGCATTGCGGAATATCAATCGCACCCTCCACAATACCGGCTCTAATGATAATGACTCAAATCTCTTTCCTCGGAAGCGTATTGCATCAATGAGAAGAAGTACTTACGCAGAAGAAACAACCAAAGGGAGAGATAGAAAGGAATAAAGCGTGTATCAGATGTTTAATGACCCCCTTTTTTTACCCCACCCCTTGAGACCCAACTCCTAGTTCTTTGTGACTCTTTTATGGTCGTTATTATCACGGTATCATTAACAACACCTTTGGGAATCTTTTCACAAGGCTACCCCTAATTTAATTCGGCTTCGGCGCAATGATGAAGTGCGGCAGCGGTCGTGGAACGTCAGTGTTGCCAACTTCGGTTCGGTAATTCCGGGCAAAAACGGCCCCGATGCTTTTTCCAGCCCATTGGAATTTTTATGTTTCAATTCTTGTCGCGTTTTGAACGAATCGTTGGAGGTCCTCGTTTTATCTTCGTCGAGAGACGTTTTATAAAATTAATTGCTCAATGTTGTGTAGGAAAAAGCGCCGAATGGGTGTTTTATTAGATAAAAAGGATGAGGTAATTTATTTAAATTATTCAATGGGGATGCGAGGTCATTTGTTTGATGCGAGAAATTATTCCACATTTAGAGTAATGGCTTAGTTGGGAAGAAATAAATTAGGAGAAAGGCTCGTGTTACATCATTTCAATCTAGTTTTTGGGAACTGTTTTGACCAAAACAGATGTTTTTTTAACCGATATTAATTATTCTTTCGCACATTATAAAAACTTATAAACAGAGCTAGGATTCTGATCAGCTGAAAAGAGTTAAAAACGATCGGAATAAATGAAAGTTAAAAAGATCTACTTTAAATACCTCCTATTCAGACCAGGAAATATTTACTTAATTTAGGAAGAATAATTAACATGTTGACAATTTGAAGGGGTGAATTTGAATGGATATCGTATTCCTAATAGACCTCATATTGTTTCTGTCTACTATATTTATGTAATGCACATGAATTTAGTGAACACTAAAATGACACAGCTAAAATTTTCTGTTTAAAAGTTTTAAACTACTACTACTACTACCACTACTAAAGTTTTAAGTACACTAAACATTTAGGTATTTTGTTTCTTGAAGTTAAGAAAATAATATGAATGCCCGATTTTGAAATGATATTAAAAACAATCTACAACAGCAGTTCAAGTAAATGAAACTTCATCTACGACCGAATAATTAAAAAATACGTATCACACATCTCCGACAAGAAAACTGATTGTAAGGGGGAAAAACTAACTCTGTGTAAAGGGGATTATAAGAATTAGTTTGAAGAAAGGAAAGAAAATAAAAACCTTCTGGGAGACAAGAGTATTCTTATTCAATAGGCACTTTTTTATTCTAACATAAGAATGTTTAATCAGCCATAGTTTTAAAGCAAGATATAATAGAAACCAATGAAATTTAATACATTCTCATGAAAAAGAATTGCATTTTAAAGACTAATAAAAACCCTTTAAATTTATTTCCTAAGTTAAAAATCTTTCAAAACTTAACCCTTCTTTTAGGTTTCGCATTTTAATGAAAATTGGGAGCCCCAAAAAAATCCTTACTTGATGTAAGAAGATTGAAAAATAAAAAGAAAAAGGAAGGAGCTATAAAAGTTATAATTTCAGAATGACAAAACAATATTCTTGTTCCCCCACCACCATGCAATTCATTCAGGCTGTGGTCTATCTTAAATGAAAAATGCAATTTTCAATCTTTACGAAGGGAGACATTTTTTATCATCTCATCCAGCGCACTGTATCCTCCCTTTAATTTTGTCCCAAGCTGAAAAGCGCAAACGTGTGAGCCTGTGAAACTTTTTAATTAAAAAATTCTTCTTCCACGATTTAATATACTTTCGCGTTTTATGATCAAGGGGGTGGTTATAAAAATCGAAGGATCGGCCGATATTATTAAATCAATTCCTCGCAGTCTCTGTTCATTTGCTTCTCAAAGGCATTTGGAAACAGACGGGTGCAAAATTAATTATTCTGTTTCTTCCCGGGAATTTTACGTGGGACTTTGAAATGGAATTTTAATTCCTCTCGAAATCGGAATTTAATGGAATTCACGATTGGATTTTGTTTGGTACACTTTAGGAGATCGCGTTCAAAATGGGATTATAATGTGTTTTTATTGCAAAACACATCGCCAGTGTGTTTTAATTGTGTACTCTCCTTGTTTATGTAAAAGTATTTCAGCATCTTGAATTTGGATAAACTATAGTTTAGCTTGTTCTCAGAAAAAAATATGCTAGATTTGTTTTCATTACTACTTGAGAATCACACAAACACCTGATGGATTTATTAAATTAAATTAAACGCTTCCGATTTAATTACGTTGAAAATTTAGAGCTCAATGAGAGAAAATAGTTTTAACTGCTATTTAAATTCGTTTTTAGTGAATTATCAATGATTTATTTAGTTAATTAGCTATTATTCATATTTTATTTGTATCATATTCTATATGTGTACAACGAATATTTTAAATGTTTTTAGAATAAATTAACCGGGTATAAAGCATATATTTATTCATTGTTTGAAAATAAAAATTCAATTATATTTCTTAAATGTAAATATTATAAGGATAAGTTATTTTGAAATAATTGAAAACAACGTTTTTATTTGCACAATTTAAAAAATAAACAGCATACAATTGTTTCGGGGGTCAACAGGACCCCCTTCGTCAGTGCTAAAAAGAACAATCTACACAGCAATGAATCGGTATACATGCAGGGAAGGGAAAAGGTTACAGTTGAAGTGAAAAATCTAAACCTAATGGTTAAATTACACAAAATCAATCATGGGTAACCAAATGGGTGAGAAATACGGAACACTACTTAAATCTAAATTTAAAGTTGTGATTAAGGTCCCAAACATGTTTAGCTATTGAAAGAAAGCAGGATGTCAGAAAGCAGGAACTTGATAAATCTTCAATAGCTAAACATGTTTGGGACCTTAATCACAACTTTAAATTTTCATCTGCCACTATAATAAAAAACGTTAATACCTAGTGATTTGGATTTTTATGAATCTTTTTATATCAACAAATTTTCTGATGTTCTCGTCACCGATTTAAGTAGTGTTCCTTATTTCTCACTCATTTGGTTACCCATGATTGATTTTGTGTAATTTAACCATTAGGTTTAGATTTTTCACTTCAACTGTAACAAGTTTTTTTGTATGTTCACTTCCTCTCTTCTCTCTCTACAAACCTTGGTTCACTTCAACTGTAACCTTTTCCTTTCCCTGCATATATACCGATTCATTGCTGTAGATTGTTCTTTTTAGCAGTGACGAAGGGGGTCCTGTTGACCCCCGAAACAATTATATGCTGTTTATTTTTTAAATTGTGCAAATAAAAACGTTGTTTTCAATTATTTCATTAAATTGCACAAGTTTGTTTTCGCTATAAGTTATTTTATTTAAAAAAGAATATACATGCATAAAATACGGTTGTTGTTATTCATAGTATAATATAGGGAGGTTTATAAAATTAGATATTTTTTCACGATTACATTTCGATTTTTTATGAAAAATACACATCGTAGTATTTAATCCTTTCAGACCTATAGCTACCCCAAATTTTCTATAGGATTCAATGACAATCCCGATCGGTCTAGCATTGAAAGGGTTTTGAGGATAATAATTAACTATACCTTACAGAAATATCTCAATCTATTTTTTATTAAATACCTACTTTTTTCCCTCAATTTGTAATAAATCAGGTGAAAAACAAAAATTTAAAAACATAAGATTGTGAAATAAAGTGGTTATTGTTGTACCTTTAAATGACACTGTAGCTCAAAGATTTTCAGAGGATATAAATATTGGTCAGTGTGTGTTAAAATTCAGCTATTGAGCTGTGTTCTCATTTATCCTGTAAGGATTTATTCATCGTATACTACAAGTTTCCAAACATTCAGTCATGTCACCGCTTAAAATGACAACCATTAAAGACACGAAAAAAATGCTGAACTGTCACGCTCAAAAGGAATCAAAATCAAATGGCCCAGAAGATACTTTTTGAAAACTGCTATATGAAACAAACAACGACAGAGGAAAGAGTATACATCTAAGTAAGCTTTTTCCAAACATTTATTTCAAATCGTAAAATTTATCATCCAGGCAATCAAAACTGAACATTATCTAGTAGAAACAAGATCCTCAGTAGAAAAAAAACCCCTTAAAAAATAGGAATAGCCACGCGCTTAAAAAACCGAAGCGAAAAAGAAGAGAAAACTCATAAAAAATCAGTAAATTATAGTATGAAAAACATTAAAGAATTTCCTACAGTCATTACGCCATAAGCTGCGTAAGACTTTGTGCGTCCGCAGATGCAATCACAATTTTGTTTCCCATTTTTCTTCTTATGGTACACAATGTTGTTCTTTGTCTCGGTAGACAACTGCAATTTTAAAACAGCTGCGTTTCATAGCAAACTGGAAAGCGGTGTAGGTTCTTTTACTTCTGCGTGTTTGCTTTTCCTTTGTTCAAGAATAACTTGGGAAAAAATGTTATTTATTGCCATGGCCCAAAGGTAGTTTTTCAATGGGTAGTATATATGAAGAAACTTCTGGAAATATCATAAATCATGATGGTTATATTGAATGAAGTTGGGTATTTTTCCCGTTTCGAAATTTTTAAAGTTTGTTCGTGTTTGGTACGTTTTTTCTATAATTCTGTCGATAACCATAGTGTATTTTATAGTTAGAACTTTCAACACAATTTTGAAAAGTTAAATTTGTTATGACTGAATGTGTTATAAAATGTAACAAAATGTGTCTCTATAGTGGATGTTATAAAAATATAATATGTATTGTTAAGAGTACAAAAATTTGGAAACCAATAACTTTTGAAGAATTCATGACCTATTACATAAAAGTAAGCTATTTTATTTTAAACTGTTTAAATCTAAACGTATCTACCATAAATTGGAAATATAAAAAACTGTTTTTATTATTTCATTACACTTAAAAAAACTATTAATTAGAGCAAAATCCTTAAAAAAATGTATGAAGTGATTTTACAAGATTAAGATGAAGTATATATTTAGGACTTAATTTTTTTAAATATCTGTAAGTTTAAGTAAGTTTGTAAGAAACAAAATACCGAGCATGATTTTTCGAGTGTATTATTAAATTTTAAGAATTTTTTAATTTTGTTTACAGATCATGAAATGTTTCAAAACCAATCCTATCTAAACACATTTCACGAAATTATTCAAAACGTTCTATATTAAACATTCAATAAACTTTAGGAAATTTTTTACATTCTATACTCACAAAGTCCAGATATCCCGGGTCAATATCGTAAAATCCAGAATTTTTGATCGAAATTATAACTTTATGTACCCTATAGCTAAATTTCTGAAAATGTTAGCCATAGTCATAGGCCGTAAAAGTATTTACACAATCGCATAAAACCCCATAACAGCTTCCAATTCGAAATTCGCCCAGTGTCTAAAAAATTTATACCCGCGCACATTCGAAAACGTGAAAAAAATATTTAATGTCGCCTCTAAAAATTTCCCTCTTATAAGAAGAACCACACGGAGCGCTATTCCCGTTCCCTAAGAGTTTCGAAAACGACTATCTTTACGACTTAGCTCTTCTTCCTTATGACAAAACTGTAAGAGGGAAATATAAGACTCATAATTCCGAATTTAACAGCCGGATAGTTTTACTGATATCTGACCCGGAGTCGTAATGTTTCCTCTTATTATTTTGTTGGCGTTTGAGCTACTATTGCAGTGAAGGTAGCCAAATGTTGGCTTTTTGAAGGCTTAATCATTATGAATTGGTTAAAAAAAACACGTTGGCTTGGGATTGGACCGGAAACAGTTTTTCACTGTTTGAGGGACTGTTATCAGATTTTTATAATTAGCACATCATAAAATGTAAGTTGAATTTGCAATTGCATGAAGAGTGGATTGATAATATTTTGTGTTTTTATTATTAATGAGAAAATGGATGAATTTAAATCAGGTGTACACTTCTGTTATCTATCCCGTTAAAAATGTCACCGTGATATTATGCACGTTAAAATTAATTCATCTATCGCATAATTTCATTTCCTTGATCAATATAACAGCATATTAGTTTACAATTGCTGGCATTCCTAGGTGTCCAAAACAATTTGATTATTTGTAACGGGAAAGAAAACGAAAAAGTACCAAATTAAATTTTAAATGTTACTTTAGCAAAGATGTAATACCATCTAGTTCAATATAAAAAAAAGAATTTAAAAACAATTTTAAGGATATGGTTCTAAAATTATGATTGGTTCTCAAAACCAACATATTTAAATAAAAACAAAGGGAGTTACTTAACAAAAAAGTAGTTATAGTACATACAAAATGTTAATTAAACTAAACAACCCAAATTACCAATTTAACCATAATACAAATTACACAGTAAATTTAGTTAATACACCATCAACTGCAAGAATAACACAACATTTTACAAGCCTTATAGAACCAACATAAAACTCATCATTACGCCCCATAAAACCCTCACTACCCGAATTACCCACCCACTAACAGCACACCCCTCCTAAATGAGATCAAAATCACCGTAAAACACCTCGACTGTGCCACCTCACAAATTACCATACGACCTCTGTATCTCAGCGTGGCTGTCCTTCAATCCTTTGGGCGGCCATTGGCGCTATCAGCAAGCGTATGAAGGGCCTCTTAAAAGACTCCCATGTAGCGCAGTGACGCAATTATCAGTGGACCCTTTAATGACTCTTTAAACTACCCAGAACTGATGAATGGGCAAATGCCTCGTAATTAAGGAAATCGTGGCGATTGCGATCTCTTTATTTCGCGCCCTTGTGAGGCTGGCTTTCGCCGGTTAGGTTGAGCTCCTTGTTAATTGAGACGATTGATGTCGGTAATTCTGAGATAGGATTATTATTGAGTTAGGAAGGAAAGGTTTAATGGAAGATGTGTGGGGAAGTTAGGGTTGTTTTTGGTTACATTGAG
Organism: Tetragnatha montana; assembly: GCA_963680715.1. Classification (NCBI taxonomy): domain Eukaryota; kingdom Metazoa; phylum Arthropoda; class Arachnida; order Araneae; family Tetragnathidae; genus Tetragnatha; species Tetragnatha montana. The sequence goes on from OY796675.1 coordinate 41,703,750, forward strand.
AGTAGGAAGTTGAAGGGAGAGGTATGTTGTTTTGGCTTTGTGCAATTAACGGCCGTATTCACCGGTAACTTGACCAGTGGTTAACCAGGAGTCAAACCTCTGATTGCCGGAGAACGAGTTTTCCTTCTTTACTACCAATCATAAGTTTGATTGCTGTTTAACCACCGGTCAAGTTACCGGTCAAGTTAACTGTAACTAAGACTGTTGGTTTAACTTGGTTTTGGCACTATCTGTTTTACAAAATTTCTCCAAACGAAATACACATTCGTAATACTAGGATTAAATCCAACTTTGGTTGCTAAATTGCAAGAATTCATTTGGTATTTAACCTAATTTCCAACAGTGTCTACTGTAAATGCATTTCTAGTTCGCTTCGAGACAGTTGACTGCAGATTGTTGTCGGGATTTCAACCTGTAATAGATGCAAGTAATTGGGGTTCATTACTAGGGAATTCAGTATCAGAGATGGGTACCACCTGATCAGTCTTCAAAAATTCTGAATAGATTTTAACTATTTGGAGAAACACACTGTATTCGTATTTACCTAAATTTCTCTTAATGTATTCAATGGTCAATTAGATAAGTAGTATGTTTAGATAATGTTAAACCTAGAATGCAGCTTAAGCATTCAAAATATGAGATATAAGAATAAATTTAGGTATATCTTAATATGTTTTGGGTTTATAGTATAATATAGTAGAGTGTTAAAAGTACATAAAATAATGCAAACTATTATAAAAAACTAATTAAACAACCTTTTTTATTAATTAAAAAACTGGAGTTTTAAGGCTTTTATTTAGAAACAACATTTCTTAGGGTCATGGAAGTAAGGGTGCCTTTTGTTAAAGTCAACTATCTGAATTCAGTGAGACAGCTTACAGCCTCCGCAATTATCAATTATCTTTAAATATTCGAGGAGATACCTATTAACGAGATAAAGTACCAATTTTCAGGGTTTCAATTTTTTTTTTCATATTTGCAAGTTTTTTAAGTTCATTTTAAGTTTATTTGCAATGCTTTGTGGTTAAATAACATATTGTATTTGAATAATAAAAAAAAAAATTGAAAATTTACGAACTTTCTATTTCTTTGAAGTCTTGAAAAGTACTTTTTTTTGTGTCGCTGATATATTCTATAATATTTAAGATATTTCTACGAACTTTTTCAGTGGGATTGTTATGATATTGCACACAATTTTTAAATGAAGTTTTCTTTTCTTTAGTTTTTAATAATATTTTTAACTTTTAACACCTTTTTTGCTAGACCTCAAGAGGCATAGGAAAATTTATAGGGAAAGAACAAGGGAAAAATTATATATGATAAAATGAAATTTTTTAAAAAACTAACATAACAAGGGTACTTTATCATGATAAATTAAAATATCAAAATGTAAAAACATTTGTTAAATTTTGACATACATCTGTCATTATTCTACTGTATTTATTTTTTATTGGGGTATTAATATGAACAAGATTTTTCTTGAATAGAGCTACTGTTTTTTCAATATCGCAATAGAAAAAACAAGAAACGCAGAGGCAATACAAGAAATGGTAGAGAAAATCCACTTATGTTGCATAAAAGATCACGCAACTCGGTAAGAGAACATGAATAGAATTGGAATAGTAAATGCACATAAGAATAGTTTCTGGTTTATCTCCACTCAACATTGTATTTTTACCTTGTACGTAGCAGTTATATCGATTAATGTGTATAGTTGGGAGGGCAGTTGCTTTTGAAGATGTAATGTGTAGAAGAACATACAAAATACTTTTTGACTTGAAATATATAGGTTTAAATACGCATTTAAAAATATTGCTTTCCCTAAATAAGAAATACCTATTATTTGATGTCATGCAAACTTTAAACTGATGCAAATTCGCTAATATAGTTGTAATAAGAAAAATTTAATTTTTATGTGGCCAAGCTGCTCAAAAATATTACACATAATTTAAAAGTTTTTAACTTAAAAGCTATTCTACAAATTTCGTAAGTCATATTAATAAAAAAAGTAAAGATGTATCATAAATGATCATCGTACATAGACTACACTAAATACTTTAGAAAAACAGTTCTATACTATAACAAAAAAATATTGAAATCATTTTACTCACGACTATTACGTAAAAATAACATTCAATTATGTTTACTACAATAATATACTTCTCCTACATGGTGGGATAAATTTTAAGTTTTAACACCATCCAAAAAGTTAGATTTAATTTCACACACCCAAACCAAGACGGCACATTACAAAGTCTTTTACAAAGATTCCCCATCACCACCAAAGGAATTCCCAGACACTCAAAACCAACGCACAACTCAGACAAACTCTCCGCCCAAAACTCGTACTTCAACAAACCTCAGAAGAAGACGCACTGAAACAATTTTCTGGACACGATTCCCTCAGGCCTCCAAATGACCCCGCCGGTACTTACCGCTTTTAATTAAAAATATAAAGACCGGCCTCGGCGGGCCACAAGCCCGGGATTCATTGGAACAGAGCCCCTTGGAAACGTGCCTAATTATACCATCGAGGATTGTCCCGGATTCTGGATCGGGATCCATTCCGCCGAAAGTGGACCCGCTCTTCCTGATTTTAAGCTTTGCAGCTAACGAAGTACTTGTGCGAGGCGAATAAGGATGGTCTCTCTTTAATGACAGGGACGAGACTGGACTGAGAGAGAGAGAGAGAGAGAGAGAAGATGGGGGATGTGGTTTGATTTTATTTCGGAAAGTGTTGAGGTTAAGTGGATTTGGGGTGCGATTGGTGTGGGGAGTTTACACACTTGAAATTATATCGGAGAGTTTGGTGAGGAGTCGAGTTTAAATTGTTTTGTGACAATTTTTAAGTGTTTTTAGCCTTTTGGTTTGTTGAAGTGAGAATAAATGTGAGAGGAGGAAATAAATACTTAAATGGAAATACCCTTTTTTCCCCCCTAAAATCGAATTTTGGAGGTTTAGTAATTAAATTACATTAACTTAATTTAGTTTGTATACAATAATTTAACCGGTATTATAACGTTCTTAATAGTTGAATACTTTCAAACTCGTCTGTTTATCTCTTTGAGTTAAAAAAAAACACAAAACCACTTGAGAGTTTGAGTTTCATTATTGAATTACTATTTGGCTTATTGTTGTAATATATACATGGAAAACGTAACACATATAGTTGATATTGTAAATCTCTTCATTACCATAGTTGTACTAGCTTTTCTTCAACATTAATTGAATCAGCACTACTATTAAATGGAAAAAAAATATTATTCATTAATAAAAATTATCATTCAAAATATTAAGGTGTTTTTATCACTTTTTTTGCACTATTAAGCTTTGAAGAGCTTTTTAAGCGTAAACAATAAAATATTTCAGATTTTAAACAATAAAACATTACAAACAAGCACCGACCATAATAGGGAACAACAAATAAGTGTGTTTTTTTTTAAATTGAATGATATTATTATGAAGATAGTACACAAAAATATTTGGATAATAACATCGAGTGGAAAAAACTATAACTAAGAGAAGAATAGATACATATGGTGAGAATGGTGTATATGGAATTTTGTAAAAACTTTTTTAACTCCTTACTTTTTTTACTTTCTCCATAAAAATCGAAAAGAAAGATAAAAAAAACCAAATCGTCATAAAAGTTTCTTTGAATAACATTCAATATGTAACTCTCTATTGGAATATTTCTCATTATGGCTATGACTCAACAAACTATCCTCAAAACAAAGGGTTCTACCGCATTGTTGATCCCCAAAACACCAAACCCTCCGCAAAACTCGCCATTTTTCACAGCCGTGCTCAATAAGCATGTGTAAGTAACGATCTTGGTCATTTATTCATAGGACACGTGGATCCGTCGTGTTATGCACTGTGGCAAACTTTGTTGGGGGCGAATATCGTTAGCTTTCATGCCGGTAATAAATTGCTAAACTTGTCCCCAGCACCCTCCTTCGTGACAATGAATAATTGATTGGGGTGTTTTGCCCGGACCGTAATTTTTACAGATTTTTGACCGAAGGGATCTCAGCTGTTGTTTAGCTCCGCTGGAGGTAGTTTTTTTTTAGTTTGGTGTTTGTGTTTATGGGCAGTGAGTGTTACCGATATTGATCCTCGTAGGTGAAGGATTTTTCTTTAGAGGATATCGTATACTTTGTTTTGCTGCATTGATGGTGTGATTAGTAGTGGCGAAAGGAAAAGATATGTTGCTCTTTCAGCAAAGAATTCGGAGCTACAGGCAGAGAACATGTAACGGAATTTAAGTATGTAAAAAAGAATTTTTGAAGAAGAAACTAATGCGTGTTCTTCTTTCTTATCTTCCAGGTACAATAGTCCTCAGACAAAGTAGTTGAAACTAATGCTAATTAGTGATACAAAAACAGCTTTATAACGTGTAATATGTATAAGGGTGTCCCGGTAGCTCTCTCAATGAAAAGGAATACCCCCCTCCCGAATTACACTGTATTGAATAAAAGAAAGTTAAGTATGAAAGTTAGTTATGAAAGTTAGAAAGTTAGTATTCTGAAAGTTAGTATTCTGAAACATATATTTCTGCAAATAGAGTCCGACACGCGAATATAAACTCTATCCTATGACAAGTTTTTCAATTGTGTTTATGTCTAGTCTATGTTAAAAATAGCTGATATTCTAATTTGTATCTGACACCTCAAATATGTTCAATCAATATAATGTGTAAATCTTTTTTTACAGGGCTCGAAAAATTTATTTTCTGAATTATTTTCATTTACCTGGATTTCTATCTTATAACAAGAGAAAATATATTTTTAAAGAAAATAATTTGACTGTATTAAATATTTATTTATCTTAAAAGTTATAAAAATATGAGAAATATGAGACAATTTACTGAACTAACATTTTGTTTTTAGATCCCTCCAGTATTATAAAGGTACTATTACATCCTTATCGGTCTGTTCAACTGTTAGTTAAACTAATAACTATCAGAAATAAAAAGAATAGAGTATCAACTTATTTAAAATAATGTGTAGTTAAAATAATGTATGTTATATTATATGGCTTTCATACTTTAAACTCAATAAAATTTTATTTCATGTGTTTCAAACAAGTAAATTTAAATTATCTAAAGATGGTAAAAAATTATTTGAATACATTCAATAAATTATATTTTAATAGTTCAATTTATAAGAATCGTGTTGTCATTTCAAGTAAACTTTAATCAAAAACTCGAAAATACCATCTTTAAATTTAACGATAAAATAGAATTTCTAAATAAAATCTGTAACACTTTTAAATATTTATAGTGTAGTAAATGAACGAAAGAATCATTATTCTAGAATAAAATACAGAGTGAATATAATATTCAGAGCATCATAAAATTTCCTTATACCATTCATATGTAAAATTTTCTCATACTCCGAGAAAAAGTTAGATATTTCATTAAACCCTAAACTACTAGGAGTAAAACAGATAAAAGTTCTTTCGAATGACATTTCCTGCGTAAATGCATTGTGAGCATTTAGATTCAAAGGTTTTCAGGCTTAAGATTAATAATTATTTCCCCCAGAGAGACGAGGTTTTATTATGAGTGCCTTTTTATTTTCTGAGTTTTTGTCATTAGCAGGAAATGACTCATATGATATTAAAGTAATGGAACGTCTTAACTATAAGATAGAAACAGTCCAAAACTAATATCTCATGGGCATAACTATTAGTTTCGAATTCCGTTTGCAAATAATAACCACTCTAGAACTTAATTGATGATTTCTTTTTTTTACCACTTTAGGTAATATTTCGAAATTATTTGCCTTTCAAACTGATTAGCCCATTATATTTGCATTTTTATGAACGATAATTTCTTTGTCTGTCTTTGAATTATGATTAGATATATTGTAGTTCATACGATATGTTTTTGTTGAAGAAAAATATTAAATTATTTTCACAAGGAAAGTAAATATGGAAACATAAGAACTTGATCTGCAGCAAATGAGAAAACATATATAAATTTAAGTGTTAATCATATAAGCATTTTCATACAAAAAGAATTATAAAACAGTCATAAAAAGTTAGCAGCATAAGAATAAATGACACTGAATAAGTTAGACAAAGTTAACTTGACTTGAAAGTCTTTCATACTTCGTAAAAAAACTAAATATTGAAAAATAATCTATTTAACTTAATAACCTAAAGCTAAAATGGAGTCTAGTAATATCCTTATTTTAAAATGTGAATCTAAATATTATATAAATAACATTAATATAATATATTAATATTTTTATATAATATTATAATATAGGTATTAATATAAATATCTAAATAATAAAACGTGAATATCTAAATATTTAAAAATGGTATAAACGTATAAACAGTTTTATAAAACTTATGTTCAATAATACATAGTTTGTATTATCTACAATTTTAAAACTATAATTTACATTCTCTATACAAAATTCATCATAAGTAAAGACATACGTATCAATATACAATATGCAAACGTTTTGTAATCAAGAGAAGATTTTATAGTAGAGAGTAGTTATTACAAGAGTTCTTAAAATGAAGTAACCATACAATATTTTGAAATTTTATCTCCTTATTAATAGTTAGTTTAATTTAACTAATTATTAATTAGTTTTAATTTTGTACTCTTTTTAATTTTTGAATATGATAATTGTCACTGACAGTTTAATTGCATTTACTATTTACATTACTTTAAGCGGTGAAAAGCAAACCTTCACAAAAATTTCCTTAGTTATAGTCACATCCTTAGTTAGTAGAAGCACGGCTTACTAGATACTTATACAGGCTAGTCGAGTTTTAAACAATGAAAACCATTTGACAACTTTTCCCGCTTGGAGCGCTACAAGACCTACCAATATCACCCACCGCCTTCAACACTGTGGATATGCTTTGCCAGTTGGTCCAGTATTGCCATCTGGATTTGCAATGATTTCCGTACTCGGCTAGCCTGTATAAGTATCTAGTAAGCCGTGGTAGAAGCAACGATGGAATGTTGAATAGCAACGTTTCTTGGCATCATGTAAGCCTATACAACAAAATGAGATATCCTACTCGCTAAAGTGCATCATGGCCAAACTAATTTTTGCTTATTTGGAGTAAAAAGACTAACTATATTTTGCGAGACTTGAAGCCAGATTGTTTGAATAGACACTTTTGCACAAACGAAAACCCCATTAAATCAAACATTTTCTTTTTTCACTGCATGCATTGCTTAAGTTAATGATAGTAGTGTTTTTCTGAAAAAACTGGTAAAATTGAGCTATATCGTGATGCGCCTTCATCGACGATATGTTTTCAACATCAGGATATAAAAAGTAGATAATTTCATTCCTTATTCAACCCTCTCACAATACAAACACAACGCGAACATACGTCACAGAAAACCCCTCCCCTTTTCGGAAAAGCAGCAGCTAAGCCTCCTAAAACCAGCCAATCCAAGACACACTCGACGATAACGAGAATTTAATGGCCTCACTTGTCGCGTTTCAATAATCTCCCCTTCGGAGAATCGGGGCGATCCGTGCCTGCCTGACACGGCCGGATCGAATTCTAATCGGACGAGGTGTCCGAGGAACATCTCGAGGAGAGAGTTGAGGAATTAAAGTTACATTAGGTGAGAGTTGAGGGGCGGATTTGAGAAAAAGGAGTGGTGCGAGTTAGGTTCAGTTGAGCTTTGGGGTTTTAGAAGCATCTGGTTTTGGTATTCTGGTTAGGGTATATAAATGAAATTTGAATTAAGTGCGTACATTTATTAATGGGATAAGGGTGAACCGAAAAAAAATGTTTTCTTCGAAATATCTCCAATTTTAGTATTGGCAGCTATCTTGAAAATATACTCACTTCCGTTCAGCATATAGAGGTATTTTTTTTTTCCTACAATAAGTCTGTTTTGTAGAGTTAACAGCAGTTGAAAAATCTTATCCTTGAAAGTTTTCAGAGTTATGTCTGATAATTTTTAACAGTTGTTAACAATAACAGTGGCTAGGAGTATAGCTACGAGCTGTTTTTACCTTCTGAGCATCTTTTAAGATATTTAAACATGTAAACACTAGTAAAAAATTGTTTGCTACATAAAACTTATATTAACACTAGAAAGACGGCAGTATGCTGTATACCTAGAAAGACTGAGTGGGCCTTTTTGGCCCCTCCTTGATTTTTTGCATACGGAGCTAATTATACATCTAAAATATAATAATACCATATAAATAACTGTTATAGTATAAGATAGAGACTCAATTTTTAGATTTCTATAGCATTTTAGAAATTTTAATTATTAAAATAAATTGTAATTATGGCCATGAAAAGTGCTTTGACTATATTTTTATCCATAGATCTGATAAATGAGTTGCTACTCTAGATAAATGACACTGATACGAATAATTAATAAAACCCATTCAATAAATAAAGCAAAGTTTTTAAAACTGACCTGTTTATTCGTGTTTTTGCTTATTTGGAGCAATGGATACAAAGCACTTCTCTAAATTCGCATTTTCCACAAACCGATTTCTTACTGTCTAAACATGTCTTTAATGTATAGTTTCCGTTACAGGATACTATAATTCTACATATAACCCTTTTTGTCAATGCTGTCTTCTCTGTTTATGCTTTTTTTTTCTTTTTTATGGTAGAAATGGTTGTTTCTTTGGCAGACACGTAAGGTTCACGGAGCTCTTCACAAAATCTCGCAAGATGAAATTTCTACGACTCAGTTTCTTTTTTCCGGCTACTCCCTTGTATAAGATTCAAGCATTTACAACAGAGATATCTAATATGTTATAGAAAAGATACATAGGCCAACCGGCCCAACGGCTAGAGCCTGATTTGGAGTTATACAGCCGTATCATTTGATCCACAATGATGTGAACTCCATATTTAGTTTCGTTGTAGTAAGCTATAGTATTCGGCTTTTTCTTTTCCTTATAGTTGTCGATAACTACGGTGTTGTGCAGTTAAGGTTATGTCTTTATTTTTTTAAATAAACAATTGTTGAATAAAGATTTTGTTTTCCTAATTTTGCAGTTGGCCGAACCTCTCTACGGTCTCCTCTAAGTGTTCCAACCAGGCTAGTTTTGCTTGGGATTTTAGTTTTTCACACAGTTTTACTGTTGTAAAATAGCTGTCAGTTGTTATGTTCCTTTCTTTTCCCAAGTATGGCTGGGTACACTTCACAACGCATCATTTTCAATGCCTCAACAGGGAAAGAAGGTTAGCAGTTTCCCCATACAAAGGAAACAGCTGTTACAGTTCAACTTGTAAAATGTATTTCTTTTATGAAAAACAAACCCTATTGGTCACCTTGTAAGCCGAAATTCAATGGTGAGAACCTTGGGCACCATAAATTCATCCTTTGAAACGTCCTCCCCTCGACCACAACCCCTACTGAGAAAGAGGCGTTCTAAACCGAATCGAATTGAATGGAACTTGTAAGAGATAACACTTGTAAGAGATAACAAACAAAGAATATCCCCCCTTTCTATAGAAAAGTTTCATGGAAATACCAGCGGGACGAAACTTGTACTAAAACAAGGCAGAGGTGGTACGGTCCAAAAAAGCCCGCTCCGTCTTTCTAGGTATACGGTTCGCTATCTTTGCTCCTATGAGACTAAAATGAAAACGGTTTGGTATGCACTTTAATAGAACCAAATAAGGAAAAGTCACAAAATTTCAAGTCATTCGGTTGATTAGTGTTGAAATTATCAAGCCGCAAACAGCGCGATGGGCCAAAAAAGCCCATCCCGTCGTTCTAGTGTTAATAATAACTTAACTTAATAATTTATTAAATAATTAATTATATTAGAGTCGAATATCAATCCAATCAAATTTATTTTTGACAATAATAATTACAAAATGGCAGAATATCGTACAATCAAATGAAATAGTAATACTTATACGCTTGGTTCCTTTTAAAGGCTTTTGATTTAAAAACACTGTTAAATGATTTTCTTGAATTAGTTTTCAAAATGTTGGGAACAAATAGTTAGTAGGATTTAATGAAATAATATGTCTTTTTTTCAAGGTCATGAAAAATTAATATGATCAAATCACAGTAGTTAATTTGCCTTTGTTTTTATTGATTGCTTTCCTACCATGAAAAATTAACGAGTCTCAATATAAGCTTTTGTTTTTCTGCAATATTAATGGAATACTTAAAGTGCGATACTTAGAGTGAGAGATTTTAAAGTTTGAAGAGTTGAACAAAACTTATGAACTTGAGAACTCAAGAAATACCTTTGATTTTTTAGTTATTCATCCTTAAAATACATTAACTTAGTAAGTTGAAATCCTAAACTTTAACCGTAAAAACAATACATAAAACAAAAATGTAAATACACTCCTTCCATTAGTTACATAGGCTCTCATTTACTTCCCTTACATAATATGAGTTACATAATACTTCCTTTTGGAAATTTCAAATAAATGTCAGTCGAATGATTTATACATAACCTCTACGCATCTCTAAACACACACTAAGGTATAATCAAATTACGATGTTGCAACTGTTCTCCAACACCTCAAATAGTTTCGATGTAATATACCTCCTCCCACCACGTCCCTTAGTCCACATTCGATATTCCACTCGTGGCGTTCGGATGATAGTGATGACGGCTCTGCAGTGCCTACTCCTTTGATGTCACTACCGGCCGTAATTGACATCATTCGGAAGCGGCATTTGAAATCCAAGACAAACTATCAAATATTTACTTTCACTCTCTTTCGCGTAAACCGTATTTGGATTTGAAGATTGGTGCGTGTTTCAGGCAGTGAATGTTTCAAGATCTTTCGCATTAAGTTGCTAATTTTTTATTTGGTTGTTTCGTAGTGGAAACTTATACAATGGTAGTATTTTAAGTAAAGGAAGTATTGTTATAACTTAATGGCTGTGAGCTGTTTATAGATGAACGTATCGCATAAATTACTATTTCTCTGAAAGGTTTATGTAAAACCAAATGTAGGATTTAAAATCCATTCTTTTCCATAATTATTCATATTTCAGATTTGAAACCAAGTCAGTTGTTTTTCTTTATTTACCAATATATAGCTCAATGTATCCAATAATTTTATTTGTTTTTAAATACTTTCTAACGAAACATTCGGAAACCTTAGGTAAGCATTTTGCATTGTGTTGTTTTAAAAAACAATTAAAACATAAGCATTTTAAATAATAAATGATGACTTACGTATTAAAATAAGCATTTTAAATAATAACTGATGACTTAAGTATTAAAATAAGTATTTTAAATAATAACTGATGACTTACGTATTAAAATAAGCATTTTAAATAATAAATGATGACTTACGTATTAAAATAAGCATTTTAAATAATAATTGATGACTTTCGTATTAAAAAAGCGATAAAACAAACAAAAATACTCCCTAATAAAAAGCAGAGTTTTACAGGGAATAATACACAGCAGTTCAACTTAAAGTCGGGATTTTCATGTATTAGGAAAAAGTTAATAGTTTTAAATCAATAAAGAGTATTTGATATCATCAAAAATATACGAAGCTCCTGAATGAAATTGTTGCGTTGCTGGCGTCGCAGTGTGCATATCCAATGTACCGTCGCTTTCTGCATATAGCGTGTAGGTGTAACATTTTATGGATCTTTATAGTAAACTAGCTGAACAGCAACCCGATGCGTTGCGCCGAGAAAAGTTTTAATTCTACAGTTTTCACGATGCATACTTTAATATTATATTTTTAATATAAAATACCTTTCGACGTACTGGCCTACTGGTTAGAGTATCTGACTGCGAAGCCGTACGTCTGGGGTTTGAATCCCCGTTTGGCATGGATGTCAGTTTCTGTCTTTGTGTGATGAGTGAAAGTGGCCGTCCCCCAGTAAAAAGGGGTTGTGCGAGCGATTGGTATGTGGGGCGCGGGTTGCAGTAACTCACCTTCGTGGCTCCGGTCCACAGGTGCCCGCTGGGTAACGCTGAGTAGGTAGTTCTTAGGGCAATTCAGTGGTTAAGGATGATAATTCCAGTACCCGCCCATTGGATTAAAAAAATATATATTTTTAGAGAAGAAAATTATATGAAAAAGAAAAATTAAATAATTTTCTTACATAACATTCTATCTTTCCAACATAATTAAATATTTTTTTTTAACTCAGTTTTATCTGCTGCAACCCTTTGGCCGTTGGTTATACAGCGTTTCCCCCGTGGAAGTAGGCTACGTTGTTCCCCAGGGGTATGCAACCTTTCACACCATTACTTCTAAGGGCACAGCCCCCCGGAACCCCTACGGGGTATTGTGTTTGCATATAGTGTATATCGCATTATCACTAATTTTTTTTGCCATTGCTCCATTCAAAATTCATTACGCAATTTATTATTTTATCATTCTAATTATCGTAGCTGTATGTTCTATATCAAACCTTTAAAACGTATGAGAATACCAACTTATGAAAAACTTTTAAATCCCGTGGCTACTTTGAAACTAATGGCTCTAGTGATATTAAAGTTAAAAATTCAAAACATTTATTACTCCAGTTTAGTTTAATACCTAGTTAATATTTGATTTTTAAAAAACTTTTTTTTTAATTTTTGTTGGCAATCATAAACTGAAAGGATTTCCCGTTGTTTTTAAAATCATTGAAAACGGTCTAGTGTTATGGAATCAGAAGCACAAAGATTATAATATCTTAGAAAATAATTGGAATTTTAGAATTTAAATGGTCAATACGGGGTTCCCGAATTTTTTTCCCGTCTTTTGGTACCTCGGGCACCCTCCTGGGTTCATTAGTATCGAAAGAGTTTTATTTTTTATATTATCGATTGAATTAAGATAAAACCAAAAAACAGGAGGAAGAAAACGCAGCAACTGAACCTCAGCACTGTCTGAATTATGTGAAAAGAACAGAAAAAAACGCAAATATCTCGAAAAGTATTTCGAATTTCGGAATGAAAATGGGCAACTCGGCGTCCCTGGGTCATTTGCCGTCTTTTGGTACCTCGGGCGCCCTTCTGCGTTCAGTGGTTTCGGAGGAGATAGAAGGACATACAAACGGACATACGTTTGTTTACTCTCGGATTTTAATAGTATAGATAGGCTAGATTGATGTTGTGACGACCCAGACACCTCTTCTATCCCCATGCAGTGTGCAGCGGTTTATACTGTAATGTTCTTGTTCTTTTTATGTTCTTAAATGTTGCTAACTTTGTTATGTTTGTTGTTAAAATAAATAATGTTGATTTAAATTAAGTGTAGTTTATGTTATGTTTTGCTGTTGAGGTCAACTGCAAAATAGTGTAACCAATTCGCTCATTTTTAAAAATAGGGTTTTGTAGCATTATTATATAAAATTATTATTCATGTAGTCATCCGTTCTGGAATTATTTTATGATAAATTTGAAGACTTTTTTTCGCGCCAAACAATTTTACTCGAAGAACATTAGCAGTATAGTTTTGATAATTTCAGCCATGTTCTGTAAGGTAAAAACCATTGAGAAAAGCCACATGATGTCTCCGAAATAAAACAACATTTGAAAAACGACGCCCACTTACTTCGACGCACTGTTGCAGGCAGACGCTGACGGTCGCCAGAAAGATGACGAAGTCTGAGCTCTGGAACTTGAAGGCACGGAACTGGGATTTGATGACGCCGTCCACCGTAGGGAACACCTCTAGCACGAACGGATCCACGGAGCACCTGGAAAGTCCCACGTTTTATTCCTCAAAACAATTCACAAGAAAGATTCAACATTTTAATGTATTTTATTGGAGCATTGAACCCATTTTTTTTTATCTTGTCTAAGTTAATGATTTTCCACTCCACTAAACCCTGGTTACCTAGACTCTTGAGCCAGGAGACATTTGAAATTGTGGCGTGGGATGGTAATTTTGACTTCATGTTTTATCACTATTTTACAACAACTCCACTTCACTCTGAATTAAATGAAATTATTAACAGTTTTTCTAATGAAACTTTAGAAGCATTTCAAACCATATTGGCAGGGTGATTTTTAATTAGTGTTAAAGTAACCAATTTCAGTAAACGCCTCAGTTTCTCCACGAGAGAAAAAAATTAAAATATTAGGTTTGAATTTGAATTTTTTTATTAGTTATTGAATCAACTTTTATCAAGTTAATTAAATTTAAGTAATATCAATCTTTTATAACTTAAAAAATTAGAGTAAAAATATAAAACTTCTGCTTTTTTCCTAGAGAAACTAAGCGATAGGACCTTTTGATTCTATGGTACAGAATTTAATTGGACTCAGAGTGAAGTTTAGTTGTGGTCAAAGTTTGATCAAAAGTGACTTCGGACTACTACCATTCGTCACAATCTCTATCTTCTCTGGCCTTATGAGTCTGGGTGGCCATGACCTGGGGGCCTTTGCCCTTTGCTCATTTTATTATTTTCTTCTTTCCATATGTTCAAGTTTTAAAAATTTTAGCATTCATACCTGTTTGACGTTCTTCTAATAAACTGTGTTTCTTAAAGGCTTCTCTTTTCTACATTAATTTCTACAAGCCCTTAATTCACATTATAAGCTAACTTTTTACTCAATGTTCTTTGGATAAATGTCTGTAGTACAAATTAACAAACTTCCAAAGTGACAGAGTTTAAATGAAAACTAATGTAACTGATCTGATAGAATTACTTTTTATAATTTCGTAATAGGGTCAACATTGATTACTTTTAAGACGAAACGAACGATTTAAACGAAATGATATACAATTCATGTAAGTTATTATGTAGTATTAAATAATTTTCATTAAAAACACAGTTTAATGATAAATTAAATTTTCACGTACATATAAAACATAAAAATCCTTAGGGAAAGTAAACGAAGTAAAATATTAGTAAACTATTCAATAAATATTTGTTAAATTCCGTCTTTGCTTATAAACACCATTAAAACAGACTAATTTTCCCAAATATAGCAATACGTTGAGTGTTAATGATCCCAAGTGCAAAAAGAGCAAAGGTAAAACAAAACTAAATTTAGCGTAATATTTCTCTGTTTTACAGAACCATGGGGCATTAAAATACCTAGCGTTAAGTTAATAATAACTTGTGTTTATTCAATTTTTCTTCTTGTGTTTTTTCACACGGGGGATAAGTAAAAAAAAAAAACACTTCAATAGTATAGGATTAAATTCCTTTGTGTATCCCCAATTTTCAAAAGAGAAATCGAGTTGTTGTTCAGAGGATTTAAAGTAGACTTCATTTTTATAATTACTCACAAAGGATATCTCTAGTGTCACCTATTCAAAGCATAAAAGGACGGTTTTATTAATTATTCCTTTACTATCGTTCTAATCAATATTCTCTTTTAATTTCAACAAAGAGAAAAAAACTCAGTTGCTTAGGAATGGAATTAATTATTTCACATTCAAGGCCTATTTTAAAAATGAATATGCAAAAAGTTTATTTTTTTTCTGATGACAGCACCTGTTTCCAAATATATAAGTAGATCTTGAAAACTTAATTAGAGAATGGTGTTTACTAGTAATGAATATTCATGAATAATTTCCAAAAAGGTATTTTTTAGCGACCGACAGCATGGTAAAATTATAATTAAAGTGAAATTTTCGTAGGTATTCAGGAAGCACGATGTGGTTCGATATTCTTCTTAAATATTTTTTCTTACTTCCAAAATGAAAACATTCAAACTTGAATTATTTAATATTATGCTTTTAACGTTTTATGCTTTATTAGTAATTTTGAATAGATATTCTTTCTAGAATGTTCTTCTATAGATTATGTAAAGAAACGTAACAAAATATTTTCTAATAGAGTTTGGGTAAATATTCCGACAAAATAGTTTTATTTTAAGATTTTTTTTGTGTTAAGTATTTTTTATTTTTAACACTCAATCCAAACAACATTTATCTCTAACACTAAAGGAGACAGTATTCATATATTTTTTTACACCCCGTACTCAATTTTGTTCTATTAATTTATAACTGAAGATTAACAGAAGCTGAGTTTCCTAATTAAAAAATTACAAATTTTAGGTGATAATTAATTTTCTCATACACAAATAATTAAATATAAAAAGGAATTAATTCAAACTTACCCGTTCATGACAACTACTTCTTCTTGAGTGCGGGTTGCATCTGCTAGCGTCAGGTATCGCAGTGAAATATCATAGTGAGCTAAAAAAGAAACAACCCGAATCAATATTTTAATATAATCATTCTTAATGAAAACTACGGTTTTGGAACGGCAACTTTTGTCATTACCATTCATGCCATTATCATTCATTATCTTTTGTGATTACCACATTATCACACTTACATTTTTTTCATTGTTACACATTGTATTTATGAATAATTCAATGTTATTTTATTATTTTATCTAATTAATAAAAAAGTTAAATTTCAATAAATATTAATGTCACGGGAAAAAGGTCTGGAACCAATTCTAGTAATAAGGAACTTTTTTAACGATTCAATTCAATGTAGTGACATAAGAAAAGAAGGTACTTTTAGCTGGGTGCATATTCCAATTGTTTTGTACCATGTATCAAAAATAAAAAAAACCACTATGAATATTTCAGCTATCACTATTGTTTTTAATTGTTTTTGCATTGTAGGTATGGGATTTTAAGCTTACCCTCCTTTTTCCTATAGCAGTATTA
This sequence comes from Tetragnatha montana, assembly GCA_963680715.1. NCBI lineage: Eukaryota > Metazoa > Arthropoda > Arachnida > Araneae > Tetragnathidae > Tetragnatha > Tetragnatha montana. The sequence continues at coordinate 41,720,345 of OY796675.1, forward strand.
GACAGCCTATATACAAACTTTGTTCCTATTACGTAACTACTCTACTAAATAGCACTCAACTAAAAGATCCCGCCCAATAACAGTAACCAACCTATCAATTCCCGCCTAAAACACACTGTTTGCTCAAGCAACGACACTCAAATATAAAAATACCTGCTAGACTGTCAGTTTTTTTCTTTTTAGTAAATAAACGTCCTTATATTCCTATCTAGATATCAGTTGATATGTAAGGGGGACATCAAAAGAAAAAAATAATCGAGTTTGTACCGTGCAAACACCTTGCGTGTAAAAAAAAGTAGATCTTGAGATTGTTTGCTTAAAGTAAACTGAATCATCAAACGAAACCTTAGCCTTCTTTGAAGTCTATCCTTCCTATGCTAATATAGCTGAAATTTTCTTTTGTCTTCTTTCTCTGAGAGTTGTAGGCGTATAAGAAAACTTGATTGGACTGGTTCTTATTTATTGCTTGGATTAGAGGTTCTTATGTATTTTTTCAATGAAAATTGAAAACAAATTTTTATTTTTGAAGATTAAACTCCCACACACTCTCACTTTCAGAATATAAATACTAGTCGAAAAATTGTCAAAAATAAAAAAAAAATCATTTTCCATGTGTTTGTTACTTTATTTTAATAAATTAATTATTAACAATTAAGTTATTAAGTCAATAAAAGTTTTACGTTTAAGATTTGAAACTCAAAACTTCGTTTCTAAAAAAATAGTCGTCTTGCATCATTGTTCAATGATTGATAACTTATGTATTAATTTTTTGTTTTAATGTATTTATTTAAAAGTGGTTTTTTTTTTGTCAATTTCAGTAGCTGAGCGAAAAGGAAAAATTAAAATACACATTTCTTTAATGAATCGTTTTAAAAGACAGCATATAAAATTTATATTTGTTTCTTTTTATACGTATTTTTAGTGCTTATGCTAATAGCAAAGGATATTTAATTACTCAAACTAATTCAAATGTATTCAAATATACATTATAAACAAGAGTGTGTTTAGAAGAAAAAATTTATGTCTGAAATAATACACATATATTGCCTTTCTCTTTCCTTTTTTTAAAAATATGGTTATTTTATCATTTCCTTGTTTTTACAACAAAACTATATAGATGCAGATGATCAATTAACCCTAAATTGTTGTGTTTTGATTCTGTTGTGAATTTTTTTCCACCCCATACAAGTAGTTATCTGGTGCCGAGTTCAATTCTTGGCCTTGCCCTGGGTGTATTTTCTCTCTTTGTGTCTGTAGTAATTCTGTTTGTGTCTGTCCTACTTGCCGAAGGTTTATAAGCGGATCCTTGTATCAAGCACTCAAACCGGAAAATATATGTAACCAAATCCAATCCACCGCATAGTATGAAGAAATACCATGTATTCAATAAATGGATCCTGTATGAAATGAACTCTTAAGAAATTTTTATTTAACAATCGCTTTAACAACGAATGGGCACAACTACTAACATCTTGCATAGCTTCCAACTCGAAATTAGTATTCTAGCTAAGAATTCGTTCTAGAGTTCCAACATAAGAATTCTTTTCCTTCTCACCTTCCCAAAAGCCCCTACGAAACTGCCTAATTTAAGAAAGTCTCGCCTTCACAACCACTTTTATCCTAAGCAACTGCATTTAACACCCTTTAACTCGCCGTTACAAGAATTTAAAACAGAGTCTTATTTCTATTTCGCTGCCAGAGGATTAGAAGACAGCTGTTGCCAACAGCTGCGCGTAATTTTTAAGCAATGAGCGACTGTGGCTTCTCTGGGTCGAGGGTATTGCCGTTGTCACACTTGCAGTGCTGAACAAGCCTCGCGCGCGCTTCTGCATCATGCGATATAAAGGTTGAGCTTGGAGCTTGGAACGGAGGAGATGAATAAGATTTAAAACAACGCTTTAAATTAAAGTTTTGTGCAAAGATTACTTTTGAGGAGAGTTTGAATTAAAGTTTTACCTATGTCTGTCGTGAGTTTGGAGTAGTATTATTCCTGGTAGGGAATGTTATATAAATATAAATAAGGAACTACTGGTACGTTTAAAATTGTTGTTTTAACCTCACCATTCAAGAACTTATTTAAAGTATAATAGATTTTTAAATATATGAATGCAGCCCTTGTTTTTTAAGGCAAATTTTAAATGATTGCTCACCGATTTTAAAAACTCAATGCTTAGTGATATATTTATATAAGGATATAATATTTAATCACATATAAATACCATTATATAATTGTTATTTTTTTCTCCGAGGAGTTGGTATTTCATTTAACAATATCTTTACCTCGTTAGAATATTAGGTTATATTGGATAAAAAAGTATATGATTCACTCACCATAACGGTTAATTAATCAATAAAATTGGAATATTGTATGTATGGAAACTGTTTTAGTTTACTCATTTGAGAGAGTTCATGGAATCATGAAAACATAAAATGCGTACTGCTGAAGTATTTAAGGGGACTCAGTACCAAAATTTGGCCAAAATATCGATTTTGAGATTTTTGGTTATTAATATAGTTTATACTCCTAAAATTAATTATCCAAAATTTCAAACCGATTGGTTTATTCTAAGTTTAAAAAAAAATGGGTTTTTCAAAAGCACTTTTAGCTTTTTTTTTAGTTTTGGTTTCGAAATTTTTAGTTTATATCAGTTTATATGGTTTAATAACACATTTTTTTTTATAAACTGAATCAAAATTGTTTGTGGTTACTTTAATCACAATTTATGCTTGTTTAGAAACATGTAGCGCTTGTTTTATACTTTTGAACTTTTTTCATCAGTTGCAATCTGAAAATATCATATTTTTCGCGTATTTTTAAAAATAATTCAATTTTGACACCTATTTAAGTGTTTTATATTAATTTATTTATCTGTTATAAAGTAACTAACATTATTTGTGCGTTACGTTCCGAAAATTAATTTTTGAAGAAAAAAATACATTTTTTCCCGTTACTCATATTTATCTCCTTCTCGCTTAAATTTCAAAAATATTAATTAAAACAGTACATTTTAATGTTTAATAATGTTAATAAGCATCATAAGAAAGAGTAAAAAAATAATTGAGGCGTTATTTTAGTGTTTAAAATTGTATTCATTGTTTTGAAATTTTTGAATGGGTTTTTCTCAAAACATGGTTTTATTAGATTCAAATCCCTAAAGCTTTTTTCCTATTAGACCAAATGGTATGAAACTTGATATTTATGTTCTAAAGGGTAGTTATATTAAATGTAACTTGCGAAATTATGCATTTTTGGCCCGAGTTATTTTTTACACTTCATAATAAAGCAAATATCTTAAGATTTTCTCGTTTTTGAAGAAGAAACACCAAAAAAATTTTTTTTCTTAAAAACTACTACGAATATCCTTAATCCCCCTCATAGAATTATAACACATAATATAAAGTACGTATTAGTGAAAACAGAATGAGAAAAAATTAAAAATAACGGAGGAGTAGCATTTTGAAATTATGCAAAATTTTGGACATTTTGTTTAATTTTTCAAAAAATAAATTTTTTTTTGATGATTTTCTGCTTAATATTGTAATATAAGGTAGCAATAGATAATTTAGCACTCTTAAAGAAAGAAAAATCCCAAATACAGAGGAAAAAAATTTTTTGGTACTGAGTCCCCTTAAACTATTGATGCTTCTGGCAAGGTGTAAGTAACATATAATAAAAAATATTCGTAATAAGATACTCTGTTAGATGTATGTTAAACTTATTAACATATTAAAACTTAGGTATAGGGTGGGTTGCCCAGTGAATGAACACTCCCAGTGAATGAACACATGGTCGTATAATCTCAAATATTAAGCTATTTGAACTCTGTAAAGACTATTACTAAAATTCAGTAGTTGCAATGAGACCTCCTAGAGGCCAGCCAATCATTGATTTAACCGTATATTCCGATTTCAGTCTGTGTAAATTTTTTTACTGATACTCGAGCTTCAGACCCATGGAAAAGTCTCCGGTAAGTTAAGATTTGACTTGATTCATTCATATTTTTCTGACTTATAATTGCGCTTATTATGATTTTTGTTGTTTTTTATCAAATGTTAAAGACTTAATCTTTGATATGGCATAATTCAGAAAGCTGTACTTTTGAAATTGCGATAGATAAGGGGGTGTTCACTTACTGGAAGTGCAAACTGAGATTTCCCAGTGAATGAACAGGTGTTCATTTACTGGGAAAAATGCATATTTCGTAAAACCTCATGATTATAGTTTTATTTGATTCATAATGATGTAAGCTAAACTATGTAAAAATGCGCGATGATCAAAATTGTGTCCTTCCAGTAAATGAACGGGGTATGTTGATTAGAAAGTACAAGTGTTCACATACTGGAAAGAGTAATTAAACTAAGATTTACCAGTAAATGAACAACCTTCATACTCTGGGAAACTGCTTATCTCGTGAACCAAAAGACCTATAGGCTTATTTGACGGCTTAAACTAGGACTAGGTTATAATAAAGATCAGTATTGTCTTTCCATAGAATAAGTTTTTGATTTAAAAGTCTAGGTTTATACAGGGTGTATCATTATGAATGGGAAAACTTCTAGGGTAGGTAATCATAAGGGTTCAGAATTGCATAGGAACCCATGGTTCCAAACAACAGACATGGACGTATATAAGGGGGGGGTTAGAGGGTCCAGACCCCCCCCCCAATAGCCTAAACCTTATGTCAGCCAAACAAAAAGGTTCCTGTCCCAAAAAACCAAAAAATGAGTGAAAATAAAACTTTTTGGATCAAATTTTCTGGGAGAGGACCCAGACACCCCTCTTTTGCTTGAGGGCATGTATTAACCACAAAAATTTGTGATTAAGTTCACAAAAATTCACATTTTCCCTACAATTTTCTCGGAAAGGGAAAACTATTAGAAACATTTTGGGTTCCAGAATCACTTCAAAACAGTTTAGTAACGGCTCCTTTGGTCCTGAGGTCTTATAGGTTTTGCCCCCCCCCCTCAATCAAAAAGTTGAACTTACGCCTATCATACTCCCCCCCTCGTGATAAAGGTTAACCTAAGCTTTTATAACCCCTTGCTACGCTCAGAGGGAATTTCAAGGTATACAACCCCTCTTTCGAAACCTCAAACTTTAAATTTTTCCCCATAGAAAACGACCAACCAAAGTTACTCCTTAATGAAGAAGTGGGTAAATAAGGGTTCGGGGGTCCTCCAAAAATGTTTAAATTTTAGTATGCTAAAAAGTCTTCTATATAGCTACTTTTTAGGGTTTTCAGGGAGCTTCGCGGGCCGCATGTGGCCCGCCAGTTAGAAAACCCTGTTTTAGATACTCTTTCATTGCCCATTGCGACCCCTGAAAGAAGTTTCTTGACCCCCCCCCTTGTAAAAGCTATAGCTACGTCCGTGCTAGGAGGTATTGATTATTTATTGTTAAGATGGCATATGCAATTAGTATAACGTCGCAATAGATGTCTGGCAAGATTTGCACCCACCTAATCCTAAGTACCTTTTTTGTGTGTGTGCGTGCTTGTGTGTGTGTATTGAAGAAATTTTAGAGTTCTTAGTAAAACCTTTTCTATTTTATGTAACGCAGGCTGATCAGTTGAAAAAAAAATCATGATATTTTTCAGTGTTCATTTACTGGAAGACACTGTTCATACTTAGGGCAAACTTTGTTCATTCACTGGGTCTATCGCACTTTTTTCACTCAAATCAGGATTCCTTCAAAACTATTGATTTCTGAGATCTGGAAATATTTCTATCATATTGCCAAGAAAAAGCCAGTATGGAAACATACCTTATTTTAAGAAATTGACCGAGAAAAAGCCCTGAAAAAAATTTTTGAAGTGGGAAAATCGCAAACCCAAATGCTAAGTGTTCATTCACTGGGCGGTTCACACTATCTTGAAATGACCTGTAGACTGAATTTTAATTAAAAGAAGAAAATACACCTTATTAATTAACTATGAATACATACCATAAGAATACTGGAAAACATATTTTTAAGCATTCATTTGGTCATAATATACTTAGTTTTGAAAAAATGTAGTTTTTTATCATTTTTCCTTACTAATCCAAGTACAATCCCAACATCCTTCCCACGGGTTTAAAGCCTTCTGTATTTCAAGACAGTGAAAAAAAACCTAAAGCTTAGTCGAGAGATTATACCCACGCACGGGGCTGATTTTAGTTTTAGATAAACACATTTACTAATTCCAACTTGAAGTCTGGGCTTTTCTTTTTACGAATATTTCCGTAAACCCAAACCTAGAGTTATATAACGTGTTTACATTTAATGTAAAACAAAATCAGGAATGAATTTTTCTTACATTCATATTTAGATACTAATGGAATTTAATATAAAGAGCTACAAATACTCACTTTCCATATTCTGATAATTCAAACTTATTTTTTATGCTGATCACAATAACAAGACTTAAAAATTCCTTTGAGTACCGATTCCGTGAAGTCCCCATTACAGACTTCACAAAATCAGAAGTATTAATTCATATTCTAAAGAGATTTATAACCCATCTTGTCATGTTACTATCTAAGTATCCAAGACTTTCAATCAATTACAAATAACTTAGGACAGATCTCTCCGAAGTAGCATGTACTTCACTAATGGAATATAAATAAGGCTTAGAATAGTTTGAATAAAGCGTTTTTAATGGGAAGGGATCATTGAATTCCTTCAAGATCCTGGAATCAGCTAAGTAACCCAGTTTTTTTACTTGGAGGGATAAATCCTTTGAGAATGGTATTCTTGGGGATAAAAATATCTTAGTGCCCACTCATATTTGGTTTCCTTTCACTGCTTTTACGAGAATCATCTCACGACGTAACTAAGGCCAGATAATTACACACTTGGGAATGATTTGTTTTTATACACGGTATCGTTAGGAGTTTTTGGATGAAGTGATTTAAAATATCTGGGAAAATGCATGTTAATAAATCCGATAAACATTTCATTAGAGTTAAGATGTTTTTTTATAATAAAAGGCCAATGAATATTTTAAGTTGCCTAAGAGGAATTTCTAATTGGTGATTAGGCACTAGGGAATTCTTAAGTGGGTTTTACTTTATTCAAAGTTATTTTATATGTGGTATTAATTAAAGTGAACAAAAAGCGATGTTACTTTAGAAATATAGAAAAGCTTGTTATAAATTTTCATACTATCCCAACAGAATCTGTATTTTAATCGCAATAAGCGATTAATATTTTTATTCGAATGGGAAATTTTTCACGTCATAAAATCTGGACTGATTTAATTAAATAGAATCACTGAAAGGATAAGTTTTGGAATATTTATTTACACTTTTGAAATGCTATATTAACTGCAAATTCATGTTTTACTTTTAAATGTAATCTTTGTTGTAACCAGGAGAATTTGTGCGACACTAGAAACCAATTAAATAAATCAAAACTTCATCATTTTCAAACGCACCAGAAATAATGTATGTATAATGTGTTGTATTCAAAGTCATACTGTTTAAAAATTATCACATTATAACAAGAATTTGATTGGGCTCACGAAATAAGGATTTCGTCATTACAAAAAAAAATATATATACTTAGTTTTAAACATCAAACAATGGATCGTGTCGTATCCGTATCTTATTAGAAAGCGTTATTTCATAAATATTGAGTAGACATCACGCAATTTTAAGTACCCAAATTTAATGATTCGTAACTATATTTTTCTTTACTGTCGGAATTTTTTTTATCACAGTTTTAATTAACTAAAAAATATCAAACATTCAACTTAAAACAATAGCTGACTTCTCCTCCGCATGAACCATTAATATCCCTCCTAACATCAAACCTATTAAATACATCCGAGTTCCCTAAAACAACATCATCCCAACAACCACACACAATGACATCCTCACCCCCATCAAGGGATCATCTCAAAAACAAAAGGCACATAACTACACCCGCCATAATGAAGCTACATCAGGCTTTCATATCCAAAACAAACTTGTCACCGATCCCTCAATGTCACTGGACCCAACCCACGACAATGCCCGTTTCCATTGTTGGACGTCTGGTCTGTTTTCTGTCCATCATTTATCACCCACTAACGAATTCAAGTGTTCGCCATGAATATGATCGTAATTATGCGTCCTCCAACTGAGCCTAAAGTCAATTTTACACGGCGAAATACGAAACGGGCTCTTTGTTATTGGGTAGAAATCGCTTGTTGCGTGTCCGATTCAATGCTGGATGCCATGCATGAATGGGTTTGTATTGTGATTGATGGTGTCTAGTCAGATAAAGGGGTTCTTATGTTGATTTAACATCTTGTTTAGCGAGGATTTAAGTATTATTATTATTTTGTGTATATGTTGAATTGAAAACATTTTTGAACCGTTTGAAGGAAACTATTCTATTCATTATGATATTTCTATTCAAACATTTAAATTTTGGTATCTTTAAAAGGTATTATTTTTTTTAGATAACTGTAAATAAGTATACTAAATTTATTCGTATTAGTTCTCAAAAAATACTTTTATGTTTATGAATTAGAATTTAATCCCATTTATGGACTTGTTATAAAGACTAATAGGTATGTGTTTTCATGTCTACATAATTGGAGCTAATCTTATGCGAATGGAAATGATACCCTGAATTTAAATATAACATCATTATTTGCTAAGAAGATAAATTTTTAGGCATATATTTAATCAAAGACAAAAAAGCGAAATTATGTTTACATAATATTATTTCTAATTAAGTTTAATTTACTTTTAAAATTAAATGTACACTTTACATACACTTCAAAAGTTAAGCGCTAAATATTGTATAGTTCAGAACATCAAGAAATAATTTTTTAACTTATTAGAATATAAAAATGTATTTATTATTTTAAATGCAGAAAATAGCCTCAAGTAACTTTATACATTAATTTTCACCTTTTTCGACTTTAAAACATAACGAGTATATGTGTTTACCCCAAAAAAATGATTCACTTTTGTAACAAAAAGAAAAAAAAATGTTTATACATTTTATATAATATAAAACGGTGTTCCTTTAGTTTTTTTTTAATACAATAAGTTCTACATCTGTATATAGATATATTTCGATACGTAGTGTTGATTAAAAAATTATCAAACACTTTAATATGAAAAAAAAGCTCTTTAAAGATAGTTTGGGTCTAATTTCGTTGGTTACTGTGAAATAACAAAAAGGGGAAAACTGATTTGTTTTTTTATACTAACCTGATGATTCTTTGTCCAGATAGATGAGAAGATCTAGAAGAGTTCCTGGATGGACTATAGCACTGGTGTCCAACTGCAAACCTCTATCTCTGATCGCTATGTTGACGTAAGGAACAATATCAGGTATTTGGATAAAAGGAGGTGATCTGAAAAATACATTATACTTCAATTTATGTTTTTAAAGTTCTGGATATTTTCATATTTTTTGTGGCCAATTTTACATTTAATAAATACATAACATTTTTCTGCATTTATTTTTTGTCTTACGGAAGTATTCACAGCTAACTTGATCGACAGTAAACCGGGAGTCAAACTTTTGATAGGTGGAAAATTAGTTTTCCTTCTTCTGAAGCTAATCAGAAGTCTGACTGCGGGTTTACCGCAGGTCAGGGTAGCTGTGAATACAGCCGTTAATAAATTCACTTACGTAGGTGGAGTGAAGTTATATGGTATGCTTTCTCTTAGCCAATCAAGCCTTACGAACTCCATATTGAAGTCCCCTGGAATGATACACTGCAAAAAGAGCATGTCTTTCTCCTTTTGAGAGTATTTTTCTATCAGAACTCTATGGTAGAAAATATTGTGGCCCTAGAAATAAACATGCCAAACATTTTTATTCCCATCTAGTATACGAATAATCGACAAAACAAAAGATTAATTAAAATGCCTCCTAAAATAGAGATTTCATGCACAAGAAGTGGGAGAGTTTATTAAGTTATAGATTTCCCATTAACGAATAAGCAAAATAAATTTTTAAAATAGTTTCCTAAAAATATCATCTAGACTAGAGTGAGTTAATCATGTAAAACAGTGAATAATTACTGAGCATTTATTAGGAAAACAGAACCAATTGGAGCGGACCGAAAATAACCACGAACTACCATCTGCAAAAAGTCATAATCTGTTGCCACCACTCCAAACAGAAATTCCAAACAAAAAGCAGCTACCTCCCGTGCCTCTTGAGCTTTCTTGAATTCAATTAAGTCCACACTCTCGCTGAGGATAGCAATAAGTTATCCCACTTCCTAATCTCATCTGAAGAATTCAATCAGAGGCGGAAAGAAAAATGCTGCTCAAGACCTTCGGCTGGAATTAATTAACAAATCGAGTTCTCTGCAAACACCAGCACACAATGGAAGCCATTACGCGAAGTGCAGCCTTATGGGGAAGTTGGGGGTACTAGTTTATATATGAGGTAGCTCGAGTCACAGCTAAAGTGGATGAGAATACTATGGAAAATGAACAACATTATACAAAACTAGACTCGAAATGAAAAATGTATAACGCTGTGCATAGAACTATCCTTGTAATTTCGTTTTCTGTTTGTAAAACAAGTTTTATGGAATGAGAAATTTTAGATAGCTGGTTTATCTTAATATTATATTTAATTCCAGATTTGTTTTATGAATCTAGGTATAGGTCCTAATGGATTGTTGAATGGGTAATGTTTACTTTAAGATATGAGGCTTTAACTGATCTGAAGAATATTTTCGCTTGGTAAAAGTTATAACCATTCACTATTATAATTTCCAGTGCTGAAAGTCAATTATGTATTTCAATTTATACTCCTGGAAAACTGATTCCTAATATGTTTTCGATCGAATTGAGAAGGGTAAAAAACTTTTGAACATTCATTTTCCAAAGTAACTAAGCTATTTTATGTGCATATATTAATAATGTAATTAACTTTGAAGCCCAAAAAAATATTCTGGATAAAGCAAATAGGGCTTTTTTCCATATTTTTTTTTTTTAATTTCTAATTCTGCATCATTTAAGTCTAAAGCTAAGATCTTTTCGCAGACTTACACCTTTAGCTATAAGTAATATTTGTTTACTTAAAAAAGATTCTAAACCTGTGTTTTAGAAAAACAAAAAGAACACTTTTCAAATGCATTTCAATATTTATTCTTTAAACGTTACCTAATGACAAACAATGTTAGAGAAGATCCAGCCAACATAAAAAGGTAAAACAAGCTAGCTAATGCATTGAGCAATGATATCAGTTTTTACAACCTCGTCCATAATATCTGGATCATTGCCAAGAATCATTAAAATGAGTCTTCCCTTTTTTTTTTCTTTTAATAGATAAATGGCACAAGCTACTATATCTATGAACAACTGAGAAACATACTCTGAAAACGGGCTTAAGAATACTTTTTCCTGATAGTTAAAAATTTATTAATTTTGAGTTTCGTTGGTAATCTATCCAAGTCAATATTTAAAACATCCTCCGTTTTTAATATCTAACAACTTAAGGTAATTTTTCCTTTTTTTTAATTTTCTTTATTTTAAATTCGGATTGTATGCAAGGTCTTAATATGCAAATACTCCTTTTAACCTTCAAAAGAGCTATAACTTTCTCCCCACCTTAGAAAATTCTTCTACCACCTCGTCCCTTGAATCCTAATGTTCCTATAACACTAACGAGGGAATGGTATCACCCCATTCATCACTCCATGATTACAGTTGTCCGTTGAGGCGATTGATAGTTTAATCGGCTGTCCACAGAGGGCGGAAGATTAGTGGAGGTCATTTCCGGTTCCGGATGGAGAATTTCCCCGTTATTTAAACGTTCAGGCGATGTCGACAAAATTACTTGGATGCTTTATATAGCATTTTGGGTCTTTGCAGTTCGTACCATTACGAAATATTCATATAGAAGATCATAAATATTTAAATTGATTATAAATAATTTTATTTTACAGGCTTACGACGTTAGTCCTTGAATTTGTTTTTCTTTTTATACTTTATACGACCGCTTTAAGAGAAGCTTAAGACACAAAGAGAATTACCCTCCAAGTTTGAAAATTTGGAGATACAGTAATATTCTACTACCGTGTTGTGCACCCTTTTTAAAATAATAAATGCCAATTCTGTAACACCTTTTAAGATGAAGTAATGTATAAGTTTAGGAATTTTAGATTATTCAACTGAACTTCATGAATATTTTTCAAAAGCTTATTCCTAATATTTATTTAGTTGTTTACATTGAATTCAGAAACTTATTTTACTTATACATCTCAGTTTAAGAAGTTATTTATTACTGCAAACGTTCGTTTATAAATTTAAATTTTAAACTTCTAAATCAAATTCCTAACAATAAAGGTTACCTTTTATAATATAAAAGTTTCCTGTCGACTATAATATATAAGATTTAAGTCGATTTATAATATAAAAGTTTCCTCTAATTTAGCAACGTAAGAGTCTTTACACCATTTATTAAACACTTTTGAAGTATTCCATGCTTTCCCATAAATTGCAATGTTGATTTGAAATAAATTTTCAAGAAGATTTAAGAGTACTATTTAAAAACGAACAATTATATTGATTTCACATTAAAGCTTGACCATATTTTGCATGGGATTAAAGAAAAACCACCGAAATGAATACTGATTTATGTTTTTGAACACTCACCGTCTGTTTATTTAGCATTTTAGACACTCCACAGTGTGTCCCACTCTCGTTGAGACTTAACTGGAATATAACTGTTCTGGGCTGTAATTGAGGTTCGCAACCTAAAAAGCGAATAAATCTCTTTGTACGGTACATGGAAACACATTTCTTAAAACTCAATAAAATGCTCAGATTCTTACTTAGCCTTCTTTACTGTTCTGTTCTTTGTGTGTTTTTTTAATAATACACAAAAAAAATTAAATTAAATTCCACAAAATTCTTGTTTTATACTAAACAAATAATGTATTATTGAAGAATGCCGTTTTAACTAAAAATTTATACTTACGATATTAATTTTCCCTGAAAAAGGTTTTTACTACTCATTAAAATTTTTATAATTTGAGTTTTTAAATATAATACTATAACACATCTACTGGTTGTTTTTATAAGAGTAACTTGTCTTGTACTAAACAAATAATGTTATTGAAGAATGCTGTTTTAACTAAAACTGTACACGTGAGATTTTAATTTTTCCCTTAAAAAGGTTTTCACTACTCATTAAAGTTTTTATAAATTGAGTTTTTAAGTATAATTATTGTTTTAAATATATTTTCCATTAAAATCCGCTGAATTGTTTACATAATTCACTCATTATTTTAATGTTATAAATGAAGGTATTTTACCTGGATATCCTTTTAGATTTTGAAGATACACTATAGACGCTGGATGATTTGTGAGGTTAAGCTTGACTTGCATCGTATCTGATCCGCAGGTCACATTGTAAAATACTGAAAAGAAAAATTAGGGATATTTAAAAAAAGTGAAGTTGTTATCACAATATAATGCTTTATGAAATATTCATTAAATATAATTATATCATTTAAAGCAAATTTATGTTTTTTAGTTATACAGTATATATCTTTTAAATATAAATATATTATGTTTAAATCAAAATTTCAAAATTTGCATTGAATATTATCATATCAAAACACTTAGTATATTTTTTTTTTATCAATAAGGGTATGTTAAATTAAAATAGTTACATCCATTATTGTATTACAAATTATTAAGGATCAATGGTTGCGTAAAATCCTGTAGTTCAATTTATTCAAAATAATAGTTATTTAATAAGTTTGATTTTTATTTTACCTAGAATAAAGATAGAAAATAGACTTTTGTAATGTTATATATATATATATATATATATATATATATATATATATATATATATATAACTTTTGTATAATATGGTTAAATATATAATAAAGGAGGTATTTTCAAAGTTCAGAATGTGGGCACTGATGACTAAAACCAATACTACCTTCTAACTTTCCTTATATAACTCTTAATTTTTTTTAAAAACAGTACACACTAAAGGAACTTTCTCAAAATGTATAAACTTTAAATCATTATTATTTCAATATCATAAGAAGTCTAATATCTTAAGCTTGTTAGTCTAAAATACTATTTCCCAGCACAAGTCAACACTTATCTTCATTTACCCCTGATAGTACCATTGTTATGAATGAAACAACGGGGATCAACTATTTTTCTCCTTGGCAGTTGACAATTCCCGGAAACAACAAAGATATCCTATTCATCGCGTTGCAAGCCATTTCCCTAAAGAGAGAATTTATTCCGTACAGGGAGGGGAATGGGGAATAACTGGGGAATGATCATGATTCCTATGATTCCCAGTGCATTAGGGGAACGATGAATTATGTCCTGAGAGGGGATGTTTTTGCTTTCATTACATATTTACTGTCATTTATAAGAGACTGGAAGATGAAGTAAATCTCTTGAAAAGGGATTCGTTTTGGGACTCTTTCATGAATCATAAAGAAATAATGAGTCTGGCATAACATGCAGAGATTTTTTTTATGGAGAACACTGTGTTCTGTTAGGGTTAGTTTAGATTAGTTGTTGGAGTTACCGTTATATATAAATTAAGTTTATAAACTACACTATGCACCATGTAATTGGTGTATTTCAATACTTTAGTTTTCCAAAAACATGATATGGCGCCAATTTAAATAATACGTCTGTACATTCTGTGCGGTGTTAGTCAATCAACATTCAATGAATAAAATAGTGAACAGTTCATATAATGAAACGAGAAAATATAAGATTTAGCTTAGAGTTATTATACATTTACTATAGAAAGATAATATACATTATTTACATTACATTACATAAATATTACGTATACATTTATTATAATTCTTTATATTAAGAGTACATTTATTCCAAAAAAGTACCTAGCAATTCAATGTTCAAGAAAAAGTACGATAGAATGTACATTTATATAAAAATCTCCGTTTGAATGCATCTCAAAATTTGAAAATGGGAAATTATTTGAGAAACATTAATAACGATTATATGGTTTCAACTCAATGCATGTTTTTAACATCATTACTATTTTGATAAACCGAATAAGAGGATTGGATAAATTGAAGAAAGTCTTCCGACTTTTAAAGTACCTTTTTTTTGGATTAGGGTAAGCGCAACCTAATTAAGTTAGGTAATCACACAGGTACTTTAATTAAAATGACTCCCTATTATTACTTCTCATTATTTTAATTGTAAAAGTAATTCAGGGACTGATAATGTCTGCCATTACTACTAATTACTTTGATGAACCTGTTAAATTGTTTAATTCTATTGACAAGATTACGTTATACAAGACAACGCTTAAGCCATGCACATGCACATGTTACTCTTTACTTTTTTGCATTTAGGAAACGTTTCTAAAAAAACAAGTTTAAATTGTTCTTCAGTAAATTTAAATGTATCCTGAAAAGAATACTTGACCTAAATAATTTCTTATATTTCCGTATTTCCTTTTATTTTCGTTTTGGTATAATCAACAACTTAACTGTTCTTTTTCACTTATCACAATTTTTCGCAACAAGACACAAAATCAATATTTTTTAAAAACTTATTTACTTAATTCCAGTAATCAAGTAAATGATAGATAAGTACGAGAGAATAATATGATTGTTCAAAAATTATTGTGCTATAGATCTTAGAATACAATAATAAGATGCATGTATCAGTACCAGCGCATTTCCCAGTGTAATTTTGTCTTAATCTAAAAATTAAAATATATTTAGAGTTATTGAAGATTCTTTTTAAAATCTTTACTAGGAAACCCTTTTTTTTCTTGTGTGATAAAGTTTTTTAGGTTTCATAACAACCAGCTACCTAGTCCACCTACCATTTCCGACAACACTTCTCGTTGAAGAAAATACTTTGTTAAACATACCTTCAAGCTATAAGAAAAAAAATATCTTTATCCACATTACAAAGCGCACCTCCCAAGAATTTATAGTGACATTAAGGACCCTTCACAACTACAGACATTGTCTTGCAAAAATCCGCTCCGCCTAACAAGAGATAGACTTTAAGCCAGAGCAGACAATAAAATATACCCCACGTGTGACACTTTTTCACTTTCCTTGTGGTAGATAAATTTTGAAGCAGCTGTGCAGGCTAACAAGAAGGTGGGACTTCTTTATCTCTGTATATTTTGAAGTGTCAGTCTGTCTATCAGTAACTCGGAATCCCGAATTTAGAACTGTAGGCTCTCAGAATATAACGGAGAAAATTGGGTTTATTTTCAAAAAATCTGGTACGCTCGCAAAAAAGTACCTATTTTCTATTTACTTTTTATCGACCTGTTCCATTCAGTGAATCGATGGGAATTCATACTAGTTGAATATAAATATGAGATTTATAAACCGATGACTATCTTACTTTTTCATTGAATGACTGGCGAAACAGTATGTTTTTGCAAATGGGGTAATCAAATTATTCATTAGATCGACCGTTGTGAATTTTGTATGTTCTGCGATTTTCTCAGTATACCCAATATTATCTTCTACTTTTGTCGATGTAGGTCTTTTCAAATCCCATACCTCATCAGACAGCATCACATAGTAGTAGCAAGGAAACCAATTGAATCAAGTATACCAGTATTAATAAATTGTATAGCTACATTTTCTCTGTGAGGATCTGATGTCTTCATCTTTGTGCAGAGTCATCAGTTTTCTAATCAACTCAGCAAATTATAAATTGTTTATGAGGATACACAGTATCAACATCATCAGTGTTTCATCTCCCCTAACTCATAAATTATTGCATTTCTCTTCTAAGCAAAAACATTTTTCAAGATTTTTGTTGAGTGCTTAAAAAAGGAGTATATATTAGATCGTAAAAATATCAATTTAGTACTTATTTTAAAATTAATATGTCAAATAGAATGGTATTAAATGTAAAATAGGTAAATTTTAAAAAAAAGTTGAACATTTTTGGAAATTGTTTGAACTTTAAACCATTTAGAATTAAGGAATGGAGTGAAAAAAAGCTAATTTTTTGCACTGCGTTTTCCTATTCTTTATTTTTCTATTTTTTATATTTCTATTTCTCTATCCAAAATATATTTTCTTTACTTATCTAACAGTAATAATAAAAATAATTGTAGGAACATATAGGTATAAATATTTAAGAACATAAGTGTGCAAAATACATTTTTCCTCACACTCTTCTGACCATTCTCTAACCCACTAGTATCAATTTAACGTAACATTAGTTGAGGAACAGGAACGAGTCCAAAAGGGCTTGATAGCAGCCCGATCATAGTCAAATATATCATTTTTGACAAGAGGTAGAACTCGGAATCTGTCATTCTAAGGAAAAGCCTTCTCTAAGACCTTCTTGACAGTTGCCATAATCCAGCAATGGAACTATGTTTCAGGAAATACAGCTATGATGGATCGGTAAGAAAGTGGAAAATGTTCTTTACTTATTCAGGTAAAGTTGTTTTCTTGGATGCTTTTTCAATACAGCGGAGTCTATGTTCAAGACAATATAGTGGAATCTTGATCACTCTTAAATTGGTATACGTTTTATGTAGATTATTATAAATTGAAATAGAAAATATGGAATGTTGATGAATATTTAGCAAGCATAAACCTTCTGAATGATTCTAATTCTACACCTTCTTTTCCATGGACTTTTAAAACGAAACAGGTTATTCCCAATTAATATACTATGTTTGAATTTATTATAAAAAAATTACCTTTAAAATAATATTTTTTTTTCAAAAAAATTTGGAAAGCTTTATTACTGCGAATTCATTAGTTTTTATGTAATTTCGTCCGCTTTCAGAATAACAAATTTGAGTTTCAGTTGCAACAAATGATAAATCTTATAGTAGGTATATTCTTAAATCATAAATAAATGGGTACTTTTAATGTTATAAAACATTGTTACAGCAACTTCAGAAATGCTAGAAACTAACTACAAAAAACAGGTTTGTCAAGAAAAGAAAAACGTTTTTGTGTATCTAGGTATTCTTACAAAAAGTATTTGAAAAGTGAATCCAATCTAAACCTTTTCTGTAATTTTTTTTCATAAAAGAAATGATTATTCTCTAGAAGTAGTTATAAAACTCATTCAGCTACTTATCACATTTTAAGAAGAAAAAATACCATCCTCGCGTTGTATTTAAACTCTATTCTTAAAACCATTTCTTTTTTCAGGTTTAATTTAACAAAGCGTCCTCGGTTTTTCCGTAGTATCTTTCACTTTTCCTTTATGTCTTTTTGCTTAAATAGTTACACTTCCCATTTCCATTTAAGAGAATGTCTCCTTTTTTCCCCTGGAAATTCTCCCTTTCCACAGCTTTTGAGAAATTTCCCTACTTTTTCCCTCGTTTCTTATTAGTCTGTTTTCAAGTTTCTTTCTGATGCCATTTAATTTAGTTTATGTTTCTTTTTGATTTTTTACTCCAGAAAACAAGTTTTGTCTAAATTTATTTCCTCGGTGGAGCTTGAATTGAAGCTGAACCCTTTTTCTTCAGTTTCCTTTACAACCATTTTGTTTTAGAGAGTATGCGATAGTTTTTCTTCTTATGATAGTTCCTTCGATGTTTTTGCTTTTTCAGTAGCTTCTAATATATGAGCGTCTTCTTAAGATGCTCTTTTATTAACTTCTTTGTTTTACACGCAAAAGAACATATACAGGTGGTACGCCCAACCTGGGAATTAAAACAAGCTAAAAAGCTTTAATTTACACATTTATCTGTGGTGTTGATACGTCTTTTTACAGAAGGGAGTACATTTAATTGAATAGAACGAGATTTTTTCTTATGCCGAGGCAAATCTTAATATTTTAAGAACTAGCTTTCAGAAGAAGTCTAAATTAATAAACTAAGTAAAAAAGTAGTAAAAGATTAAAATGCTGGAAGATTTAGTATTTTCCCTAGTTACTTTTTTATTCGAGAAACATAGTATAAGTTTTTGTGAACACTTAGGAATTCTAGTTGTCACATCTCTGTTTTTTTTTTAAGAAAAGGCAAATTTTCTTAGAAAAACACCATTTTAAATGCTTTTTGTTCATGAAAAGAACATATATAATATTAGGCATTTTTTGTTTATGTATTTAGATAATTTTTACACCTTTTTCGTTTTACACCGTTCGTAAAAATGTTTTCTTATAAAGAATTATTAAATTATATTGTGAAAGGTATATTAAATTTGCATAATTTATTTATTTTGGAAAATATCTTGCTTATTATAAGAGACCGTATCTAAAATATTTATCCCTTCTTGAAAATAAGTTACATTACATAATTATATTAAGTATTAAAATTTCAATTCAAAAACATAAGATAAAAATAAGAAGAAAAATGGTGCGTAATTATTTCTAAGAAGATAAATATTTTTTTAACTATAATGCTCAAATTGAATTTCTCTGACACATATACATACTTATAATTGAATTGAGTTATGCTGAAAGTTTTTATCGCATTACTTTTACAAAAACGTATCTAGTGTTCTATTTTACATACGAGAAGAAGAAATACAATTTTATTATTCTATGCTGGATTTAAAATGAAATAAGCCTGCTAATTTTCCTTTTGGATCAGTAATCCTGACTCTAAACAAGCACAATAATGTTCATTTACAAGAACTTAATCTTGACGAATGGCCTAATCTTAAAGTATTAAAAAATTCCGTTACATAAATCCTATATTTTTCAGGAAAAATGTCTCGATTTTGGTAAACTTTAACACACCCTTAGAAGCTGACAGGTTAACGCAACCACCTTTTCATTCATAAAATATAAACCTTCACTCAAACTAAACCGCCATTCATCCGTCCGTCATTCCACCTGCATTCAGGTGACGGGAATAAATCAAATAAAATTTCCCACCCTCTGTCTTCCATTCCCATCAACCCCTCACTTATCTTCAGCGCTGCTCGTCAAATGAAATAGGGGTGGTCCCGGAATCTTTATGGGGGAGGCCCTGGAACATTTATTGGACGGAAGGGTTTTATTTACGAGAAACGCACCCTAAGCAAGCAGCCTGTTCTTCGCAGATACCTAAGAGTGTTAAATTTATAGCGCTTCAATGCTCACCTCACATTTCTCCTCGTTTTAGAGTCTGGGCCTTTATGGAGAAAGGCCTTTTAAGGCCCTCGGTGAAGTGGAGGCCGGCCTTGAGGGGTTGAGATAAACCATTCATTGTTTTGTTCGGGAAAGGCAGGGAGTTATTTTTTCAGAGATGTTGGCGTTTATCAATAACCGGAGGGCCGTGTTTGCTTGTTTTCTTTGGATTGCGTTTCCCTTTATCCCGTTGGGAGTGGTTTTGATTGAGATTTTCCAGGTTGCTGAAGTGGTTTGTTTTGGGTGTATTTCAGAACTGGGGCTCTTGGAGAGTTGTAAAGGTTTTTAAAGAGGATTTTTGGAGAGCGTTCATGTTTTTAGTGGATTTCTACTGGAGTTTTGTGATATAACAATCCGATAAGAGATTCGCCAGATGATTTGACTTAGTCGTACCATCTTAGGATTGATCGTATTTTTGACGCATGAGAGGCAAACTATTGAGTCATAAGTTACTTGTAGGAAAATGTGAAAATTCATTAGAAAAAAAATTAAAATATGTATACAAAATTATATAAACTTTTATAAATTTAATTTATAAAAGTTATTGTAACCATACTACCACATAATACACTAACATAATACAATAACGTATACAATAACGTAATACACTAACCACGGTTTGATATTAAATAAGACTTATATTTATTTCAGTAGTATAAAGTTCAGAATATTTTTATTATTCACTCTCAAGATAAGAATTTTGAGGTTGCCGAAAATAACATCCAATAATATAGTCTCCTTTAACTACTTGGATATTAACTTGATTCCAAACTACTTTTCACAGAGGATTAAAGTAAACACAAAGTAGAATACGCCTCAGAATTAGAATTTCAATTATAGTTTCACGTTTCGACTCCCTGAAGATCGAAATCTTTGAATGTCACGAATTAAAGCTACACAAAACGAATTAATTTCAACACTTACGTTGAATACTTAATCCTCTACAGACGGATTTCTACAGCTGCGAAATCATTATTTAATTTAAGTCATTCAACTATCAGTTACGTTTTGACCTTTTGGATGAAAGATTCCAAGCAAGAAGTTTCACTTGCTGTTGAAATGTTAATAAGGAAGTACTTTTCACTGCACAATTCTATAGCAAGGTGCTTAAAACGTCACGTTAAAATAAAGAGACTAACTTATTTAAAAGTGAAGCAATTGTAAATAGACATCACATGTTTCAATTTGTATATTCCCTAGCTAACCAAATAACAGGAAGTAACCTCTGAATACAACTCTCTAACTCTTAAGATAGTTACATAACTATCGAGCATTTTAATTGGGAACAAAAAATACTTCTTCCAGATAAATTAATTCCAATATTTCTAGATAAATCGGGCTTAAAAGGAATTGTTTATAGTTGGGTATTATATGACTATTGTGTTGTTAGAAATTCTTACTGTAAAGGCATGTATAAAGAAAGTTTTATGAATTGGTGAAAATATGAAATTTTTGAATTTGAAAAGTGGGGTAGGTACGCCTGTCGAATATGTAAAATAAGATAATTTACATTGATTTATTATAATATTTACAGGATGCTGTTTCAAGCATCGCGTTACAAAATGTTGTAACCGTACAAGTAAGGTTATCTAAATATTCAAAATACGTATTTAAAATGTTAAAATACACATATTTTATTGAATCAAAAAATATTCAAAAACAAAAGAAAGTTATTTGTATTTTAATTCTTTCAATCTTAGACCGTCTGAGATTGTCATTGAAATCACATGGTAAATTTGGGGTGAGTAGGTCTAAAAATGGTAAACTTTAAATTCATTCTGATAAAATGATTACATAATCTATCAATAAAAATAAGATGCATCATTTTTTGAATTTTTGTGAGATATTTTAAGCATAATTTTAAATGAGTTACTCATTTGAAATTGTTTTGTTATAAAACATCAAATAGTTTAAAAAGGTAAATTATACGCACTGGATATAGATAATTTTCTATTCGACTTTTACTTTTCTTTGCATTTGAATACGAAATATTATTCACGCCGTCCCGGATCTTGACCCCTGGTTGGGTGGCTTGTGTCGCTTCGCTCAGAGTTGCGGGGCTGGGGAGTCTCGAGCGTTGCGTCGTGCTCTGGTGTTTTTTTCACGCGAAAAATCCCCCAGAGCACGCCGTCCTATTTAATAAAAGATGAAAGAGATGGAACTCAAAGAGTAAAAACGACAGTCAACCAACTTTACCATAATCCAGTCACTTAAGTTTCGGAAATCGATCAATTCCTTCATATCTCCGCTCACAACATTATTCTCCCTTCAAATCACAATGAAAAGTAATTTCCGAATAACTTTTTCTCGAAAGACAAAAGGACCTCCCTTCCCCAACCTTGAACTTCAAACGCAGTTAAAAACCCAAATACAGCGCAAGCTCGTTAGCCGATGACGTCCCCCCCCCTACGTTAAAACGGCGATAAAAGACGAAGCTAAATTATTCAAGCGTCCTGATCTCGGATCCCAGTTATCCCTTTAAAAACACCATTTGAGGGATTTCCCAGTATAAGGGAACCGCACTATAAAAGCCCGAAATGAGGGAGTAAAAGAAGGAAATTCGTTGCAGAAAAGCTATTTCTCCCTCCTTGATCCCCAGTCGATTTTTGTTTCAAAGTAAAGCAAAGTCATTTCACGCTAGCTTTATTTATTTCTTGAGAGAATTTTTTCTAGGTCCCCCTTTGTCTACTTTTTTCCAGTTTTCTTATCTGTTCTCCGGCGGCCACTGGCTTTTCCCCTCGGGGTGGAAAAAGTCCGCTGTTGCCGTGGGCCTATCTCAGTGGATTGGCACCGAAAGCAGAGATAAAGTAATGCGGGGAAAGGCCAGGCGAATGCATGGTAGCGGATGCATGGTGAAAAGTATTTATTTATTTGAATTGTTTTTCTTTTGTACTTTTGGAGCGGCTCTCTGAAATAGCATTATCAATCTTACTTTGTCATAGAATGAATTTTGAAACTTTTTGGAGCGGCCGAGTTTTGGATTCAAGTTCTCTCGTTATAAAAGCAAAAGCGTGTGACCATTTAACTTTAGGTGAACTTTTTTACGCTGCTTGAAAAATATTTACTGAGGTAATAACTCTATCACGCCCCAGAAACCAATGCATAGTTCAAATGTTAAAATTATTTTTCATTAGATGCTGAAATTGATTTGTTTTTTTTTTTAAATTATAAGATTAATTATATTTTAAATATATTTGGAAATGAAGGGATTGACGAACAACTTTTACCCTTAGAAAGTTTTAAATAGTAATGGGAAAAAATAGTTTTTCTAAATTATCTGTAATATTAAAAATATATATTTAAAGGATTCAGTCCCATATTTGTTTTACTATTTTTAACTTCAAGAAAACAAATTACTACATTATTCATCATGACGTATCAGAAAGGATTTCAATGCACATTTAAAAAGAAGATTAAGTTTATTCTGTTTTCTCATGTTCACATATAACATGACATTTAAAAAATAATAATGTTTTAAAATAAGTATAAGATCCATGTGTTATATTAAAAGTAAAAATACTTTAAATCGAGCTTTAAAAATTATAAAAACGTTTCAGGCAATATTTATTTTAAAAAACCAGAAAATGGTGGGCCTAAAAATCTCTCTACTATCTACCACCTGAAGATCAGAACTGTCTTCTAATTTCACATAAAATTCAATCCATTGAACTTAGAAAAATATGTCTTATTTTTATTCCATTTTCTAAATCACGTTATTTAATACATTAAAACAAACTCAAACATCACTGAGAAAGAATATTTACGCTGAATAATAACTGGGGCTACTTAGAACTAAACTATGCGACATAAAGGAAAATTAGAAAAATTCCTTTCCATGCAATTTATTAATATTTTTTTTCTTCATTGCCTAGTGCTATATAGCACCAAAAAGAGCTTGGAAACTACTGATTAAAGCACAGTACAAAGAACAAATTTCAAACTCTACTTGAAATCACAACCAAACATACTGTTCCACTCCACTCCACTTACCCAACACTCTACTCAAACAACAACCCAGCAATCCACACCCATTCACCCGTACGCCATTCATTGCAAACCCGCACATTCAAAGACCGTATCTCGAACCCCTTATCCTCCGCAAACCGCACCAAAACAAGGAATAAACACCCTCGCAATTCTTGAAGCCGGACAACCGGCATAAACGTCCGGGAATAAAGGCGACGTGACTCGGAAGCAAACGGTCCCTGAGTGAAGAAAGGTTTCCGTGATGATAGGGCCGGATTTTTCTTTGCTGCCGCCGCGTGAATGCGCGGAAAGTCCGAGTTGCTGGATTTGCTGAGAGTGAATGTGCGGACATTTTTTATTTTAGGTGGTGTAAGATGAATGTTGTGGCAGTTTTATGAGGGTGTGTGAAAATGTTGGGGAATTGTTGTAAGGTGTGGAATTGTAATTTCTGTGTACTAGTAAGGATGTTAAAAATGTTTAGTTTGGCCGAAATGTTTTTTCAGCTGATTTTTTTCATCAACCACTTTTAAGTCTAATAAGCTGGGGAGAGGGAGGGAAAACTGTGTTTGCAATAAAAAAGGAGAAATACTCTTAATTTTACAGAAAATAAGAATCATTTGTCCCATTAAATTAAAGTAAACACTACGCTACATAAAGAAGCAGATATATAATGAACCCTTGATTAGTCAAACACTGGAATTGTCGGTTGTGGAAAAGAAAAATAAATGGGAAATCAAAAATTGTTGTTTTCAGTTTATTAGGCGTAGAAATTACCCAAGTATAAAATTTTACATTTATTCTCACCAGTAAATGTATTTTAAAAATAATAATGATAGTTTTTTTTTCAGAATGACTGTATTCAATAGTACTATGTTCCCTTCCTTATTGAAAAGCATCGTAATTTTATTTCCGATGAATTTTGAAAATAACTTTAGCCTTTATTGCTTTTAGCTATTTTAGCTTTTTATAAGTATAACTATGGATTGTGTGTGTGGTTCCATAGGCAACCCGCCGCTAACATGGCGTAGAGCTCAACAAACCAGATAAGAGACCAAAAGCTAAAATACAAATCTAATGATAATGACATGAATATAACTTGGGAGTTGATTTGATTTGAAATGAAACCTTAAAAAGAGGGGGTTTTTTTTTCATGTTTATAGAATTTTGAAAATAAGTGTTGAATATATTTTTGTGAATTTCTAACGGAAGTACTCATAAAAGATTTGAAAAATCAAAATAAATTTTTGTGGGGACTTCCTGTTCTTAACAAGTTTATCTTTGCATATCCGTATAGATTATTTTTTATGATAGCATTTTGAAATGGTACTTACAAAGATGTTATAAGTGGTTTAAAACATAAAGTGGACAGCATAGAAATGCAATGATTCTTAAATATTTGATTAGTTTCCAAAGTTTTACAAATTACTTAATAAAACTAAAAACATTCATATACTTGAATATTTTAATTAACTCCTTTAAAGTACTTTTTATATTATGACAATCAATTTTTTTTCAATCGAGAAATTATCTATTTGCGAAACATACATCTATGTTATCTTAGTTTTGGTATAGGCTACAGATAATTTTAACATATTCAAATATCAACCATTTTGAATTGGGCATTTCGATTTCAAAAATATTTTCCCCCAACTGACACCCACTTGAGGGAACAATCCATCAAATCTGAATCTTTAGGCTTACCAGATCTGACACTTTCTCAGAAACTGAAGCGCTGACCCTGCAATCTTTTCTTTAGCGCATTCTGGCTTATGGAACTCACGAAGCCGTATAGGATTTTTGTGTGTTCTTTTTGTTCCGAATTCTGACTCCATTGTGACAGCTTCTCCATTTTTGGCTATTTTAGTCTTTTTAAGAGGAGTTGGTTTTTAAGGGTAACGGTTTTTATTTAATACAAAGTAATATTTTGTTATCCTTTTTATTTCGGAGATTAATACTTAAAGTCTTGATGAAAACGAAGAATTTTTTTTAAAAAGCATGTTGAGATACTCTATAGTTCTTAAAATTGATATTTTCCTCAAAAAAATAAACTATATTACTGATAAAGAAGAAATTAGGCATATATTATTATTTCTGGAAAGATGAAAGGAAATTTTTCGTAATATAAATGAAACCTTTTCAGTATTTTAAAAGATTAGGTAAGAACTTTAAACAAGTTCTGTTGATAGCTCTATATAAACAATACAAGGAATACTCAACTTTTCAGTATAGGTAGTTTGCGACTCTATACAATATATTAGATGAAATTCATGATTAATTTCCAACAAGGAACAATCTTTGATTTTCTAACAATTTTTAGTTTAACAACTTGGTTTTAATACAACAAGTAAAAAAGGCGGTGTTTAAAAGTTAAAGAACCAAAAATGTTTAAGTTATCTAAATCTTCAGTTAATGTGAAAATCCTTTCAGGAATTTTAAATCTACGTGATGTTCTTTAAATTTTACATGTATTTTTATATTAAGCTTTTTACTTACATAAATTCCATTTAAACAAATTAACGTAATGTGTAAAAAAAACATCCAGGGGTAACGAAATCTGAATTATGGAAAACCTATTTCTGAATTATGGAAAACCTACAGACTTAAAGTATATTATCAGATAAAAATATAACCTCGTGTTATTTACTTCATTTTTCCCTCCTTCACCAAGAAAACGGATGAAAACACAAAGATATTAACCTCCGAAACTTCCCCAAGGAACTTAAGTAACTTCATCCCTGGTCAACCATATGCTGGCTTTTGAAGGTCAGCGAGGACAGTCTCCATTTGCGCGTCAGGGAATCCCAGCTTCCCTTGTCCCGAATAAAACTCTAAGCCACCAGAAAGGATCGAGCGGATTTCTGCAGCTCCGAATCACTCTTTTATTCCTCATCCTCTCTCTTCTTTCCTCCTCTCCCCAGCCATTAGGAAAAAATGAGAGGGGATGGTAAATCCATTAATGAGAGAAAGGAGGGATTCCCGAGTATAAAGCTTGGGCGGTGTATTGAATTGTTAGGAGGTTTTTTTTTCTCTTTGTATCTTCGGATTTCTTGGTGTAGTGAAGAGTGAGGATGGGATGTGGTAGTGATTGAGATGTTAGTAAAATTTCGGGAGGAAAAAGGATTGGGTTTTTAACCAAGTGATTTGTGACTAAGATTTAATGGGCTGGTAAATGGTTTGGTTCCCTGCCTCATGTTTGGAGGACTTTTTGAAGCAATTTTTTTCATCTTTTAAGTCTGGAGATAAGTGGTTATTTAAATAAAAATAATATGTTTAGTTAGTTTGTTAGTTTCTTAAAAATTTGTTATTTTCGTAGTAAATCTCCAACTGGTAATAAAATGAACGGAATATGGAGAAAAGAGGGAATTCTAAGAGTAAGTTAATGTCTTCTGGATGGGTAGACCAAGGAATTAGATTATAGTTGTTAGCTGACAACTATAACATGTAACTGTGATCTTACTTATTTATTTTCCCATTTTAATATTCAATTATTCTTATTATTTCAATTATATGACGTTTTAATACGTTTTTCTACTTTGATTCACAAAACTAACGCAATACGTAGATTAAGTTTAAATTAGTACTAAAAAAAACTTTCTGTAAAAGGAACCATGTTATTTAACATTAACTAATTTTAGGTTTTTTGCTATAAAAGGTACATATTTGTTTCGATGGAATGATAGAGAAAGTCAAGTAATTATGCTCATGTAAAAAAAGATCAATTATACTTTTACCATGAATAATTTTAACATATCTGAGAAACTTTGTTATTTTATATTAACATTGAAATCTATAACAATGTCTGAATAGTTCTTTACTATTAATTATGTAATATACAGGGTGTTTCAACATATCCAATTAAATTGTGCCTAGCCAGATTCTTTTGGTAGAAATAATAAGAAATGACTAAAAAACTTTTTCTCGACGACTTATCATATAGAAACATGTTATATAATATTGAAAAAAATTCGGTTTACTTGTGTTCAGGGCCGGCTCTATACACAAGGAAACATTCTGGTCCTATAGGTACAAAGTAAGCAATTTTATACAAACTGTCTTAATTTGATGAAACCACATGGAGTGGGAACTTCTTTAATTTCTCATTTTGTTCCTAACCTAAGAAACAAACCAGAATAAAAATATAAAGAAAAGTATTTGACTGATTTTTGTAAAATAATAAAATAGCTATAACTCAAGATAAAGTATTTTAACCAATAACAGGTTCTCCTGACAGGTTTGAAAATTGTTGCTAACATTGATATTGATGTTGCCACTTACCCAGTTGAGTAACAAAACTTTAAACTAAATATTATTCAAATAAAGGGGGTGGCCCTTGGTACATAATGGTCCTAGGTACACGAATCTCTCCCAAGTAAAAGGATGTAAAAGATATGGTCATAACGAAAAAATAAAGGTTTTAGAGGCGTTAAGACTTGTATTTTCCTTTTAACTAAATCTCAAGAAAGCGGGAAGCACGACTTTGAAAGAAACCATTATTGAAGATCGATTTCGCAATATACGTATAAGAGCTAAAGACTCCAAAAATAGAAAACTTCAAAAGGCTTTCAAACATCATAGTTCAATAATCAATCTGTTTTAACGCATCCCCTAAATGAAGTACCATGGATCTTTATCGGCGTCACAATGACTTCAGGTTTCAATCAGGTCTGACGGTTTATCTGGGGAACTATGTCAAGAAGATTAAAGGCTTGTTTTGGTGGTTAGTGTCGAGAACATTTGTCTTAGTAAGTGCTACGTTATTAATGTGGTGATGAATGAGGCAAGCGATGGCGTTGAGATTTTCAAGTAGGTTAAGACTAGATTAAACCATAAAGTTGACAGGTTCCGAATGTTTTTTTTTATGAACATCTGATAAATTGTTATCTTTTTACTTGTGTAATGTTTTCACAGGTGTTAAATATTATACGATGCGGTTTATAAAGTAGTCCGGCTTAGTGTGTTGGTGCATCTGACAAGTTCGAATTCCCATTCAGACATGGATTTCTGCTTCTATAGATGAATTGAAGAATGAAATGATTCTCAATAAAACAAGTTGTGACATTGAATATGAGTGTAAAATATACTTCACCTACCGAAGTTCTGATACACTTTTGTGCATTGGGTAATGTGAAACAGGAACTATTTCCCTCGTCCGTAGCATAGATCAATACTCAATAGTAGATACCAAATATCTTCCATCAAACACAAAAAGGGTTTGGTGTTTTTAACACATAAAAATTATTTGTCCCATAAACTACAACAACTATTACATTTAATTGAATAACTAAACTTTAAACGTTCAAAACAAAACGTTCAAACGTAAACAAAAAACATTCAAAAAGTCCTACTTACACTCAACAATTACCAATTCTTTCATCTATCAGTTATCTGAACCAAGGCTAAACTGGATCTGTTAACTGTGTTATATCACAGTTAACAGATCCAGTTTAGGCTTGTCTGAACACTTTAACATTTAAAAGCGTTTGAAGGAAACCAGTTTTATATAATCACGTTCCATTTACTATATTAATAATAATTTTTTTCAATAATTTTTAAACCAAAAATATTTCTAAACATAAATATTTCTAAACATAAATATTTCTGAAAATTACCTTTTATAATAGCTTTATTTGAGATTATTTTTGTTACTCCAATTAATATCGAACGTGTTTGGTAATGAAAAACAATAAAATTAAGTATATTTTCTGATATAAAAGGAATATATGCAATGCATTTAAGTATCAGATGTAGAAACGACGAAATCGAAAAAATATCTCAAAATAAAATGATCTCAAAAATCCCACGTCTGCCCGAAAGTTTGTCAAGCAGTCAATGAAAAGCGAAAGATATCGGAAAAACGAGTCTACATCACCCTCTACAAACATCAAATCTTCTCCTCCATAACGACCACTTTCGGAACTAACTTCCCCAAAAGGGTTCCGTCCCACTGTCAACGTCATAAATACACGCCAGTACCTTTCCCAGGCCCGATCTTTTAACAACTAGTGCCGGCCCGATTTTTCTCCCGTTCTCACCTCTGCTTTAGCTCAAGATCATCACACTTTTGCTACTTTATTTCTCGCCTCTCCCCCCCCTGTCCTGACTGCACTTATTTTTTAACACTTTATCAAAGCTGTCAGCGTAACTGAAGAAAGGTGGGGAGAAAATAAAAAATGGGGTAGAGTGAGAGATGTATCTCAGTTAGACACGGTTTTTTTTTTTATCTTTTCACTCTTTTTAGCAGTGATTTCTTATCCAGGTGGTTGGGTCATTAAGGCGGAAATTTTTTTTCTGACAGTTTTTTTTCTTCCGTTTTCTTTTGTTCCATTGTTTTTGACGCTTAAGCGGAAGTCTCGAGCCCCGTGTTTGGTTCATTATGAGGACGTTTAAGGTTTATAAAAATCAAGAGGGAAGTTTTTTGAGGCCTTTTATGTTGAATATTTTAACAGGCCCAATTAATGTGCTGTGCTGGGCAAGGAGAATTGTGTGGGTTTTCTATAAAAGTGCTGTCGAGGTTTTTAAAAGGCACCTATTGAAAAAATGCCTAAACCCTCAAAAACAAAACGTTGTTTTGTGTGGATCAAGGATTCTTGTTTTTGAATGGGAATGAAAAAGGAAGCCTTTTCAAATTATTTAAAGGACCATAAAAGGGAATTTATCACACTCTTAGAGCTTCCTTATCAGAAACCTATTGATATTTTTTATCCCATAAATAGTTAAAATAAAAAGAGTTA
Organism: Tetragnatha montana; assembly: GCA_963680715.1. Lineage (NCBI taxonomy): Eukaryota > Metazoa > Arthropoda > Arachnida > Araneae > Tetragnathidae > Tetragnatha > Tetragnatha montana. Next base: position 41,751,076 of record OY796675.1, read on the forward strand.
AGGTTTTATATTCAGTTTCTTATAAAAACTCGTTCAATACAATTCTAAAAAGTCTCATTACTAAATTAATTATTTTATTAACTTAAAGATATTAAATGTGAGACATAAGATACGTGGCGAAAATTTGTCAAACTTTTATTTGAGTTTAGTGTTTTTTTTTTTAGTTTTTATTCATACATAAATGAGTAAAGAATTACAATATGAATTTATCATCAGGGATCGTTTGATCCATGTAGATGACAAAATACCATGTAAAATAATTTTCATACTACACTTATAAATGGACAAATAAAATTAGTTCGACATTACATGATAAAAAAATACTATATATACATGACATGAGAAAAAAATACTATATATACATGACATGAACAATAAATCAAGACACAAACTGTGACAAACAGTTATATATTTTTTATCCTTGTTAAGATAATTAAAATACACACTGAAAGATCTACAAGTTTGTAAATTTTTTAAATAAATTTATGTACCTGAAATATATCTTGTTTTTACTCGGACAAAAAATGTAATTTTTAAATCTTTTATAAATATGCGTAATTTCTCCGGAATCAGTTAATAATATTGGTTCTTCAATGAAAAAAAGGGTGGTCATAAAGCGAAAAAATAGCACTAAAATTTAGATTCTCAATTACTTACAAAACAAAATAAAAACCTAAAATGGAAATCCAAATAAAAATTTAAAAAGCTGCCAAAGTTTGGATTATCCAGATTTAATGTTTAAATAAAATTTCTTAGAACATAGAAATCTTACTTATTTCCACACCTTTAAACACACTTCAAAAACAATATAAAATGGTAAATCATAGATAAAACCCTTTAAATTCCTTTAACCATACATACGAGGGTAGTTTGAAAAGTTCTCGGCCTGACCATGAAAATGACAACTTATGGTTTCAAAAATGGTTTATTTTTCAACATTGCCTCCTTTTAAGCTGCCTCACTTCTTAGAACGACAGTCATGTCTTATTTTCCATTCTTTTGGGGGTTGTTCTGGATTTTCGTGGAAAAACCTATTCATCTCACAGTTACTTCTTAATTCGAAGAAAAACGGTGACCAGAGAGAAAAGTTTTCACTTTGGAGGAGAGATGGAAGTTTGAAGATACCAAATCTGGGTAATAGGATAGGTGCTTTTAAAATTTTTAACCCCAATCTCTCAGTTTTCCCACCGCAAAAACGCATTTGTTAACAGAAGCACTGTTCTAATGAAAAATGGCATTTTAATCTGCTAAATAGGGCTTTTTTCTCGGGTATTCTCATCAACAGTTTAGATAAGTATTCTGCTATTATATTCATACCCTTCTCCTTGAAATCCATTGACAAAATTTCCCTGGAATCCCAGAATTCTTACGCCATCATGAATTTTCCAGCCGATTGTACGTTTTGGTGCTGAAAAACTGACTTCTATCCATTGCATTGATTATTATTTTACTTAAAAGTTCTAAGTTATGTCTATTTCTGCATATAGACGTAAAAAACCGCTTTTATTTTGTGCAAATCACGTCAAAAATCGCAATGAAATCGTCATTTCAATGCATTTTTGGAACACAATTTGGATTCGCGGCACCCATCTTGTCCAAATTGATTTCACGCGCAATTCCTCGTGCAAAAAGTAACTTATGCACTCCTTTGAAATCCCTAGACTATTAGAAATGTCTCCACCTTTATTCATCATTATTCTAAAATCATATAGAGGGCACTTTTTGACGATTTTCGGCATGGTGGGTCTTTTTGAACGTTTTTCACATGGTTCTTTAAGAACACTCTCGCAACCATGTTAAAGCTTCAACTGTAATTTTTTCACGGGGAAAACGAAGGTAAAGAATCTCCTTACAAATTTACGATCGTAGAATTAATTTCATTTGGTGATATCCCTTCTTTTAAAAAGAATTTTATAACAGCTCGATACTCGCTTTTCTCCATTATTGAAAATAAGCTCACCTTATACCATTCAAAAAATTCCCGACAGCAGAATTCTGATCAGAACAACCCAAAAATTTAATTAGGCTCATTTGAAGAGTTGTTCTAACAGGAGAAAAAAAAATTCACGCGAATTAGAGCGAGTGTTCTGGGTGAGGCCGAGAACTTTTCAAACTACCCTCGTAACTAATCAGTAATATAGGTTTATTTTAAACCCAACTTATATCTTTTCAAGAGTTAAATCAACAACGAAAAAAAAATCGCACTCACATATGAAAATTTCCCGAGGATACTATTCATCCGGATGTGATGGAGTGTATTAAACGTGTTCCTTTTCCCTTACCTCAAGAAACGCATGCTTCTTCTTAGCCCCAAGAATAATTTCAGTAGGAATATTCTCCCCATCCATATATTTTGATTATTCCAGAGCTATGTTCCCTCGAAGTTTCCGAGGTATGATTTAGCACCTCCGCAGCGTGATGCGAATTCGAATTTGAGTTATTTTTCGAGTTATGGGCCCTGGAGGGGCTGTATAGAAAATTATTATTAATCTAAAATGAAAAGGGAGTTCGGAAACGCAATTTGGAAGGATGCAAAGCGGGCTAGGGATGAAGAATTGCAGGGTGTCACGTCGAGTTAAGGGTGTAATGTGATCTACGTAGCGTGTTTTCGGATGGAGGGAATATTTTTTTCTCCTTTTTGAATAGGGTTTTTCTTGATTTTATGTGATGGATATAAAAAAAGATTGCTTGAAAAGCAAATGTATTCGTGTATGTGTTATGAGTGAGGATGAGGATGGAAATGTACTGGTTTTTCGGAAGTTGTATTTTTGTGTGGGAATTGAATTTTGTTTTGAATATGTTTTTACGGTTTTAACAATGAATTTTTTGTATATGTCATGCATCGTCAACCTTGTGCCGATTTAAAAACAACCTAATATACCATTTTTATTAAGTAATATTATCTGATAATGACGTTATGAATTCCAAATCCTTTAGCGATACTTATAAATTTGATGCATTATTGACCTTTAATAACTAACTTAAACCCTTTGAAAACTTCGTTTCAAAAGAAATAAACTGAATGGATTTTATAACTTTTTTATTCCAAACAATAAAGTATATAATCAATAGCATTTTTCATTATTTTTAAACGCCCTATTAATTTTTGAGTACTGAAAGGTTGTGGCATTTTAATATAAAGTTGAATGGGCATATCTAATTACTCGGGAAGGTTAATACAGCAGTAGTTTTATACTGATAGTTGCTAATTTATCTTTAATAAGATCTGGAGATTCGTAAAATGTGTGTCATTTTCCTTTTTATTTTAAAAAGGTGGCTTACTCCAAAACATAATTTACCTGAGAGTTTTTGTACCAATAAAAACATAAAAACAATGAACTAGTATATTCCTTAACTTAAAATAAATTCCCCCACCTTCTTTCCTTGCTTTTAAATTCTTTCCCATCAAAATATCTTGTAAAAAAGTATTGTATGTTCTTTCAAACGAATCATGATTTATTTACGATTAGATACAAGTATTTCAACTATATTTTTGTTACACTTTGTTTAACTTAAAAAAAGACGTTTTCAGTGTATTAAAATTAATAACTGTAACCCAAAATAAATTGTATCAATATTAGGCTTAGCCCATACTTCATAAATCCTCTGGCTTTAAAATTAACTATGCATGGAGAAATACATTAAATATAGCTGTTTCCACATGCAATGATAGTACCGCAATTAATAAAGAATTATCAGTAAAATAGATTATCATCTCGAAGAGAATTTTTTTTTTCATTTATACTTCTCGTAATTAAATTAACGAATTAAGAAAATAAATATTGAAAGAGGATTACAGGGTTTCCCTGTCAGTTACATTAGAAAAAAGAGCAAATAAATTAAAATTTTCAAAGTAATGAGATTTTTTCCTTTCTCGAGCTTTGGACACTCTAATATAATTTATTGGTTTTTGATCATTTATAATTGGGAGAATTTATTCATTCTTAATGAACTTGGGCTTAAGTTTGTGCGCTTATTTAAAAAAAAATAAACAAAAATGGTAGATAAAGTAATTCTTTGAAAACAATCAACTTATATTTAGAGTAAAATCTTTCGATTAAAAAACATTAATGAAAGCTCCCAATTCTTCTCATGAATATAAAAAATAGAGAACATAATGTAAAATAAAATCACGATTTTGAAGTTTTAAGTTATATAGTTCTTAGATTTTTGTATTTTTATGCATGCATATAAGTTTTCTTATACATATATACTCTTATATATATATATATATATATATATATATATTATATATAGTACTCACAAAAATTGCGCTTTTAGAATAGATGCAAAAATTTTTATAGTAACACACGAAATAAAATAAGCTTAGGTATGGTAATCACTATATCTTATTTTGGTATTAAATTTGAATCTTGCATGTATCATAGTTTCTGTTAATACACATCAGATAGTATTTATTTTACATACAGAACAAGATTCCATAAATTATTAATGAATCGTCTATTTCTTATTTTGGTTCTAATTATTTTCAAGCATTTCAAAACAAAAAGAACATAAAAAAATTATGAAAATTAAACTGTATATTTCAAGAGTTTTTAATCGAGACCTTTTCTATTTAAGAATGTTAAAAGAATACATACAAAGAATAATTACTATTTTTGAAACATTTAATCTAACTATGCTTATTGCTTACTACCACGCAAAGATGTCTTTTAGTTAATATACAACCGTGAATCCGCGAATTTGTCAAGTTTCAGCTAACGACATATATATTATTAGACCAGCGGATCTTAAACTTTCGATCGCCGCGGTCCCCCTATATGTATCAGCCAGGCATCGTGATCCCCAAGATTTGAACACTCAGGGGTGTAACCAGACTTTTGTTTCAGGATGGGGGAGTTGACTCAACGTTATTTCTAAGGTACCCCTTGATGAGTACATTAAGTTTTAGATAACTTAAAAGTAGTATTTAAATTTTGTTGCACATTATCTTAAAATTTTACAATTACTATAATTAAAAAATGGAAGTCTGCGGTTCACCCTCAGGAGAATGTTTGGTTATACCCGAAGAGAACAGCTCCTTGTAAACCACAGAATTTGAAAGGAAAAATTATATACAAAATTTCGAGGGGACTGGGGGTTCTCCCCCAGATTTTTTTTGAAATTAACTCGTTTAAAATAGTGTTTTATCTTATTTTAAAACTGTTTGGGGAACACTCAAAAGAAACACTTCGGATTCCTGAAACGAAATATACGTTCACGGCAGTTAAGAGGTTAAATGAGAGACCTTCGCGGACACCTTAGATAGGCCCTGGGGGATGGGGGATCTACAGCTATTTTTTTCAACTGAAAACTAATGCTCTTTCGAAGAACCCTTTGGGTTATACAGAATTTTTAAAAATGCCATAATCAAATGAATGTAAATATTGTTCAAAACTTTTTTAACAGAATTTTTAACAGTTAACTTTTTTCTGTAATTTCTATTTTTTATATTTCTTCTCTTAGCTATGAAAATAGTAAAAACTGTTTGCCTGAAATTTTAATGCTTATACTATCAGGACTATTGAATACTTTCGAAGATTGTCCTATGAATTCTAATCCCTAAGTCATAAAAATCCTTACTAAAACCCTTATTGAAGACAAAGAGTAAGAGCTATCAATAGATAAGTCACGTCTCATTGCTTAGTCCGTTGTCGGAAGGAGGATAAGATAGCCCACTCCTCTTTCATGTACTAGGGGCAACTAACGAAACCGGAACACTCCAGTTTCAAGTACCTATTTGCCAAGGGCGTCTTCCCCCTCACAATTCACACCAGAGATATCCCTCCCAACAAGATATCTTTAGCCGCTATCATCCTCGATTTTCGATAGAGAGAAAAGAGCGATTGCCATGATTTCATTCTTTCAACGTACTTCTTAAAAAGAGTGAAATAATTACTTGGTATTTTGCATTTTATCTTACACAGCCATTTCGGGTATCTGGTGAAAGATCGATTTTTAGGCATATTTCATTGGGATTTCAGGATTCCACGCATCAATCCCTACATATCGATCTTTTTATTCAACAATCCAACCTTTCTAAATCGATTTTTGCAGAGAGAGGAAGTTTAAAGCATCGATATTTCCATCTTCTATATTAATTCCCTCCTCTATTCCCCGACAGTGATTTATTTAACGACGGGAGATATAAAAATAGATAGATTGAAAAGAAGATAGAAAGCGGGAAGGAGATAAAGACAAGATAAAATTTCGCCTGAATTTTCATCTTTCAAAAATCTGTCGGATGGAAGATAAATTTATGTATATGAACGCTTCTTTTTGTGCAGCGGATATATTTTAATCTAACTTTTTACTCATCAATCAGGCACTTGTCAGCCATTCAATCCTTGGCTTTAAACGAGCTCTCCGTGTTTTCACTGCAATGATCGTTGGAAATTTCATGAGCAAAAAAGTATGAAAAATTATCATTGTGCATTTTGAAAGTGAACGGAGTTGGGAAAAATGAAATTAAATTCAACTCAGCTGTGCTATTTTTTTAACTTTAGAATGATATACCTACTAATTTTAACTATAATTAAATCTTAATTTTTTTCTTAAAAAAAAGACTGAAGTTCTTTTATTATTACGAGTTTTTCTAAGAAAATTTTCTCGATAAAAATATTTCAAATAGAAATGGATTTCGATTTTTTTTTTCAAAATATAATAGTCCATGATAATTCTCTCCTGAAACCTCAGAAATGATATTGTAATCTTTCAAAGAAATTCCTTTCTTTAACACTAGAACCGCGGAGTGGGTCAATTTGACCCAAAACAAGTTTTAATTTCGTTTTTCTCAAAAAGTTACAAACGCAGACTTAAAAAAATTTGTGACTTTTCCTGAATCATTGTTAATAGTAAACTGTGAAAAAATGAGGATTCTAGCTTTTACCATTTTTTTGTAAAAAACTTGTATACCTAATACCGCGGGGCGGGTCATCCTGACCCAAAGCGTTCTACCCTTATGCAATCACAGTAAAGTGCTGTCAAAAATTTGAAGAATCTCGTTTTATCAGTTTTACCCTCTTTTCCCACAAAGGTCAAGGTCACTAGACCAGTTTGGGATAATAAAGAATGCTTGAAACAGGTTTTTCGAGCAGATAAGTTGCAAATTGCATTCCTCTGAATACACATGGGTGGATCGGTAAAAAATCATGGAAGAGCTCTATCCATTCCCTATTTTTTGAGGGTAATTCATTTTTCAAAGGTAAAATATGTTTGAAATACAATTTAGATACATATCCTGTTAATTTTCTTCCGAATTTCCCCTGAAAGCAGTCTAATTTTTTTATTTGAAGAAAATAATGCAAAAATCATAAATTTATCTTTTTTGAAGCTCTGAATACACAATTTCATAATCTAGAGGTACCTACAGCAGAAGAAATTTAGAACTTAGTAATTTCAGGGTGAGCATGATTTTTGGAACCACCGATCTATTGCGCTTCTATGCTCAAAAGCCTATTTTTGTGGAAAAATGAGAATTTGCAATTATAAAAATAAATACGATAAAAATTTCCTCAAACCGATACTATTTTAATAATTTCTGAAACTTAAAATAAAAGTATAGGGAGTTTTATTAGTTTTTATAAAGAAACGAATTTTTTTGAAAATTGACCAGCAGTAGTTTTACACGATATTTGGCGGAAAAGCCTGAAAATTGAATTGAAATTATGAATTTAAAGCTATATTTGGCATTAAATTATGGAATGCCGGTGATGTTTACAGAAAATATGTATCAAATTATTGTTATCTGGGTTTACTGAAATTTTTAGCCTCAGAAATATAATCATCCCCTGAAAAGTTCTAAGTCTTTAACACGTTTTTGGCATTTTAATACTTTAATTATAATAATGTCTAGCTATATTGACCTTAATATAGAGCAAAGAAGTAAATTAAAGTAATTTAACTCAAATAATATGATATATTCCATTAAAAGCTCAGTTTTTTAAACCGGGGTCAATTTGACCCAGGCCCGCGGTTTTAGTTGTACCGAAAATGCCGCGGTTCTAGTGTTAAGTAAATTAATTGGTTTTTTTAATAAGGGCATTTTTGGATCTGAGAAGATATTTCGTGATTGTTTAGTATTCTTTAATAGTAACAGTAAGTTGGTTTTATGAATACAGGTAGGCAGGTTATTACTGAAAAAAAAACACATTAATTTTATCAAAAAATTTTTAGAAGGAACTTGTAAAAAACCCAGAAAGCATACAAGTGTAATATTTTAAAAATATTATTTTTATCCCATTTTATTGATTCACTACATTTTAAGGAGGTGGAATTCACACAAATAGACATTGGAGACTTCAAAATCAAGAAGGAATTTTGGTTTGATTGCCTTTATTTGTAAACTTATAATGTAAATACGATGTATTTGGTATATTCTTATATTTACTTTAAAACAATAACATATTCTAATACTCAAAATAAATATTTCATTATCACTTCGAACATTAAACTGCACTTACTTTTGTTTTCACTTCCGTTTAAAATGTATTAAACTTCTAAAAATGGTTATCATTCCTTAAAAGAAGTGCAAGGTAAGACCTTAACTTATCATTTGAATTTGGTGATTAACAAAACATTTCATAATAAAACTGTAATAAAGATACTGGAAATACGAATAATATTTTTATGTATTTCCGTAGATTTTTTACTTTTACCAAGTTAACAAAAAAAAAGTGAAACATATTGCTGTTTCATATTAGTAAATGAACCACGAAATTGTTTTCCCAGATCCACCTTTTCTCCTAGCATATAAACCATAATTGAAGTGGGCACTTTGTTCAATTGCGAAAAAGATTTAACAAATCTTGTGGAAGAATCATTACAAAGTCTGGTAATGACTCTTTCGAGTGTGCTTCGCTATTAACCGATTTCAATTACTTTTAAGATAAGAACTGTTGCGTCTGTCGGTTAGCTTTTAATGGTGTTCGGTAACAGCCTTATACGTTCTCACAGCTGTTTTTAGTTAGCAGCATTCATGATAAAAGGACAGAAATGCCTTACTTTTGCAAAATATCAAGAGAAGCTGTGTTTCGAATTAGAATAAATGAATGTATCTTTTTTTTGGTTATACTATATAGTAAGCACATATCTGTTGTTAGTTTTAAGAGCTAAATGGAATAATCAATAATTTAAGTTTAAACCATAGAAGATATCAAAAGATTTATTTCAATGTTTTGAATAAGGATGTAGCAATAAATATATATATTAGTTCTGTTATATCCGAAATATCTTTGTTTAAGTACATGATTTTCTAAAATTATCTATAATAAATTATTCCTATGTGCAGACATATACATTCATATTTTATTAGAAATGAATTAACTGTTTAGGATATAATATCAAATTGAATACTATAACTATCAAATAATACACCATACTTGCATTACCCCGTTATAGACTTCCGATGTAAACATGAATACTTAAGATAATTTATTGAAACGCGTGTACTGTTATAGATTGAATTTCGAATATTGTATTCAAGAATAATGATATCCTTGTGTGAGATAGCCTGGTAACATGCAGCTCCTTTTCATTCATTAAATAGTTTACGGACTGATCATTTATTTCAACACAACTGAATTTGAATCTGTCATTTCAATACATGCCTGAATTGACCATAATGAATGCAAATGTCTACATCCTATATTATATTACTCGTTGCTAACATGTTTTGGAATTAATTAAAATAAAGTAATTAGTTAGACTCTAGGATCTAAAGTCTTTATATGATGGTACAAATGATAACTTAAAATCTATCATTGAAAGATTTTACAAACAAGTAGGTATACGTGATTTAATGCATAGTTCACGCATTGTATCAGTATTAAAATAACTTTTGGTGGGGTGTAGTTCTCACGTATTTTTTGTTAAAATGCCAATGCTAATAAAACAAGAAAACTATTTTATGTAAATTTCATAATTTCCCTTAAAGTTAATACTTCTATATTTTTTATCAGAAAATATCCATTATAGTTTTTTTTTTTTCATAAGAAAATACAATATACATAGTTCTGAAAATACTAGAGTGCGATATATTGATGATAATCATAGTGGAATATTTAACTTTCAGCAAGAAAAAATACAACGAGATTAAACTAAAACTACTTCCAATAACTATTATTATATTCTTTTAGAGCCCAAATAGTACACCATCGTGCATCAAGGATCACGTTGTCCTATTATACCTGAAGATCAATACACCCTTTCGAAAAGCCTTTGTTCCGGGAAACACAAGCCTCGTATCCTTTTCTAACCAGGAACAAGAACCCTATTATCCCCGCTCCAAAACCAAAACTTCCATTTACCCCCCTCCTACACCGATCTCTCCTCAAAACCTCATCGACCCTTTTCAACAGTTGAATTCAACCCCTTCAAAACCCAACTTTCATCTCTAATTATCACCGAATTGATAACCTTTAAGAGCTGCCTCAAAAATCCACCTTCCATCTGATAGTTGAACACGGAACAGGGCCCATTAAGGATGCGGGCAATTGCCCGTTCCTCCCGATAAGCACCCTGAGGGGGCCCTTCTGAAGGACCCTTCCACCCTTTGCTTTATTTCGGATAGTTCATTACTGCGGGATAATTAGTAATGCAGGAGATAGTTCCCAGGCAGGAATTCCCAGGTACATAATTAAAGTTTGTTTAGAGCTGGTTCTTAATTTTATTGATAGTTCCTGGAAGCGTTTTCGGTTGAAGAGGATTGATTTTTCGGGGATAAGGGGAGTTTTATGGGAATTAAATGGAAGAGAAGAAAGGTAGCGGTGTTTAATTGCAGAAGGTGGACGTTAGTACTCCCTTGCTGAGCCCCATCACTTTATCAACGCGCTTTGCATGGAAGGTAATGTGTTGCAGTTTTGTTCCCTTGTTACCTCTTTTAAAGTAGATTATTCGGGAGTTTTCCAAGTAGGATAGATATATTTCATTTGGGAGTACTTATTTGTGTGAGGTGTTTTAATATTTTGCGACTATTATCATATCAAACTCACGTATCTGGTTATAGGATAGGGTAGATAATGTTAAATTGTGGCAATAAATCAAGTTTTGATACGCTTAATGTCCTTTAAAGTTTAATCTGAGTGTCTCTTTCTGAATTACGTTTTGCGGAATACTTGAATTGGATAAATTTCTCTGCTTATGAATAAGAGTAATTGAAGTTTCAAAAGTACTTATAATAAAACATATAGGTACTTTAAGAAATTTAAACACTTGCTATAAAAATTAATAAAATATGCGATATAAAATGTAATGAATATTTAGAAGGAGAAACCAGACCCAAGTGGTTTAATGCATGTTTTAGTTTAACAGTAAGTACCACTCTTTCCCCTGTGTTAAATTAAAATCCCCTTCAACAATAGTCTCTGATATTAAGATAATTAGTTTTCAATAAAAATTTATTGAGTCGCCTTTTATTAACTCTATAAATTAAATACATTAATGATATCTAAGCCATAAACTAAAGTTGCATGAAACTTGCTTTCAATTAATTACCCATATTTACTAAGCCCAAACATACTCATATTAATAAAAAGCTATCCATAAAGTTTTATGAGCTCTTAATTGAAATAAAAGCAATAGAGAATTTTAGAATAACTATAATTATTGTGGATAAGGGAATTTTTTGATCTCATTATTGGAGTTAGATCAATGTTCCTTAATTTAAAATCATATTCAACAACATAAAGGGTAGTAAAATATAAATTAAAATGTGAGGAATAATTTGAAAGAAATTCCTTTTGAGTAAGAAGCCATATAGTGAAACGCCCAAGATGAAAACGCCATATTAACATTAGAGATAGGCTAAAAATTACCAACATGCTAAGTTAGCTATATAATGCACTTCTAAGGGTTACAGTTAATTGGGACTTGATCAATTTACTTACGTTACTGTTGGTTATGGCGCTCAAAAATTATAATGCCGACATTATATATGACGATTTATGAGAATATTTACAGCGCTGATAGCTTTATGTGTTACTCAAAAGCATTAGGCTAAAAAATGATTTTTTTAGAAATAGGGCAAATTTGCTTCCCCTTAAAGCATCCATTTTAACCCTGCATCATTTATTAAATAAATTATAGAGAGAATTACTTTTGGTTTTTGCAACCTTTTTATTAATTTATATAATGTTCTACTTCCTTTTAAGACCAAATGGAGAATCTAATATGTATGAATGAATTTGCGCATGTGCATTGGGTCATATCATTTAATAGAGATTCCGTCATATCTAAATTCATTTAACCATAGAGACATTAATTAATTTTCCTTCCAACAAATAACATAATTTATAGTAGTTATAAAAAAAACTTTGAAAAATCTGTAAGATAATCAAAACAACCTCCTCACTTTTACTCATAACCACTCCAAATAATGTTTTAACAAAAATACAGTTTCCGTCATTGAAATCCTCATACATTTACTCGTTCAGAAACATCCTTCAGCTATAAACCATCTCAATTCATCACAAACAGTATAACCAACCTAATATCCACAGAGAAAAAAAACCCTCGTAAACACAACCAAACCATCCCCTCTCCGACGATAAACCCACTCGAGACGCCCTTCCAAACAGGGCTGCAACATCTGCCCATCTTTTGTTTGGTCCGGGACAACAATCTGTCCACATCATCGGCAGAGGGACTCTTATTACTTGTTAGCGTCATTGTCGCCAGAGCGTATCGTTGTCGGGATCCAATTACTTGGAAGACTAATCAGTCGCCAAAAGATAACGACCCGGAGGAGATTAACTGTCTTTATGGCGTTTTCATTCCTTTCATGGCCAGCTCTCTTCTTAACCTGTGTAACAAGGTGCGGGAGAGAGAGATGTGACCCTCGGCTAAAGAAGGCAATTTCGTCCGAGTTTCATTAGGCTTAGCGTTTATTGGAGGGTGTGGAAGAGTTTGCTAACTATATGAGGAGGAAGCAGGTAGTGTGGGTTTTACCCGGAGATGAGAAGTTGCCATGGCATGGAAATGTTTAAGGAGCACCCCTTTCCGCTATTGTGTTGTGTTTAGTTGCAAGGCGATTGTTCAGTTCAGCCTGGTTGGTTTGGTAACTCTGAAGAGGGCTCTCGTGAAGGCTTCAGTCTTGGAAGATTTTATGTGATTACATTAAGTTATTTGAAAACCTTATCAACCGTAAATACGTTTCCTTAGAGGGAAATAAAAATGTCTGATGATAAGAATTAACTTATTGTCCTCTTTCTGGAAAAATTAACCAACTGTCTTTCTTTATTTCCCTTAACCAAACCTAAAGTTTAAATTCAAATATATCGCCTTAATTTCAAACTGTGCTATCATAATCTAAGTTAGGTGCTTGGCTTTTATCCCTAAGATATTTGAGCGTTTGTAAAACCAATCTTATCATTTTCCAACCAATTCTATCTAATTTTTTTACTAACTCTGATGGATACCTAATATCCATTATTACGATGATCCATTATTTTATAGCTTAAAAACTGTAGGTAGCGTGGTTTACGATTAAAAAAAGAATCATGGTAAACCATTTTTAACTTTTATAGGCTAAGTACAACATTAGGCGGCTGATTAAAATTAAATTAGTTATTATATTTAGATAGTATTGAAATATTTAAATCATGAAAAACTCGTACAAATATTTGCTTTTTATTAAAAAAAAAGCAAAATTCTAATAAATAACTTAATAAACTTAAAAATATGTAATAGGTTCTTTGATTTCTTTATTACTTCGTTAGTATGATAAATAGTTCTTAAGAAAAGAAAACCATATTAAATTAATAAATTTGAGTTAACATCCCCGCCTTTAACTGCTATCAACGATTAACTGCAAATTTAATGTCGCATGCGCTATGCTATCGCATTCCAACAAAATAATTAAAGTTGAGCAAGCTAACTCAACAACTCCAAACCAATTTTGCAACGCAGCCACTATAAACTTACGCCTCAATTTAATTATCGGAAGTTTACGTCTCTTTCACATGGTAATGCTCTTCAACTCTTTAAAATCCATTACACGGTTGAGTAAACATGCATATCTGGGTTCAAGTAAATTGCCCACGATTCACATGTTAATGTAACGCAACTAACTTTAGTTTCTTGACTTTTCTTCTTGAATTATTATTATGAAGTTAATAGGAAAGTTAATACTGATGCTATTTTGAAAATATCTCAGAGATTTATAGTTTTAGTAGTACACAGAATGTTAAGGGGTTTAAGTTTACACTTGAATAATACTGTATCTTAAGAATTTTATTTAGTTCAAAAAAATAATAAGGAGTATAAAGCTCTACCAATACTTTTATCTTGTTTTTAATTTCGGAGTTTTCGTATGTGTTCTGTAAACTACTGTTAGCTTTTTAAGCATTAAAAAAAAGTTAAAAAAGTCGACAAAACTTTTTGATGAATTTGCGCTGGTTGCTATTAGATTTGCTTAAAAAATTAGATTTCGATCAGCTTAATGCATCACCGCTTAAGATGTTACAACATGTGCTATCTCAGGATCTGGAATCAAAATTGAACAGTAGCAAAAAGTTAGATAGCAAATGTGGCATCTTAAGCTACAATATTTTAAAGAAGAAAAACACTAAGTTTCTTGAAAACGACACGCCTTATTTCAAAACTGAAAAAAATTCCTTTTCATGTTAGAAATTATATGATTTCTTGAAAAAGTTGGCAAAAAGTTTTCATAGGTTAAAAATGATATGATGATTAGGCTAACGTTCAAGACGTTACTCATCCACCAGGAGGTAAAAACTATTGGTTAAATACTTAAACAGTTTAAAGTGCTAAAACATTGATCTTCCCACTTGATAATTTAACCCCACCACATAACTCCCTTCCGTCAGCCAAAGTCTTTATCGGGAAACGATTTGCAACAGTATTGCAGCGGTTGGAACGGTTACACTTTCTCAAAACAATTACCCTACCACCCTATTAAGAATCGACTGATCCTTAACTCCATAGAACATAGGTGCTGTTTTGTAATCTGGTCTATGAACCATTTTCTGCTTTTGCTAATTCCGTTTTGTTAAATAAAAAGTACACGAATTTCTCCACTCTGCCCTTTCCTTGCTCTTAAATTTGCTTCCCCCGTTCTTTCAAAGAAAAGAATGTTTTTCCCCCCTCTTTTTTGATGGGATTCCGATACTCGTACAGAGGCTTAAATCGCTTGGTTTGAGGTTCGCCATTAATTTGCTTTTTTTGCCTTCCTTTGTGGAAAGCTCCATTTCGCAGAAAAATGGGCATTGTTTAGGGGAGTGTAGTTCCCCCGATTGTTTATAGTACTTCAATTGACTGCAATGAATTAGAAAGGGGATTGGGATTTGTGTGGTTTTGTTGTACGCTTTTCTTTTCTTTTTTTTAAACTGTGGACTTGCTAAAACCCATAAAATGTATTCATGAATTGATTCAGTTTATTTATTCTTCGGTTCAAGAAACAATAACCAATTTTATGGAGTGCTTAATGTATCGATTTCCATTGTTTTCTAATTTGGTAGCGTATGCATAGAATGGTTACGACCCTTTTAAAGTTTAGAAGAACAGTTTTAAAACAATGGATAACATATTAGATAGAAATATACTTGTCTTGATTTAAATCAATGAAGCATCTTTTGCCTTTTTACATTCAATAATGAATAACCCAAATCCAACATTATGCAATATGTAATTAAATGCAAAGGATTAGGGATAACCCAACGGGTTTTTATACCTAAAAACATATTTTAACTACACTTTAAAAAACTGCGGAAAAATATAATGTTGATAGGGATAAATAAACCAGCGTTGTATTTTGTTACATTTGTTTAGAATCATAAAGGTAAATTTAAAAACCCATCAAAATTAAATACTACTATATAGTATTAAATAATATAGTTGTTTTTAATGTATGTGTCATTTCATAAGCAAATAGATCAATATAAAGTTAAAATTACAGAAATATGGTATAAATTACCATACAAACACCCAAAATGTAATAGCAATATGTTATTAATTTTATATTAAATAATACGAATCTCCCACTGCTAAGAGTCTAATTTAATATCAAAATTTTGGTATGTTATTAATCTGAAATAAAACTATTCGAACACAAAACTGTAGAACTGCAGGAAGCAATTTCTTCTTATTTTTTTAAATCAATATGTTCGAGTAAACACAGGTTATTCTAATTTAGATAAATTGGTGTCTTTTGTCATAATTATATTAATGAATGATGGTTTATTTGGGGAAAATGCTTCTTGTACAGACACAACTCCTATTTCCCTCTAAATCCTCAACCCTTTGTATCCATGAGTTGTAACCTCCCACATACCTCTATAATGAAATTACCCCAGCAACAGCTACAAACCATAGTTTCTTAAGCCAGGAAGTGACAGTGTGTTAACCTCTAGCTTTCCCATCTACTATATTACATCAGAACCCAAACTGCAGCGCGTATCAATCAACGGTAGCCCTGGCCGGAAATCTGAATACACCTCCGCCTGTACTACTAACGATGCAAATACATACGCTGGCAAATGAGCGAAACGGCCTTGACAAGCCCTGGCAAACACTGCTTGAATCACTTCCAATAATCAGAACGACGCTATGGCATAAGTCCATCATTTGCATAAACAGAGTTCATAATTGATCAATGGGGGTTCTGTAACACGATTTGCGATAACCTTTGTTATAGTTATAGATGTTAAACATTCGGATAAATAGAAAGGGGGTTGGAGTGTTTGTGGGATTGTAGTTCTTGCATTGAAGGTGTTGGGTAAAGCTATTTGGATTTATGTCGGATTTTGAATGGAGAAATTGTGTTAAAGGTGTCTCTAGTTCTCTATGGTTTACAATACATATAAGATTCAATACACACAAAATAGGGATATAATACAAATGTTTAAAAAACTTATATTTTAATTAATTTTCTCTTATATTGATATAGGCCAGTCACTAACGACATCGAAGTTCGCAAAAAATCGCGTAGTTCCAATATTTTCTTATGTTGTTAGGACCCAAATCAGGAGTGTGTAACCAATTTTGCAGCTTCGAAAGCCCTGTGCTAACTTCGCAATCCTCGAAAAACTTAAAAAAATTCCGACTTTTTTAAGGTTTTGGTTTCATAACTCATAAAAAATTACATCCCCCGGAAAAAGTTTCAATTATCTTTTTTAAAGTATACCTTCAAATTTTCAACAATTTAAGACCATTCTCAGGTTTATAAGTCCAATAGATCCCAAGTTGCATCTATTCAAAAATGAGCAATTTTTTCCAAGCTTTTGATTTAATTGTTATTAATTCATCATCCATAATGTTAAGATTAGAGCTTACTTAGGTGGACATCGGGTTAGGTTACATCGGGCACCTGTGTACCAATAGGCCACGGGGATGGTAAAATATCCATTATATAGTCGCACCATTTATAACCCTGCGGTTATTCCACAAAAAAACAAGCTGATAATGATATTTTATCATCTAAACTAAGGGTGATTTATACATAAAACAAAATTTCATCTTCCATCGTAAATCCGGTAATAAACATTTTAATTATAATGAGTATAATTATACTTAGTGTAATCCCTCCTAGCATTTTGATTATTTTACCAATTTAAGGGGAACACATAGATTTCTATGGAATATTTTGAATAAAAGGGATGATAGTCTATTTCTGATCTCTAGTTCTCTTAAAAAATTGTCGAAAAAATATTATTTTTTATTATTAATCACTGAAAAGCTACATTTGACTAAAATGGAGATACTAAATTTCAACGGAAATTTATTTTAAAAGCCATTCTAAAGTGCTACCTATACAAAAAACATTATTAATAAGTGTCTTCATTGTTAAACAACTGTAAACATCTATCCTTTCGGGATTACCATTTCCATTGCAATAAACCGGATGGAAGATTTACGAGGAGTTCAATGCCCAATCAAGAGTTGGATTCATATCCCTTGTTTAGGATTTGGAACCATCCGAATACTTAATCCTTCTCGAAAATCCGTTGCATGGGAATAAGCTTTTAGAAGTGAGAAATTAAATCTTTAATTAAAATTTCTATTAAATAGACTTCAACTAGATATTTGCAGTGATTGGATGACATGGTGTTTAGTTTTAGTTTGCGATGTTAAGTTATTAAATGTACTTAAATTTTTTTTGCGAGCTCAAAGATTTTCCGCATTTTATATATCCGTTAGTTCCAAACAATTCCTTTGCATATAGGTAATGCTAAAAAAATAAATTTCCTGATTTAACGTTCTCCCCACGTATAATGTTATTTTTCTTTCTTCCCTTGATTTGGAAATCGGGGATTCACCAGGATTTACTATTAGACAGTTATTAATAGTATTGAGAAAATTTATTGATATAATTTCATATAAAATATAAAGCAACATGACATAGTTATAATTTAACTACATTGAGTTTTAGGAGATTTATATTTTTGTTGAAGATAATTTTTTTTGTGTAATACCTTAATTCCGAAGTCAATAAACTTATAATCAGTAAATTTATGAGTATCTGGCTTTTTAATTCTCAACTTTATAAACCAAAATCAATTCTGTGCATACATATATACTCTTTCTCTCCTTTTCTCTTTACTGTGTACTAAGCCTATCAAAAGCTTACTATATTGTTCTTTGCGCACTCACGCCTTTTTTCAGAGATATATTATGAGTAAACATGAATTAAATCGGGTGCTTCTAAAAGCAATTATTTAAAAAATCAATTAGGCATATGGTTAAAAAATAGATCTATCTAACTGAATTTTAAATACATATTATCCTCTACTCTACAAAATAATAATGCCTGGTTTATTATTTTTTTTTAGTGTGACTACTGAAAATTACATTTTATATGCCACAAACTATTAATTTACCATAACCAACAATTTGACAAAAAAAACCCCCATCATCACATTATATCGACACAATCCACCCTTATATACTTAGATCTCACCAGACAACCATTAACTTATTTCGTCCCTACCTTCATAACAAAAAAGAAACCATATCCCCATGCACAGACTCTATGGTCAAGCCCAAGCAATTTCACCATGATCTGAAACCAGATCCCTCTCCCAATAGTCGGAACGGTCACTAGACCTCTAGGGCAATGCGGAAGAATCTAGGCTTAGAAGCCCTATTATCCCCGCCTCAGTTGTCCAGTCGAGATTCGGCCAACCCCTGTGGAAATCATAGTCCGCGTAGGAATATTACAGGATCACCGTAACAGAATTAGCCTTGTATCCAGGGGACGGTCAGTTCTAAGATTCGTTTTCTTGGAAAAGAAATCGAGGGAGGTTAGGGATTGAATCGAATGTGTAAGTGATCTTGGGTTGTTTTGAATTTCATTTTCGTGTTATTAGATTGAGGTTTTGGAGGAAGGGAAGGGAAGAAAAGATTTTGTACAGTTATAGAAACGATAGCAGTTTTAAAGAGTAATATTAGACTATTATCATTTATAAAATTATGCATTGTGAATATACAGGATGAATATGAAAAACTTCCTCTATGTAAGAGCTTTTAGCTACCATACAATGCGTAGTAACTATACTAGACAGCAACTTAAGTTGACCCTATGGCATCACTAACAAACAAAGTAGTTCCCATCGCGATGCCTGAATTTTAAGTGAAATGAAGAACGTCAATTTAAAAATATGATTATTTTGTTAAACCCATGTATGTATAGTGCTTTTCAATCATGATTTGCGTACCGAAACTCCTACTAGCAACCCAACAGGTTTTGTGTTTACCGATTTCTTCTTCCGCATTTGTGACGTACTGGGTTCAAGAAACGTTGCTGTCGTGTATAGATGAAATTTTGGTGGAAGGTATTTTGAAGGATGTGCGGATGAGAATAGTGTAGAGAAGATAAGTTATGGTGAAAAAATAGGAATTTCAAATGGCAAAGGCGATTTTTTTTCTCATAATCTAATCTCTGAAGGGTAAACACACCAATAGGCAATAGAAGTGGCATATTACCTGTAGGGCAAACACCCACCCTTAAGGAGGAAACACACTACGCGTTGCTGGGTAAGTTGGCAGTCAAATTTCCTGATATAATCAACTCCTGTCTAAGAGAACCTTGAGAAGGGCTGTATACGGCTTACAGGGAGTGGGTTTTTTAGAAGGGCTCACTTTGGTGGCTTTGTGCGAGAGACTATTTTTGGGAATGACCCTTGTCGTAAAGTTCATATACCGGACACTCTCCGAACCATAAACATTACGTCGGACTACTGCCATAGGACTGTGTGTTTCCGCCTTTAGAGAGTAAATTGGTAAAACCCATGGAACTCAGCAGTAGATCGCACTTAGTGGTTATAAAAATACTTAGAAAAGTGAAAACAGTCAATAAGAACAGAGGTCTAAACATTTTATTGAGTTTCAAAAATTTTCTGCATGACCTCCTTCACACATGCGAGCTTCATCGCTTACCACCATTTTACTAACCCTTCCCCGCATGCAAAGTGTCATACGTAATGTGGAAAATATTTGAAACACTATGTTCCTTCAAATTGCAAGCGAAATTGCGACATTGAAACAACTTACTCCAAAATAAGTTATAAATTCAAAAGGTGTATACCTAACACAAACCATATTCATTCCTACCTAACACGATCAGAACTCCACATGAAAGCAAAAATGAATTTATTAACTGCCGTATTCTGTGCTTTCTGATAAATCGCCCGATCAACTAATCAACAAAAATTTGTTAAATTCATGTTTGCTTGATTCGGCATTCTGAGCGCAATGATCAACTAACAAACGTTTGTTACGTTTGTCAGTGGCACCAGAGCTGGCGAACAAGCGAAACCGTTGGCGATAAAAAAAGCTCAATCGTGATTGGTGGAGATCTTTCAGTTGTGAATAGGATAGGAAAGAAATTCGCGAAAAAGCAGGAAATAAAAGCGTTTTTGACTGTATTACTTTAAAGTCGATGATTTTTAATGAAGATTAATTAATTTTTTATTGTTTTACAATCTTTTATAGCTTAAAAAAAACATTTTCTTTTAATATTAAACTTAATTATTATTCTTAAATATTAAACTATCTATACAAGAAAGAAATATAAAATATTTTTATTATCTCAATATGGAAATGTCTTAAATTATAGAAATAATTTCATATCTTTTTTAAAACGTTACTGAATTGAAACAAATTCTCAAAATAATAATTAGTTCTTCAATTAAAGAATAAATTTACTCTATTGGATTCACTTTTTACATTTAAAAAATAATATGTATAATAAAAGAACTCAACACTTAAAATCATTTGAAAAATCAGAAATCTCAAGAAATTTATTTAAAGGTGACCAGAAAGATATCGAATTAAAATAGCCTGAAAAAATTAATTTGCTTTTATTATATTTTGTTAGCTGATTATAATGATCGCTTAGCTATCATTATCAATTTAATTAAACTGGAAAATATTTTCAATAAATTTATTTTTAATTGGAATTTATTATTCTGATTCAATACTTTGATGCGAATTTTTTGATGAGGGTAGTTTAATTCTAAGAAAGAAACAGGTTAAAAAAAATATATTTTTGTGTCTTATTTCTCTAGAAATATTTGTATAATTCCAAGATAATTTTCTACTACACACAAAAAAAAATTTTAATGCTCTGAAAGAATTAAAAAAAAACATTTGCTGGAGCCGATCGCACAACCTTCGGGTCCGTAGTCCAATACCATCACCACCATACTACTTTAATCTTTGTCCAGGGAGAAAGTTTTAGTATAAAAACATTGAAGAGAAAAGTAGTGCCAAGAGTTTAGATTTCTTTTAAGGTTTTAAGAACATCTGAGAGTGGTTTCCTAGTTGTTTATATGGATATCCAAAACATTTAAATATATCGTTTTGGAGAATGTATTTTTTAGTGATCTTAGTTATGAAATAGTTCTTCTATCTGGGCGGACTTACACGTTAGAAAAGAGCTGTTCTGCGGATTTTAATTGATGTGATTTAAGAATATTTTGAGTGTTAATTCACTGTTATACAATTGTAAAACTATTTTTTCTCTAATGATAACACTTTAACAATGAAAAAATACTTCCAGAGTCTCAAAATGAAATGTTCACGATTTTTCATAGGCCTAGGAATAGACTGATGAGAGGACGCCATTTTTTCTATTCTCGATTCTGATTGGTAGTTCAACTTAAATCACTCGTTTGTTGGCTGATTTGTTAAGTAACAAATATTTGTTAATTGAAGTGGATTAACGGTGGTCAGAATACCAAATCAAGCAAATCAATGTTTGTTAGAGGTTGCCAGAGGCTCAGAATACGACCGTTAGACTTCTTTCAAAAGCTCTGATATCTATTTACAAATCTAAAATCGCCGAGTTTCGAAAATTCCTTCAGAATCAATGTAGCGAATATATAGATCAAAGTGAGGCACATCGCAACGGAAAGTCTTGCCACATCGAGAACCGAAGGCGAAAAATTTGATTTCGTTTTCTTCTCTAAGAAAGCGACACCTTTCGAAAAACAGGCACAGCCCATGTTGTTTACATGTCGCGGAAGAACGCTATTACAGGAGAACTTATTTCCTTAGACACACAGGTCGGGTATTTGCATGTAATCCCCCTATTCACCAACTCTCCATCGCAGTAGGGCTTTTGAATAAAACATAGGAGAGCGGGCTTGCTTGTGTATGATTTATAGGGCCCAATTTAATTTTCCTTGGCAGTGAGGATGCGAAATTGTTTATAGCATTCCCTCTTCTAATTTGTAAGAGCTGGGCGGGCAATTTGTTTTACTTGCTGGATTGCAGACGTCTATTGATTAATGGGGAATCCGAATGCCGCATGCCAAAGTGGGGGAATAGATTGAAGTGCAGACATGTTATTTATTCATTTGCGAATTTGTTTTGCCACGCTGACGTCTATGTACTGTGTAACGTTTTGTCGTAGATAAGTTTCTTTAAAATTTATCGGAGATAAAGTTATTCTATAGCAGTATATGAAATTAATCAAGATATCTAGTGTTCATTTGGAAGCAAATAACGATATATAAGCTTGAAAGACCTAAATGGGATTTTTTTTCTCTTTTATCAACAGATTCCCTCCTCCAAAGATGCAAGAAAGATTTCTTAACAATTAGTCATTCTATTCACAGTATACACATACTCAAGCCTAAAGTTTTACCAAGAAAATTAGCATCTAATATAGGCTAATATTATTGAGTTCGTTAAGAATATTTTTTTTTTCTTCTAGTATCATTCATGCATGCTCATGATGCATGCTATAGCTCTAAAATATAAAAATAGTAATGAATTAAATACTGGGGTTATAAAGTATTTACTTCATGACTTTCACAGTTTATCTCCTGCGAGTTCCCACCATGCATTTTCACCCAGAAACCAACATCTCAGGTACAAATCCTCACAAACGGATTTTTTTCTGAAACAAAGCTTTTCCACCAATTAACGAACAATCCTTTACTAATCCTCACTCAAACAATTTTTCAGCCGCTATTCACACCACGGCTCCCTCCAATAGAAAGGGCCACAAAGCTCACGTCACACACCACGGGCTAATCCCATCCAATCCGATTCTTCGGGCCCGGTTTGTTTAAAATTCTCCCACCGCAAGATTAACGGAGTGTAAAATCGACGTTTTGGCTCTATTATTTGCGGCCAATAATCCCGGCCTCAGCTTAAGCATTTAATTAGGTTTTCCATGGGCTTGATCTCCCTTCCCTTGGAGAATGGGGATCGGATTCTCTGGTAGAAGGAAATTCCTGCCCTGATGTCCTTGGGATTCTGGAGCGATGCAATTAACTGGGAGCGTGAATGCGTTCTATTTACTGGGGGATTTGGGGAAAAGGGAAGCCGGGGTGCTGAGAATGCAAAATTAGGAATGAGCGAGATGTTATAGGGAGTGAAACGTGTAGTGTGTATTATACTCACTATAAGTAATTTTGTATGATTTTTTTTTTTTTTAGTTTTGGAATTAGGAGGGAACAAGATAAAATTCTTATATCTGATTAAATATAGAAAAGGCTAAGATGGGACATGATAAAGTATTCGTGCAATTTAATTCATATAGCGTTATTATGGTAATATAAAATAGTGAAAGTGACATTCAGCTGAACCAAAAAGCAATTTTTAATGTCCTTTTTCGTGTTTAGTGACCCTAAATTTATATACAGAACGGGTATTCTCATTCCTGTTAATTTACATTCTTGAAATTTTATAAAATAAATAAAGTATTTAAGAAGAGAAAAGTTAGCTTCTCTATTAAAAAGCTTTTATATTTTTTTTCTTGTGAGAGAGTTGTTCTGAATACTGTTTACCTCCACATCGTGTTTAGAGTACGCATTTCATTTTTTCCTTTTGCGTCCTCTGATATACTGTTTGAACCTTAAATTTTGTTGGTATTTTACACTTCTTTAAAAATTAATATACTTTAATTTAGCAGAAACGATCGAACTTTTCAATTTACAACAAAGTTAATTTGCTGGGAGTAACGTGCCATAATGAAAAGTAATCGTTTTAGTTATTTTCTTTATCCTGAATTATAAATTTTCTGGTAAAACATGAAATTGACTGAGACATTTCTAGCAGATAAGCAGTATTTTTTTTGTGGCAGTAACGATGGTATCGGTTATTATGTCTCGGGTAAAAGGACTTATTATGACACCATGTATATGTTGTTGTTGTTCATAATTATTCATTACTAAGTAGTAATCAGAATGAAACTATTTTCGGTATTAAATTTTGCAGTAATAATCCTAATCGTATTTTTTCATTCGAAAAAGAACATATTTTAAAAAAAGTTAAAGTAAATTTTTCTGTAAATTTTATTGCACACTTTTAATTTGTAAACTTGTTTTAGGAAAATTTTAATTATACTAGAATTTGAATTTTCTTTAAGTATTTTAATATACTAACAGAAACAGGTATGACAGGACAATTGTTAATAAAAAAACTCTTTTTGTAAACCCTACATACATAATACGCATAAACACTTCAACCAAATCTTATAGTTTGTGTATAAAATTATTTTAAGAACTTGTTTGATAAATCATTCTACTCTCCACTAACCTCTCTTTGTTTCCTAAATCTCTACCATACTGTTGAAATATGGTTTTTAAAAAATAATATACGTGTGCTGTGAAGCAATTAAAATTGAGAAAATATCTGGTAAGTATGAAATTAAAAAATGACTTAAGGGATTTAGAATCGATTTCAGATTATTCTTCCCTTAAACTGTCTTTTTCAAAGAAATAAGGGCAAAGAATGGATAATACTCCTTTAGAATTCAATTTTTTAAAAACACAATTAAATTTTCCTTTGGAAATGTCGACTATTTTTTTTGTGAAAGTAGTTAAGACTACACCAAGGAAACGCTTCTAGTTAAATTCAACTCCGATAAGAAAAAAACATTCCCCTTAGCATACAGTCCCCATTGTTATCTTAATTAAAATAAATATTTACCCTCATTCATTTCTTGCTAAACCTGCAGCCCGGCTAGTGCAAAGGAATGATGAATGCAAAGCAATGGAATTTTGAGTACTAAACCCCTTAACAAGGTTTTTAATTCTCATCACAAATTCCTAGGAAGATAATTTCATTAGGCCTAATACCCGTTCATATCCATTTCTCTTTGATCTGCAGAACGAGACTAGCATAAATATTCATGGATGCATTTGATTCAACAATTTAGGAAGATTTCTGTTCAATGCAAATTCGGGATTACGTCGTTATGTGTCTGCACGAAGGCAGGGTTTGTACTTATTCATTTCGTTGCTTCGCGTCTCTGGAGACGCCATGCGGTAGCGTTGCAATTACAATTAATTTAAAATGTGATTGCCTAAACCTCTCGCTGAGATTTGAGATCCTTCAACGTTTGAATAGCTGAAAAGGTTGAACCTATTTTCCTTTTTAATCGTGCATCGAATTTCATCGTTAGAAATTGGAACCTTTTAAAACTATTAATATTAACAGGATAATTTCAGTGATATATTTGGGTTGAATTATTATCTATAATTAATATTACAGAACACATTTAAGATATGAATATGAATGCATTGATTAGTTGCATTAAATTTCGTATTATATTAGAATGTTTGTACAAACATATACTTGAAGCAACTTGCAAAACTTACTGTCAATATTTTCTTTCCATACGTACAAAAAGTGTTATTTTGTTCTCTCATTTGAATCAAATTTTTAGGAATATTTTAAGTCCCTTCCAACTCAAACACATTAAATAACATTTTTACTCATACATAAGCAGAAGTAAGAAGCTACTTTTTAATTTTATTCAAGTCTAGACTTTTGAGACACTCTTAGATTTTTTCGCAAGATTGGTATTGTTTAAATACATTGGATTTTTGTTGTTTCGCATAATCTAATTAAGTGATAAGTAGTGCAAATAAAACTGAGAATTGAAAATGGGAACTAGAAGATAATAAAGAATGTGTATAATAACTGATAAAGTTATATTTGAGATAAATATTTTCCTTAAAGCACTCCCAAATTAATTAACTCTTTTTTCTATGGAGAGGAACAAAAAATCTAATTAATATCTGATTAAAATTTAATGAATTAAACATATAGGGTTTGGGTTTACAACATTAAATGTAAAAACCAAAAGACGACACTTTTGCACTCATAAAAATTTCCAGAGACCCTTTTTTCTTCAGAATTTTAACTTTTTTGTAATTTCAATAATTTATATATTACTTTTCAGCATATTAAAAGGAATATTAAGAAATTTGAAGGCAAATAAATTCAATTCACCATTATTATTCTAAAATATTATGGGATAAACAGTATTAAAACGTATATTAACTTAATCTTAAGATAATATTTTAACTATTCTATCTCATATATAAATTTTAAATTTATATAAGTCACAAGACATTTAAGCTGTGTTTTAGTATCTTCTCTTTAAATGAAAACAGACTAAATAAAGAATTCCCCGAACATCTCAACTTCCGTCTGATGAGCACTAGAGTAACAAATATTTTTTTTTTGTGTTTTCTTCTCTAGAGCTTGCTCGATTTGTTACTAAGCTTCTCTAGCAAGACAAAAGTACCATTTCTATCTCCCAGCAGTCTTGATTTCTTCCTAATGCAAGCATTTACAACACTCGTAAGGGGGCAAGATTCCGAGAGGACATTTAAATTGCGCTAGAAGAAGCCTTCTGTAATGTGTGTGTTTCTTCGTTTCGTTGCTGTCTCATTCGCTCTTCTCCATTTTGCTTTTTACTTATTCATACGTTAGAATGTAATCATGTTTAAGTAGAAATAACACTTTCTGTTTTATGCGCATACTTACTCTCCTGCTTCGAGGAAATAATAATAGATTCTGTTGTTTTTTTCCTTAGAGAGTTTTCTTTTCGCTAAGGCTTAGGTTGCTTTTATTTCTGTCAGAGCAGATGATTTATTCGTGACTTCGGAAATCCCATTATTGAGAAAATAGTTCGCGCTGTGTAAATGTAACTGGGATGCTATTTTTTATGTGAAGTTAATAAGAAAGTACGTTTTTTTAGGTGGAGAAAGAAGACTTTTGAAGCGTAGTCACATGAACTATTTTAGGTCCGACGAAAAGAGGGTTTGACCGTTACATATACTTTCATAAAATCAGCCTATTTCGAAAATCAATTACTTTGCTTTAATGCGTTTTTGACTCACTTACATAAGGTGTCATATGAAGTGAACTCGATGCTATTTTTCTTTACATGACATTTATTTGATTGTTCGAGTTTTTTTGAGTAAAATAAAGTGCTCATTTTGTTCAAAGTTTTATCTTTGAGCATTTATTTCAAAGGAAAATCTATCATTGTCATTTTTAGGTTTTTTTTTCAAAAATAGTTTCTTACGTGTTTAATCTTTGTAGTCCTTCAAATTTAATTTTTCAATAGGATTAAATGACAATCTCTGGCAATCCTGATCTAGGAATGAAAGAGGGTTAATACTAATAGCTAACTTTATCAAACAAATGAAATAATTAAGTATTATAAAAGTAATAAATAAAATGAAAAGTTGGTAAATGCTTTGAAAATTACTGTTAAAGAGCTTCAATGAGTATTACAGAAGTATGGCATTTAGTTGAAATCTTATGTCTGCCTTTAAATATTTGAAATAATGCATTCCCAAAGCTTCTTATTCACACATAAAAACAATTCCCGTTTACTCCTCCCAGCCCAATTACTTATCTTCGCTTTTACAACTGCCCTAATTACATCAAACTTTTAAAATCGCTTTCCGAATAGCATCCTATTTGCCCTCCTTACAACAGCTATTCAATTACCAACACCAACACCAAAATCGTGTGCAGGGCAAATTAAAGGGCCCCGTAACGATCTTAACGATCTCCAATCCGTCTTAAAGCGATTATTTCATTAAACTAAGTCATAATTAGATAAAGTCCGCGCAGTTCCTCCTCTTAATAATCCAATTTAAACTTCTACTTGAGCGATGGTAATAAAACCGAAGGGTTGTGTCCCTAAGCCTCGCCACCTAAATCTCGAGTAATCAACCCGGGCAGTCTATCAACTTTAAATCGCGAGGGGCGAGGTTTTGGTGATTTACCCCCGCTTCGTCTTTTCCAGACTTATGAATCAAGGGATTAAGTCTCCCTTGTGCTTTCACAGTTTTAGTCTTTCTTCTTTAAAGGGTGAACTCCCGGGAGGTCTTAATCTTTGAGGAGGATAAAATACCCCCTTTTGTTTGCCTTACCTTATCATTAGGGCTTTGGGGAAGGTTTGTTGAAAAGGAGATATGCATGATGGGATACTGTGCAACAGTTTTAGGCGATATATAATTAAGGGGCGTGATGAAGATTTTGGCCGGGATGCCTACTTAAAACCTTTAATTTAGATATCAGTCCATTTATGTTTTTTTTTTTTTTTAGAAATGTGATTTTTCATTATGCATATAATAATTCATTGATATTCTGCAGAATGATTAGCAGAAAATATTTACTCTTTTAATAACGGAGTAAGAAATTTTAAATTAATCTCCTAAAAGTAAATTGTTGCATTTTTCTGTAAAAGACCGAAACTGGTGAATTTTAAATTTACCGGTGGATATTAATACATATCAAATACGTTACTGGAAGATTGAATATTTGGTTTGAATCTTTATAAACATACATTCGGACTCACACCGGTAATGTCGACAATCACCGATGTTTTGCAATGGTTGAATTTAGGGGTGATAGAATTTACCTGTAGTTCTAAAAGTCAACTAGCGTAAACTAGTTAAACTCCTAAAATATAAACTTTCAAAATATTTTCATAACTCAAACTTTACTTACATTAAATCATAAGCATTAAAGCAAATAATCTTCAGCCTTTTAGGTTTCATCGAATCCTCAAAATCAGTACAGACGTTAAAATAGATCAAAATCCCCCATGAATACTCAATACCGAAATCCAAATCCAATTCTAAACCTACTTAAATACCACCCAAACTTAGTAACAACTTCGAAGTAGAACAAAAGGTCACCCAGATTCCATCACAAGGTCAACTGTACTCTAACGATCCGGAAATAAACGGCACTAATCCCCCCCCATACAAAGAAAAATCAACCATAAAAAGAATACACTATCTCAACTTTATTCCACTCTCAGACGTTCCAAATCCAGCTCCATTGCGTGACCGTTCCCTTTAATCACACTTCCAGAGCAGTCGCAATCGCGATTTGTCCACCATTATCCCCTTATTAGCCTCAAAGTAAAACCGAGTTTCACCCCTAGCTTTTTTTTACACCCTTACCATTAGCCGTGAATTAGAACTCATACTCGGAATAGCCTCCAATACTAATGATGTAAATACATCGAGTCCTAATTGCTAATAATCAATTTTAATTCACCCCTGCAGGGAGGGGGTTGTGAATTCGCCCCTTTTCAGGGTAGTGTTTGTCTGGAGAGATTTACAGGGTAGTGATTTGGGATCGCATTTGGGGTGAATGGATTTTTCTTTGGGGAGGGGTTTGAGAAAGTTCATCAGTTTTAATCTTGTTTTCGCTTTGATTTCGGGATAATTTGGTTAAATGGAGCTCTAGTTCAGCTTCTGAGGATGTGGATGGCGTGTGTTGATTGTTCTGCTAGCGACGTATCTTTCGAAATTGAGATTAATCTGTGTTTTAAGTAGTAATTTGTTTCGTATATCGAGAAGGGTATTTAAAGTTTAGGATGTTAATGAGAGGAACATAATCCTTTATAGTAATGGGGGATTAAGAATGATAAAAGTCCTCCTTTTACGCTTAGATTTAAAGCTAAACTAATATGAAACGTTTATTTGCTCATGCACCTTGTTTGTATTTTATATGGGTAATAAATATCCGTTGTGATTTAAATCTAAATAATACTTAATTAGAAGAATAAAAATAAAAGGTAACAGAGATAAAAATGGGTTTACAATTAGTGAGATTAAAGTTTTGATGAGCTGCGTATTTATGTATGAATGTGTGACAACGCATTCACATTTAAGTTTGTTTTAATTTAAAATAGGTTTAAAATAAGCGGGATAAAATTTTAGATTAATTGTGAATTTTGTATATGAATGTGTGACAACACATTCACATCCAAGCTTAAAAGTTTTATATACAGGGTGTGTCTGAAATGGTGCAACAAACTTTCAGGGATGATAGTACTCATAAAGGCGAACAAGAATCGGTATAGAAAGGGGGGTCGCAAATGCGTTTTAAGGGGTGAAACCCCGGGGTGAAAATCTGCAACAAAACAACAAACCGCCTCTACTTCTGGCATTATTAATAATGCCCGATTAATCACTTCGCCCGTAACATATACATATAGTAATAAGGTACTAATAAAATCATTGCATAATTATTATATTTTTTTGATAAATAAGGCAGTGGTCTGACTACAAAAAAAAAACATTACAGGGTTTAGTTTTTATGTAGAAAATAAATTTAAAAACATATTACACTAAATGTTGGCAGCATATTAAACCCTAAACGAAAAGTCACGATTACACTTTCAAACAATATTAACTTTACTAAATTACACAACGTAAACCAAACTCGCATGCTACACATAACCCGCAATCTTTGATAAACGGGTGTTGCGAGCGAACATTACAATTCAGTCATGCTGTATAATGTTTGAGTTACTTTAAATGTATTACGAGTCGCATATAATTTTGTGAAACTCCAGATAATGACTATAGGGAGCGTCTTAACTGGAGTCCCAGATGAACGTGCAGCGCCACTGCTGCAGTTTTGCTTTTGAAACGTGTCTAGCGTAGATAAGACTGGGCAGTGCCTCTAAGGCGGTCAGCTTTTCCACTAACTCATTTAAGTTCTGTTTGGAGAGTACACAGAGCTCACCTGGCCTATTGAATTTCAAAATCTAGTTTGTTGGGGTTTTATATATTCCTTAGAGATAATTCAAAAGGTTGTGTGATTTGCGCGTGAAAGAGGGACTCATAAAATGGACTTGGAACTGGAGGTTAGGCTTATCTCTATTTGGTTATATAATTTAGGTTTGAAATTTGAAGTCTAAAGGTGTATGCAGATATACGGGGAACAATTTATATATATTTTACATTTATTTGGATTTTGAAATATATGTAGTGAGAAGGGGATTTCACCTGTTTAAACCAAGTAAATGTAAACTAATAAATTTATCTGCAAGTGATTCAAGAAAAACAATGAAGAATTTTCCCCTGTAAACCAAATAAAATTGCGGAACTTTAAGATAATTTGATTTCTTTAGAAATGTCACATTTGCGTAATAATAATGTTTTATGTTATTTTTAGGAGTTTACCATATATATTCTTACTTACTTAATTAATTTGTGTAATTAATTCAATCTTTTATACGGTAACACTCGTATAATATTTACAAATCAATGTTATTTGTTTTTGATGGATTTTTGTAGTAATTTTACAAATATAATTATCTCATCTTTAAAACTTAAAAATTATAAATGGGTTACTCAACATTTAATGATTTATGTTATGTAATTAATATTGCGTAATGGTTTATCAATGAACTAATGAATTGGTTTCTGTCATAGGAAAAGTATTGGTATAATTTTTTTCGTGAACATTCTACAAATAATGACAAAACAAATGTTATGAAAACCTTTGAAACAATATTTCTATCAACCCAATAACTTTCCTAAACACAAAAAATAAAGAACAATAGGGACTCCAATAAATTATGAGACATTACTCAACCAATATAAAAAAATCATTGGTTGAAAAGTTCCAGACATTCATTTCAAACTACATTGTGAAAACCAACATAAAAACGATGTCATAACAAGCAATCCATCTTTCCCAGAATCACGTCTTATTACCAACTTTTGGCCCTTAAAAAAACGAACCCATCTATTCAGTACGCTACCAACAATACACAAGTAAAATATGTTCTTCATATTTCACACCATGCTTACCAAAAACAACATCCCAAGCCATGTTTATCTTTGACCCTAGCACGTGTTTCCGAAAAGCGTCCCTTTCAGACGCAGCAAGCTACAGGGCGTTCACCATGGGCGAACATAAATCTAAATTTTCGAAAACATTAAACACACCGAAGGGAAAAAGTGGGGGAGCATCGTTCATGTGTTCAAGAGACGGGCTATCATTTAAATAACATGATCCGGCTTTTGATGTATTGCTGGAAACTTCCCTTTGGAGGACATCGAGCTTTTGGGAATTTTAAAGTGTTTTCCTCGAAGGGATGAAAAGGTTTTTATTTTGGACCTCCCTCCTCCAGTAGAATATTTAAATATATCGGTATTTATAAGCTGCTTGCGCTGTGATGTGTGAATAGAGTGGATTTTTTTTACTTGCTTTGAGGAGATGAGTGAACAAGACGAATTATATTTTACGAAACTGCATTTTTTTTTTTGAGAGTGTACTTTTTCGCAAATGATTTTTAAAAATTCAGTTTTTTTTCTTTTGTTAATGTCCAAGTCAAAGATTAAAAATTTATAAACTGAAAATGTGAAAATGCTATGCATGGTATACATTGCATTATTTATCCTAAGAACGAAATTTTTTTTCACCAATATTTCACCTGGATGAATTTAATATATGTGTTGTGTTGATAATATTCAGAACTTCATGAACTGTAGATGTAAATAACTGTAGAGAATGACTTCTAACACATATTTTATGTTTACCTTATTCGTTTATTGGTTCTCGTATCATATTTATTTTTTTGTATTTCAAACTCTAAATGATAATGTATCCTTTGGGAGTTATAACTTTTCATGTTCAGAATTGAATTGGTAAATAATAAACGAAGTAAATGTAATAAAAGGTATTGAGATTGATTTATTCTTGGTATTTTCAGCTATTCCAAATATTTTTGGTGAAATTGAAAGGTGTTTAAAGTTTGGAGATTTCGGGAAGTTAATCCGGAAAAAAGTGAATGATTTATTTTCATTTTATCCAATTTAAGATTCATTCATGCGAGAGTCAATATAGCGTTATTAAAACATAAAAAAACGAGTTAACTTGCTCTAAACATATTATATTCCTTCATTTTACTTATTTGATTAAAAAAAGGAAAAAAACACATACAAAAGCAGTATGTCACTTAATATAAAATTTCAAGAAGGTTTTTGTATTTAACACACAGCTTAGAAGTCCATATATAAATGTATATAAGCAGCTTATCCTCGGCTCCTATGGGTATATACGATAAAAACACAGCCCCTAAGAAGGGTATCATCATTCTTTTATCTCCGAAGTAACGTTCGTTTTTATTAATGGCTCTTACATGTCCACAAAAAAATCCACGAATTAAATTCGAAATGAATTCACCCGCGTAATAGCCCAATGCATTATCTCCATCTGAACCCACAGAATCACACATCTTCTGAACACGGGAATAAGGAGAGAACCAGAAGACGACGTCTCACGTGCTATTCCATTCCTGCAAATTACTTTAGATTACCATCTTAATGGAGCAAGCACGAATACTTTTTTTTTTTTTCTGCCGCAGGGCTTTTAATTTTTTATCCAATAGGTTTTCTCTCACTTCGATTACTTAAATTAATTAGATGTGGAATAGCGATTCGATGTATCGCACCCATTCCAATTCCATTAATTTGTATTAAGGGTATATATTACTTTTTTATGCCTCTCTGGGGGATAGGTGGAGTACGTGATAAAAACGGGTTTTTCTGTGTGTTATTCTTAAGGGTTTTATGGGATGTGCAGTGCTAAGTGGTGGATGTTTCAATTGATGGAGGAATTAAAGATACGAGGTCGCGTTTTGTAAGGGAATCCCTTGTCGATGTGGGTCGAATTCGTACTTAAATGGAGCACTTAGGTTAAAATCAGAATGAAATATTTTTTCCCATTGATATCCCTTAAGAATATCTCTTTTACACATTTTTAAATGATAAAATTAAGATTATGTGCTGGGCACAGTTTCATTAAAGGTATTCTTTTATCTGATCGTTAAAACGAAATTAAATTAGTCATTATATATAACACTTGACACTGATATTTAAAGTATATTAAGAAAAATTTTAACTTATAATTAATGAGCGAGATTTATATCTTGAAACTGAAATTTTAAACACATTTTTAAGTGGAAAGTATGCTATTGTTAGACGGATTATTCACAAAGTGTTTTTCCAGATTTACAGTTTAAATACTAGGTAAACTGCGTAACTTATAACTCATCATCATTAACTAAAGAATTCGATTATTATTTTTTTTTGTATACTTAACAATTTAAACAAAGATTTATTACTCTTTATTTAGAATTCAGGACTCAAAAATAATTCATTTTCTTAACCAAATTTATATTTTACTTACAGTATTATTTTCAAACGATCCACTACTCCTTAAAGGACTGACAAATTATTAATATTATTATATGAATAGTATAGTATTTTAATTATTAACAGTGTAATAAATGCATTGCAAACACACTACTTCCTTCGAATAATATGCTATGACAAGTACGAGTATGTATGTTTAATAATAATACAAAATAATTATTGCTTTTATTAAGTTTGTATATTTTAAATAAGCATTTTAAATGAACGTAAAAGCTTCCATAAAATAAATATGAGTATAGTTTAATTTAAAGTCACAAGAATATTACATTTGATTTCCCATAATATACACCAATGCATTCTCTTGCATAATGTTAAGTAATAGAAATCAGTAAATTATCTTCTACACCAGACTATAATGAGAGTGTCTAATACGATAATGCTAAGAGATTGATTGAGTTCGCAATGCAATTAGTACATTATAGTATACCTATTGCATTTAAACAATTCAGTGCATAATATGATGAACAATTAGTTTGTGCTTATGGGATTACACAGTGAATCACGAGATCATTCTGCGTTTTAATTTGATATTTAGAGTGAAAGACTAATTTTAAACTGAATTGGGCTCGAATGGCTAGTTCAAAGCTAGTGATGTAATGATTTTGTATAAAGGTTATGGAGGTTATAAGCTCGTGAAATAAAAATTGAAATTTCGCTTTCCATTTTCCTTATGACAAATTACATATTCTGATATCACTATTTTGCATGAAATAACAAACTTAAATAACTTAAATTCAGATTATGTTGGCACAGATGCTTTAAAAGCAACCCTTTCAGAGGTACCTACAGAAAATATAAAAGGGGGTTTACTCCAGTTAGGAAAAAAACCTTAATTATATTTTCAAGAAAAACACGACTTGCTTTATGGTAATTCGTTTTTAAGATATCATTAAAGACAAAACATCATTGATTTCTTAACCCCCCTTCCTTTTTTGTTCTGGAACAGAACCTAGAAAGCATTTTCCAAAATCAATAGACGCATGTTCTGGTTCATATATGCAACTTGCAAAAAATAAACAGTTTCTTAATTAAATCCAGTGCGAGCAGGGCGTTTTGAACAGTGCTCTCAAGGGGAGTCAACAGCCATTAAAATTTATTTACCACTTGAAGTGCTTGCGCCATGAGCACTTTTGCCTAATTGAAGGACACAGGCGAAACCGTATCTGGCTCTATCCCCATCTTGTTTATTATTTATGTTATGTTATTAATTAATGCGGGAAAATAAATTAAAGTGGTCTTGGACTGAAGCAACGTTAGGTAATGTGCGCGAAATGGTGATTTTTACTTGTTAATTAATCCTCATTATGTTATGTCCAAGATCCATTTATGTCAATTTGGGATTCTTTAGAAAGTGTGATGAATATAATCGGTGGGAAGTCCAGGAAGTATGCTCATTAAATATACTCTTAGAATGGAGTTCACTAGTATATGGTGCGTGTTAAGATTTAGTTTTAACGAGAAATATTTGGTAAATATATTAACTTTTGGTAAATATATTAACGTGGAATAGCGTTCGTGGAGTAAAGATGGAGAGTTAAGCTCGTCAAGCAATCTGCTTCGTCGTATAGTACATTAAATATGAAATTCCATGATGGTTTTAGCTTGAATTTTAAATGAAAATCCTGGAAAAGCTAATTCTATAAAACTTGTAACTTAATGTATGTTAAAATGATTCATAACGGTTATATACAGTTATTGCTTTTGAAGTTGGTTACTAAGTTTTGTATAACCAAGATTTTAAAGTTATCTGAAGAATTTTGATGATTGTGGATTGAATTTATATTATGGTATGTCCTAACATTCGTTTAAAATATTTTACTCAGATAACTACTTATGTAAATAGGAGCTTAGTTATAGTAATTTATTTAGTGTTATCATCAATACAAATCATCTCATTTGCGCAACAGTCCATGATCCCAAAACCTATAATTCCATATTTATTTTCGTGATCAAGGACTATGGGTGCAAGTTGCAAGGCATACGTCTCTGTTAGGGGATCATTCAAGACCCATACGCAAGATCCCGCACGCAAGTTTTTAGTTTCCAAAGATCCTTGGTTCTCAGTAATTCGACTCTCTGAAGGAATAAAGGGAGAGGTTTAAACCACAATCCTGTGGCGTCCTGAGGGATAAACACTACACCACTGAGCGCACAACAAAAAACATTTATGTTCTGGCATTAATTCAAACCCTGTTAGAAGGGTCATTTGGAAATTTTGATTCCACCAAAAAAATTGTTATTTTATGTGTTTTAACCATAATTTAATTTAAATTTAATTACTTAATTAAATTTTTACTAATTTTAAAGAAAATAATTTTGTAAAGTAGAAAGTAATTTTACTTTCTTTATATTCTTCTGCTTTTTTTCAAAACCTATGAAAATAGGAAAAATGGAAATTGAAATTTTGCAAACTTACAAATATCTGATTAAAAATAATGTATAATTTAAAAATACAATAATTTTTTTTATTTAGAAACTATGAAATTTTAAGTTTTACACACATATTATTTGATTACATTTGAAATGTTTGAAATTGTACAGGAATTATTCATAAGTAGTATCAGTACCTATTTTTCGTTACACACTTAAACCGTTAGTTTTGCACTAAAATTACCTTAAATAAATGATCCCATTGAAAACTACACATAAATGCAAGCGTGCACTTAGTTCAATGAAATTAAGATGTTTTCTATACCCTCCATCTTAATTGACTGCATGCATTATTCAGTAATAAATCTCTACAAACGACGTCCCCCATACAGTTCCCTAAACAAGTGCGCTACTTGCAAAGGTCGCATTCATCATTTATTCAAAAGCTCATCAATATTTTAATCATAAACCCTCCAGCATGACGTCAATGAAATCGCCGCTGCTAAAACTGTTTGTCTTATGGGCGCCCACTCATTAAAATTTGAAATTCTTCACAAATAACTACACACTAAAGGCAAATGAAGGGATTTTTTTTCTTAAATACCCGTCCATCTCGTCAAAGGCTTTTCTCTTTCAGCAGGATTAGTGCATGATTACTAAGAACCATTTATATAAATAAATAATCACTCTCTTCAAGGAAATATGTCGGCCCATGAATTATTACTTTTACAGTCTGGCAATAACAAGTCCAAAAAGGACTCGTAATAACTATCCACGAGTGCATTTCTGTCCGAACTCGAGCACCACCTTAGGGGGCACTTTTAATGAGACATTTAAACCACACGCCTGAGTACGATTCGGAATTTAATTATTTTGCTTCGACCCCGGCTTTGAAGGGAGAGTTAGACTTGCTCAGTAATGGTCTTCGGAGCCCCCTCATTATCCTGGAATGGTATTTATCGCAGGCATTCTTATATCAGACAATCATCGTGTAATTACGCTACACGACAAAATGGACTTGATTCATAAATATCCATGTATATCGGCCCTTGAAGATTCGGAAGCCATTAAAATTTTAAGTCCGGACCTTTGAATTTAGAAGTTGGTCTAATTAGAATTGTCACTGGATGGGGTGGATATTTGGGAATAGTGTGTTTGGAATATAGGCGAGGGTGATTTTTAGTTTGATAGGAACTGAGAAGTATTTGGGTTTTTTTCGAGGTACAACAATGACAAAAGAGATGCATTATCACATTATCTGATGGTGTAGAAATGGTGGTAATAGAGTTTCAAAATAAAGGACATTTGAGATGTGAAAGTTTTGAAAAAAAATTCTGAATTTGAGTTTGATGTAGTACTTAAAACTTTTGATTGTATTCCGATTCCGTACTGTGCAAAATTATACTAATCTGAAATATTAGAATATCTGAGTTATTAGAAATGTGCTTAGAAGTATTGTACATATCTTCTTTTTCACGTATCAAGAACTTATGAAAACATAAGCCTTTTTATGAAAAAAAAATAACTGATGTCAATTTATGTATTCTAAAGTAAAGCATAGATGTAACATCAGAATAAAGTAATGTAATATATTCAGAAACATATGTCAAAGTAAAAGTAAAATAAATAAAAACCTTAACTTCTTCTTTGAAAAAAAAGTAAACGTTGAACGCTAATTTTTGGTAATAGGTGATTGGAGGAATTTGTTTTTCATTTGAAATTCCAGCAATATTTTTGAAAATGTTCGTGGCTTAATTAAGAAGACGTTCACAAACTTATAAAGTTATTTTTCCGGATTTTTCACGCTGTTTTGGTTTTTAGTCAAACAATGATGAATTCCAATCTCAGCCTGATTCGCCAAACATGAAATCATTTAAGTGCGGCAAATGAAAAAGTTGATTGAAAAATATAATAGATCTAGCGGATTCAAATTCATTTCTAAAAAGACCATCTATCATATTATAGTAATTAATAAAGTCATATAGTCAGATTGAATTACTTAAAATTTTAGTACCATCATTTAATAATATTAATAGAGACATTTTAGAAAATCAATCTTAATTTTACTTTAAAAACACCATCAATAACAGAAGTCAAAACAGTCTCATTCATTTATTAAGAAACAAAACACTTAATCTATTTCAGGAAAGGAAATGTCTTCCCTATGTCAGTCATTATTCTTATCAGCCAATCAAAGTATTCCTTGTGGGTTTCAAAATACCCCTGGATATAAATAATTAGATGCACCATAAATTCAGGAAATCCATCTATCAATCCTAACCTGAATCTTGCATTGCGGATAATATCGCTTGCAAATTGCGGGATTCTTTTTCAAACCAAATGAATGAATCGTTTCATTCTCAGGGGATCTCTACTTTAAAATTCGTATTTCTTACATTTATTCCTCTTTGCCGAATTTTTCTAAGTTATTCTAAAGCTAAGGTAATATCAGCGATTGCAATTCTATGCAAAGAAGTCTCGGAAATAAAGGGAACATATTCTTTGAATTGAAGGAACTAATGGGGCATTTTAAAATTTCAATTAGAAAAAAATGACAAGAGTTTGAAATCCGTGTTTGG
The DNA here is from genome assembly GCA_963680715.1 of Tetragnatha montana. Lineage (NCBI taxonomy): Eukaryota > Metazoa > Arthropoda > Arachnida > Araneae > Tetragnathidae > Tetragnatha > Tetragnatha montana. The sequence goes on from OY796675.1 coordinate 41,790,773, forward strand.
TTTTAATTAGTTAGGACTCAAACTATTCAGCAAAGAAAATCGAGTAATGAAGGGGATCCGCAATATAATTTTATTTGATAAAGATAATGGAATTTCCGATTAAAGTATGAAAGGGTAGGCAGACAAGCAGAGGTTTATCAGCAGCTTATGTGAAGGTGTATTTTTACAAAAGGTTTTGAACTTCATCCATACCAAAAGAAATAAGAATAGTCAGTATTAAAAAGGGGATAAGTTCAAAAAACGGCGAATCAATTTCTGTGCTTAGCAAATTCACCAAGCTTCCCTCTATATACATTAGTGGAAAGAGTGAAAAAAATAACTTTCCCTTATAAGCAAATATAAACCCTTGAATTTGGTGAAATCTAGGTCATTCCATTGCATTTTTTATCATGTTTGAAATTTAAATTAATTTTTCTTCCTTTTCGTATTCTTTGCGCTGTAAAATAAGCCAAAAATCAAAATGCGTTTTTAATTTAAAAGTGTTTTTATATCATTTTTCAGTGAATTTTGGACTCTATTGATATTCATTAAACTGCCTTAATGACTCAGTTTCATACTTTTGAATTTTTATTTGACTTAGTTTTTCTATTTTCCTCTTTTTTGCTGTTCACTAAGCAGAATTACAATTTAAGCGGTTTTTAAGATTTTTCAACTTATGACATCAGTTTTATTTTTTTTCGTTAACTCATCTGTATTCCAAATAGAGTTTCTCAAAACTTGGTTACTTAATTCTTTTTTCAAACCGGTAATTCATATACTATACTCACTCATGTTAAAGAAATGAATTAATTTTCAGACTAACGAAATATAAAATAGAACTTGTTTTTTCTACCCATTTTAGTTAAATGATTTTGAAAAATAAAATTAAAACAGTTTTGCCACAAACATTTCCAATTCATGTTAACATACGTTTTATCCATATTTAAAGCTAAAACAAGAGAAATAAAAAAAATCACAAGGAGTATTCTCACATACAAAAATGTTTTAGTACAAAATATCCGTTTGGAACACAATCACAATTAAATTTCAATTGTAAAAATACAATCATACTTTTTCTTGAACTATTCACTCCTCTACTTTGTCTATACGAGTTAAGACATTAAAATGGTGATCTAAATCACGCAATTTTACATTGAAAAATTAGTGATAATATTCCATGTATGTCCTAATATCAAGCAAACACCAGTAAATGGAGGTAATAAGAGAAATTTAAAAGACTTTTTTTAACCCCATTTTCTTGAATATTCTGATATGTAAACAATATATGCATGAAAAATTATCTATATAGAGCATTCGCACATGACATCACTTGGAGGAATAAACAACGTTGCTAGGGCTGTTGTTAGGGGCGGGAAATAGAAGCATCCAATAGAAGCATTCGCACATGACGTCACTTGGACGAATAACAACGTTGCTAAGGCCGTTGTTAGGTCCGAGTCATGTGATTGAAAAGGCTCTCATTGAATCCCATTAGAAAAAAAACAAACGTTATTCATTAAACAAACAATTTTTTAAACTTTTTTTTGCTTTACTCTACTTTCAAATATTAATAATTCTATACAGACAAGAGCTATAGGCGTTTTCTCTTCATATGAAAAATAATTTAAGATAATATTGGAATAATATTTTTTGGAGGCAGAAAAATAAACTAGATTCCCTCTTCCTATCAGCATCATAAATTACTGCAGAGTTTATATAAGGCAATCTAATTAGTCAATCTTCGTTGCGCAGTGAAAACTAATCGGGACTTAATTAAATTTAACTGTTTCTGCGGATGAATAAAAAAATCATGGAAATCAATTAAAAGAATCCGGGTTACCTCGTAATTGAAAAAATGATATTTAACACACCCAAGCTTCAATCTTTCGCCAAGAACTTTTCCGCACATTAATTGATTATCGGGCGCACTTCCTTTTTGGAAGGTACTTTGGGACAGAATTTTCCTGTTTCGTGCAAATGAGTGTGGAAGTTTCTAGAACTTTCTATGCTGTAATGAAACGATTCTATTTTTCTATGTTGATAATTGAGTAGTTTTAATCATGATTTATATGGCGATAAGTTTTAATGAATTGTAAATTGAATTTAGTTTTATAAGATGTTAGAGGGTTTGGGGCTATTTAATAATAGGTAAGCGTGATAATTATATTTTTTATTCCAAACTTAATCTTCTAAGTAAATTTAATTGATAATTTTAATATACCTACTTAATGATTTTTGATTAAAAATTTATCATACTTAAAAATTCATAATTTCTTGGTATTGTATAGTTGGTCTACTTGGTGTTACCTTTTTTTATAAATTGATAATAAATATCCAATTATAATTTAACTTAGAATTTTTTTATCATTATTGCTAAAGGGGGAGCAACTGAGAGAAAAATTTATCTAATTAAAATTTTTCCTATTTTAGTTTGACCATACTTCGAGACCATTCTAAAAAGATTCCTAAGGTATGGGAATAATGGAATTATGTTACTAATTATTCTTGGTTCAACGTTCCCTTTATCTCTCCATAACCTGATTAATAACCACTGCATGTTGAATGCAATAGTATATCGAACGCCCACGCCTGCATCGTAGCCAATACAGATGCCTCAGAGTTTAGAGTAGATAATGAGGTTATTGCACTGACCACAATTAGCTATCCATACTAATAATGGCGCACTGTGCGTGGGTTTGAGAGTAGAGAGTATGGCGCTTCTAACATATAATTATAAGTAAATGAAACACTCCTGCATCTAAAAGATATGAACATAACAAAACAAGATTTAATTGTAATCTTCGGGTATCCATTAAAAAAAGAAAAAAAGTAATGAGTTTACGATATTAATAATTTAAAATGTAATAACAATACCACATGATTATTTACACACAAAAAACATCAAGTTTTTTAATTTTAATACAAGATATCTAATATGAAAAGAAAACATCACACCCTCACACACGGGATCAGAAACTAAATCGATTTTAGAATGATACCTTGGGGAAACTTAAAGACAGAAAGCACTAAACTAAAAATACTAAAGTTTGTCCAAATTTCAGGTTCCCTAAATATTTTTTTCTATTAAAATTGTAGAGAGGACAGGATTTAAATATATGATTGCAAGTTTCGTTTTCATTTAAATTGCAAAAGGAACATCTATATTTTTGAATGTTTCACTTTCATAAAATATTCTATTTTGGTTTAAGCGTAATTGGAAAATTATTCTTTTATATATATATCCGAATTGGATTGGATGTAGTTTTTATATTTTTTAAAAATTTATAGTGAGGGAAGTGAGTGCTACTCTCAATCATGGAGAAATCTTTTTTGAATGCATTGGTCGTGAAAGGTTTGTAGAATGGAAGGAAGATAGTGAGAAGCCAGACTGTAGGGGAAATCCAAATAAAATATTAAATCCAATGTTATCCACTAAGAGATCCGCTAAGATGTAATTAAAACTAAAAATATTTGAATTTGATAAGCTCAAAAGCACTATACGTACAAATAAAATAATTATAAAAGAAATTAATTCAGCAATTTTTAAGTAAATAAAAAACATAAGATTTCTACTTTAGTTACCCCAATCGTAATTCGGAAACTATGAAGATTACTGTTTAAAACTAAATACGATTAATTTAGCCTTTTCTCATAAACTTAACAATATTCTCTATATTTAACACTACATTACAGTAAAACTGCCAATAATGTAGCTAGCCAGGCTAGTCTGGCTAGTCTTGGGCTAGTCTGGTATATTTTCTATTTTGTTACTTTTATATTGTATAATCGATGATTAAGACACAAATTATTGTAACTAATAAGTATTGTATTAAGACACAAATTACATGAAATAGATTATTTGCGGAGAAAGTGCCTTGATAATTTATTTGTTTAAAAATATTAATAGTACCCTGCAGAATATCATCGGGTTATAAATATTCCAATCAGCTTTAAACATTTATAATTTATTTAGCAAAAGAATAATTTAACTTTTATTCGTTTATTTCTGATTTAGCTGTCAGAAACCGGGGCCAGTAAAAAGTGAAAATAAAAGCTTAAAGAGTAGGCAATAATATTTTTGCGATAAGAGTAAAGGTAGTTGGATCTCTGTTATTTTGATCTAAAACCCGACGTAACCAACAACTTTATTTTATGAGCAAAAATTTAGAAATCTAAAGAAAGAATCGAAAAATTGTTCTTCAAAAATAAACCGTCATTATCTCTAATTGAATACAGGTTTTTTCGTAAGTCAAAGCTCATGCGTAAAATATTTTCCTTTCACTTCTCTTTCAGCTTTGCTTACATAGCGTTAATCTTTGTTGAACATACAAGGGAATATCTTGTATAGAAAGAAAATTTAGAATACTGACGAGATATTTTAAGAAATTTGGGGGTGAGAGTACATAATAAATATAGTTTGTTTATCTGAATTTTCAGATAAAATGTATTAAAAATACATGCACGAGACTTCGGTTAGTTTATAAATGCAATTTAATTTATAGTGCAAGGGAAAATAGTTAAATAATAATTTAATAATAATAATAATAATAATAATAATAATAATAATAATAATAATAATAATAATAATAATAATAATAATAATAATAATAATAATAATAATAATAATAATAATAATAATAACAATAATAATAATAACACAAATTTGAAAAACAAATCTTTCCCAAAGTTTTTGGGGTTATTGCACCTGATCTTTATGTTTTTAGGTGAGCTGAATCCGTAAATGACTTCAGTTTTTTTTTTCCTGGAAAGTCACATTTCCTGAAAATTTAGGTATTATGTTTCATTGGGAATTTCATGGGGAACCTCAAAAGTTTAGAATATTGACTAATAATTCACTCTCTTACATAAATCTTTTTAATGCTTTTTGTGCAATTAAAACAATACATTTCTGAAAAAAAAATCAAATAAAATTACTTGATAGGTATTATACGTACTAAACAGTACTTAACGTACTAATACGTACTTAAATGGATATACCGACCTATTAATTTTGATGATTATTACAAAGAAGGTAAATAATCGGAACAATATTTATTTTTATTTTTCCTTTCTTTTGGAAAAAATGTTAGAAAGTATGCTAATTACCTTCATATAAAGGGATAAAAGTATAATGGCCTGGCTGTTTTTAATTACGTTTTTAGAATGGTAAAAAAAAAACATTTACTTTCATTCTTGTATGTTATTTCCTGGTACTATACAATCAAACATATTCTGCGGTTATTATGAATTTTTTTAGGAATGTTAATGGAACTTTCGTAATTAAGGGTTATACATTCTCGTACATTCAATTTTCATTTTATTCACATAAAATGCTTAATAACTATATGGAGTTATAGCATTTCAATTATTTTATATTATTTCTACTATGGTAAGTAAAGTAAAGGGTTGTAGCGTGTTAGACAAATTTATGCTTCAAATGGTGAATGTTTCCATAAATATTTGCGCATTTTTTTTTTCTCTAAAGCAAAAAAAAAAAAAAAAAAAAAAAAAAAAAAAAAAAAAATTCAAGTCTTGAATTACAACTAGATTGCGCTTAAGTTGCTTCCAAACTTTAATGCAACATTCAAATACTAGCATTATCCAGATTAAAAAACTGGTTGCTAGCAAAAACCTACCTAACATACAGCGTATTTCTTTTGTAAACGAGAATTTGAAATATTTGGTTGCATAAATGAGGGTAATTAATCATGAGACACAATAAAACTTCGCCTTCATACACAAAAGGATGGAAATATTTTCAAACTTCCATCTTTATTTCAATACACAGAACCTATTATTCTTTCTCTTTTTATCTAAACACTCTTGTGTGAAATCGCATGTGTTTTTGATAACATTGTAATTAATAAGTTTTCTTTTTTGTTTATGCTTTTGAAAGAGCTTAGCTGCTTAGTATTTAGTTTACTCAAAAAAATCCCTGGAAACAAAGTAGCACACCGAATGCATCTCTTTCTACTTTTTAATGCTAATTCACAAAGGGTAATTTGTTTTTTGGCTATTGTCCCGTTAAATTATTATTCAATATTTCTAACATATTATTCAGACAATACGTTTAGGACTTTTGATCGTTGCATGCTTCAAATAATTTGAAAAGTTTTAGGATCTAAGCTTTTTTTTCTTTGCACATTTTTGGTTTTTTTCGGTAAAGGATATTTTTTAATAGGAACCTATGCCCTAATTGAATTCTACCCAAACGAAAATTTCCCTCTATATTACATTTCCTATCCACTATTATTTTTATTGCTGTATAGGATTATTAGATAGTGTTATTTTTGATGGTGTATAAACAATAAAAAAGGAACTTTCAATATATGTATATCTTTTTTATTTAGGTGTTACGCATTTTCAATATTTTTTTACTGGTTAATATTTCCATTACCAATATCCATTTAAATACAATATTACACTCAAGTTTCTCACAATCTATGATATTTTCCATCACTCTTTAGAAATTATGGTATTTTTCTTACGTTTTGTGCATAATAATTTTTCGCATTGTAATAAATTCCTTCAATACGCATGATGCCCATATGTTATGGAAAACAGTTTTAGCTGGATTCGAGCCAACTTTTACGGTAAGATAAGACATGCATATAGTAAAAAGACTCATTCCAAAAACTAAATAAAAAATATAATTTTAAAATCATATTCCATTTGAAAAATATTTACCGATATATGCAAATTTATTTAAGCGAGCGAGAATCATGTGAGGCTTAATTCAAACAATTGGTCGTAAACACCTGATGTATAATTAAATAATAATTGCCCCCTAATTAATATTTATACATTGTAATATACTTGTATACCTCATGAATTCAGAAAATACAAACCAAACCGTAATCCTCTAAACCAACATCAAGTACTAATACTCGTTAGTACCTTGAGTACACATAAAGATTACTTATAAAAGATTCTTGTAACATACAAAAATAATGTTTTCCAATAATACTGATTAACAAGGGGGATATTTAAGTTAGCCTGAAGCAAACAAAAACAGGGTCACTTAATTTCTTGTCAAGTTTCATCGATTGAAAAATACCGGCGGGCAGTCAAAATGTTTTGCTGTAAGTTTCCGTAACAAGTTTGTGGTTAATTACTCGCTTTAGAGTATTTATCATAAATGTTGTTCTTAAGGTGAATAAATTCAAGTGAATTCTAAAAGATAAAAGCAGTTTACAGGTAGCTGGAAGGGTTTGTATGATTTGTGTTATATTTCCTTACATTTAATCTTGACTTATGTGAATAAATTGAAATTTTTATATGCAAGTAGTTTACCGTTGAAGCACGGCTTACTAGATACTTATACAGGCTAGCCGAGTTTTAAACAATGAAAACCATTTGACAACTTTTCCCGCTTGGAGCGCTACAAGACCTACCTATATCACCCACCGCCTTCAACACTGTGAATATGCTTTGCCAGTTTGTTCAATAATGCCATCTGGATTTGCAATGATTTCCGTACTCGGCTAGCCTGTATAAGTATCTAGTAAGCCGTGGTTGAAGTAACAATAATAATTACATTTATGAGCTCGTCTTGTGCACTTCTGTTTATTTTGAAGTAACACGATATAATTGTTTGGTTAGTAGGAATATAATTTCATTGCTTCCTGTTATTAAATCTTAAACTTTATGTTATGAAACTACAGCAATAAATGCCACAAAAAAATACATAATTTTTCGAATTCATTACTCACTTGTAAAATAATATATGTCTGGAAATATTCTTACCTAAAAGAAAAAGAACATCATGTTAGTTAAGTTCCTTTTTCAAACACAACAAATATTTTAAATCACTGGCATTCAAAGAATTCGAAGCAACTGCACAATATTAAAAGCTAGGTAAGTATTGAAATAAAAGTATTTTAAAGGTAATAAAAAGGAGAGCACTTTCTTTTTATTTGAAACGAAATCAGAATTTCAGAATTATTTTTTTGTGTACTACCTAATATTTAAAAACACGTTTTTAAAATAAATTCATACTTAAACTTCTGTGTTTTTCATAAACACCGACACAAATGTAGATGTGGTAAACTTGGTTTGTAAATACTTCTATCTTTTGATTTTAATTACATTACATTATTAATTACATTATAATTAACTACATAATTATAATTAATTACATTATATTTTAAAAACTTCTACCACAATAAAAATAAACATAAATTTTATGTCCGCTCAAAAGTTTTCCCATTATACGATTGCGTACAATAACTCCAAACACATCAAATTCATTCCGAACTTTACACCCCCAAGAACTTTCCTAGTTTCCCTAGTGAAAGAGACACAACTTGAGTAAACATTTGGTTTGAAATAGTTCCATTCCTAATATTATACTTTTGACATTCAGTAACTAGTACCAAAGCACAACAATGCTTTGCTAGTTAAACCCATCAAACAAACCACTGCTCTCACGTTCTGCATTAACCCTTTACTTTTGTTTCAGTAATTAGAAAACTGCAATAATTAATCAGACTAAGGTGAACAAGAACAAACATGTATTCATACTCCAAAGGTACATGAAAAATCGGCGTCTAGATACTATGCTAATATCCCGGCGAAAATATATCTCACTTCTAAAACCCCCGCTCTGGTAATTTGTCTTGCAAGGTGTTATTAGTTTTAATGTGCGCCTGATAATTGATTACAGAGGCCCCGGGACTAAGACTAATGAATGTTTAGAGTGTCCGCTGTCAAAGGGGAAAAGAGCTTTAATCAAATTGATGTGTTTCTGATTTTTGTCGTTTTGGGGTACATTCGCATGGCACGATAAGCCGGGCCAAAAAGGAAGTACGAGTGTGTACACAGAGCATCGACCAATGGGTTTCTCACGGCTCGTTTATGCTGATGGTTAAGGAAGATTAAGTGAGTTCCACAGCGTGTAATGGCAAAAGTTTTAATGTGGGCATCGCTGAGAAATGATAGTTTTGCCTTAACCCTTAATACATAGATAAGTGGATGTGGAGGATATTGGAGATTTATGAGTGTGGTGGTTTTGAAGTGCAAGAACATTCAGATAGAGCAATATAATCAAAATAAGTTTGGCTTGTATAAATATGTTTTGGATTTTTGGCTAGCCAAATGTTTTCGCAGGCTCTTGTAATAGATAATGGTTTCTAAACTATATTTACTTAGGGGGATTTATCATAAAAATATGCATTTGGTATGATAAATAATTCATATAAATAAAATTCTGACTGAAAACATCTCTGTACTAACTATTTTGGTTGGAGACTCCATAGTAGGGTTTAGTTGCACGATTTGCTATATGATATTTGATGCATATTTTGTGTTCAGTAAAGGTTTACAAGAAAGTAAATTGTTTGGAAATGCTTCATAAATATTTTCTCTTTTGTTATTTTATGTTAATTTCAGTTTGATTATGTCGATTAGTAATAAGTTTTGCAAGAACGTTTAAGAAAGTTTGAATTAAAAATAAGTACGTTTTACTTAAATGTAAGATTACTAACTGAGATATATGTAAACACATACATACACGATAAACTTCAAAAATATGACCCATTATAAAAAAAAACATGAATTAAAAAAGATCTTTAGAGGGTAGGAAAAAAAGTATTACAACCAGAAAACTTTTGTTTTTAAATTTGGCCATAACCTTTAGAAGTTGGTTTTATACAATGTTAAGATACAATAAGATCATGCTTAACTTTTTGAAAAAAAAACAAGAATTGAAACAAAAATCATAATATTTTAGTTAATGTAGTAACGTTTTGTTTTATAAATGCATTTAAAGTCATTTAAGGTAATAATTTTATATGATTTCTTGCTACCCGTGTCATTATTGATTATTGTGAATCAAAATTTAAATATTTGAACATATTAATTAAATAATATGTCTGTGTGTGAAGCGGAATTATGTGAAAAACATTATACACAATAACGATAAAACATTTGATTCGGTCTATAAGGTCGACGTTTCGTCAACAACTGTGGTGAACATCAACACGACTGACTTGATGATGTTCACCGCAGTTGTGGATGAAACGTCGGCCAGTAAATATTTTAACAATCGACCACGGTCTTATAGCCCGAACAAAATGTTTTATCGTAATAATTCCGGCTGTGAAAGTCTTTGCTTTTACATTATACACAATAAACTTATATTTTGATAAATAAATGTACTCGTACTTAAAATTCTTTCAGTACCACATTTGAATCGTGCTACCTTCAACTAAAGCAAAACCATTCCTTACTATTTTCTTTTCTTACGAGTGTGCAACACATGCACTACGTTAAGAGGTTTTTTTTTTTCAAAAATTCCATAAACTAGATAAATGGATTCAAAGCGCCAACACAGCATGCGAAACTAAACAAAAAGAAAACCCGTTTAAAAAAAAGGAAGCACAACATCAGGGCCGGTAACCATTCGTCAAACTTCCTGCCCTAGCATGTCCTTAATCTCTTGAAAAAAAAGAAATCGAAAAGCCGCTTTCGAAGAAAATTTATCTTTTCTTTGCGTGTAGCGTATTTTGTTCGAGGCTTTTCGACTCCCCGTCTAGAAACACGGGGGCATTGAACAAAAAAAAAAACGCCGTCTTGAAAGAAAAGTGTACAGTCATTTACTGTGAAATCATTTCTCCAATGATACTTATGTGAGAGTATCTTTAAGCATTCCCTGCCACTTCATAGTTATTTAGTTTTCAATTTGCTCTCGGATAGTCGTACGATGGGGTAACTCAAGGTTAGTAGAATAAGACTAGGTTGGCTCTTCACATAGAGATGAAAAATTCAAAAGGGGCGTCAGATTTCATCCAGTGACGTCAATTGCAGCTCCTCCTTTGCCGTCATATTAGCCAATCCCTTTCACTCGGGTGGGACTTAGGGAGGGGCACTATGGATTAGGGACTTTTTCTTTGAGAGAGGGATATTTGATCTTTGGTCCAACAGGTTCAGCTGTACGACTTTTCAATGTTAGCAATCTTTCCCCTTAATGATGCGCTATCTATTACGTTGTAGATATCGGGTATAGACTCGAAAAACTTAAAAACAAGATGTATCCGGCATTATTTCTTGTAAATAAATTCAAACTAACTATCTCTTTATTTTGAAAATCAATTTCTATTTACAAAAAACACTGTTGCCAATAACTCAGTAACAATACGCTTACAAGAATATAAAATAAAATAAATTTACTAGTGAAAATAAAATTGTACAAGTTCCGTTCACTAGTCCTGTTTCCAGAATGACTATATTTAGTTTTTCAATTTATGAGCTCCTTCAACGAGACAACTCAGTATTTAATTTTAGAAAGAAATTACTTTGTTGGGAAACTTGCCTTAATCGTTTATTCTTTTTACTATCTAGAAAACTAAATAATCATCATTTGACAGATTATAATTTTACTAGTATTTAATTTCAGGATTTATTTTCATAAAAAGAAGAAGAAAACTACTGGTTTATATTTTCCCTGTATCTTATTTTTCTCCCTTTCCACGTAATCATAATCTCCGCGATTTTCCTTATGAATCCTGATTGGCTACTCTACGTCATAACTTTCACGCCTTTTTCATCCAGTGACGTCACTGGATGAAATCAAAATGAGAGCCAGATGGGCCCCCCCTGGGGGTAACTAATATATGGTGGTTGCATTTTTTTAGGTGAAGAAGTGAGTAATTTCTTCGTTCTATCGTTTCGTAATAGGTTTTTCCAAAAAAGCTATTTGAGCATTTCGGCATGTTCGAAGGGTTCAACTTCAATTTCACTTCCCAAACAAAAAAAAAAGGAAGTGATAAAGGAATATATATTTTTATATACTTCTAAAATATGAACCTTCCTACGACTAAGCCGTTCCACTTTGGAGCTAGTATTTTGTTGTCATTCAAGACCTCTTCATATTGTTGAAAGTTGAAAACTAATATTTGAGTTCAGCCGTTGAAATTAATTTTAAGATGTCTATAGTAGAAAAGGCTGTGAGTTTTTAGAGGTATATAAATACAAGCCAGCTAAAATATATTGCTCTAATATGAAAAAAACATTTTATAAGGAGAAGTAAAGAAATATTGGTTTTGTAACATAAATCTTCATTAAAACTATAAGAAAATATTGCAAAGTTTCACACATTTGTATTAAATGTAAAAGTAGATATCAATGTAATAATATTTAAATTGCATTAAGATATCTCAACAGAAATTTGAACAAACTTTATTTCCTGCTAACCCTTAAATTGGAAATGTTTTATCACTATTAATGGCAAATCAAAGTTAAATATCCACAAAATATTGTAATTTTATAATCCTGGTATATTAAAAAAAAAGTTAAAATTGCCATTTTTTATTGAACTTCAAGACAATTTTTAATGAATTATATTTAATTTTGAACAGTTTTAAAATAACTAGTGGAATATTTACCATCAATAAAGAGAACTGTCAAATTAAAGCTTCGACATCTTTTTATTCTACTTAACTGCCGCGTAACAGATAAAATATAGTTTGGATGAATGAACATGAAAAATATATCGGATCAATGGAAGTAATTTCTGTAATAGCAATATCTTACGTGTCATATAATAATTCTGAATCTATACTCTGAATACTCAATGCATTAGTTATTTTCTTCTTATGTTTGTATTAGGATAAGAAATAATTGCAATGGATATGTGTTGCGGACGAATTTTTATTGGAATACTGTTTTTCTAAGGAGGATTTTCTTTACATAACATGATCTAGTCTTCAAGAAAATTGGATAATATTGTTTATGTATAAAATATTATACAACATCCATATAATTATATAAATAAAATTTTTTTAAATTTTTAAAGAAATCTAATAATGTCTATTTACAAATTGCTGCACATCCTATACCTTTATAATTTATGCACATATAGATACTCAGAAATCCACACTTTATGTAATTAAATAAAGTTTGTTATTAAGTTAGGAATTTTCTTTTAAATTTTGTCAAAGTGATGGGGGGATTTCTTAACAAATAACGCAAAAATAATGGTAAAAATAACTTATAAAAGTTTTGCCCCTTTTTTATAAATATGCCTATAGATTTCCATGTTATTTATTAAACTATTAGTGTCATAAATATTTAAGTCTATCCTTCATATCCACTAAAAACATTTTCAAACATTAAGTTTTTTGCTTCAATTTACAAAAAGGAAGAATTTAAAAATGATTTTTTATTCTTTATCCATTATATTTTATACAGTGGTTTTAGAGAATATTTCACTACACTTTTTAAACTTTAGATAAGCACTTCCTGGCAATGAATTTTAAATTTTTATTCATAAAAGATAAATTTATTCACATACCTCTCAACTCATTAAAAAATAATGTAAAGGTTTTATCTTGTTCAAACATATTAGAAATTCAACTTGATTAAGCTACTATTCACACGCTTATCAGGTTATAAAATTTTATTTTAAGTATCGTGTGTTATTTACTATTAATACTTTAATCCCATCATAAAAGTGCAGTTTTAGTTGATTAAAAATGTTCAGAATGTTGCTGCTTACATAAAATTTGTGACCTAACGTCTGTGTTCATCACTAACTTGACCTAAGACTAATCTGAAATCAATCTTTTTCGACAATTCTGTTGGCTTAAAAGTTTCCCTTTTTCAACTTCCAATCTGACCTTAGTAATAACGAGCTCTAATATAATGAGAGCACGCTTTTAGGAGAGTAGATAAATATCATTTTTGTTAATATGCTAAACGTCTGTAACAAACCCTGCTAACTAAGAAAAAAAATCCAGGTAAAATTAATTCTGTCTCAGACGAACCAAATAATTGTTTTCTTATTTTGTTTCATATTCTCAGTTTTATTACCAGTCCTTGACATGTTGGCAACTTTAAATTGCAAGCATGTGTTAATAGAAGTAAGATTTTCATACGAGGAACCTGATTTAGCAAGCTAAGAGCGGTACCTTATTGGGCTCTATACAATTCTACTATGAAGAAGAAGATAAACAAATTTTTTCTCTTTATTATTATATGATAAAATAAATAATAACCTTAATAAAAATTTAACAAAAACTTGTAAATTTTTTTTTCAATAATGACTAGATTAAACACTATTTCATTTCCACAAATTCCTAGTTGTTAGAAATCTTTCTAAATATAACATTAAATTATTTTAAGATATACTTAGTTAATCCTATAACCGTGTATATACTTAATTTTAGTATAACTAATATTAATAATGTTTTCTTTTATCTAGATTTGTACATGTGTGTGCACCTGATGAAAATTATTATACTTTACTCTGGCAATGGTAAAAGGATTATATTTGATATTACATTCCATAGGTCATAGGGATACTTTTTAAAGCTAAAGAGCAAAATACTCTAAAACTGCATCTACAAAACTGCTAACAGCATGAAGTTTTCAATAAATGATACTTCTAAAGTCTTACATCTCAATGAATAAAAGATGCAATAATTTATCTATAAAATATAGCCTATTTCACATTCGATACTTCTAAAAAAGTGTTATAAATAGCTTTAGAACAATGTAATTATTCTTTCAAAAAATCCAATACTTTACTTTGTTTTCCCCCCTAAAGTTTTATAAAGCGAAAGAAGCATCCTTTACAGGTTATTCTCAATTCGAAAGACTAGCAGCATACCCCCCATACAATATATGGCTTTGGCCATCAATCCACAAAAGCAGTGAAGAAGCAGTTAATAACGTGTCGAAGAATTTTGGCAAAGCGTTTTATTTCTCTTCGACGTTCGGAAGAGTTAAAGTTTGAAATATGGGATGTCAACTGGAGAGAACAATGTAGGCGTTGTTATGATAAATGGTTGCTATAGAAACATAAATTTTTGGTACGACAGCTTGGGTAAAAGCATTGAGTAAACATAGCGTAGAGTGAAGATTGAAGTGCATGGAAGACAACAATTAGACTTTGTTGTTTAAAAAGGAAAATATTCTGCGTTATTCTGATGATATGTTTATTAAGGTCAGTAAATTGCAAAGGAAACTGAAAATAGGATTTGGGATAGGAACTGCATTTGGTAATGTAACATCATGTAATTAAGAGTAAAAAAAATAACTCTTTCTTCTAACTTATAAAGTACTAGCTGATATGCCCGGCCTTGCACGGGTGGAGTGTATCAATTTATTAAAATTTTCTCAAGTTACATGCCTAATTTTCTGTAACCATAATTACCAATCATCCTGGTAGTTTTTCATATCCCGGTGCTCCCAGTATTTTTTCATATCCCGGTGCCTTTTTCATCTTGGTGTCCCCGGTGCCTTTTCATCTCGGTGTTCCCGGTGCATTTTCATCACCGTGCTCCCTGTGCCTTTTCCCTCCCGGTTCCAACTGTGTAAATCTAACCTAACCATCCAGTTCCGGTGTTGCACATTTAATTACGACAGTTACCCAATTATCCATTCTAAGTGAAAAAAATCAATTAAAATTATTACAGACTTTTGAAATCCCAAAATTTGTAAATACCCCCTGTTTAAATTGAAAAAAAAATCCCGTTAAACTACACCAAAGAAACAAATTATAAGGTTAAATAACAAATTGATCTAGTGTTTCTATCATCAACTTTCTAAAAAAAATGCATGATGTAATCTTTACTTTAACCAGTCTAATTCTTAAAACTTTCTATTTCAACTTAAAGTTTCATGGAAAATGAAGTTTTTAATAAGAAAATACTGTTATAAAGTTTTTTATAAGGGCCGTTTTTAATTTTTTAAATTATTAATAACCTTTTTAAAACATTTAAAGCAATTTTAGCCAAGTTTTATCTTTAAATACTTTGTTTTATGTTTAAAATTGTTTTTGTTGTATTATTTGCAACAATGCGTGTTAAACAGATCTTCTTTAGTGGAGAAGTAAGGCGATTTTTACAAAAAGGCCTAAAAGGGGGTGAAGGGGTGGTTTTAGGAATTAGAAATTGATGTCATTGCCTTTCCCCCGTCCTCATACGCATGTGTACCAAGTTTGGTTCGAATCTGATGAGTAGTTTAGGAGAAATTGCGCCACATCTGATCCGTACAAACCTCGGAAGGAGCCAGGCAGGCAGGCAGGCAGGCACACCTTGATTATATATAGAGAGATAACTCAGCAATATTAAAGCTATCTCTCTATATTAAAAAAAAGTAACAGTCGCCGCCGCCGCCGCTGCCACCGCCGCCGCTGTTTCAGAAAATCTTCACTTTGACAATTTTGAACTGTCACTATGCAAAAACTATGGAACGGAAATTATTGAAATTTTGACCATTTGTAGACAAATGAATGAGGGTCCTTTTCGTTCCAATAGCTAATTAATGAGATAATTAGTTCTGGAATTATTTAATGTCAAAGTCGAAAATTATTTTTTTCTGCTGTGAGTTCGCCCCCAGCAAAATCTATTCGCAGCAGAAATATGACTTTTTGCCGCCGCATTCTCTTAGATGTGAAGTTTTGCACCTCGTCGCCCTTTTTTCGAATTTCGAATTAGTTTTGGAGCAATTAAGTTTTAAAGTTTCGAAATTTTTGACGGGTTTTCGGTTTTTTCGTTATAAAAGAAAAACTAATCACAGTAGAACTATGATATTTTAAACACACATACAATTATTTTTTATAAAAATATTGGCGTTTTGTTTTTCAAAAAATTCTAATTAGTTTTGGATTTATTAAGATTCAAAGTTTTAATTTTTTCTTCTCTTTCTGTGGCCGTTCACTAGAGAAACAGGCGAGTTTGGTGATGGGTCGAAGGAATATCGGATGGGCTAGAGCCCCCTCACGTGATTCTCCCTGTAGCAACGTTTTCCCTGCCAAGCCATACGAAGTACGAGGCGCATGCGCTGTGCTGCGTAAAATGGACTTAAGTTATTTTCGTTAACAAAACTGGCTGAAAATATTTGTAAATTAAATTAAATAGCATTTGATGATAGTAGAGAAATAAAATTAAATGGGGGAAATTTACCAGATTTTAAAATCTCTATTAATTTATGTTTTTAGTTACTCAAAATATGGATTGTAGCTTGTACACAATTTTTAAAACTGGAATTATCAGGATATAGGTGTCTTGGGTTTATTTCGAAATGATTTAATAAAATTATTTTGTTAATGATATCAATAATTTATACAATTTTAATACAGCCATCTAGCGGGAAAATTAAGAGTTATTTGTAAGGATTTATTTAATTATTTTTAAAGAGAATATTTTAAACAAAACTTTCTTATTAAACCGATTTTTTTTGTTTAAACCAAGGTTTTTTAGAATTGTTTTCAGAATAAGTCATTTTAGCACTGATAATAGTAGTAGCAGTATAATTGAGTTGTAAATGTGACATTTATTTCAGGGTTTAATTATTATAATTGATTAGTATATTTCAATTAGTTAAATAAAATTATATTAATTTGTTTAAAAAATTAATATCTGGTACATTTCATTTAATTGCTCTCTTATCATCAAATATTATTTAATTTACCAATTTTTTGAAGAGTTCTGAAATGAAAATAATTTCCGTAAGATAATTAAACCTTTTTTCTACCCCATATAATTCATTTACATAATTTTACCAGATTTGTGCTTGATAAAAGTGTGTGACTTTGTTATATAGTAGAACCTATATAACACAACCCCTCGCTTTAGTTTCCTATACATTATGACAATCAGTAATAAAGTATAAATTTTTTTGTAATAATTACAATTATATTCGTTAAAACAACTATTTTTTTAATCTTGTAAGGGGTGGCACTATTTAGGTTCTACTGTATTTATTTTGAAATAGCATAGTGACAACGTTTCAAAGTAAATTGTGCAAGGAATATTTATTTTAATCTTATAATGCAGCGTCAATTTGTACAATTGTTTAAATTTCCATTTTTAACTTGTGACAATTATTTTTCTTGCCTTTTTCATTGCATGGGCTTTCATTCCTACTCTCCCACCTAATCGCTTTTTAGCATTAAATTTGGAAAACGTCTCCACCTCATGATTATTCAGAGCTTCTTTAAATTCTTTAAAAGATTTCGCTGCTGAATACATGGTTTTGGTTTTATCACATATAAAAACAATAAAAAACTTCAATCCGCTTATAATATCTCAAAACTACTGTGATGTGATAATGATCGAATATGATGCAAATGCAACTTCGTATGGCTTGGCCAGCTTGGCAGGGAAAACGTTTCTACAGGGAGAATCACGTGAGGGGGCTCTAGCCCATCCGATATTCCTTCGACCTTGGTGATGAGTCTAATTTCTTTTATTTTCAACAATGTTTTTTCTACAAAATGGTTGATGATTGTTAGTAAACTTGCTGGATATTTTTTAACATTTCGATTAAATTATTGATAAGCTAAAAAAGGAATGTATTTCAGCAACATTTTTGTTGTTAATTTAGGGGAATCATACGAATTAAATTATTTATAAGCAAGAGAGAGGTATTTTCGGTATTACAAGAGGCTTAATTAAGTCGAGAAGAGTGTTAGGCTGGATTGTTGAGATGAACAAGCGAGCTCTGCTCGCTAAGATCGCGAAGCGATCTGAAAAGAACTGCGAAGCAGTTACGGGGGTTGGTGAGCGATAGCGAGCAGGGGGCAGGCCCCCTAGTATTTGTAAATAATAAAAACCTTTTCACAACTTGATAACATGTTTGTAAAAAGTTTTACCCAAATTGAATTAGGGTACGACATATTTTGTACTTGTGTGATATCTACGAGAAGAAATTAATGTTTTCATTTTATAAACAAAATTTCCTATTAGTATTTTGATGCAAATGGCCATCATATAATCCGTATGGTCAAAAAGTTAGTTTGGTTGTTTGGGTGAATTTGAAGTGCTAAAAGAATCTAAGGAAAAGTAAAGTATTGCAATAAAGAAATTATAGCTATCTCAACATATCGGCTTTAAAGGAAGGAACCTTCAAACTCACTTTTCTAGTTTCTGATAGAATATCTAAAATTTCATCATATTTAGTAATTTTTTTTATAAAGAAGTGATTTTAGTGCATATATCAAAGTATGATAAAAAATTTGACGTAGCATTATAAAATAATAAATTATTTCCGTTGCTTATTTTACTTTTTTAAGGTTCCTGGATAAAGAAAAAACTTTAATGAGAAATTTTATTTTTAACCTTTCAGACAAATTACATAAACTATATGGCATGAAATAAAAAACAATGCGAGAGTTATAACAATAAAAGTTTAAACATAAAATATTTAAGTTGCATAAACATAAACGATCAAATGTCTGTCAGTCTGCTGAAAAATAAAGAATCGACGAAAGGAAATCATAGTTATCCGCGTGTACTATACGTATCACCCACACACTGCAATACTGTATTAAAAATTCAAAAAGAAACAAAAACAACCTAGAACAAATTCATTTTCTTTGCGAACACCCGTTTTTACATAAACTTTTCTATCTCATGGGCACTAAACTTCGATGAGGAATTTCAATACATAAGAAGAGTGAAGAAAGATGACAGATCAGCTTTGGAAAGGGACATAAATATGGAAAAGTAATCACTGTGAGTAGTTGGTAGCAAAGTGTCTTTTCGATCATGGATCAATAAATAAGAGTTTTCATGATAGGAGATTCATTCCTTGTAGGGTTTTATGTTACTCGAGGAAAAAGAAATTGATTGACTCGGGAAGAAGCGTGTGTATGTTTAAGTAGGGAACGGGGGTGCATCGCTGTTTGCACGGAAAATTGTACGAAAAGATGTTTTGGGCTAAGTTTTGTGTTCTTTGAACTTTTCACTCTAGTAAAATATTATTCTTAATCTGAAAATAAATGTTGCAGTAACAATTTTCTTTTTGAGGCTAGAACTTTATTTACCTCTACTCCCATTGCAACATTGTTATATTTTGGAGAAATATTGGTAACATGATACTACTTTTGTAAGAAACGAAATAAAGAAAGATTTTAAGGATTCAATTCCATATGACTATCTAAGTATTTTCTTGGTAAATGTTTGTGTTGTGTGTTATTTTCACTAGAACATAGTTTCTTTTAACCAATCACTTCAGAAATCGAGGAATAAAATATATATTTTTATCCACGAATATGGTGTTTCATCTTTTTAGGTATGTGTGTGGTAAAGTGATACAACGATAATACAACGATATTCCTTTTGAATATTGTTTAAAGCTATACTGGTAAACATTAATAGATCCTAAATATATGTTTTTATTATCTCAAAAACACTTTAAGTTAACAATCTAATGAATCGAAAAATTGCACTTGGGGTTTCATGTGGATCTCTCTGGGAACCTTAGATGTAAAAGATTGTTTTAGTATCGAACCATCTTCAAGTTACTATTTGTGTAAATCCTTAGTGTAAAAATAGTAAGGAGTGTATTAAGAATATATTAATTAATAAGGAGTGTGTCCTTAGTGTATTAGCTTCCTCTAATGAACTTCCACTCCAATAAACCAAACTTCCGTAATAGTATGTCAAATATATACAAGTGACAGCTTCATAAACACCTCATGAATTTCCAAGGTCTCCTAACCCCCCAAAACTCCGAAAAACAAAATCCTCTCCAACAAATGAAGCACCGAAATCTTCTCTCGACGACAAAAGGAACTCGCGGGTGCTTCACACCATTTACGACGGCGAGAAGCGGGGACACGAAACCGACGAAAAACAAAACCCGACATGCTAATAACCCATTCCATCTTCGCCTCGTTCTCAGGAATTTAATCAACTGGTGCTTCCCCAGTTGTAAAACCCGTTCCACAAATGAGCTGAGGAATGAAGAGAGAGGAGAAGGAAGAACCCCGTGCGCTCTGGCATGCGTCCAGGGCATGCGTCAGAATTCGAGAATCCAATCAATTCCGTTCTGGAGAAGATGATACTTTTTTTTTTCATGCCAGCCACAGGCGTGACTTGGGTGAGGGAAAAATGCTGGGGAAGTTTTGAGATGCTTTGAGTTCTTGGATGGGGACCCCTTTGGACTCTTTGGGGCTTCATTCTTTTGGGAGGTGTGCTCTGGACTTACTGAAGAGCAGATCGATGGGATGGTGTTGGATATAGATGGGGGCACATCATATGGAGGAGCATTGCTTAAGTTATTTTTTTTTACTTACAGATGTCATTCATTTAAAAAGACTTGCCTGATAACGAGTTTTATAAATTGGGAATAAACTTGTGATTTTGTATAGAGAAGTAAATAAAATTTAACTAAATATACTTGATGTCATTTGAAAAGTTTCGAGTAATATATAATGGGCATTATAAAATTCACGTTTATATTTCTCATTTTTGAAAATTGTTTACTTGTTTACTTTTCATTCTTAACATCTTTATCGGCACAAATTTGGAATTAATAGTAAAACCGTTTATCACTTAACTAGTTTAAATAAAGAATTGGCACAGTCGAATAAATTTCTGTGCCATAGGGATGAGTTGGATTGTAAATTCTGACGAATTCTTTGAAAAGCTAATCGATTGTAAATTATTAATTTTACTGACCCAGAAACAAACGTCTCTACAAAACAACACGAAAAGAAGTATCTTTTCAAACTAGAATTTCAATTCCAAAGGTGTCATCAAACAAAAGCTTTCGATTTACTTCCGGTTTTCAAACATCCTTCCATTCCATCGCATCGATTACTCTCGGTGACTTATTTGCAATTTCATCCGCCAACGTGCTCTAACAATGGAATCAAACAATTCCAACTGTTAAACTGCACCCAAACGATAAATTCCAAAAGTTCCCTCCTTTTTTCGCATTCCGACCAGAACTCTCTAATGGATCCATCGAACCTTCCGCCCAATCAATGGAGCATCGGAAAAGTTATTTATTCGAAAATAAATGGACAGCGATTCGAATGCAAAAAGACACCTTGTAAGGATTCTATGAATGGGGGGACGGACAAGCCATCGTTCATTCATCGATTCTTCGGGGACCGGAACCTTCTTTCCCGTTTGCCATTTTCTCTACTTCATTGTATTTGGGATAGAAAAGATGGAACGGAGGGCATGTCCTTGTTGAAGACCCGATACCCTCTTAATTGGGTTCTTTTGTAAAGAACCTCGAGGGGAGGGGACCGAGGTTAACTGTGTTCTTCTTTCTGGTTCTTCCAATTCGAACATCATAGAGGAGTGGGAAACCCAATTAGAAGCTGAAAGGGGATTGGAGAAGGGTGACTCCTCGGAGGAAATCGCCACTCTTTAAAAGCAGGGCTCTTCTCTTCATGTTAGGGCTCTCGGGATGTTTCCGATGTTGAGAGGGAGGGAGACAAATTAGGTTATATGTGATGGGGCTCTTAGAGACCCGTGTGCATCGGGAAGATGCGCTTTAAACGTAATCTACTTGCCTGTTTTCCGAGGGAAATAAGAATTTAGAAGTACATAAAGAATGGTTTTGTAACGTTTTGGGCTGGTTACGTAAAACCTTTAAAGCCATCATTCCATTGGAAAATTACCCATTTTATGTCTTTTTGCTTTAGTGTTCTGAGAGAAACTAGTTAATGCTTCGAGAAATAGACGGAGACAAGAAGCTGAGCAATTTTGTCCTCATTTCAATATACAAATACAGTTCAAAGGGAGATAATTATTGAAAAATTAGGTAATAATATGAAAATTTATCATATTTGAATTATAAAATGAATTTTTGTAACCAGAAATAGTATCATAAGAATCTATATCTTTATGATTTACCCTAATATTTTAAGAATTTTTTCGAATATATGAGTAAGTAATATCATATTTGAATTTAACCTAAATCACTATAAAAGAATAATAAAAAAAGTGATAATCGTTGACTCTTAAGTTACATAATAAGAATATTTTTTTTTTGTAATGACATCTATCTACAAATAATTTTATTTGGAAGAAGAGGAATCGCTTCCTTCGTCTCATTTAAAAATTAAACAATGAAAATTATTGATGATGTAATTTGTGAATCAAAAAGTTTTATCGTAGTATAAGGTACCTTTATATTATCTCCTTGTAGGTTTTAATAAAAATATAGGTTATAAAATGAAAATTAAATCCTATATTATCTATCCTATCCTATCCTATAAATCCTATATATCTTGTTTAAAATTCAATACACTAAATATATGAAGCCTAAAATACTGTTTAAAAAGTCTCAAATATTTTCTCTTATTTAAACGTTACAGTTTTTTAGGCATGAGTTTGTTACCTCTTATATCTTCCTCATCTGCGGGAAAAAGTTTATAGAATTGTAAATAAAAATCCTTCCAATTGAACAGAAAATCTCTAATGGACAACGTTTCTTGTCATTCTTACTGTTCAAAAACAAAAGAAAAAGAGGCATCTAAAGTATCTATTTCAGTTACTTCCAAATCTTTTGGCACCGTTTCTAATAAGCCGCATAAATTGCTTCGTTAGTGGAAACCGAAGCAGATGCCAAGTTAGAGGGAAAGAGCCAAAAAAAAAAATGGGGGAAACACGAAACCTAAAATCCCTTTTGTGTGGGGAAAATCCTTTCTCTGAAAAGACTTTCAGCGACCAAAATCAATATTTATGAAGGATTAAAACACTTCTGAGCCCAAAAGGCGATGGTATTCGAACAATCGCAGGTTTTTGAATTAATGAGTATTAAATACATCTATGCGTGTCGCAAAAAAAGAAATGGGGCATAGAACATGGGAGTGTGATGAATTATTGGCTCGAAAAAGAATGTTTTATTTGGGATATTAATCGATATATTACATATTTTTTTAAAGTGAGTGAAACGCTTATTGATTAATGGATCAATTTCTATGAAGATTGGATGGAAAAACACAGGTAGAAAGCACAATATTTAAGAATATGGGAAATCGATTATTTTAGTCGCAAGATATGAAATTTTTAGAATCGTGTGGCTGAGACGTTGATGCGTTTCGATTACCTTTTATTCTAAGATTATTGATGGATTAAGGAGAATTTTTAAGTATGGCGTATATTCAAATCTTTTTCCAAAGATTACAGACAGAGTTTCTTAGCAATAAACTGTAAGTAAGGTCATTTGTTCCCAATAGAGTAAAAAACTTTTATGATCGATGATACAATGACAGATTATTATTCCATAATAAAAATTTTAGACTTCGATCTCACTTGATAAAAATAAGGAGAATTTTATTCGTTTTTATTTTTGATTTACATGACAGTTGATCTAGTTCATTTTAAATTTAAGACTTAGGTTTCTTAAACTTTTCAGTACTGTCATGTGCAATGTGCTGCATACCTATATCTTTAATCATATTACTATTAAGGAATTTTTTCCTTTAATGATAAACGATTTAGATTTAAATAAATTCTGAAGTACAATATTTTGAATAATATATATTCTCCTTCTGAAAGTACTCAACTTATGTATCTAAGTGTACATAATATTTTCTAACTTAAGGTGAATATCCTTTTATTATGATATCCGTAAAAATATCGAAATTTTCAACCTCCCTTTTTAAAACTAAGCGTTAATGTAACGGAATAATTAAAAGGTTTCGGAAATTTTTAAGTACTACCTATTTACATACAAATAAATTGTCGAATTTTTGTATAACTTATAAAGTGTATTGCCTTTTTTTAAACGTAAAGGGGCATTGCAAGGGGATATCAAGATTTAGTTGATAGTTGCAATTATTTTAATACTTTAAGAAAATAAAGTAATAAAACTCAACTTCTTTTCATTAAAGCAAAATTACTTGTATGGAACAGAACCCTTGCTGTAACAACAAATTGAACCTTTTGTTATACAACACATGTTTTTTAAATTAAGGTCTCCGTAAGATATCTATGTATAGAGCATTTTCAATCACATGACTCGAACCTAACAACGGCCTTAGCAACAGAAGAGTTACAGTTTTTTGCCCTACAGAGGTTAACAGTTACAGAAAATGACCAGCCGTGGAATTCTTCCATTGGAGCATTTTCAATCACGTGATCCCATACCTAAAAAACGCCTTAGCAACAGATAAACAAAGGCCTTAGCAACAGTTAAAAGCTCTACAGAAGGTACACAGTTAAAAGAAAATAACCGGTTGTGACGTCACCTGAAAATACTCTATGGTTAACAAAGGTTACCCCAAATTCTTTACAATTTAAAACATATAAAAATTTTAAAGCTGATTTTTTAACTATCCAAAATAAACTCGCTGATCAAATTATTTATATATTATCATTCTTATAGTTTTTTAGCTACTTTATGCGTGATTTTTAACTCGGGCCATCTGAAGACAAAATAATTTCATTTTCTCCTGCAGTGATTTCCATTAAGCTCAAATGTGACCTCCACTAGTTACTCACAATAAAGAGCTTAAAGGAGGGAAGTAAAGGCGGTGTCCTTGCTTTCCCGGAGAGGTATTACGCTAATTTTGATAAGAACAAAAGCTCCTACCAGGTAACTAAATTATTTCCTGCGGGTAGTACGTAAAAAAAAAGAATCTAAAAAAATCATTAAAAATCTATCCTTAGAAATAATGTTTTACTTTTCCTTGCACTGTTCCTTACAAGCTAATGAAGTCAGGGAACTTTTTCTCTTCCTTGTTAAATTTCAAAATAAGACTTCTTTTCCTAAACTAAGCAGATATTTTTTTTTCTGCGTCCGTAATTTATCTCTTTTTTTTTCAACTCCGTTTCTTTAAAGCTCATTAATGGGGACAGCAATTTTGGAGGCATCCCAATAGGCAGTTGGAGATAAAATAAAGTCGGCACATATGACATGCTTTTAAAAGACAGTAGACATTAAATACACTATTGAGGGCTATAAGAAGCTTTAAAATCGGAACTAAACTTCATAGATAAATTTAGCTTTTTTAAGTAAGTGAAAGAATGCTTCATTTCTTTGTGTTTTCGTGTATAAGCTATATTGTTTTACTCGTTTAAATTACTGTGGTTGACCAATATGCGGACTTGCTAATCTAAGAAAGAGATGGTACTTTTCTGTTAGCCAGCCATAAGAGACAATCAAGAGACTATTAAATCATTGTCTTAAAGAGAAAGAATATTTTTTAATCATAAGTAGTTTTTTAAATAATACGCCACTCGTTACTGACAAGATATTTTGTAAGCATGTATTGATAATATTTTGTTTGCAACGTTAAGGTTATCGAATTAGACTTTGTAGCTTTGTGATTTTTTTTTAAATTGAAGATTAACATATTCAAAGCTTATTACCAACACATATTTTTTGGAAATGTTTTGACCTGAGAAGTAAATGCCAAATCAAGTAGAATCAAACAAAAAAAATACGTTCAGTAAAAAAAGTTGTGATAGTTTATATGAAACTTAAAAAGCAACCTTTTAATACCTATCACAATGTTCAGCCCAAAAGAAATATTAAAAACTTGTGAATACCTATTAAATAAACAATAGGTAAAAGCACAAATATCCAATTAAATGTCATAACTTTAAACGAGTTAAAAATAAAATATTTGATCTTAATGAATGTTGTTCTTATAAAAGGTCGTGAATTCATAAATTTAGAATTTTCTTTAGATTCCAAATAACAAGGTAATAAATTTCTCAGTAATTTTAGGAAAATAGATGAAAAAAAAAATACGATTTTAAATTCAAAAGGGTGAAAAAATCAGTAAAAAATCTTAATCGATATCGTTAATTATATAAAAAAAAACATTCTTAAAATGTAAAATTGGATCAATATTAATACTTGCTTTCCATTTCAGGAACCCTCAAGGGCAGCAATGATCCTAATAAAAAGGGGGACAACTTTTTTGCCTTCGAAAAAATCACACCTTTCTAAAATATTCAAAACGAAATTTCACTCTACCTAATGATTTGAAAAGTATCTCTAGAAGAAAAGCATAGAATAAAAACATAAACATTAAACAAGACTCCAAATTCCAGACCTAAATCATTAGCAAGAAAGCTCTCAGCTGCATTTTTCTATGGCATTATTTCTTGGAAATTCAAAGTGGAAAATAAAAAAATGCATTAAACTGGGGAATTCTTTTCCATTCGTCTCAGCTGCTATTTACAGAGAGGCTTCCCAGAAAATGGGTGGTTGTTTGCTAAAAACACGAGTGGATCTCTAGTGTTTAAAAAATGTAAACGGGATAAAGCATTTCGGTGAACCTGATGAAACTGCTTTTCCTACAAAATTCTCTGGGTGACTTCGCTTTCAGAAACTGCATGTAAAATCACTTAGTGATATGGATTATTAAGTCAAACATTTCGAAACTCGATATTTTTTAAGGCAAACGATCTCATGAATCTGATCTGATTCAGATCAGAGAAATAGAAAAAGAAACCAAGTAGGAAGATTTTGGGGAAATGTTAAAAATGTCGAATTTAATATGTATAAATACGTTTTAATGCATAAGAGAATGAAATATATATGATCAAAGAGCATTTTTAATTTCTAAAGCATTCAAATATGAATGAAGAAAAAATACTCGCTTTTAAATTTATCTCTGAAACTCTCTGAACAGATTCTGATTCATCTTCCTAAGCAATGATTGTCTTAATTTAAATACAAGAAAACAAAGTATTAAATTCCATTGAAAAGTAAAAAAATAAGGGTAAATTTCTAGAAGTGGAATATAATTTTACATATATTATTTCAAAGCAACATGCGAAAACCTTACTTTATGTATTCAAGTATAAGGATTTTTATTCCTTTTAATCTCTCAAATTTGTTTTTCATGATGATAATATTTTTTACGAGATTTTTCTTACAGTAAAAAAGATTAAAAAAAATCTCATCCTGCTACATATTGTTAGAATGGAACTTTTGTTAACTGAAAGCATTGTGATTCACACTATACATTAAAAAAAAAAAAAAAAAGATTTTTCCTGTTTTTTCCATTCGCCTTCTTTATAAAGATACAAAAATAAAATTCTGGGCAAACAGTTAACATTTTGAAAGAATCTTTTTTAAGCTACTTTTATTCTGTCATTTTTTTACTTCGCAGCTCTCTTTGACATAGACGTTAAATCACCAAAGAATGTACTTTTATTTTGTATGATTGATCTAGTAGAGAGCTTTCAGCGCATAAACTTTATTCAACTGAAAAAATATTTCCAGACATAAAAAAAAAACTCCGTTTGTTTGTGTTACGTTTTGACATATACAAGGAGTTAAAAGTGCATTAGATAGCTTGGAAATAGCCGGTTAGTCAAATTAAAAAGTTTTAGCTGATGTCATTTTCAAACATACTAACCGCGTACGTAGAGAATTAATTATTATTTCTATGTGGTGTTTTTTTTTATATTCTACCCCCATAAAAATATGGTGCAAACATAAGTATCAAAAGTCTCAGTAATATAGTTTCTAGTTCAAAGATTTGCATTCATGTGCTAAAAGTTTTCATTGTAAGTTTTATTATTTCATTAGTTTTAAAATTTCATTAGAATAAAAATAAACTAATAGCCGTATTATAAGAATATTGGTGTACTATAACCATCAGTATCACCCGCTATGACATCTTCAGCAAACATCCAGGCTATTATAACGAGATTGGCTCAAAACTGTTTAAATGAATTGGTTTACATTTTGCTTATTCAAAGTAAATTGATTTAATATGAATGGGGAATATTCCTGGGTGTAATTAAAATTTAATAAACAGTTATTAAAAAAATTACCTTTATATCTCTTTTATTTGTTATATTTTATTCCTATGTAAACCGAGATTAGATTCCTTACCGTGGGGAGGTTCTAAAATAAAATAAGAGGAATATTTTATCACCATGAATTTTTCTGAGCTTAAAGTAAATTCTTTTTAAAATGTTGCGCAAAATAAAATATTTTCTACCTATATTTCATTTTTCAAAACAATTTCTACCCTAAAAAACTGAAATGTTTCCTTATTAAAAATAAACACAGATTTTGTAGTTTCGTACAAATTTTTTGAACCAACAGAAATCTAAGCTAAGTACACTTCTTTATTGGTTAACAAACAAAAAAATCATTCTTCAAGGGAAAATTACGTCCAAAAGAATCATAGAACTAGCACTTAGAACTTCAAATTCCCATTAAAGCTATAGAAGAATTTCGAAGCTGCAGAGAAACAAGAAACCTTCCGAACATCGACCCTTGGAATGGAAACTAGGCGTTTAAGGATCGTGGCGCCAAAAAAGGCAATTCGTCTGAATCCTCGTCACCACAGGTTCAGTCAACGTATCACTTTCTTCAGCTGACTCGGTGGCATTTTTGTCTTCTAAGCGGCTTTTTCTACTTTCGATCTCTTTATTTTGTTATGGCCGGGCTTTTATCTCCCTATTTTCCGTTACACTTGTCTTCCCATAGCTTCATTTTGCATAGGTAACAGTTTCCCGTCTTTGAAGTGAGCTTTTTTGAATAAGGGATATTTTTTTTCACTTACTTATAAGTGCAGCGGCGTCTTTCGATTTCGCCATTTCTGTCCTTGCGTTTGAAGCAATTCTTCTGGGAATAGACGTATTTTTGAATTGCTCAATATCGGAGGGTTTTTTAGTTTATTCAGACAATTCGTTGTACGATTTATCAAAAATGTGTCTTACCTTTATAAACATTTTATTCCTGTCTAGTTTTCGTATTTGCCATTTGATAAAAGAAATAAATCAATTGCCGAAATATTATTTTCATACACATTTGTTCAGTACACTTAGTGCAAAGAAATTTAGAAAACCAGCCATATCATGAATGTTTTAATAACTTAAAACTTAAGTAGTTAGAAGAACAAAAAAATAGTTCATGAATTATAATAACATTTAAAAATGTTTGTGAGTTAGAAGTTTGTGAGTTAGAACTTTATTGTCCATCCCATAGACCACATAAATGGGAAACCTGCAGCTGACATGAAGCGGTTTAAAATTATTAAAATTAAAACACTTAATATTATAGGCAAGAAGTAAATATTAGTTTCATAATTTTCCAAACTCCACAAAAACCATAAAGCTCTAACGGCCGTATTCACCAGTAACTTGACCGGTGGTTAAACGGCAGTAAACTTCTGATTGGTTGTTAAAGAAGGAAACTAGTTCTCCGACAATCAGAAGTTTGACTCCTGGTTAACCACTGGTCAAGTTACCGGTGAGTACGGCCGTAAATAATAAAAAGTTTTTAAAAATAAATATATGTTATTGATTGCCATTTTACACAGTAACCTACTAAAATTAGGATTATTTGTGTACTAATCGTAATCAGTCTATAGTCAGTCTAATTCTATGGTAAAAAAATTTCGTTTAAGTTAAGAAAATTATTTTTAACATCGCCTATATTCTTATATTCTTGTCAAACATCCGTATACCTACATAAATACAAGAAATTTAAAGAAATATAATAAATAAAATAAAATAAATAAATAAATAAAAAAAATATTAATGTTTCTAAATCAAAAGCATCAACTGTAATAAAGAAAACCAAACGAAAATAGAAATACGCAGATACCCATATAAAAACTAAAAATATCATTAAAATTCAACATTTACCCCCAAAAAAACCCCACAAAATTAAAAACAAATCCAATCTTAAGCAGCGAACGATGCACGGGAACCCCTAACGAATGGATTCGGCTTTCCCCCTCAAAGCAAGACGCATTCCCTGACAGATGAGCTGACCCCCTAAGCCTCCTCGGGGAGCAGTTAACTCCCTCTTCCCATTAATACGAATGGATTTCGTTTCCATCTTATCGACTTCGATTCGTCCTCCACGGATTCTATCCGGATTTTTTCTCGTTTTCTCTTACCGCCTCTTTTGTTCAATCTCCACTGGGTTTGGGCGGTTTGCCCCGTTTTTCAGTTGGCGTGGTTTCCCTTTCATTATCACAGGGGTGGGAGGGTTTGGGGGACCGGCAGGGAACTCCTAATCTCTTGGGAGGGGTGTGGGAGGACATTTCAAGGGGTGAATTTGAGTTTGATTTTTGTCTCTTTTTATTTCGCTGTTTACAGCTAGGTTTTTGATGTAAGCAGTTTGCTGTTATTATTTTGAAACAGTTTTTGAAGTCTTAGTAGTGTTAAAGTAATGTATCATTCAGTAAAAAAAGCGCCCGTCATTTTAAACAAAATGCCCACATATTCTGCCTTTTCTTCGTATTCTCTCAATGTTATGCTCTTTGTTCCTCTTTCAAAGCTCTTTTCTCTTTCAAATAATTAACTTGCGCTTTAAAAAACAAAAAAATAATAAACCGCTTAAAAATCTAACGTTTCTTAAAGAACTCTATAACGCAAAATACTTTTAAATAATTAATAAACCTTGTTCAGTTTCTTATTTGACTGAAATTTACACTTGAATACCTGCATGGTTTTTAATGAATGCATTTTAATTTTAGGATTTCAAGTTATTTCTTTCTTTTTGCGTTAGGTTGTTACTATATAGGTAGTTATTTAATTTAAGAAAATTTATTCTTGTTACATACTCTTTAAAAAGGGCTGTAACATTTAACTAAAGCTAAGTTTTTTAACATTTAACTAACATGTAACTAAATACTTAATTTTTTCAATCACGTAATAGTTTTAAAAATAATCTTTTTAAGGTTTTAAGAGTGTACCATTTTTACAATCCTATTCAACGCGTAAATGATCCCTTTTAGCAAAAATCTTGTTTAAACTATGTAAATATCAAATAATACTAAATAACTTATGAGCAGACAGACAGAATAACAGAGTGTAACTTATAAAAGATTGGTTTCTTTAAATACCGTAATTTACACTCCCTTAATTTGAAACAACACATTTAGGGTGAAAGTGTTAAAGTAAGTTCATAAAACTAAAACAACTTGGACAATTCGGAATTATCACGATGCGATTAGAATCCTATGGCTGGAGGAATTTTACTCAATAAGATAATTTAAATACATTCAGGACTCGTTCGTAAATTTGCATAATCTCAAGGAAAGAATCCAGTTCTCTTATTTGAGATAAACTTGGTAAAGGCTTTTGGCTACAATTACGGTTTTAGTCCTCCTTGTTTAGAGTTCCTAATGCCCTGAGTGTTTATTTACAGATAATTCTTGTCAAGTCATTAAAGTTAATTCTGATTACTTTTTAGAAAACATTTTAATGTATCTGTAAACTCCCGAAAAATGTTTTGTTTTGACTGAAAAATACTCCGAAAAAAACTGAAAGACAGAAATTAATGTTTACTCACATTTAAAGTTTGGAATATTTTGAATTACGTTGGAAAAATTAAAACAATTTTTGGCAACAGCTGTAAGAACGATACGTATAAAGAGATGTGGATTTACACATAATTGAAAATCAACGGGGACTAATGGCCAAATGTCCGAAAAATATTTGTAAATTTGAAATTTAAATTGTTACAAAAACATGTGTGGACAATATCCCGTAAATTAGGTCTCTTCCACGTGTTTCTGCGTCCAGTGGTTTGGAAGGTGTTATATTTTGAAGATATTGGAATCCATACAGGAAAAACAGCTTTTAAGCCGAGAGAAAATAATCAATCCTGACAAAATCATGGTATCTGAATGTACTATAAGACGAAAACATTAATGTTTACATAAGTTTGGGTTTTTTAAATAAAAGATTATGTTTTTAAATATATTCTTTTTTTCATGCGCAATCACATTAAATTAACTTGACACTATTAAAATATAAGTGAATCATAATATTTCTAATACTCTCTTTGTTCCAAACCTAAAAAATATACAATTAGGAAGTTATCATAATTATTTCATGCGAATAAAAATATGAAATAAGCACAATGCATGGTGATAATGTAGGCACTGAAGTTAATAAAAGAGAAAACTCAACTGACAATTTTTTCATGAAAATGATTTATGGGCAATTTTCCAACATAAAAAAAGTTCTCATTTAACCTAGGCCTCGTAAAGAATATGTTCAATCAATAGTGGTCAAGCACCGAAACTCCTCATCGACTGGCACTATTCAATTTCTGAGGACATAAATTTTAGGCAAAACCCAGCAGAGCGTGAAGATAATGGCATTTTTAAGATAGGAATATAACGTGGACAGCATTACTTATGACCTTCTTCTAATGCAAGCGTACATCATTTGAGGGTACTGGAATCTCGGCTTCTCTGCTGATTAAAAACGTCCATAACTCGCGCCTGATTATAGGTGGGGAGAAATTACCGGCATGCTTTAATCTCGTCTGACCATGGGACAGGGAATATATAGAGCTCCTTTACTATGCTATCAGAGGTCGTTGATAAGGAAACACCCTGTTGGCATTTTGCCAAATCTCGAAGGATTTTTTTTTTAATATTCCAATAAGCCTACTTGTCGGTTATGATCGAATACTTATGGGATTTGCGGAACCCACATTTAGATGGATAAGTGTTTTTCTTATGGCTTTTTGTTCAAATGGTGTTTTTCTGGTTAGTTGATATTGAGTGGTGTACCCTTTGAATTCAAACCGCAACTTAGAGAACTTGTTTGAGTTGAGAATGGAAGTTTAAAACGTTTAGTTGCCTTGAATTTAGAGTAGAAATTTTATTCTTGTATTTACTTTGGAAGATTGAGGTGGTAAAATATCCCGGGTAATTTTAAATCCCGTAAATTATTTCTACGCAGTTTATACGGAATGTTATACAAATCAAAAGCTGCTTATATCTTTGATAATTTTTTTTAACTTGTAAAATTATTTTTAGTACCCTTATGAAATAGAGATATTTTTTTTAAAAAGGCAACTAGGCTATTTTTTATTTGTATTATATTTTGCTGCCTTTTTCTGTAGAACTACTCGACATTTTAATAATTAATCTTCAACCAGAATTTAGATTATTTTGACAGATATCTTTCTTTTTTATCTCTAGGTTAAAATAGAGAATCAATACGTAACTGTGCAAAACAGATTTTCTTTAAAGGAGATCAATATATACCCAATAAAAATGTATCGTTGTTTGCTTTTAATAACCTAATATAGAAAAATACCATAAAAGTTTTTCAGGTACAGAATTTTTTTTCCTTTTTCCGCAATTCTACATAAATTTTAAATTCAGAATTTATAATTTATGACTTTATTCACTGCTAGCTAATCAGCGGTTAACCATCGTTTAAAGAAGGATTCCTACCAATCAGAGTGAGCGGAAACCTCATTTTCCTTCTTTATGTAGCTACTGGTACATCACTGCTCAAGTGGCCGTGAATAAGGCCGTTACTTGTTTTATTTCAATCTCCTCATATTTATTCGAAAATCGGCCTTTATTTTAAAAAAAGCCAAAAATTAAGAAATAGGACCGCACATCAAAACCTTCTCTATAAACCGATATAAAATAAGTCAATAGACTTCCAAAACCGGACTCTACAGTTATTTCCCTCGATTCACGATTTAGGATTTTATTCCTCTGACACCCCTGCACATCGAACCCTGCGATCTACAATCCCCACCTCCTATTGGAATTCCAGTGCATTCCATTTCCGAACTTTTTCCAAGAACTGGCATGGTGCCACCTCCTCCCTGGATATTTAATATCGGTCAGTGGCAATCCCAAGAGTGCAGAGACATATTTTCTGAGGATGTCTCCCTCGTGGCTCCCTTTCTTTCAGTAGGTCCATCTCCGTTTGGTTTTGCCGCGAATGGATCATGCCTCTTATGTGTCCTTTTCCATGGGTAACGGGTTTTGATGTGAAGATATGTGCTTGGGATGGCTGTTAGGTTGTATACTATTCTGGATCCTTAACCTTTGGATAGGTATTTGCTTCTTCTGATGTGGGAGTACCTTGTTTTGAAGTATTTTGGTATGGAATTTATTTTATAGGTTGTAAGATATTTGTGGGGGAAAAACTGGTAATAGCACAATAAGGACGTATATAATTTTTAATAGTTCAATCATTTTATTGATGAGTCGTTTGATTAGGTTTTATGAGGTGCGAAAATATTATAGTGTAAATTCAAAAGAAGGTAAATTTTAAATAAAAATGTGGAATAAAAATTTTAAAGATTAGAGTTTTTAACTTGCTTTTGCTATATGGGTTGTTAAAAAAAGTAGGTAAGATACAATATTAAACGGGTTTGGATTTATTAAAAACAATTTCTTAAAGTCATAAAATTATCACCTGCTGGTAGAACTACGTTTTGTTAATAGACGTAACGTAATATTTACGTAGTGTTTTTTAACTACCTCCTGTGTGCTTTTTCGGGAAGAAGCTTTTCAGATAATCTGTAATTTGCGAATCGTAATCGTGGGCACTTCATGTCTGCTACTCTGGGGATTGTGAGAAGGGAAGAAAAGGAAAATCGACGAGTTTCAATTGTTGTTGTTTGTAGTCAAAGTTATTCCTTTTATGCTTTTAATTTGGTTAAATGTTCCATAATACAGGCGAGGGAGGACTCAACGATGTGGTAGTCCTCTCTCATCTTTCTTGTATTATGGAACATATAACAAAATTAAAAGCATAAAGTGAATAATTTTGACTATAAATTACACAAAATCTAAACTCGTCGATTTTCATTTTCTCCCTCTCTTACAATCCCCAGTCGCAGATTCATAAACTACATAATATTCTAAGGAAAATAATGGATATCTCCACGAAGATCCTTCCCAAAAAAGAAAACGAACCTCGTTTTTGTGTAAGTAACAAATGTAATAACAAAGGTAATCAAATCACTCTAAGTGTTAGATTTTTTACATACATCTACTTTTTTTAAATCTTTTAATCCGTTTAAAAAAATCTCTTCTTTATCTTCTTATTTTTATAAGCTCTACAGCCGGTTGCCGGCCAAGGCTGTCTCCGTCAGCTTTTTCCATCTTGGTCTACTCGACGCCATGTTCCTCCATCGGTTCACTCCCAATTCTCGCAGCCACTTCTCCACTCTGTCCATCCATCTATTTCTTGGTCTTCCTCTCCTTCTCTTTCCTTCTGGGGTATGGAAAGTTATTTTCCTTACAGGGTTGTCATCACCATACCGAAAAATACATCCCGGCCATCTTTTTTGGGAGGCCTTGATGACTTTAACGATGTTGGGTTCCCTGTACTTCAGTTGTAGTTCGTGGTTGTTATCTTATTCTCCATATACCATTTTCTCTTACTGCTCCAAACAGTTTTCTTAGGATCTTACGCTCAAAGCTCATTAGTTTCTCCTCTTCATCTTTGTTAATAGTCCAGCACTCGCTTCCATAAAGAACAATAGGTCTCACCAGTGTTTTGTATAGCTGTACTTATGTTTTGCTGCTTATGGTTTTAGATTTAAACTAGTTTCTCAATCCATGGTAGCATCTAGCCATCTTGATCCTATCTTTGATTTCTATTTTTATGTCATTTCATTACTAATTTACTTGTTCAAACTAATATTCATTAATTTTTAATGGTTGAAGATTTTGGGTTCTGTTTGTTATTGCCATCAGTAAATTTATACTTCCTTTTATTTATAATTTTATCCTATCCCTGTGTTTTCCAACCTATAATAAACTGATACCTCACAAACCAATTCAATATTTTTTACGTAAATTCTATTACAGTGGACAAGAATGGCAGGTTTCACTCTTATCACTGTTTGCGTATGGAAAGGGAATTTTTATTCATGTTGCTCCCAGAAAAGAAAACGGAGATTAGTGTTCTCTTTGTTTTTCATTCTCACCCAGTATCTGGGGATATCGATGCTTTCTGCGATAAATTATTCATGTCAGTCAGCTCTGATCTTATGTTTACGAGAATGATACCTGCTTTACAAGCTTACGGAGAAATAAAAAAAGTTTCTTTAGGCCTAAGTATTTTTAAATAAGAATGTGTTTTGTGTTGGAAACAAGCTCCAGAAAAGAACTATTTCCTCGAAAACTGAATATTAAGAAGTCTAAAGTTTGAAAATACATAAAAAAAAGTTTAAATAATAGATGAGATGCCTAGTAGAGGATTTTATACTTTTATTTCAGAATTTGTGCAGAATAAAATATCCTACGCACGTGCTTTTATGTATTCACACTTTAGAGAGTGTCGATTTACAGTCTTATGTTTAAAAATACATAGATTTTTTATTTTACTTTAGGCAATTACTTTTTCAAACCTTAATTTAATTTGCTAAAAAAGTAAAAATATATATGTTTGAACAATATAAACTTATTATATTGATTTAAGAAACAATAAAAATAATTCGGTAAATAAAAATATATTTATTTAAAATGTCATCAAAAACTTGAATACAAATATTTCATTTGAAACTATATTTTGTTAGAAATGTTCATTTAATAAATTATGTCACGTTAAAAAATTGCGTTTATAACTTACCGAAAAGTAGATTCTAAATAAAAGTTATTTAAAAAATAAAAATTTATATTCCCTTACATTTTTCATCGATAAAAAAAATATACTACCTTATTTTGTTTTTCGTCGTAACTCGTGACTCCATAGCTAATGAAAAATATTCTTTAATTCTAATATTCTTCTTTTATAACTCTCTGTTTTAAAGTTATCCTTTTTAACTCTAATATTATCTTTCTACTTTCCTGCATTCAATAGAGCATTTTCAATCACATGACTCGGACCTTAACAACGGCCTTAGCAACAGAAGAGGTTACAGTTTTTTGCCCTACAGAGGTTAACAGTTACAGAAAATGACTAGCCGTGGAATTCTTCTATTGGAGCATTTTCAATCACGTGATCCCATACCTAAACACCGCCTTAGCAACAGATAAACAACGGCTTTAGCAACAGTTAAAAGCCCTACAGAAGGTACACAGTTAAAAGAAAATAACCGGTTTGGACGTCACTTGAAAACACTCTATAGAAAGTGAAACTAGTCTTATCACTCTTAGTTAGAAAAACTCAACACAGTCCTAATACATTAGTTTCTCAACTTAACTGACCAATTATTTTCCTCCCATCACCACGTAAAACTCCCATCCCTTTTCCCTAGTACCATTCATTCAACCACAGAGCCGTAACACATCAATCGAACACGTAACGGTCAGCATTCCTCAACACCGTCCAGACCTGAAGAACACCCCCTTTTTTTACTGGCCATAATGGACTCTTCCAGAGGGCCGTAAAGAGTGCTTTGTGTCGTCACCCGGCAATAACACTTAAACGCAGACCCGGGTCCGTTTGTTGACATTGAGAAGTAACGACATAATTACGGGCTCTTTCCCCAACGCTAATTGCTCTCGAACCTCGGAGTGTGGTAATGCTTTCCGATTAG
This sequence comes from Tetragnatha montana, assembly GCA_963680715.1. NCBI lineage: Eukaryota > Metazoa > Arthropoda > Arachnida > Araneae > Tetragnathidae > Tetragnatha > Tetragnatha montana. The sequence continues at coordinate 41,828,696 of OY796675.1, forward strand.
GAAAAGGGGCATTGAACGCGGAGAAGGAGTTGCTCTTTCACTTTGTTTAATGCGGAGGGTTGTATCGAGGCTGAGTTATGTGCAATCGATTGGGAGTAGTTGTGCTGTTGTTTATAGGGAGATTTTTTTTTATTCTGTATGCATGGAATGTATCAGACTAACGAATGTAAGGAATAAAAACAACCGACCCAGAGGAAATCATTTGGATAAAAAAATACTTAGAGTTTCTTGATACAGTGCATTGAGCAAATATGTGGGCAGTACGTTCTGAAGGAAACAACTGTGCTACCATTAGAGATGTGAATTTTCTGTGTGTTTTTTTTAATGCTGAGGGGAAAGTATTGGACCATGGAAAGTTCATTAAAGAATTACGCCATCCAACTTCCATTTAATTCCCATTAGAAAAATATTTCTCTCGTTTAAATATGTGTGAAAATAAGAAAATGAAGGAATGTATTATTTTCTACTCTGGTTAATGTAGAATTTTTTAAATTGAAATAGGTTAATGGGACATCTTTTGTTTTCATAAATGCAATTTAAAAATAATATAGAACAAAAATATTACGTAATCGGTGTTTTGTTATAAATTAAATATTATGTTTTTCTTATCTTTATGAAAATTTATCTAATCTCCCTTTAAAAGTATAATATTTTGGTTCATCTCGTCTTTTTTCAGACAAAACTACAAAATTTAAGTAACCAAAAATTAGTACCTGCACACATTCAAATTTCAGTTTTTCAAATTGTAAACACTCATAATACAAATTAAGAAAGTATTTTGCATTGTGTTAGTAATTAAACAGCGGAGTCTCGAATAATCGCAAACAACTGCTTAAAACTAGTACCTTTACACATATTTAATACATAAAATTTCAGTTTTCCAAATTGTTAACACTCATCCTCTGAACTACAAAAGTATTTTACATTGCTCGTTAAATTAAGAGCTGAGTCTCAAATAATCACAAACAACTGCTTAAATTAGCATAAACATTCAGCATAAGATTATGAAATTAACAAATGCGCATACATTGTATACCTGCAGCCTTATATCGCATTCACTGTACTTAAACAACTTACTAAAGGTGAATCCAGACTGGAAATTAAACATTACCCTAAATAACCAACTCAGAGTCCATTTTAAAGTCATCTCCCTCCTTCATTTGCATCTCACTCTTCAAACACTAAGGCATAATACCCCCTAGAACCATCAGCGCTATACGTCCTCAAGAGCCTTTCCAAGATAGTAGCAAAGAAGGAGCAGCAGCAATACAAAGCGAGCCATCCAAGTCCAGTGGAACTTTAATCTCACAGCTCACAAATCAACTAAATTACCGGGTTCCCGAAACGGGGAGATATCCAGGAGATAAGGAGCGGGATTCGGACTTATGAATAGAATGCATCAGTTACTCGGTGAGATACCCGTGAAGAGGTCTTTTATCTTTGTGAGTTTAAGCCTGAGACGAATCGGAGGTGATCCATTTGGATCTAACGGTTTATTATCGCTTGCTGTTTATGAGGATTATGGATCTTTTGGGGGTGGAGGGTGTCATATTTCTCGGCTGATGTAGGTGTGGGATTTGTAGTGGTGGTTAGGGTATGTCGTGTGGATATTTTTAGGAGTTTTGGGGAGCGTTACCTTAGAGTTTTCAAAATAAATGCATATATTCGATAGTATGTAGAATAATGTTTAAATTGGAAGTCAAAAGAACATTTCTACTATACTTAGACAAACCATTTTCTTATTCATATATATTTTTGAATATTATGATTAGTTTGAAATTTTCTTGAATTTCACCGCATTTTAAAATAAAACCAAGTAAAAAATATTTTTGAAACCAAATTTGTGAAAATGAAAGATTTTAGTTGTAAAAGGATTTATAGAAGTTGATTTTTTTTTAGTTACTTTTAACTTTTGAAACATGTGCAAATGAGCAGTTCTTTGAGACGCATTGTCTCTAAATCAAGTTATTCTTCATGGTAGTTTGTATACGGAAAAAGTAACTACACACACGAATTCCTGTAAAACGATTCTTCCTTTAGGGTAGTCACTATGCCGAGAAACCAACTTTTAGACTATGCACAAGATGTTTCTGCTAGTTCAACTTCCTTTTAAGCCCAATTCCCATGGGTTGCCTATTAAAATTTGTCGGCGAAAAACGCTTCCCTACTTTCCCTACATTTTCTGAGGAAGAGCAATCCTTTCTTTTAAAACTGGATTTACATGATCACATGTCATAAAGAGTCCAATCATAGGCCTAGAAGAAAAAACGCAGCGCTCAAAATTCGCACGACTTTTTTCTTAGATTTAATTTAAGAAAATTGGGAAATACGCTTGCGTTTTTAGTCACATGATTTCCTCCAACCAATAAGAAAGCCATTATAAAACAAAACAGCATCCATTTTATTTTGATGGTTCAAAGCAGATCATAATCGTCTGTATCACCGAATTTAAACTGTGCATCCTAAAATGTGAACTAATTAAGATGAGTTAACTACTCACAAAGTTAATAAAATTATAAAAGAAGCCTCTTTGTTAGAATGAGCGGCTTCTAGATTGCAGGAATAATTAAAAAAACAGACGACATGGGAAGTAGGCAGGAATTCAGGAGACAAGCGGTGAGTTAAATGTCTTAAAATGGTATATTTAAATTCGTAAAGAGAACTGTAGTTCGAAATAACTTTTCATAATGCTTTTCTGAATTGTTAGACTCCATACAAAAGCACAAAATATACAAAAACCTTTATTAGAACCATAATTGTAATTTAAAATTAATACTTGATAGCTCATTGGTATAACTATTTCTTCCCATGCCGTTTGTATTCTGCATATTTTTTTATTTTTCTTAGTAAGTTGTCTTATTCTATTATGATCCAAATCAGAAATAGCCCCAATTAATTCGAATGTTTGGAGATCTACTGTACAAATACATTACTTATCATGATTTGGATATATACAGTGAAACTAATATTTTCATCAGAACATGTGAGGGAATAGAAAAAAAAAGAGTCGATAGGCATGTGCAAGCAGAATTTATTGATGTTCTTCCTGAAGGAGTTTCAGTGAGAAAATTATTTTTATTTAATGTTCTTAAACCAGCTTAAAATAACTTGTTTCATTTTTTACAACAGCTTATGTATATATGAAACTACATTTCCACTTCGGAGCTTCTCGATGTCTTGTTATGAATAAACTTTAAAATTTTAGCAGTGATGCTTTAAATTGATATAATTTTAATGGATGCTACTAATTTTATGAAAAATGCATGCTTATAAAACTTAATAAAATTGTTTAAAGTTGCTGTAAGTTTTGGCGCCAATACGATAGTAGGCAAAAGTCAGTGACCTCTAGTGAGCGTAATCAGAAACAAAGCGGGCAAAAAAGCTAGGGAAAAAGATCCTTCAAAATTCGCGACGAGTAAATTCGCTTGCGTATTTTCAAAAAACGCAACCCATGGGAATTGGGCTTTATAGTCAGTCAGTATGCACAAAAAACAACTTAACATCTCAAATAACTATTCCGTTTATGAAATACATAAAAAAAGTTTCAAAGCAGCCAAACAAAAACAATCGGATAGATACAAACAGATATGAAACAAATCAATTTTAAAAAATATTCCAGGAGTTACATGTGAAATTATATTTAAGGGCTCGCATGCTTAAAATGTTGTTATACTAAACTTACCTCATCTGTTGTGAAATCAGTTTTCATGAAGCAAATATGTGATAAACACTTGTTTTTAGAAGCTAATTTTTGCTTCTATGGTTTTTTGAGTTTAATGGATGTCAGTTAAAAATATTTAAAGAACGTTATTCCCTGTATACAAATAAAGTAATATGAAAGCAAAAAAACGCAGATATTAGAAGCTTACGCTATCATTTCTTTACTAAACGTGAAATTCTGAAATAAAGCAGATACTAAAAGATGTATTGAGTTTTCAAACTCATACCCCACTGTAATTACAATACACATGACCCCCCCCAGACTGAAATCTACAGTTCTCAAATATCTTCTCTGGCTATGAGATCTCTCCGTCTTAATAAAACCTCCTACTCCTGAGAAAAGTTCTGGCATTCCATTTCGTCGTATACTACTATAGGAATTCCAAAAAACCTGACATCAAGTCCCGGTAACATGCTCCGAATAAACATTATTATCCCGATATCTTTCTGAAAGAATAACCATTCTGGCCAAAATGCGTTTTTGGAGACATAAAAATCCAAATGTTTCTTTCATACGTTGTTCCAGCTATGACACCGTCGGAGATGGACATCCATATTTATTATTGTGTTATTCGGAGCCGTGGAAGATCTGTGAAGAACAAACCTACCCATTTTGGGTTCTGAAAACCAGTCTTTTGTCCCTACATGACTTCTTTTGGTTGAAACGACGGGTGGATATATCTGTGAGGTAAGGTTCTGGGACCAGACGATCTGCTAGGTTGTCTTGTTTTGTATTTTGTAGGAGGTTTTTTTTTAAGTTAAAAAAGATCCCTGTTTGGATAAATAGCCTTTTTTGCATTATAAGGTAATATCGTATTTTACAATGGTCGTAGTTGAGATTTTCACATAATATTTCGTTTATTTCTTTAAATGAGCTTAAGGATATATTTTGAAGGCATTAAACAAAAAGCAAATCTAAGGGTTTTAAAATGCCTTACTAATCAAATAGAATACTCAATTTTTATTGTTATTAAATTTAAATGCCCTCAAAGGTGTTATCGTGAAAAAATGGTAAAATATACTATACAATTGCCAAAAATGATAAGACTGAAGACCTAAACATTAAACAAGGTTATCACTATAATAATAATAATATTTTTAAAATGTATGATATAAATATAGTATTTATTTATTTGAAGTAAACACTTAATCAGCAGCAGAGGAAGTAAAGCATAATTTCGACATCAAACCACCAATTATGTTACAAATTACGGTCGGTTTAGGTAAATGGAACCCCTTTTCAGAACAGTACAATTTTTGAAGGTTAAAAAAAAATTTTGAAGTGTTTAAATTTGAACTTATTGACTTATTTTATTTCAGACTATATCAATAAGCAAAAATTTATAATTGGTTTCTAAAATAATGTTTTACATATTTCTTAACTGATCTTTTTTTAAAAAAATGAGATGGGTGTTCCACTTACCCCATAAGAAGGGGAGGTGGGCCACTCACTCTTTATTTAGATTGGAAGCATGCAAGCAAGCAAATATTAAGAGGGGATAAGTGGGTCTTACTTGATAAAAAATACAAATTTTCAATACAAAATATTTTATTTTAACTTTATCCATGTTCGAGATATCTACTCACATTAAAATTAGTAAAGTTGGTTGGGGTAAGTGAAACCCCTTTTTGGACCACCATATTTCTGAAGTTTTATATACAAATTTTGAAATGGTTTAATTTTAATTAAACTTTTTTATTAGGAGAGAGTGGGGTAATAAGATGCAAATGGGGTAGTAAGAAACATGCAAAATTACACAGGATTTTCCTTTAAGTTTATGAAGCTGATTTTTTACAGAATGTTTACATCATTATCAGCTTTAAAAAAAAAACAATGCACCTGCTAAGTAAAGGCGGAAAGGAATTTTTCACTAGAATCTTTTTACCCCAAGAGACTGTACCTTGTTACCTCACGAGGGGTAGTAAGAAACAAGACAGTTATTTACTAATTAAAACAATTAAAGATCAAATGGATCAGTAATTGAACTGTTTTTTTTCTCTGGAAACCGTTCACCGAAAACCTTTTTTTTTTTTTTAGAACAGAGAGAAACTCCGTTTTAAGATCGGTTCCTCTTCCTTTTTATAGAATCAGCGCTACCCCTTTCATTCAGGTTCGATTGGTTCAGGAGGCATTATGAAGAAACCCTCGAAATTATCCCCCCCCACCCCACTGCTTGTTTCAATGGTGTTTTTAATTAATTTCTCGGCAACGTGAATATATTAAAAACCAACTTAATGTTTTACGTTACTCATAACTCACTTACTTTATTCACCATAATTTTTGTAAAACATACCCATGATTAAATGTTAGCATGGTAAAATAGAAAACAAATTCAAAAAATAAAAACTTCTTCAGATTTAAGAAATACAGTTTGCTAAATAAAGTAAAACAGTTGTTTTAAGAATGATGTTAGAATGAAAGATTTTTAAAAGCTATAGTTCTTATTATATTATCTTAACATAAAAATGTCAATAATCATAAAATAATATTGACTTAATAAAGCTACGTAATATAATGTGATTATCACCACAAAATCATCTTTCACTTTGAAATACTTCATTCAATTAAGTACTATAAATAACACCATTTTTCAATTACTGTATCTGTAATGATATTTTTTGTCCAGGATTAAGATACCAAGCTTTGCATTTCTTACATTACTCCAAAAATAAAAAAGGGAAAATGCCTGTATAATTCTAGAGTTAGCTTGTTTAATACTTTATTTTAGACTAATTTGATATCGAATACACTTTGAAATTAATTTTAAATGCTTTATTCAAGAGTTGTTTGTTTTAATTATGTTAGTGAGGTTAAAATATTGAAAATATACAATCTGAATACTGTCTGCATTAAAAAAAAAGCGTTTTGGAAACCCATACTTTTATTAGCAATTCAGGTTCATTTAATCTAATTTTATTAAAACATTAAAATTTATTATAATTCTATAGCAAAAATGTATTTATGTATACATGTTTTGATTATCCACACTAATTAATAAGAAATATTTAATTTTATAGATTAATTTATTTTACAAATATATAAATCTCATGTTTTCAAACAAGTACGCCAATAAAGTCCAAAAGAAAATGCTTTCATAGTTTTTATAAAAAATATTGGAAATCTGCCGGATAAAAAGTTAATTGGTTAAATTCTTAATTGGATTTCTTTGAAATGCATTTGTTATAATTTGCATTAACTGTATTACTATTATTAATTATAAATTTTTTTTATAGTTACTTCCTTTTAGAATCCTATTAAGTGCAATATGTACTTTGAAAAAGAAAACTTAATTTACAATCCGGCCCCTGCATTTTCTCAAAAATTGAGAATAACAATGGAAATAAAATTTATATTTAGATATTATAGACGTCAAAACACATGTTTGTTTCGAATAAATCTGAAACCCAAGATATCATTCAGGATATCTGCAAGCGTTTTAATATTAAAGGCTTGGGAAAAGACTTGAATGGGCATCCCATACGAGAAATATTAGATAATTTTACGCAAAATATACATCGAAATACTGATAAAATACACATGAATCCACCATAACACATCACTCAAACAAATGAATCACAAATTCTTTTATCCTTCCACATAACACCAATCCCCATCACAGATCAATTATACAAATCCCTCCATATGAATGCATGAAGGTGATCAATCCCCAGCAAAGTCTAAGGGGACTCGCTCAGGTAAGAGACGATTAAGCCTAATGTCTCATTAATGACGCACTAAGTGCGCGACGTGATCTCTCGCTCGGAATGTTCCATCAGGAGGTCCTCCCCCCCTGCGAAGCCGATCGGATGGGGAGTGCGTGTAATTTGGGCGTTAATCATAATTGCATCGAGGGCACGTCTGGGCTTGCATTAGGGCGAGCACGCTGGTGGGTAGCTTAATGGAGATATGGAGTTTTTTGGGGATTGATTGGAAAGGATGGGAAACAGTTGGTGCGATGTGTAAAATTGGTTTAATTTGGGAAGGACCTCGATACTTTGTTACTCTTGATACATTCATGGGATTCTGATTTGTATTGTCGGGTTCTATTGATAGAGTATAGAATAGATTCTACAGTGTGTGTTGTGACGGACATTTATAGAGCTGTTCTATAACTCTGAATAATAATAGTTCTGGGGTGCAGTAACAAATGGGAACGAATGGTCTGCAATTATACTTTGATTTAAGATATATAAATAGATAACCCCCTAATAATTTAAAATTTCACTTTATCATTTTCTAATATAAGTTGTTTACATACTCGTGCCTACCCGCCGTTGCTCGGGGGAAAAAGGATTTTCAAATTGTGTATTGAAATTCATATGCATTTTTTCTCTCTCTGTGTTCACTCCCAGTGCGTCACTTAGGGTACAAGGAGAGGTATACTGCCCCCCCCCCGCCTAAAATTTTACTTTTATAGTATACTTCTCTAAGATGAATAATAAAAAGAAAGAAACCTGCTAAGAAATAACGTGTTAAAAGACTCTCTTAGAATGAGATGATGTTAAGTAAATGCGCATTTTAGTGCACACTCAAACAAACAAATGTTATACAAATAACAATTACTGTTATTCTATCTAACATTTGTTTGGTTGTTTTTACTATATAACGAGCATTACCGTTTTTAAAACATTAAATATTTATAAAAGATAGGATATCCAGACCGCAAATTCAAAAACAAAAAAGATCATAAGAAAGTTATTAAACGAAAAGGGATTCAATCTCATTTTCTCACACAATCCCATAAAGAAAAAAAAAACTAAAATCAAGTACAAAAAAGCAATGGTGAAGGAAAAACCCCCTTCCAAATAAACTTATATAATGGTCCATAATGACGAGCACATCCACCCTTTTTCTACCACCTGACACTTTTCTGCATAACCACCTTCAATTTGTCTTTCGCAAATTTTTCATTGCTGGAATATGCATGGCGAGAAAGTGGAAAGCATTCTTTTGTGTTAAAGATTAATAGTTGGAGCCGACTTAAAGTCTAGGGAGATACTTCGGAATAAAATTGCTCTATATGTATACAGAGTTTTTTGGAGAGTTTTTTTCTTACCCACCAGTGGGCTTTCACTGCGTGGTCCTCTTTCTTTCTAATTTCTTTTCCAGTCCGGTACTACTGAAAATTGATACTTTCTTTTGATTTATTGCTATTGTGGGGAGAGAAAAATTCGAGAGATTTAGGTTTTTTCTTCTTTTTTAGGAGTAGATGTGAGAAATCACCGATTGTGCTGCATTGAATTGCACTTATCTAACTAGTACATGCATTTCATTTGAAACATTTTCTTCGTGTTTGACTTTTCAATGAAGTGTGAAGAGTGTTCTATATTTTGAAGAATAAGTAGTATTTTCATGTATTTAACGCATTTACCTTTAGATTTTACATGTTATTTTTACAATGTATTTTTTAAGTACACTATCTATATTTTGTCATGAAGACCATTCATACAATGTAAGTTTAACAGAAACATTTTACTATTAAAATCTGTATAAAATTATAAGCGTTGGAACAAATTGATTAAGTGACTTTATAGGTGTCGAATCTAAAGATTGGATCAATAGAAATATAGAAATGCCAATGTTGTAGGGAGGAGGTTCCTTTCATTTGTGTAACAAGCAAAAATTAAACAGCTCTTGTTATTTAATTTAGAGATATGTTTTCTTCTTTTTATACCATTAGTAAAATTTTAGGTTTTTATGGAAAATTACACAGTTATTAAGTACACTACATTAGAGGAGAACACCTTGTAATTCTTGTTTACTTCAACATAATAAAATTAAAAAAGATTGTAAATCACACCTGATATGGTCTCTCCTTCGACAGTTTCTTTATTTTATTACGTTGTTGAAGAGCTTTCAAACAATTAAACTTGTCTTCAATGTTTTAAAATCAATTCTTTGAATACTGTCATTGAAAAGAAGATAATATAAACACAAAGTTTCAGAAAAAAAAAGAATACCACTCAAAATCCACCTTAACGTATCTTTTAACAGAACAGTTTTAAAGGTATCCAATAATCCTTTTTGTTTAGTGCTTTTAGCATGATTTAATTGTTCACATACTGAGCCTAATACTTGTCTGATTCTTTTAAGACAAAAGCTATTCACTTTTTAAACCATATTACGACTGTAAAGAAACCATGCGTAATCCCAAACTGTCTGAAGAATAAGGACTTATTTTGTTCCCCAAAACAAAGGTGTTAAAAAGTTGAATTTGTAAGGAGAATTTAAATGGCATTTTATGGAACTATTTTATTCAAGCGTTTCTAAAGTGAACATCGAGAAGGAAATTCTCAAGATGAATCAGAATGCATTCAATGCAAAAGTTACAAGAACCTCTAAGACACTTCAATTTACACTTCAAAATATTTACAGAAACGTCGATTCAATATTTTCAAACTTTTCCTCTTGAATTGCGGTTCAACTTCACATTTTAAACGTTTCCTTTTTACCAGTAATTGGCTAGAAACCGTCAGAGAAACAGACGCTACGACTTTTTCCATTTATCTTATTTGTGAATCGCCCGTGGCAACGATCCTTGAGCAATCCATAAGAATTCTTATTAGGATAAATAGCTCGTTATATAGGAACTTCTACGGTTGCAGTTACGGAGCCGAGTGTTAGAAAAACTAATGGTTCTCTGTCTGGTGTTGCCTGGGAAGCCGAAAAAAGGGTGCTTATTCAATTGCATGAATTCATTTGTTACGTAAATGGTGGACACGTTTGCAGTTTGGCATCTTGTTACAAATGTAGGCGTAAAAGATATCATGTGACCATTTGTTTCTCTGGATCTATAAAGAATAGTTATAGCATGATTAGTGAGAATTTATGGGCGAATTATTTTTGGAAAAGATTGGGAAGTTCTGTTGTGACAAATGTTCTATGTTCAGTAAGATAACGGGGATGTTTATTTTGTGTATGGTATTTAGAAAGAAGCCTGTTTTCAATTTATCTTTATATTTCCTAAATTTGTCTACATATATCATGGTTTGTACGATAGTATATCTCTATTATTGTCAAAAAGAATAAAGATGATTTGGTTTGAAGTTTCCCATTCACCAAGTTTACCTATATGTTTTATTGATTGCTAGTACCTGTGTTATTTTCCTTTGTTAAACTTTTATTTCAGAACCTTAAAATTTATTAGCTTTTAATTTTTCCCAAGTGTTAAATTTTTCTGCACTTCATTGAGTGTAAAGGGATTTAATAGTAATGAGTACCTACTTAATTCATAATGAAATATTTTACTAAGTTACGTTTTCTGTTTCTTTTTAAAGTTTCCTGTACTTTCCTACACACATTTAGATAGTTAAATTCTCTTCAAATTTGTATTTCGAATAAAACAATATCATAATACTTAATTCTTAAATTTAATCAAATATATTTTAATATCGTTTATATTCAATTTATAAAGAGTTTTAATCATTCATATCTATCAAATTAAAAGTAAAAATAAATTCACGGACGCACTGACATACTTAACGACCATATTCATAGTCATCAGAAACACGTTCGCCAAGCAGTTGCCAATGCCAGCATCGGAGTCACTTGATGAGCGCTATGAATACCGATCCAGCTCGTTATACGACCGCGCGTCAACACTAGTGTTGAATGACTCTGGTGTTAACTCGGAGGCAGTGAATACGGCCGTTAGTTTGGGATTATGTATTAAACGTCAGTACTGAATTTGATAACTTCCTAACTGAATACCAACCTCTAAGGATTATAGCTTAATCCTATAAATTACAATAAATAACTAATAACTCTAGGTCTACATCAACATAAGTAAGAATTTAAACTATATATATACATTAACAATAAATATCCACGGCCCTTATTGTAACTTTAATTAATCAAACCTTAATCAATGTCTATAACTCTCTAGAAACTCAATACACCTATTCTTTACGCCATGCAACACCTTTCTAGAACAACGCTCTAATCGTTCTAAAGAATCCTTTCTTTCCCCCTCACTGAATCCCTTTCAGGAAAACTAATATTTACTGATTCATTGTCTTGCCGCCATTTTCCCCAACATATCATTCTTTCGAAGAAAGGCCCCTTTTAAAATCGATGTCTCCATTAAATCGTTATCGATAGTATCATGATGGTGAGGCATGGGTACAGTTATGCAGGATGAAAGACTCACCTGAGACGATGAATCGATGAGTTATCGTTGGTTTTGTTAAAGAACAGCTATTTTATATTTTAAATGAATAATTTACATCGTCTTGGGTTTTAGCAAGTTTTATGTTTGGTTTATATGAATCTAGATTTTACGAATTTACCCTATGATAAAATCATTTTCCATTTAACGAATTTTTTTCAAATATCGTTTTTGCAAACTCAATTTTTACACTTCCCCCTACAAGATTAATTTAAATTTATACAACGCTAGCTTTTTGCGTATCAAAAATAGTTTAAGAAATATTATCATTAGTGTTAGGGTGTCCCAAAAATGACTGACACATTTTAAAAATCAATAACTAATAACTTTAAAACTAAAAAAGATAAAAAGTTCGCTTTGTTGCATCTTATGAGTAGGAAGCAACAAGGCGCGTATTTTTATCTTTTTAGTTTTTGAGTTATTAGTTATTGATTTTTAAAATGTCAGGGTTTTTTTGGGACACCCTATATTTGTTCACCTACATGAATCGTCAAACGATCTCAAGAGATAAATCCTGTCTAAATAAATAATAATAATATTGAACCGAGAAATGACAGGGGGTAGAAGTCCTATCTTTAGTTAATGAATCTATTTCAACGGAGATATAACCTTTCAATTTAAGCATTAAACTATTGAATGGGTAAAGGGTAACAGATAGAGAGATTGATCTTCTCAATCTTAAATCTCATTCTGAATCTGAAATCTCAAATTATCATTCATTATGTAAGCTTATATTAAAACAAAAGAAGGTTGTTTTCTTAATTGGGCCTTTTTTTACACATTTTTACCGTGATAAAATTGTTTCGTCTTAAAAATATTTCATCCACCATCCTTCAAAATACCCAAATACTCAAGTTTTATTGTAACTCAAAAATAAACTATTGTTTTATTGTAATATGCAAATGAATAAGTGAATGCTAAACATAAACTTAAATGATAGGTATTTTTGATACATTGATAGATTTTGTATAGGAGTTTTTTTTGCAAACCTTTCATTTATTGAGTTTTGAACATAACGTTGTGTTTTAGAAAATACATAAGAGTAAAACTTTTATATCGTCAATAAATAGGACTTTTTATAAGTACCATTTTTTCTAAAGCAAAAAGAGAACATTACTGTCATTAATGCCATGCAAAAAACTACTGAAAAAAGTGACTTGACCATCAAGAATGTAATTAACTTTTTTTAAATTTTTACTAGAGGTGATTATATATGGTTAAGTTTAAAAAAATACATTTCTAGATAAAAACAAGACGGGGCTTAAAAGTTTGCATGAAAAGCATTGAATAACGAAAGAAATATTTTGGCTCAACAACTACATTCAGCATGCCTAGACATATAATTATTCTTCAGGTCCTTCACCATAAATAAAAAAAACCGTCATCTTGGCAACTCCATTCAATTCACATAGCAGCTGAGATAAGTGAATTTAAATCCATTAAAAAGGAAAAAAAAAGGAACCCAGACGGAAAACTTTCATGTACCCACATCCCACAAGGCTCCTCAAGTCACTGATCCGAAGATACTTAGCTGACTTTCCCCGCAAAAATAACCAGTCTAGCTGTGAAAACTGCAAAACCAGCTTTACTAATTACTACATAAAGCATATGTAATTAGATAAGTATGCAGTTTTGAAAGACGCGGGAGTAAGGATATAAAAAAAAAACAGGACATAAATTATCCCCAGTTCCCCCGAAAAACTATCCATCACGAGGAAGGAACTCCCGCTTTGAAAAGAAATCTCTTTAAGAAATTACAAAGAGAAGAAACGACTCGCAATTTTGCCTTCTGAATGCTGGGTACAAGAAAAATGATTCATCTGTAAGATTGAGCTTAACTTTCAGGGATTTATAGCTAAAGCCGGAATTTATCTAAAGTGGTGTATAAGGAAAAGTCGTTCGGTTCCTCGGAAGGGTAATGATTGAAGATATTTTTCTTATTAAATCGCGTTTTGGAACACTTGGGAGAGCTTATTTCTTACATCAGAAATACATGCAGTGCCTTGTGGTTTATGATGCTTTTGAAATAGGGTGGAAAGATCGCCTTTTCAGATATTTTCTTTTCAAGATAAGTCATCAATTATATTTGTTTTTTCTTTAAGTGCCCTAAATGTATTTATGAAATGTTTCTTTTCAGTCTTACGATCAATAAGTTCAGAGATTTAAGAAAACAGCCACCTTCAATGCCCCGAAAAATATACTCTAAAAATTGAAGTTTATTATGTTAATTACTTTGGTGATAAGGAGTTTAGTTTTACAATTAATTAGTTTTCAATAAAACATTACTAAAACATTTTTTCATTTGAAAATATCCAGTATATTATTTTCCTATTGATTAAATTTTACAGAATAGAACAATTTTTTTACTAATGCAGGAATACTGATAACTTTATTTTTCGCAGTAATGTTATAAACAGGAAATTGTAATGAAACAGGTTTATGAAAACTGTTTATATGTTTTAAACATGGAATATTGATAAAAAAATAAAAAATATTAGTTAATAATTATTTTCATAACAAAAAATATGAAATACTGATAACCCGAAAATGTGAAGCTATATTATTTTTATAAACTTATGATTGTTATTGAAAAGTATTTTTATAACTCTAACTTTTTTGTATTTAATTTAAAGAAGAAAGAGTGTTGAGGCTGCCTTTGAAATATGACATAATACAAAATCCCTAATATATCTATTTAATTACTACATTGAAATTAATTATAATCATTTATTTATTATTGAATTCAATAATATATTGCAAGATCTTTATACTTTTAAAAAATGTGCCTTATGGTTTTTACTTTTTTCCAATGTAGAAATATATTCATTAATTTTTACTGAATTAAAATTTGCTTAAATTATTGATTTTAATAATTTTCTACTTGTCTGATTTATAATTAAGCCAGACGCACTAAACTTTATGAAGTTTATGTAATAAATAATATTTAAATATTAACCAATTAAAAATTTTTATTTTTTCTATGGTAATTTGAGAAAATTAACTTAAAGATATGGATTTAATTTCAAAAGTAAATCTATTGATTTGTACTAGTTATATTTATTCGTGAATTTCTAGGTATAGAGCATTTTCAATCACATGACGCAGACTTAAGAACGGCCTTAGAAACGTTGTTTTTGTACTCCAGTGACGTCATGTGCGAATACTTCCATAGGATGCTTCTATTTCCCATACCTAACAACAGTCTTAGCAACGTTGTTTTTGTCCTCCACGTCGTCAAGCGTGTGACGTCATGTGCGAATGCTCTATGGATTATATTATGAATAAACCATTTCATTGTGAATGTATTTACTGAATTACTAGATATCTAGATAAGATCATTTTAAATTCCCATTCTTAATTTAAAAATGAAATTAGTTTTAATTTCTGTACATTATGCTTGTAAGAGTACATTTAACTTACACATTAGTGCATTAGTAAGTAAGTACATTTAAACTGTATACCAATATGAAACTGTTAAGCAAAAAAGTTATTTCATTAGTCAATTATTAAAATTTTGAAGAAACAATCTAAGGACTAAACTAAAAACGAAAGAAGAAATTAGAACAAAAAAAGTATTCCATTGGGATAAATAACACAATTTCTAATTGAATTTTAGTTTAACGTAGACCGAAATCATGTTCTTGTAACCATATTGAGCTTAATAAAGTTTTAAACAATAAAGTAGGTCTAAACGATGTAAATAAAAAAATCTTTTTTCCTACCTTTAGGCGCTGCGAGACCACATATGGCAAGTATAATCCCCAGGAATAGCGTACAGCTTTTAAAAGTCTGTATCTTCGGCACCATTCTTATCATTTATGTTCAGTCAGATTTCTGTATCGACCAGGAGAAAATGGAAACAGACAAACCTTTCATATTGAACGAGAGAAACACTGTCAACATAGTTATCCAATGGATTCTTTCAATATCCATTTGTGTCTCGATTTCCAATGCAAAATATTGTGAGGATAATCTATAGTTCACTTTAAAATGCAAATAGTTTTAATCGTTATTTTGTTAATCACAGTTGTAAAAATTTTGTTATTTTTAATTTTAAAAAATGAGCAGTGTTATATGAAGGTTAAATTACACTGAATAAACTTGATGGAAATGTCATTCTTTGTCATGAATAAGAACATGAAGAACTGAAGACCATGGAATGTATAAATAATTTACTTATTTAGGAATGTGTTATTTCTTTCTCTCTAAGATATTATTTACATAAATTTATCTTTTTTTCAAAAGACTTCCAAAGAGCTGTTTTGGGGATTTTTTTCTTTTATATCGCTAAATATGACAGATGAAATATCACACTGAGTTTATGATTGTTTCCATGTATTCATTTGGATGGACACAGTTCATAACATACCTCATCATGTCTCATTCTTCTATAATTGTCCATATAGTTTTAATTGCACAACTTTAATTTCAATATTGTCAATATCTCACTTCATATTCAAACACCATTAGAATTAGAGAAGCCAATCAATTCTGGATAATAAATTTTCTTGAAAACATCACACCCGATTAATGTTATGATAAATTTAACTTTGTGCAGTTTGATAGATGGTTATTATTCCCAGCTTTGGAACTCTGTCCGACGATGATTCTCCACAGCTATACAGGAACGTAAGGCTTGGAAATTTAAAAATTCTATAAAATCAATCAACGACATACATGAATATTTTCCTTTAAAATCCAATAACAAAACACTCTCACAGCACATTTATGTTTGTCACACGTCGTCCAAATGTCATCCACGAGTGGAAAAAAGTCGGAGAAAAGAGAGACCACAGCCAGCGCGAAGGTCACATGATCCTTTTAACAAGCGCTTAGGGCCTGAATCCAATCACTCCTCACAATGCACCTTCCGCGGGCACAATTCACCACCTTTATGAAGTTCCGATGGCTCCAGCAGAGCCGGCCGTCGCGGCGCATGCGCAGGGGGACCCTCGAGGGGGATCGTTTGGAATCTGCGGAAAAAGAAGTGATGCGAAGTGATAGTGGATCGAGGACCGTGATTCGGACCGGGAGCGTGATGCAGGGAGGATCCATCCATCATGTTTGGGGCCGTGTTTTTATCTGGCCGAGGGGATGGAGTGGCTTTTTGTGTAGGGTTAATGGACGTGGGTGGTTAATTGAAATGGTAATTGAAAAGCTTCTCTGCTCTCTGTTGTGGGATGGGGAGATAACACTTTCGGTTTGGAAGTGTTAATCGTGTATGGATTTCTTTCAAGATATGGAGAAGAGTTGTTTGTAGTATGTAAGAAGCGAATTGTGATGGAAAGTATCGGAATTTTCTTTTTTTTTCCAAATTTTACCGAGAAAGACACAAAAGAAGACCCCTTAAGCTTTAAGTAATTTGAAGAAAATCTACGCTAAAATTTGAGTATCAAGTTATCAAAATATCTTAAAAATTAACGTTTTTTTTATTTTAAAATTTTAATTTCAGAGAAGAGATGGATAAAAGAGTTAAACCTATTTCAATTTAAATTTTTTCCCTTTCCAACTAGCTTAAGGGGTACCCTAAAATTTTCAATTATTTGCAGATAAAAATTAAACATTTTCATCTCTTATATGCAGGATATTTTTGTTTATTTATTTCGTGGAGAATGTGACTTTGTGTAGGATAATAATTATTCATGCTGTTAGATATTTTAATTGTTTTCTAGCAACTGAGGTTGAAATTTCAGGGAAAAGTTTCAAGACATTGTTAGTTTTCGAAGTAACAAAGAACAATAACACCAAAAGAGTTCTACATTTAAAAGTATTTGGATCAATCTCTATAATTGATTGACTCTTGCAGTAAAATCTAAATGTTATAGAAATATAAGCATATAAACACTAAATGTAAATAAAAACTATTGGATAAGTGTCAGAAACCTTCTTGATGATACTATACCATACTAGCATACTTTTTGTTTGTCTGAACTTCTAAACACTCATGTTTGCTTTAACAGCGAAGTACTAGAACACTACCAAGCCAAATAGGTGAAAATGTTTTTTTTTCCGGGAATAAAGTATTAACTTTAATGAAATGTACAAATAAGTATAGATTATAATATTGTAAGAAAGCGTAATGTGATTAAAATAATCGCTTTTCGGGAAGCGAAATTTACAACTAAAGTATATCGTACAACTTTTTTCATATTTATGTAAGAAACTCACATCCCAAAAGCAAAATACTAATATTTTTTATCTAATCTGGTAAATATAGTTTATCACTAATTTTAATTCAAATTTAAATACCTGAATTTGTTCACAGTTATTATAAAAATTAATAACTATTATAGCTATATATTATTTCATTATTAGCTTATTATTTCAAAGTTTGTTCAATTTTACAAAATAATTCTTAGTTAATGTAAATAATGAAAAAAAATGATATTAAACATATACCTCATAGTAAACTTGTAACCTCTCCTTGTTAATTTTTTATTACTTTTTTATTTAAAGAATTATTATAAACTGGCGCAATTTCTCTTACCGTATAATGCATGCCTTTATAAAATATCAGGTGCAAACCCTAAAGAATTTTAGTTTAATCTAGTTTTAAAATTCAACACGTAAGTAAAACTTTATGCTTTTCAAATTCAATTTCAAAGCCCTTATATAATCCCTTATGAAATAGTTTGGAAATTCAATCATCACTGTTCATTGTAAAAATAAAAATTTAACCATTTTCGAAACTTCTGATGTCTAAACTTATAGTAGTAGGTACGGAATTCAATATTTTAACTCATTATATTCAAAAAACAATAATATTTTCACGTTTCGTAGGAAGTAAACTAAATACAATCATACACATTTGTACTCCTTAAAAATAGTTTTCCATTTAGAAAAAAAAAAGGTTTTAAAGGAAATAAATTGTTCAATAACTATTTTTCGATTTCATCAAAGTTTAATATTTTTTTTTACTTTAAAGATTTTTCAATAAATATGTGAGTTTCCATGTGCAACGCAATACCAAATAAATAGGTACTACTGCATGGGAAAAATTTATTATATTGACAAACCAACATTCTACCTTTCAAATTTAAAAAAGAACGCGAAAAAGAATTGCTTTTTAATTTTTTGTAATGTAGTCACTTTAAATATGATGGTTTTTTTTCTCCTATGGTAAATTCTTGGAGTCTGTCTTGATCTATAACTTGTCGATATTATCACCTACTTTACATGACACAATGACCACTGTGGGCCATAGCCACGGAATACTGTAATAATACTTTAGTTTATGTCGCACACATTCATTCGCACAACCTCTTTTAATGGGGGGGCCACATTCATCCATCTACAAGCAAAAACATTCATGGTTGGGTTAAGGAACCTAAGAACACTTCCGCCTGTCCTATAGTTAAAAGCCAAAAGTACGATTCATCTTCTATGATATAGAATACATCGAAAATACTCAAGGGCTTTCTTGCCCTTTTTAGTAATATGTGTTTTCGGTCTAACTCATCTGTTATGCACATAATGACATTTTATTTTAAAATTAAAGTCATAAAAACTTTTATAAAAGGGGGATTATAAAGCAAAAGTTATTCATTTTCCTAAAATGTATCTAATGGTGGACCCTCCCCCCAATTTTTTTAATCAGTTTAATTATACGTATCACTATCAGGGGAACGTAATATTATTTATTTTTTTATTAAATGTGTATTCGAGATAAAATTCAAAGATAATTCCTTTTTAAAAATGATGTTTACATTTTTATGAAACACGATTAAAATTTCTATGAAAGAATTATAAAATACTAAAATGACACTTTATGAAATTTGCTTTAACTCATTTTGTGTTCTCTCATATGTAACCATAATGTTCTCACTCGGTTTATCACGTTCCGTCCCTTTTACCCTGCTTTAGTAGCATTTTACTCATCTAAATCACTCAACAAATATTCTTAGAAAACGTTATTTTAAAATGATTAAGAAAGAGAAACATTCTGAAGATTCCATTCATGCTCTTTCATGAATTTCACTTTTAAATTACTTCCCACGCCCGTTATTAAAGTTGCTCTTGTCTATATATTCCAATATATTCTAAATAGGATATTTCCATAATTGAATAAGTTTTTATAAAGAATGAAGCTGCCTTTACAGTTGCAGTTATAATGACTATCCTCATTCAAACCATTTGCACAGTTGAGCAAGTACACATCATAATAAATTTAGAAACGTAACAAAAACAGCGCATAACGGGTTCTTTGCGTGTGATAAGAGAATAACATGGTAATTTCACACTAAAATGATAAGAAAGCCACATGTAATAAATGAATGTCACTGTAAGTAATAAAAAGTAATTCCTATCTTTCCATTGTCTGTTATATTACTCTTGTTACTCCAAAAGAATAAAAATGTTTTGAAGGTGTTTTTACGGGTAAACCAATGTATTTTTCTTTGATGTTTCACACTAAGTGTGGGAACTCAGTTTTCTGTACATCTGTTTGACTGTGGATGCAATTATGCAAAAGCTAAAAACTTACGTACTACTTGTGAAAGAAGAAACTTATTACAAATGTTTCCTGAGAGTCTGGTGTTAGCTCTTGTTTCTAGAAACAACATCTCCGTGCAAAAATCCTGGATTTTTAATTTTATTTCTACTCTCTTTTATCCTCTTGCTTGATACAAAGTGTTGTTGAATTCATTTAGAAAAAAGTGTAAAAAAATTGGCTAGTTTCCAAAGTTAAAATGTGTCTACTGTTTCACTTCAACTTTTGTGTAAAAACAAAAATCTGGTTTTTAGAAGAAATGCGTTGCATTTTGGGAACTTTAGAATGAGTGGGTTTACAAATTCAGGTAGCCTAAATGAAGCAATCGCAAATGATGGGCATAAGAATGCTAAAAATTAATTGCAAAAAAGGATTTTGTTTTCGATTTGAAGAATAGAGAAATCAAACGTAACGAAAATTTAAAAAGTAAAGCACCAATATCAATTTATGATGCCCGTTAAAAGGCATAAACAAAAAATTTGGGATGGGAGCATTGATCTAGATTTTCTTTGCAAATCAGTAATATGGTGGGCTATGGGTAGCCTTTTTCACAAAATACGAAAGAATTTCTCAGAATGCTAAAATGTTTTGGATAATTTTCGCAAAAATGCGAATAAAAATCTGAACGTTATATAAATACTTGTAGTTGTTTAAAAAATAATAAAAAGAGTTTAAAGAAATATTTAGAATTTCCTTTTCCTTCTGCAGTTTCTGATAACTATTTTCACCTAAAATAACTGCCGTATCCAACCAATTGTTATTTTAGCATATCGCTAAAGCTTTTGTCTCTATATCAGCTTTTTTTTAGAAAGGATTTTTGTCTTTATCTTACGTAAAACCTGTTTTAAATACATAATTATGTTCTTAAGTAATTTTTAACCTACAATTTAGATTGGTAATCATCCAAGGACCAAGCTTGCTTGGGAACTAAACACTGGGGGTCTTGAGTTAAACTGACCACCTAACTGGGACATATGCCTTGCACCCCAGGGCCCCACGGTCAAGAGAACGAAGATGGGCATCGTAGGCCTTGGCCCACTATATGGCTGTTGCGCCGATGAGTTTAGTTTAGTTTAATCATCCAATAAGGTAACACCACCAACAATTAATACTTTTTTTTAGAATACATTTTGACTACAGTAATAGAATTGCAAAAACATTAAAAACAGAAATTTTACTCTAAGTAAAATCTACGAAAGACTTTTCAAATTTTATATTTTAAAATATCAAATAGACTTGTGCCATGCGTGTGTTGTTTCATTTTCTTGTTTAAAGCAGTTTCATCATTTATAAAGACATAAGATAAAAATAGATGGAATATGATTTTCCGAAATTATTTTGAAAAGCTTGAATAATGAACAAATTAAAATTTCCTACTCTTATTTTTGAAACTTAACTTAATAGTCAAAGTGAAAGCATAAACAACATTAGGTATTTAACATTCTGATACTTAACATATTTAATTTAACAATTGTTTATGTATACCGTATTTTATGTTGTCCACAAATAACTATAAGTTATAAATAAACCCATATATTTTTACAACACAATACAAGTTAACTTATCAAATGATACTAAAAATATCACTGAACACATGATCTATCTCCAAGTACAATGTATTGCTTCAATTTTTTACAGACTAACAACATTTAAATTATAAATTCCACTCTCACACATGTATGAGGTAGTCTAGTCTGTTTACTTAATTTTGGATAAAAGTTCTTTCAACAGAGTGCAAACTAAGATCTGCTTATTATTCTATATTTTTGTGAAAAGCTTTAATAACATCCTAATTAAATTGAGAATATTTGAAACTGTATCTAAATTTGGCATTGAAAATAGTATGGTTCGCTATTTTAAAAGATCATAGAAATCTTAGGATCAATGAAAGCCTCTTTACTTTAACTTCGGCTAATAATAAAAGTAAACTAAACCCACCCACTCGAATCCTTTTAAATTCAAATTTCAGTATAGTTTCATAAGTTCTTTTTTTATTATGAGCAAAGTTAATGAAAATGGTGTTTGAAAAAAATTGAGTATGTGGCTGGTTTTATTTTTATGTGTTTATGTTAATAGTAGTTTATTACAAGGGTAAAAATTGACAGAATATACAACCTCGATAAAAAAAATAATTTAATATTGATGTTTAAGAAATTGTATATTTTACTTTTTTATTGGGCATAAATGACGGAAGTCAGTTAATTGTAAATAATTGTTTTATCGATTGCACATTCTGTTTTAATTCTATTTGGAAGTGACTGTATTAGGTTTCAAATAAATAATGAATCAGGCAATCAAAATAGTACTATTTCCTTTAATTATTTATGATACTTTACAAATATTTAATTATAGTTTTATACACACATAGAACTATATAGTGGTAGTAAAAAATAGAAACACATTTTTGTTTTTTGGTAACTATTCATGTAATTTTCTGATATTGTCGGTATTTTTTTTATAATTTAAATTTTGGATTGGGGATTATTTAATCAGAGAGCATTATACCTTATTTTTTGTATGAATTTAAAAAAAAATGTAGGTAAAGGTAAGATTGCTTTTTTAATCAAACGTTGTCTGAAAACAATTATTTGTACAGAAATTATGTTTAATAGGGGAAATGAGGGTAAGAGTGCGCATTGGGGTAAAAGTAAATTTCTTTTAAATTCAATTCATTTAAATTCTTGAAAAAGTAACATAGTGTCAAAAATTTAATCAAATCATTTAATGTTTTCAAATAGTAGATATTTTAAGTATGTTTTATAATGTACAACATTGGGGAGGGGTATATACACAGAATGTAAATTTTTTTTCAAATATTCTATGATCGCTAAATTGTATCTTAGGGCAGAGTTTCTTAAATTAGTATATTTGGGATAATTAGGTATTATATTTTCAAATTTATCTTTATGTATTTGTATTGATTCTTTTGTAAAAATTTCCTTTGCAGTTAAAACAAGTCTCACTTATTCTTCCCTCCATTGCATGAAAAGCAGGATTAACAGCCAGGTCGTACAAATTTTAAATATCGGACATCCTAAAATTAATCCAAACCCGTCAATGAAATATAGCACAGGGCCACGACTCTGCTTATCTATTTATTCACACAACGAAGTGATATCGAGAAAAGTGCCAATAAGTGCTGCAGCTAAGTTTCTCTTTAAAAAGACAATCCATCGCAGCGCAACAGCTTTGCCGAGAAGTAACGGATCTTCAAAAAAGACTAATGGAGCTAACAGAATGCCGCAATGCAGACTGTGAATTATGAATAATAGCTTGTCGAAAGTTTGGAAGTGTTTGATGTATGATGTCGCGTCTCTTTGATTGGGAATTACGCTATTTGTTTCTACTTGTCTGAAGGGGGATGTATGGTTACTGTCATATGGATAGAAGCTGCGTGCATTTTGCAGTCATGAAATTTCGGTGAGTATGATGATGATGATTGCAATTATTGGGCATTTTAAGCAAAATGAAACGTGGGATAACGGGGGTGAGGAAATTCTTTCGAGTTTATTTTTCTAAAGAATGTTTTGGAATTAATGAGGGGGGATAAATGAAGTCATGTAACTAGGTTTTAAAATAGGTGTGTTTCAGAAAGATTTAGGCATCACAACCTAACTATTTTTGAAGTTTTAGAGTTTTAATTTTTCCGACTGATTTACAGGAATAAATAGCATGAACTACAGTGTTTAGAGATCATGAGATACGTTATATAATGCTATGTTACGTTTTGATGTTAGAGATTCCATGAAACGTGCTCCCTGTATCTTTCTATGTAAGTTGTTTTCACTATTGACAAATAAGATTAATTAAAGGACGAACAAATAGTTAGATCGATTTTTTATAGGTTATTCCCTAAGGAAATAATTTATTCAATTTATATGCAAACTAAGATGATGCTACTACATGCGTGGGACATTTTAACACAAATTATGCTATGGAAAAATTATTGAGGAGTAAATATTATAAACGAGGGTGTTTTTATAAAGAACAGAACACTGAAACGTTATTTAGTGCAGGCAGTTGTAATATTGATTTAACTAAATACGTATATTTAAGTATTTCACTGATAAATTATCTCATAATTGATTGCCTGGGATGTTCTTCTTACAGAGATTTTCCTCTAGAGCTTTTGAGGATATAGAATGAACTCTCCAGACTTACCTAGCAAAAAATTCTATTCCACATAGACACGCCATTTAGTGAAAAAAAGTAAATACCGAGAGGGAATAATCACTACAGTAATGTGTAATGTATTTAAATATTTAGAAATCTTTGTATTTTACTGGCATAATTTCTTTGATATTGTTAAGTTATTATTTTAAACTAAGATAACAAGTTTATCAAGGCAAATAAATCATTCCTGCAATCTTGCATAAACATCCTTTAATGGCACATTTATTGTCCTTTACGATTCAGTCCAAATGGTATAAAAATAAACTACCGATTTCCAGCAAAGCTTGGATACATGGCCCTACCTTGTTCAATCTCTAATTAATAATGCTACGGATACTGTACCACTTGGAGTAATTAACCGGGTTTATCCCACCAACTCCTTTTCCAAAAGTCAATGAAGACAAATCTATTGAAAATACCCCTCTGAGTTGATTAATTAAAGCTTCAGAAAACTACGAAAGTGGCCACTGGAAACGAATAAATGAGGACATCGCTCGTCGCATTCGAAGCTAATTAAAATGTGTCGTTTGGAGACTCCGTGTGTCGATGCTTTTCAAAGTGAGGCGGCGTGAGTTTTGGTTTTTACGCTTGCGTTGTTGCGCTTTTATTGGGTTTGGGAAACTCTATACAAAAGGGGCTTTTCTCAGGGTAAGAGAAAACAATATGTTTTAATTTGAACGCGGAACTTTCTCGAATAAATTTACACGTTTTATATTAGCATCTAACTGTTAAATGAAAGGCTGTTTTTAATACACCTTTGAATTGAATTCTGGTATACAGATGTTTTACTGTGCAGCACATTCTGTCAGTCCAACAAATTTTCTACAATTACATAGTAGGTAAGTAATAAATAGGTTCCCTCAAATAATTTTGTCTTTCTATAAATTTTCTAAGAACATTAGTGATGAATATCAATAAAGATATGTCATTCTTGATACAAATACTATGATGATGAGTCTAGTGACAAAGAAGCCCTACTAATGACAGTACAACCTATTTTCAGTTTAGGTACAATTTTTACTACACTTAAAAGACATCATGGACTTTTCAATTTTAGAAATCAACTACTATAAAGTTAACTTACTTTAATTTGCTGATTTTGATCGACTGGTAAATATTATTTTCATATTACTCAAAGATACCATTGAAAACTCAATTTACGACTCCCTAGTAACATCTCTGACACTAAAACTAAGAAGCGATTACAAGTGAAGATGAGGAACTAATTTGATTGGAAAAATAAGTAGAACCTTCCAATGCGTTAAATTGGGACTGTTTAGATCGATGGTTCACCAAACCTTTCCAGTGGTCCACAAGAACAATATTGTAAAGGATATCTTTATAAATTTTAAACAAAAATCGCCTTTTTACGCCTTTATTTCGGTGATTTTTTTCATGGATTAATTCCGTTAACTAGAAATTTTTCGCAAACCCCATCCAGTGTGTTCTTACAAAATATAAACTTTTCATAATGAGACTACAGACGTGTTTTTCAAGGTTAAAGTGAAATTACTTAAATAAAAGGTTTTACAATAATTTAAAAGTGAATAAACATTTTGAATGTTCTGAAATCGCAGCCATTAAAATCCACAGAGCAGCTTTCTTTTAAAGTGTACGTCCACCGAGATAGATGAACAATTAAACTATTTCATAATTAAGACTATTAAAAAATACATTCCCCCCAAAGTGTTTTTAAGATGTTTTGAAAAGCCATATTAAGAAATAAGAAAGCAGTTTCAAGTAATCTTAAAACCATAAAAGTAATCTAAACTTTCAGCACTGATCTTCCTTTATTTACATGACTAAGTTTTTATTTAAAATATTTTTTACGAACTGTTATCAAATAACCTTTTTTGGTGGTCAAGAAGCGGGAAATCAAACACAAAAGGTTGGGAGATTGGGTCCAACCAAGAGCAATAATTACTATTAGTTTTTAATTTTTGAGCACATTGAAATCCTATGACGGAAAAAGAAAAACGAACCTTTCATCAAATGACGGTAAAAGCAAAGATGGACGTATCTTCAAAAGATGGAAATAATCCGGCAACAACGCTTCCGGGCAATTTTGGAATTTTTTTGAAGGAAAAATATTTGCAGTGTAGCATTAACGTTCATACATTTTCTATATAGTTATTCTATTTGGAAATAAACGTAAAACAAAACGGTTTGTTATGACTACACAAATAGATCGATATTTCTTTCAGTTTTATAGATGGTCCATACGATAAAATGATTGAAAAAAGGTTAAGAACCTACCAAATTACTAGAACTACCTGTTCTACAAAAAAAAGTTCTCACTATGAATAAAGTTGTGCTTTCAAAAATTATTTGTAAACTTTTTCGTAATCAATAAATAATATTAAAGA
This sequence comes from Tetragnatha montana, assembly GCA_963680715.1. NCBI lineage: Eukaryota > Metazoa > Arthropoda > Arachnida > Araneae > Tetragnathidae > Tetragnatha > Tetragnatha montana. The sequence goes on from OY796675.1 coordinate 41,855,611, forward strand.
ATCGCATTATGATTGTTCAAATGCTTTTTCATTATATGCTTTTCATTACATGCTGAATACTTACTTTATGAACTTAATGAGTAATTACAGAGCTGTCATTAAATAAATTTATAGACAAAAGGTATTTTGTTTGTATAGAAGTATTAATAGTATAAGTAGGCCTATTTTGTACTTAAAAGGAACTGTTTCTTCATAGAAATACTATCTTTCCATTTATCGATGTATTATGTAGATATTTTATTCCATCAAAAACTAATTTCCTTATCGATTTACTTTTGTTGGGGTAGTAACGGCATCGAAAAGTCTATTTTATGACTGTGCTATGTTTTAGTAATAATGCTGTAAACTTCCTTGTATATCCCCATGAAGGTAATGCAGTTTTCAGTTTGGAAAGTGAACAAATTAATCGAAAAACAAAGAAATGCACATTGCATTAAAATATCCCATAATATACATTTAAAAACTTATAGGAAAAATAGAGAGTAAAATAATAAAAGTTGAAGCAATAGGCCATATAGAATAATTTTATATTATAAAATAAATTTTAATGTAACTTCGGAAATAAATGACATTTTTGAAGAACTACGCTACATAAACAGTCAGATTATCCAGTTATTAGAATAAAAACATATCGTAAAAATCCTAAAAGAAGTGCCTACATACCTTGATACGTCTCTTAATCATCTTTTTTAATTGGTCTAGTAGACCAAAAGGAATAATATACTCTGTAAATGCAACCTAATTTCATTTTGAATCCTAATCAGATTTACAGTCATAATTACCACAGACATTAGCATCGGTGTTAACTAACAGTTAAAGAAATAAAAATTAGTTTTTCGCTGATTGTGACTCGTAGAATCCTTCTTTCACCAAGGATTTAACACCGACGCTGATGTCTGTGAATTTGCTGTAGAGCTATTAACCATATACCACCTACCAAAATATTGACGAAACACAGAAAAAAAATATAACACTCTAACAAAGAAAGTAATGATCTTCAAGCATTTTTAATCATACAAAACTAAACATCATGATACAAATTATCAAACACTCCTGGTAGAAAAATTACTGATCAAAATTAACTAATTATAAGTAGGAAGGCAATTCTGAGGTCTTAATGAATTTTTTATAAAATTGAAATATTTTATCATTGTTTACAAATTTTATTCAACACGAAACAACTTGATTTTTTCCATTAAAAACAAATGCCAAAAAATCTAATGAAAATTTACATTGTAATCAATATCAATATTGTTTGTGATTAATTTTTTCACAAATATATTTCAACCCATATTTCAATAATATGTTATTGATTCATTAAAAGTAAAATTTAAACATCATTATAAGAGAATTAAAGAAGGTAAGATAAAGAAATTAAGTCTAGTTTAAGAAATAGTTGATCTCGACACTTATTGTAAAACCACCTATTTCTTCCACTTAATTGCAACTAACATATTATATTTTCGCATTCTAAAAATATGTGAAATTCAAATAAAAACCTGTTTAAAAGAATTGCTTAAAATAATGTTATGTTACTTTTTATAAGGTTATTTAATGGTCGGAGTAATTAGATGAGCTTATTTTTTCTTAAGTGGCCATTAGTATAATAAGTGCGTTCTTAAAAATCATTGTTCTTAAAATATATGTTTGCATTCCAGCAATAATATGCAAAATTTTTATTTCAGAGACTGAAAAAAAATTCCAACCGTTACCTGCTCTCAAAATGCTCTAAGAATTTGGAACGTGCACTGTGACGATAATAATGCGGAGGTTTCTTGCTAGAGAGATAAAAACTGTTAAAGAACACTTTTTACGAAAGTGAGAGAAGATTTAAATATTTAATAAGATTACAGCAATTGAATGAGTAAAACTAATTTGAATTTCTTTTCTGTTACTCCAGTTTGGAATATTTTTTTTCTTAAGTACATAGCATATTCTTTTTGAACACATCATATTTTTAATCTATAAATTTAAAGGAATATAAAGGCTAAACTAAATAAAAAAAAAACTATTTGAACAAGTTTTTGTGTTTGAAGGTATTTGTACAAAATAGAGAAAAATATAGACAGCCTTTCTTAATTAGTATTAAATGTTTTAATTACTTATAATTTCGTATTTTAAAATTGTGAATTTCAAATTTCTTTTACGAAAGTTTTTACAAATATTTGCTAAAAAAAACTTTTTTCTTTTGATGCATTTAAGAAAAGGTAACTTAGTTTTGTAGAAAATTAAAAACAAAGCAGATAAACTGTTAACTTAAAGTGACCTACTTCTTTAATTAATAGAAGATGGAAATAACAAAATGCATTGGTTCTATTTTGAAATGAGTTCAAAATCTTACGGTGTCCCAGAGAACAATTTTCAAGGGAAACAGAAAATTTTAATATAAATTTCTCAAGTTCTCCATTATACTTTTTTAAGTAGGTATATACTATTCTAACAACTTAAAATTTATAATTGCATCTATTTTTAGGTAAATTTAACATTCAAATTTATTCTTTATACATTTGTATATGTTGCCCTTTATACATTAGCACGATTATTTCTAATAAGTACAAATCTTAGAAAATTTAAACCTTATAGAACATTTAAGTGAAACACAATATTTAAGGTATGAACTTTTAGTAGGTTTTACTTATATCCCTCTCAAAGATTTGCATTGAATTCTCTTTATGGAATTCAGAACCAAAAATAGATTACCGAAAAAGAGAATGGGTCATACACACTTATTTAATACAAACGACTATTGGAAATCGTTTTAGAATTTGAGCTTTTCTTATCGTAATGCTCTCTTGCATCTATTGAGCGTCATTTAGTATCATCCAGGTCAATACTAAACATTTTACTGCCTCTGATTTGAATATTGCAATGTAAATCGTATACATAAAACTGGTAGAATTGTACGTTTATAAGGTATTTTATTACTCCACCATTGGGATAACTAAGCTATAAATTTAGGAATAATACAGCTTTTATTTAGATAATATAAGATTATTCTTAAATATATAACAATTTGCTATATTCATAAGAAATCGTATTATAATGTGTACTTTAAGTTTAAATATGGTTAATCTTTTATCAAAAAATGTATATTGAAAAGTAAAAATACAGTACACAGAATTATAGTCAGGCATCCATAATTCCCCTTTAATGTAAATAAGTTTTAAGATAAATATACACAGTTTAAAATAAGGAAATTGTCCAAATAGAATCACGGGATTAATTGGCATTTTGTGGGTTGTATCTATAGTATAAATGAACACATTTTCTATGTAATCCGACTGGACATTGATGTCAGTTTTGAATTTAAGAGAATTTAGTCATTGGAATAAAGATAAAAGCTGAGAACTATGTTTTGGATTGCAGTATGAATGAATTTGTTTCTGTTATTTCCCTTGTTATAAAAATTAACAGGTTTTTGAGAAAAAAACTTGCAATTTTCATTAGCCCATAATATCATTCTTTCTTTGATGAATTTATTCATCATCTATGTACTTAGAACAAATTAAATGAATTTCAATACTAAGTATTTACGTACTAAAAATTACATGTAGACTAAAATAATATAAATATTTTCTACAGTTTGTAAAAATGATAAACACTGTTCATATAAAATCATATTTTCTACTGTTATAGTCGTTTATTTATTGTATGTCACTCCTAAAGGTCAGTTTCAACATCCAACGTTCTAAATTTTGTTCAAAATAACCTCCTCCCAAAAAATAAATTATTTTGCTGGCTTTCAGTCCACAGTCAATGTCTGGAAGCAATTTATAAACTAAGAGCAAAATTAATTGAAAAGCGAATTTTCCTTGAAGATAAATTAAAACTTCGGATTTTGCATCACGTTAACAATTACGCGCCTGGAAGAAGCATTCATTTACTTTTAAATGAAAATCAAAAGTGCTTAAATGGGCTCATTAATTAAGTTTTCTTTGGTATATTTATAATAATGCTCAACTGCATTTTGCTTTCATTTTTTTTTACTTTTAAGTATTTCTTTTCATTGAAATTGTTCTTAAATATGTAAAAGGAAGAACAGCCTTAAATATGTTTTTTAATATTTACTTTTAAAAGGACTTCTCAATGGGTGTTTTATTAATTTCTAAAAGTCATTTGCATTCTTTAAAGGAAAGAAAAATTGGGTATGGAAGGGTATATACAGGGTGTTTCAAAATTGCGTTGCACGGCTTTTATTCGGAACCAGCGCCTCCTAGGGTCATGGAAGTAAGGTCTACCCCTAGGTTAGTGACCCTGGAGAATCTAATGAGATGACTTACAGCGCTCCTAGCGGCGAAATTAAAAAGTTAAAAAAATTAATTTAAAAACTAAAAGAGATAGAGTAAAAAGTTCAGTACAAAAGTTGTTGCCAAGATCATAACGAACTCAAGTAAAAAAAATTCATCAAAATAGCTTAATTATTCGAGGAGATATTCACTGTTGAAAATGGCACTTTTTTGAGTGGCGAAAAAGGGCCCGGCCACAAATTTAGAAACGCTTTCTCCGTCATTATCGTGCGGGAGTTTTAAGCTTGACAGTGACTGATTTGATGGATCAATCGAAAATAATGCTTCAAATTTTTTTAAAAAGGAAAGTCCAAGCTTGGACATTTAAGAACTACCACGATCAGAAATCGTTACTTTTGCGAGATAAATGTTTACTAAAACGGGTATTAACGATCAATCGCTAATCGAAGATTAATTAGAAATAAATATTTCGAAAACAGTTGACTTTTTAATGTTTTGCATATTGGTAGGACACAAAGTAGGAGAAAAGGAAGAAATTCACAGTGCAAAATTATAATTTATTGAGCTTGCTCAAAAAGATTACCATGGGCAACAATACACTTTTGTGTCCTTTCAACCATGTTAGAAAGCACATTTTGGACCATATGGGGTGTGACAGTTGCGCAACTGTCGATGATGCGGTTTTTTAAGTCCTGGAGACTCGTAGATGGCGTTTCGTAAACTTGATTTTTCAAGTGACCCCAAAGGAAAAAGTCGAGTGGATTAAGATCAGGAGATCTTGGAGGCCATTCAATACTCCCACCATACCCAATTATCTTATTGCCAAATGTGTCTTTGAGGAACTTTTGAACCAGATGTGGCTTGTGCGGTGGAGCGCCGTCATGTTGGAACCAAAGTGATGGTAACAGTGAGAGAGGAATGTCTTCCAAGAAATCAGGCAAGATATCCTGCAAATTCTGAAGGTACTTGTTTCCATCCAGCGAACCAACGAAGAAAATTGGTCCAACTAGACGGTCCCTCCAAACACCGCACCACACATTTACTGACCACTGTACTTGATGTCTAACACTAACTCCCCATGCAGGATTTTGAAGAGCCCAAACATGAGTGTTATGCCTGTTAAAGATTCCATTGCGATGAAATTTTGCCTCATCGGACCAAATGATATTTTTAAAAAAGTTTGGGTCACTTTCCAATTCATTAAGTGCCCAATTGCACCAATCGAAACGTCGTTCCTCATCTCCTTGTAGCAATCCTTGCTGTGGTGTAACATGGTAAGGATGCGCTCCATTCTTGTTCAAAACCCTCCAAATTCGACTTACTGGTAAGCCAGTCAGATCGCTCATTTCTCTAATACTGGTGTGAGGATGGGATAAAGCGTATGCCAGTAAGTCTTCATCTGGTATGCGATTAGTAGAACGTTGTCTCATCGAATAGTGTCTCCTAAGAACGCTTCCTGTATCTTTAAGGCGCTGCACAACTTTCCTGATAGTCGCTGATGTAGGATGAGGATCATTTGGAAAGCGATCAGCAAATACACGTGCAGCTCGAACTGAATTCCGTAGAGTTTCTCCATAGATGAGAACCATTTCTAAATACTGAGATTTACTAAAAGTCGTCATGTTTGAAAAATAAATGACGTGAAATTGCTTTATAATTGAGAAAGAAATCAACTTCAGATTTAAGAACTATAATTTCCTTTCTCTCATCTGAAATAATCAGCACGCTTGTCAAATTCAAGTGACGTTTTCCCCTCAGGCCAATCTAAGCGCTCGCTGACTGAATAACCATATTCGAAATTATACTACCTTGCGGCAAACAAATCAGATCCCTCAACGACAATCCCTATCAATATGCAAAACATTAAAAAGTCAACAGATTTCGAAATATTTAATTCTAATTAACCTTCGATTAGCCATTGATCGTTAATACTTTTTTTATTAAAAATAATTTTCGATTGATCCATCAAATCAGTCACTGTAAAGCTTAAAACTCCCGCACGATAATGACGAGAAAGCGTTTCTAAATTTGTGGCCGGGCCCTTTTTCGCCACTCAAAAAAGTGCCATTTTCAACAGTGAATATCTCCTCGAATAATTAAGCTATTTTGATGAATTTTTTTTACTTGAGTTCGTTATGATCTTGGCAACAACTTTTGTACTGAACTTTTTACTCTATCTCTTTTAGTTTTTAAATTAATTTTTTTAACTTTTTAATTTCGCCGCTAGGAGCGCTGTAAGTCATCTCATTAGATTCTCCAGGGTCACTAACCTAGGGGTAGACCTTACTTCCATGACCCTAGGAGGCGCTGGTTCCGAATAAAAGCCGTGCAACGCAATTTTGAAACACCCTGTATAAACTCTATTCAAGAATTATGATAAGGTGACAAGAAAATTTTGATTAACAATAATATTTAGTTTTATTTTATCCATATTTTCCGCATTATTTTTACATAATTAAGTATCAAATGCTTGGCCATAATAAAAATATTTAATTTTTGGTAAAATGTTAATTAATTTAGTCGACATGTATTTATAATTCTAATTTGTTTTATTATCCATTTCTAAAAAAATGCAACATTGCTAAATTTTCTTTAAAATATTTTGAACAGTATATTGTATTTTCATCAAAAATGGATCTCTGTGAATAAATTGTTCAAGCTTTTTTTTTCACATAACATGTTTTTGGATTGTGGTCTGAAATTGTTCTGCTATTGATTCGCATACCGGTCTGATAGTAGTTCTTATTAGCCCAGTAAATTCAGGTCAAAATGGGGGGGTTTAGCGCACTAATTCCTTACTCGCTGAAAATTTCAGAATAAGCTCTCTATGATGTCTATATTCAACCCTGAAAAGTCCCCTAAAATCCCCCGCGGGCTTCCTTCGAAAATGGCGAATCAAAGATGGCCGCCAAGCAATCAAGGTTTTTTGCCATATCTCAGTCAAAAATCAATATTTTTTATTGCTTTAAAAGGCTATATACTCAGAATAAGACCCTTTATTAGTTCCAATCACTTTTCCTGGTAAAAAATTCGTATAAATATGGTTTAAAAGGGTGTAATTGACGCCAAATGAAATTTTTTTTGTTTCTTTTCACCTAATTTGCCCCCTGCCTTTACCCGCATAAAAATCCCCAAAACCAATCGAAGTATTTTCGTAAGTATTATAAATAAGGATTATTTCAAAGCAAAATTTTTGAAAATCCGTTTATAATTGGCTGAGATAATTGATTTTGAGTTAGTCGTGTTTAATGTGGATGAGCGGCCCTCTTCAATGGATGATCAAAAATGACGTTTTCAAACTAATAGGTAGAAGTTTTTCTGGATGGTTATAGATGTTTTTTGGAGCGCTGAATCCAAATATCATGTTTTCTGCCATGAAGAAGGTTGGCTTCACGTGAAAAATCGAACAAAATCGAAACATTTTCGTTCTTTTTACAATTTTTTGTTTATATTTCAAAAAATATAAGTTTCACGAAAATATATTCAATTGCAAAAATAAAGTTGACAAAATTTCCTACAAAATGCATATTTTAACTTTGTTTTTGTGATGATTGGTTACACTGCTAGAGCGCACTGTAAAATGGCGATTTTGTTTGCCCTTACTGGAAAATAGGAAAAGACCTCATCTCCCACTCCCAACAACTTCTTTATCGAAAAAACGCATATGCTAGGTAAAAGAAAATTACATTTAATACGAAGTTCATTGGTCAACCTCAGTGGCGCAGCCAGAAATTCCTTCTGGGGGGGGACCAGTCAAAAATAATTTGGGTTTCTTAGTTTTTCAAAAACGATAGAAGCTTTATGTAGAATTTATTAAGATGAACGCGAAAAATTTCTTTGTTGCTGAACTTCTATTAATTAATAAATTTATTAGTGCCTCCTAATTATTATAGTACAAAATTTAAGTAAATAGTAAGAATTTATTAGAACCTAACTCAGTTCTACTGTTACAATTTAGTTTATCTATGACTATAAGAGCATTTTTTGGAGAAGCCCAGGGCCCACCCGGGGCTGTCGCGCAAAGAGAAGTACTAGCAAGTGTGAATCTTGGAACTTTTACTTAAGAGGCTTCTTTGATGTGAAAACTGGCAGTGTTATTCCTAGGACTTTTTTTTGGAGGAGTAAAAATACTAATTGACTTTTTTAGGAGGAGTGAAATTCAATTATGAGGAGTGAGATACGGAAATAACATAAACTACATATACAGAGACAAAATTTCGATTATAAATGCTTACTTTTTAATAGACAAAATGAAATTGAAAAAAAAAAATGAGGATGCTATTTTGGGTTATTTGGGCTATTTTGGGCCTGTGTACATTTGTTCTAATTTTATAACACTATTAGTATAATTTTTTTATATTATTATTTTAAATATTATTTGTATATTGTATAACAAGATGATTATGGGCATTAAAACCTTACAACGAAAGGAGGTTAAACAAAGAATTTGAAAGATCATTTCTCTAAAAAGAAACATTAAACAATTGATGAATTTAACTCCAGTAGTTGTCACAAGAAAGGCTTGCTATATATTGCTCTTGTTATTAAAAAAGTTTACAGTAAGCAATTCCGATAAGATAAATTACTGTTCATTAAGTTTTAAGATTTCAAATCGTAATTCTTCTTACTCAACTTCTTTCTTTATCTCTGAATAACAATTAATATTATATATACTTCATTCTCGTTTCTTCTACGTTCTTTGTAAGGCTGTGGGCCCTGAGCCTGATTTCTGGGAGGGCATTTAGGGCCCAGGGCCTCACTAAAAAGCTTTGAAAATGTGAGTGTGTAAAATAAGTAAACGAATTTAAAATCAATTTATTAAGTTTTTGAAGTTTCAAGTAAATATATTTTAATTTACACATTTTTTTAAAACTGGGATTAAAGATGATTGATTTTGTTATTTTGAGTCCAATGAATTAAGTTTTATTTTAAGACATGTCGAGGGTCTCAAATAGGTCTTTTGCCCTGAGCCCCCTAACTTGTAAATCGGGTCCTGTCTGGCCCTTGATACATAAATTGGTTAATAACTCTTGAAAAATTTATTGCAATATCCAAATACGCTTGAGAAAAAGAATAAAAGAATGTTAGAGGAAATCTAGTTGTTCCGATTCGGACCCTCTAGTTCCACTAAACAAATAACAAAAACAGGTGCTCGTGCACACACACACACCACAGGAGGTCAGACTCCAGTGGAGAGCTCTCCAGTTCTGGACAGGAAATTGCTCCTCTTCGTCACGCCCTCCCCTAGGTGTGCTTATCTCTCCATCCCTAGAATGCGCACTGGAGAGTAGAATAACATCAGACACAAACAAATTTTTAACTTGAAAAAGTTTAAATTAATTAAAAAATAATAAAAAAAATCAATTCGTTAAAAAATGCGGAAAGAGATTCGAACATTTTTTGAATTTTTTTACGAATACTGGAAATTCCTTATAACATCAGGTGACCTCTCGGTCCCTGGGGGGGGGTTTGGTCCCCTTGGTCCCCCCCCGTCGCTGCGCCCCTGGTCAACCTAACTTTTTGGCAAGGTTTATTGCGTTAGAGCGCGAAGAAAACGCAGGGATTTTATGGCTCCATACAAATACATAAAAAGCACCCGCTCCCAAACCCGATAATACAAAAAAAATCATGGATGGTATCCAACATTTTATTCCACCTGAAAGAACATTATAATTTCTACAAAATACATTTTTAATACTTAAATTTCTTTATAGAAGAGACCCAGCGGAGTTGAAACTCCGTGAACAGCAATCTTCACTATACAGACAAAACGAACCCTTCCATCTCTAACACTAATTTCCTCCTTAACTTAAAAGAATCATCCCTGAAAAGGGAATCAAACATCTTTTATGAGTAATACATTGAAAATAAAGCTTCAATTAGTAATATTTGGTAGCGGTGGAATAATGCAGTAGGGATGGAATAATGCAGATGGCTGTTTTCACAGTTTTCACTCAGCTGGCTGTCTCCTTTAAGACATTAAATTTGAACTTGTATTTTGTAGAAATTATAATTTTCTTTCTGGTGGAATAAAATTTTTGATAGCATCCATGATTTTTGTTTTGTTTTATCGGCTTTGGGAGAGGGTGCTTTTTATGTATTTGTATGGAGCCATAAAATCCCTGTGTTTTTCTTCGTACTCTAACGCAATAAACCTTGCCAAAAAGTTAGGTTGACCAATGAACTTCGTATTAAATGTAATTTTCTTTTACCTAGCATATGCGTTTTTTCGATAAAGAAGTTGTTGGGAGTGGGAGATGAGGTCTTTTCCTATTTTCCAGTAAGGGCAAACAAAATCGCCATTTTACAGTGCGCTCTAGCAGTGTAACCAATCATCACAAAAACAAAGTTAAAATATGCATTTTGTAGGAAATTTTGTCAACTTTATTTTTGCAATTGAATATATTTTCGTGAAACTTATATTTTTTGAAATATAAATAAAAAATTGTAAAAAGAACGAAAATGTTTCGATTTTGTTCGATTTTTCACGTGAAGCCAACCTTCTTCATGGCAGAAAACGTGATATTTGGATTCAGCGCTCCAAAAAACATCTATAACCATCCAGAAAAACTTCTACCTATTAGTTTTGAAAACGTCATTTTTGATTATCCATTGAAGAGGGCCGCTCATCCACATTAAACACGACTAACTCAAAATCAATTATCTCAGCCAATTATAAACGGATTTTCAAAAATTTTGCTTTGAAATAATCCTTATTTATAATACTTACGAAAATACTTCGATTGGTTTTGGGGATTTTTATGCGGGTAAAGGCAGGGGGCAAATTAGGTGAAAAGAAACAAAAAAATTTCCATTTGGCGTCAATTACACCCTTTTAAACCATATTTATACGAATTTTTTACCAGGAAAAGTGATTGGAACTAATAAAGGGTCTTATTCTGAGTATATAGCCTTTTAAAGCAATAAAAAATATTGATTTTTGACTGAGATATGGCAAAAAACCTTGATTGCTTGGCGGCCATCTTTGATTCGCCATTTTCGAAGGAAGCCCGCGGGGGATTTTAGGGGACTTTTCAGGGTTGAATATAGACATCATAGAGAGCTTATTCTGAAATTTTCAGCGAGTTAGGAATTAGTGCGCTAAAAAACCCTAAATTTACTGGGCTATATGTCATACAATCAAATGTGAACATATTTAATATCGCGTATCTTTTATAAAGTGACTTATTTACCTTTTCTAATTGTGGTTGGTTGGATTTATTTCAAGCTTTCAATGTTTTAGCTAAAAACAACATTTCATCGATCCCTAACATAGCTTATTTACATAATATTTGATCATTCTGTGACTGCAGAAAAGCAACATGGTGATTTGCATCCTATTTCCCTAAATGTTTTACTCTTATATTTTCTTATATCTTTTTAGTCTTACATATATTACGAATACATTCCGCAAAAAAAAAAAAAAAAAAATATGTCAAATTTTCAACAAGTACATTGAGTAAAATACGTAAATTCTAGAAAAAAAAAACTTTTAAAATAAAATTATAATGTATTGGACTAATCAATTATTTTATCCTAGAATTTATTTAGTAACCTAAGACACAAACAACCTTTGCAAAAAAAATTTTTTTTTTCAACTATCTTAACAATTTTACTTCAGGTTTTAAAATTTAATAAGAATTTACACCGATTAATAAAAAACGATGCAGTTTATATATATTTTTTATTAATAATCATATTAACTTGAGTTATTAGTGAATAGGAACATTCTCTAACTTATTATCTTCCATCATCTGCAGAATGTACAGTGTACAAGTACATGCTTCCATTTATTATCCCTCTAATAATTCCCCTCTAAAAACAGTTCCTCCCTACCTATTACAATAAGCACTCTTTCATCCACACTAGTCATGCAAAACATATGGAAACGGCGAAACTTTCCTCCTCAGAGCGACTATGGAACTAATGCATACCAATGAAGCCCCCGGAAGTGGCGGAGCACAAAAAGTGAAGCTCGACAGAAGCCCCCGGTTTCCGAGAGGGCTATCAGCCGGAGCAGGTGCGGACGGACAATCCAATAAAGCGGCGTACTCGGCATGATCAATGGCTGCATCCTATCTGCTCTATTGGATTAGGCAGGGGGATCGAAGGCTGCAACTCTTTTGAAAGAGATGCGGAAGAATTAATGAAGAGTGGGAGGGAGGTTCGCTGGTCTGGAGGTCTTAATTTGGGTGTGAAGGATTTGTTTGGGTTGGATTTGGGGATTTTGCAGTCATTTTCTTGCTGCTTTTGGGGAAAATTGCATCATTTGATTTGATAATGCGTAAAGGTTTGTTTGGAAAATTACTATAACTTTTTCATAATAGTAGCTTGTTTTGCAGCATAAAATTTTGAATTTTTGAAATTGTAATTCGCTTTTTTTACCTAACAGGTTTTATCTCCATGCTCATTAAAGTAGCTTTTGTTTCAAGGGTAAGTATTGAATTTTTTATATAAAAAAAATTGTAATTTGCTTTTTTGATTAGAAGAAGTTTTTTTTAATTAATGATAATTTTTCATCTGTTATACTGAGTTAAATTATACACATCCTGCTAAATAAACGACACAGGATGTTAACCTCTCATAAATGTAACAAAATTATGTTAATAAATTATTAGTTAAGTATTATAAGACGACACCTTTTTCTCTTCAACTTTTCCGCAAATCATATTTTAATCGTCAAAATGAGAAGAAAGCATTTTTATATCCTTTACGCATTTCTTGTGATCTTTTATGATTTACTTAACTGCTTTTTTTTGAATAAAATATTAAATTTTTTCTCACTGTTGGAGGGTAACCAGTTATTATATTAAATGATAAATATTTTTTACAAACTTTATGCAATATCTAATAACGGTACTAGAAGTTGTATACATACGGACTATATTCATTTTTACCACAACAAGAGGAGAAGAAAACATTAAAATAATTTCTCACTTTTAAACTCATTTTTTAAAGTCGGTCTTTTTTGTTATTTTTCTTAGCGATTCCATTTATGCTGTTAGTTTTTAGTAATAACTCAATAATTTTCAGACTTAGATCACTACTTAATGCGGTTTGTCAATGGATCTTGTAAGGTTTTTTTTTTATTCTTTTGTAATTTCAGTGAAATCTTCAGGAACATTAAAATACATTTTATAAATTAGTGGGAAATTATAATTTAATGAGTAGGTTTAATTTGTGACGGTTAATAACAGCAAAGAACTAGATAAAACGTCATTATATACGATATTAGTCAATGCCTAAAACTAATAGAAAGTGGAATAAAATATATTAACCTTTTTGAAATTCACGATGAAGTTTGGTAGTACCACCTAACTTAATAAACAATTATGCACTGAGAAATATCTCCTAATGAAACACAAATGGTCCACATAAATATTAAGCTCTCTTATCTTTTTTGTCATTATCTACAAAGGAATTCCCGAGAGCTAAGGATATATGACCTTCACTTGTCATCCGTATAATAGTGCCGAACTGAATGCTATTAGCTAACCTGTCACAGTAAAAATCTCGGAATCTTTATTTATACGTTCCGGTAAAAGACGACTCCGTTTCCTGTCTGTGATATCCCTACTGAAACAAATCTTTGAAGACAGCCTCTTAGGCACTTGTCTCTATTCCTTTTGTAGATATGCATGAGCCTGTTTTATAAGCATTTTCTCTCGGTAATATTTAGTGAGAAAGTCTATTAATGGTCTAATAAATATTCGGTCATACGAAATCAACATTCATTATGAATAATTAGACGCGTCAAGTTTTATAAATCAGACTGAAAAATTAATTGTAATTTGTATTGGAAGAAAGCAGCATATTATCGATAAGAAAAATGTGTTTATTCTTCTAAAATAGTTAAAATCTACATAATAAATTATGTTTTTAGGCTATTATTTTTAACTCTTCACTTTATTATGATAATAGAGATGAAGGGAAATAATTTAGTGGTTAGAAACATACTTGTTATCTTCAGACTAAATAATTTTTAAAAGACGGTATTTATATTTAGCGAATTGTAGTGTTGTTCTTATTCGGCATTACTTTGTATTAAAACTATATTCTAAATAGTGTTGATTAGAGTTCGGTAATAAAAATAATTACTATAAAGAGTTTTTCCTAAATAGTACACTTGCACTTACTCTATGTCCACTTTGGAAATGTGCAAGCAAATAAAAAAAAAACATTTTAGAGATTGTGTTTAGATTAAGATTTTTATCTCTTTTGAAGGTAAAAATACATACTATGCAATAGCTGTGAGATAAAAAGGTTTTTAAGTTAAATCTCAATTTAAATCTCCGTCAGGATGCTAGCAACCATATAGATTTTATTTATCAAATCTCCATTAATCACTTTTATCTGAGCACAACGTCATAACAACAACAAACTCGATCCGAAATCACCAAGCAGGACAAACCCGACCATGTCCCAATCACGAAACTTAACGAACCCAAAGACACACCTCTATGGCTCGGGCTGAAACTTCTAATAACTTATTCAAATTACTTTCTCTTTTGCTGCTGATTTTTAGCGAAGGATAAATTGACTGAAAAGTTTCTGGCCCGGGCAAAGCGAGTGGAAATTGGTTTAACTTCATTAAGTCTCCGCAATCCTCTGCAAATTGCCCAGACGTTCCACGCTGATAGCGGCTCGTCGCCATTTTGATGAAGTTTTTGACGTCTGCGGATTCTTTATTTTAGCCCGGGCGGGTAATTCTGGATTCGATGCCGCAAATAAATATTTCAGGTCCCTCCAGAAAGTTTGCCTCTTTAATTGAGGGAAACGCTTCCACGCACGCAGGGGGAACGTAATAAAATCTTGGGGTTTGCGCGACCGAATGGAATCAAGAATAACGGGGCCGCGGTTCTGAAGATTATTTTGATTCATGGCCACGCTTGTGTCTGATTCATGATGATGGTTTAGACCGTTTGGAATGCCGGTTGGGTAAAATGGAGCGGTTTGTTTTGTTGATGAACGAGATTAATTTGTATTCTTCGCACGTGTGAAGAGCTATTTTTAGGAATCGTATAATTGGGACTCCTTTGAGCTGCTTTGAAAGAACGTTATCAAAATAGGAATACTTTTGTGTGAATTGAAAAGGGTAGTTTTAAGGTCTTTTTTTAAGGGATACCATGAAGTTTTTACTTCAATTTAAAATAAAATATTGAAGAATTGTTACTATTCTAAGCTTAGTTCTAAATCAAAGAGTTCTTTGATGTTTCAAATAAAAAAAAACAATTTGCTTTATATGCTAAAAATTAAAAAGGCGCATAACCACTATATATCTAAAGACTTTGGAAAAATTGCAATTATTCTAATGGAAAATATTTAGGTATCGCGTTTAAGGTATAAACTTTTAAAGTGAAAAATGTTTTTTTTTTTTTTTGGCGTTTAGTTGTACTGTCTTCATTAAATGAAAATGTATTGTTTTGTTATAAGAGCAGGTTTTAAGTGTTACTCTTCTCATAATTTTCTTTTAAAATATTGCCAGTTTCTTGTTGGTTAAAACACTTATGTCAGTTTATAGAGTGTTTTCAGGTGACGTCACAACCGGTTATTTTCTTTTAACTGTGTACTTTCTGTAGGGCTTTTAACTGTTGCTAAGGCCGTTGTTTATCTGTTGCTAAGGCGGTT
Organism: Tetragnatha montana; assembly: GCA_963680715.1. NCBI lineage: Eukaryota > Metazoa > Arthropoda > Arachnida > Araneae > Tetragnathidae > Tetragnatha > Tetragnatha montana. Next base: position 41,871,486 of record OY796675.1, read on the forward strand.
TTTAGGTATGGGATCACGTGATTGCAAATGCTCCAATAGAAGAATTCCACGGCTAGTCATTTTCTGTAACTGTTAACCTCTGTAGGACAAAAAACTGTAACCTCTTCTGTTGCTAAGGCCGTTGTTAAGGTCCGAGTCATGTGATTGAAAATGCTCTATTAGATTCAAAAACATTACTAAAATAAATTCAAATTTGAGTATTAAACTATAAATCTTTAGAATGTATGTCTAAAATAAAATAATTCAGAAGGTTTTTTTTTTCAATTTACATTCTATTCTTATACATTATTTACATTTAACAATCCCAATTTTTATCCTTGAAATTTTCACCACTAGTAAAAGTAAACTTTTTGGAATTAACCAGAACTAAATATAAACATATTCTCTAATTTTAAATAAATAAAAAATTAACTTGAAAAATATTATCAAGATGACAATTTTAACTGTGTGACGTGACGAACCCCTTGAAAACTTCCGCTTGTTTGAAGCTTAATGTAAAAAAAATACACAGAAAGTAAGACTTCCAGTCAAAGAAATGTTGTTGTGTGGTCGAACTTGTCCATTATTTTTTTTATAAATAATTCACTGAATACAGATATTTATTTTTAAAAATATCATTATTCTACTGAAAAAAAGAATCCTTACGCAATTTTTAAGAAAATCATAATTTTCTTTGAAGCAACTACAATAATTCCGTCCAAATAAGAATGTTTTATTTCATAAATTAACATTCTGTAAAAAAATTAAACTCAATTCCTAAAATGTCATTCCATATCCTTTTATAATACAGCATGAAATGGTTTTTTTTTCCGAAATGTTGAGATGAAAATCAGAACGGAAGGAAAATAAAAAGCGGTATACATTTCGTATATTACGAGTTTTCTAGTGACGTTTCATTATCTGAAAGTACTCATTATCTAAATTAGAAGTATGAGGAAAGATAAAAATTTATATGTGCCCTTAATTACCATGTCATGTATCCCACTGTTTTGGAAATAATATATCATCGTGTAAGGATCTAAAAGAATCTAATATCTTTATGTTACCTTTAGGGATAAAAGTTAATTGGGATAATACACTAGAAAAACTTTCTTATGTACAGAGTTAAAATCTTTATACAGTTTTTGAAAGTCTTGTAGTACTATGTATTTTAATGAGGATCCATAAGATGAATTGAAGTAATTATTCGAATGTTTGTAAGAATACGGAAGATTTATATATTTTTTTTCCAGAATGTCTGAACTAATTTTTTGTTTCATTATTTTTTATGAAAAGGATGCAGTCTTTAATTAAATGGAACATATACATAGGTTAATTCCTTTAGAAAATGTGTGGCATGTGTCACAATATCATACAAACATATTTTAATATTGTTTACAAGACGCTCTTCAATGGGCGCTGGCTAAGAAACCGTTTCCACGTTATTCTTTGATGCTGATTTAACCGATTTTTACTATATACCGTCGTCAAGCCAACCGGATTTTAAAAATTATCGAGCAAATTTACAAAAACAAGTTTCATTCCAAATTATACAAATCAAAATATCTGCTAAATAAAAAGTACGGTGCCATTTTTCTTCCAAAGAAAAATTTAACATAATATACGCCTACGCGTGTTATTTTAATTCTTGTAACTGTCCGAAATTCTACGATTTTCTCAATATTAGGTTTCAATCATTTAATAAAACCAATGCTGTAATTCAACCAATGAAATTACCTAACCAATAAACTAAAAACACCAATATAAAATTATAAAAAGCGGTTTTTATAATAACTACTTAGTAAGGTTTACTTTAATCTAACTGATTCTAAGACTGAGTTAATATACCAGATGGCACTTGTATGGTGTCACTTGTATTTAATAACATTATCCCTCACCGTTGCAAAGCTGCACCCGCTGTGAATGAAAAGCCAATCGCTTTTCATCCCTTCCTAGTCAGTTTCAAAATCTCAAAATCAGCCTGCTGCGTCAATAAGAACTCTGCGAGGGATTTCGTTTCCACACAGGAACACAACGAGATCCCTGCTGAACCGATTCGACATTTCTCCAATAAGAGCACGGACAGAATAAGCTTAAGATTAACCTTATTAAAGACCGCGAAATCCCCCCAATCCCCCTAACGCCCTCCCACCCCGAATAGGGAAAAGGATTTCAATTGATGCCGCGAACTCTGCTCCCAGGAGACGACTGATGTTTGGACGCAGTAGTTTGTGATGCGAATTGCGGGAATGGAGGATCAGAAAATGTTTATCCGTTTTGATAGGCATTTGTTTACGTCCTTTGTCTGGTGTCATACCCTGAGGACGTTATCTAGGTTCTAGCATGACTTCAGTCTGGATAGATTTTCTAATTAGGGTCTTGACTTAATTTGTATAGTTTCGATGTTGTGGGGTATCAGTTTTATTATTTCAGCCTTTTTTATTTATAGTGTGATATTTTTTTATAAGTTTAAATCATCTCATTTTATTATCTTATTACTTTCTAGTTTATGCTACGACATTTATAGTCATAACTTAAAGGGTTCCTACGCAATTTTTATATGCAATTTGCAGATGTGTTATTTAAAATGATAATTTATGCTGTTATATAACATCATGAAATTGTCTTGCTACTCGAAACTAATTATTTCGTAGTTCCTTTAAAATTATCTAACTAAGCATTCCTCGCACTTTCATATACTCAATTAAGTTATCAACTTCTAATTTACTTTGAAGTACAAATTAAATAGGGTGTCCCGAGATACGGAATGGGACGATTCGGCACGAAACCCAAAATCTTTTTTTTTAGTTTTTAGTTCAGTTAGCTTTTAGTTTAGTTTTTAGTTAGTTAGTTTTTAGTTTTAGTTTTTTCTGGCGCCGAAACGGCCGCGCCGAATAGTAGTAGACCGCCCAAGATAAGTGTCAACCACTTATAATTGTTGAACGCCTATAGGTACTTTTATGTTCCAAAACACTAATGAAAATAACAGGCAATGTTTACTATAATATTTATTCTGATAACATCTTAACGCCTTTATCTCGGTGGATCTATATTAACTGATTTGAATTTCAAATACAAAATCAAAATGTGTGGTACATTATTTATGGTGCAAGTATGCATTATTTGATACTAGTACACTACAGGTACGTACCTTTTGTCAAAAAGGGGTGTCTGGGCATAGTATTGTTACCCTATTCTACTGTATTTATGTTCGAGACTTCAATTAAACATGCAATTGTTTTACACATTTCTTGAGGTTGAGTGTTCTAAATCCCATTTAAAGAAACGCGCCTTTAAGGAGTTTTGATCTTGGCATTTGTGTGCATAAGGTGTCTTGTCTATTTATAATAAATCAATGGTGCGCATCAATTTTTTAATTAACATTTTTCACATACCTCAAGTAGTTTTTGAGGTTGAAATGCTAATTTCTGACTTTTCACTAGGGGCGCTAGGTTGTTTTACTATACCTAAGACAACACTTTTATGACTATAAACATAGGCGTTCAAAAGTTAAATGCAATGGACACTTATCTTGGGACACCCTGAATGAGCATCTTTATAAGAGCTTTCGTTGTTGGAAGAATCCATAACTTCTAACATACAAAAGACCAAACTATTCTATTTACAATGGTGATGCAAAAATTTAATATAATACATTAATAAACAGGCTGAACAAGAATTATATTTTAAGTATTTGAATTACAGTATAACTTTAGCTGAGCTTATAAACGAGATATTATAAATATTTTCAGAATAATAAATCAATTTGTGCCTATATTTATTTTCTGAACATCCTGAAATTTTCCCTCGTACAACAAAATAAAACCATCTATTTTCGATATAAATCTAGATATATTGACTGTAATAATAACATACTAACTTAGAGTGTAGAGTCAGAATGGTAACTATTGAAATGACTTTATTATTCTTTAAAATATATCTCCATTCATAATTTTTTTCTCTCATGAGATTTTTATGCGTTATACGTGAAAAATAAAGAATCCTCAAATGCCAACACAGTTTCATTCCAGTCTTCACTGTCCATAAAATAACACCACACAATTTTCCCCTTTTTCATATTTACCCTACTATTTTTATTATTATTACTATTGGCATTATTACCATTTCCTTTGACGAGAAATAACAATCCACCAACATAAACTACCACCCTTCTTCCTATACGGGTCATCTTCATTTATGCCGCCTATCTCAAAACGGGTAAATTTCCCCGGCAGAAAAAAAAACTCGAAGAAATTCACCATCGGTACTCAGCGAAAATCGATACCCAACTCGGAGCAATAAGAAAAGTGGAGCAAAAATAAAGATTTTTTTCATACTTGGCCTATCTTTTTTAATAAAACGGCAGCAAAGAAATTGAATTTTCTTGTTGGTTGTTACCCTTCAGATAAATGATGTCGGATGTCCTCGACTCAAATGCTGAAACTTTAGCCGGGGTAAGGGTGAAAGTGTCCCGCTAGGGGTCGCTGGATTAAGGTTCGAAATGTCAAACTTTTGGGATGATTTCGGAAGGGGTAAGAAGAATCCATTGAGCTTGTTTGGAAGGTAATGTTTTTCGGAGCTGTTCCTGATATTTTGATAAAATAATAATAATCATAACTTAACCCCGTTTTTTTCTTCAAGGGATGCATTCAAATTAGTAGGTTTTATTTATAAATCGGGTTTAAATATAAACTTCGTTTCCAGATAAATGTGTAGTAAAACTGCGAAATTTGTGACTATAACAATTAAAGCAATATTTTTTTTTTTATATTTTAAGGCTTAAAATTTATTTTGGCTAATCTGAAAGCCATTACTTATTAATTTGAAACTTTATACTAGAAAAAAGAATAAGCTTTATAGTGTGGGGTTACCACCTTATAAACCATGTGGGGTTACCACAATGGCTCAAATAAAATATCAATTAAACAGACTCGGTTAATTTGAAAAAACCTAAGAAACTGTTCTCGACGTTATATTTGAATTTAAAAAAATGTACATCAATTCAATTATTCCTTTATCTCTCTCTCTCTCTCTCTCTCTCTCTCTTCCTCCTGTCTCCTTATCCCTTCTTTATATCTTTCTCTCTTTCTCCAACCACTGATCTATCTATTTCTATGTCGTTTTCAAGCTTATAATGCAATGTAATTAGAACCCTTTGAAGGCTATTACTGAAGGATTTTAACTATGCTTTACAATTAGATGATTAAAATGAGAAAATCTACAAAGATAAGGAGAAAAATTTCCAGTCAACTTTATAAAGAAGTTCGGAACCTGTACTTATTTCACAGTAGAATAAAGCATGTTTCCATAAATATAAAGGTTTTTGCAATTAGTAAAGCAATAGTACCTTAATGAAAATTTTCATTTCCCTTTTTAAAAAAGGTCTGTAATTATGCATATATTAATAATAAATTCAATAAGAGAGCGTATTATTCGTAACAGGAATAAAAATAGTATTACTGAGTTTCTCAACTAAAAAAAATAGAAATATATGAACATCCAAAATATTTTACTAAAACTTTTTGATATTTTAAAAAAAAAAAAACCATAGTAAACATGTGTAATCTGTTAGTTCCATTACTTTTAAACTCAATTAAAAACATGTACACACATTTTACCTTCTAAATACTCTCGCCATCTCTATTAATTCTCCCTCCGTCGCAAAACCTTACCCGCAACTTCTAACACTTTCCCCTTAACTGACGAGGAATTACATTACCTTTTAAAGACATTCTTTTCACGCACATAGCAATCTCAAATTGATAATTTACTTTCAAACTCGTGACTCAAGTGAGATAAACTCGGCCATCTTTTCCTGACAGATACCAACTCTGTGTCCGGCTGAAAGTGCAATCACTTAGAACTTAATGCAAATCTCTGGTATCAATCCTTTATGTGTAAAACTTTCGAAAGTTCTAAATTGGAATCAATTCATTTTCCAAAGTCCATGAACCCTCCCACACGAGCAACGATGAAAGCACCATGCGGAAAATTGAATTGAATTGAAACAAGAATTAGTTTTCCTTCCCCTTTTCGAATTGGAAAGGGCAAGGCAAGGACTCAAAAAATGAATTGCGAGGATACCAAATTTCTAATGATCTTAGGATTATTATTTCTGTTCTACGAATGAAAGGTTTCTTTTCGAAAAACTGTTTTTGAGTTTTGCGAAAGAATTTCTTTGTTGGAAGGAAATAAGTAAAGGAATAAAAATGTTTGTATTGCAGGCAATAAATCTGATTGAAAGTATTGTAGAAATGTCAAACAAAATGAAATCGTTTTGGGGAGAGATCATCATTTTTTTTTATTTACGAAATAACTCGCTCGGAAAACAGAAAAAATTTGGAAGTTATTACTTTGTTCAAAATAAAAACATATCATAAAAAAGCTTACAAATGTAAAATTGTTATTTTGTAAAGTTTTCAGATAGCTATCTATAACGATTAACTTTTATTTTGCAATCTTTTAAATACTTTATGTGCATCGAAAATAAAACCTGATTTTTTTATTGTGATTATTATGAAAAATTTAAAGAAAACAGGAGAATTTTTAAGATTCTTCCGTAATTATGAAAATTATCGCATATGTAGTATTGCATTGATTTGTTTCCAAGTGCTTTAAACTTTTAATAAAATTATGATTGTATTTATAATTAGTAAGTAATTTTTTATTTATTTATTTATTTGGAAACAAAAATAACATAAGAACAATAGGACATGTACTTGCCTGGGACCTTTTGGTCTGTGTAGGTAACCAAATAATAGTTAAAAGAATAAAAAACACAAAGTGGCAAACAGGGTGTCATTAAATTATTATATATTTTCCGTCATACAGGTATTGTACAAGAAACAGAAAACCATTAGTAAAGGAAGGAAGAAAAGAGACCTACATTAAAAAAAATCTATATTTTCTATTGAAAACAAAAAATCCTGAAGTTTCTTTTTGAATAAATATTTGGATGGACTATTTTGGATTTCTAATGTAGCATATTATAAAGTTTGGGGGCTATATAACAAAAAATATTACAAAATATTGCTTTTTTGGGATTAGGAATTTTATAAATTATACTGTCTTCGAGAATTTATGTTATTACGTTTAGTACATTCTTGTGGATTTGAATAAAGATGCAGGCATACTTTATGAAAAAAAAAGATGACGAAAAGAAACAATAATCGAGTAAATATTAAGCAAAAACCTAAAGAACCTTTCCTGCAGTTTACTGATTCTTTTTAAATTTACAAAATAATCCCCTCCCCATATAGTGAAACCGTAAATTAATCGTGAATGTACCCACGAATACTACAGATTAATTTTAGAAGCTTATTACTTATTTTTTTGTTTTAGGTGGTAAAAAATAAACATAACAAATTTTAATTTGTCAGAAATATATTGAGTATGATATTTCCATTTTAAGTTCAAATCAATGTGGAGTCCAAGATATTTAATTTACAATTGATCAATAGGATTACAAATACAATTTCCATAAATGGTACAGTTGTTTTCATGGTATTTGAGAGAGAATTCATAAGAATGGTTTTGGGTTAGATTAAATGTCATATATTTTGTTTTGTTAACGTTTAAATTTATGTTGTTCTGAAAAAACCAATCACGAATTTTTACAAGGTCATCATTTATCATCAAGTTTAGATCGTTGATTGAATCAACCGAATAAATTAATACTGTATCATCAGCGAAACTTATCAATTTGCCAAATAGTTTTAGGTTACATAAGTCGTTAGTGAAGATAAGAAAGAATAAAGGTCCTAAGGCCGAACCCCGGAAAATGCCGCAGTTTATTGGGAGGCATCTACTTAGAGTATTATTTACTTTAATGATTTGAAAAATAAGATTCTATAAAATTGTAAAAGTGTCCTCTGATGCCAACAATAAACAGTTTTTGTAACACGCTACAGTGTTTTACTGAATCAAAGGCTTTGGAAATGTCTAAATCAGCGGTTCCCAAAGTGGTCCATATGGACCCCTAGGGGCCACAGCGACTTTCAGGGGGTCCATGGGCATGGAAATGAAAATTGGGGGTCCACAGTTACTTCTAGGGGGTCCACGGGAAAAACTTCATTAAAATGAAAATTTTTGATAAGTTTCAAAAATTTTGTCTTTTTTTATAATCAAATTTTAGTTATATAGTAATAGTAGTTTAATAATCATTCTATACAACTAGGATTTTAGTAATATGAAATTATCTCATTGTATACCACAAGGGTTTCCAACTGGCGGCCCGTCGGGTCGCCGCCGGGTCATTTTGTGCGGCCCGCGGAGCTCCCTGAAACACCCCCCCAAAAAGTAGCTTTGGAACATTTTTAGCACACTAAAATTCAAAAATTTTTCGGAGGAGGACCCCCGAACCCCCTATTTACCTCTTATATCATAGATTTGTTTTTATTTCAAACTTTTTAAATGTTTGATTGTTATAATTTCCTTAAAAATAAAGTGTAACCATAACCACATATGAATGGCAAAAATAATAAATAAAATATTTTTTTAAAAATATATAAATCAATGCACAAAAAACCACTTGAAAAAAATTACAAAACTTATGAGTGGTTTAGAAATATACTATACCCATAAATATAAGATTTTTAGCTACTTTTTGAACGGTCCCTAAGACAGGGGGTCCACGGGGTACGAAAAATGTCGCCAGGGGGTCCACGGGCCAAAAAGTTTGGGAACCCCTGGTCTAAATAGACATCAGCAGTTTTTTTTTATTATTGTTCACGCTATTGTAAATACGTAAAACCAGTAAACTCATTCAAAGCTTTCTCAGTATTTGAATTCGACAAAAAGCCATACTGGTTATTTTGTATAGATAGTATGATTTTTTTAATTTCTTATTAGGGGAATCCACTCAGTTCAAGAAGCACTTTTAATAAAATCGTTTTTATGACACACGTCCGGCTGGTATAATGGAATTTGTTGGAGAATTTCCATAGCTAGCTTTTATATCCATATCCAGCATGTTAAAAGCATGAACCCCTTACCCCCTTAGGGTGGTTGTGTAACGTTTGAATGGATCTTATAGGAAAATATTTAGAAACAAAACCTCATTACCACAAAAAAATCTGAATTTATCACATTCATGATAACAGTCGGGGATTATCCACAATCCCCGGTAAATAGGATAAATAATAAAAGAAAATTACCTCATATACCGTAACATGTATAAAAATCAACGTGTTTGACATTTTTATGTTTTATTCCTATTGTAACACGTCAGTTAAACTTATTTAGGCTTTTAAAATATCATTTTTTTTAATAATTAGGAACATGAAGGTTAAAACTTTTGCTTAAGGATGTTTTTGAATTTCCATTTTGTTCCTGAAAATAACAGAATTAGTATGAAATTAATTTTTTACTGATATTTAAGCAAATCCCTGACAACCAATTAGCATTTTTACCTGGAAAAATTCAAAAAATTTTCAACAAGTTATCGAGTTTACAAATTTTCTCGCCCAATACTTGTAGACATAATGGTACCAGATATTTTTATAAAAGAAAGTAACTGAAAAACTCAGGAAAAACAGGAGGAAGAACTTTACAAGAGCTGTTCCTAAAATACATAAATTCTAAATACAAAACCATCAATATCATTTACCAACAGAGAAAAGTCTTATGTACACACACAACCTAGACATTTTCAATCCGTTACCACCCCTACCCAACCAACCTCACTCTTGTTGTTTGAATTTGGCAATCGCGTCCGATTACATGAGTCCATTCATCTTCCCCAATCCATTGTAACGATTTCAATTTATCTCAAGGGCTGATGTCCGTTCTTCGACCCTCGGCCGACAAGAAAGGGACGAAATGAGTTAAAGTGGAAAAAGCCGAGAGAAATGGTGGTCGAGGATATTGATGATGAAGCCCGTTGTTGGGGTTGTGTCCTGAAGTTGTGGCCTTGTTTGTAGATTTCAAGGGCGTAGAGGATACGTTGGAGATGGTTAGTCGGTTTAAGGTTTCTTAGATGCCTTGTATCAGTTGAGAAGTACAAATGGATCTGATTCTTTTTTCAGGGGACAGAGATTTTTACGGTGGTTAAAATAATTAATATTCCACAGCTTTAAAAGAAAATCGTTAAGAATAAGAAAAACAATGCGGTTTTAAGTCAATGAAATTGTAGCTTCTTGTTGTGAGGAGGCTGTTCTATGATAAATTCACAGCGACAGTACAATCACAGAAAAATTACATGTAATACAATAAAAGTACGAAGAAGGTTCCCGCTTTAAAAATACTTCGTTTTTATCGAAATTTTTTCTTTTGCAGTGATATTGCGTATTCATTCTCTAATTCATCTTTTTCATTTAAGGTTTTTAAACTTCTTATTACGTCTCTAAAAGGGCTGTTAACTTTCTCAATTAATTCAGCATAGCTACATCTAAAGACTTGAAATGGACTTTTTCTATCAGTATAGGTAGGTTATAGGTAGTTGCTAATAGATCTCCATAAAACCAAAGACTTTCAAAAGTCTACATTAGTATTATAATTATTCCTTTTAATTCACTTGATTCATTAATTTAATTATCTCAACCTGTTTGCGTGTTTAAAATAAAAATATAAAATCACCCCACGCGTATGGTTAAGCTTCATTATAGAATAAGTTCATCGAATTATGCTATATATTTCCATTAAACAATGCAAATCTATACCCCTTCATCACATTTCCACGGGCACCCATCCTTTCAAACTTTAATATAATAAGGAACGAAAGCTGCCCATCAAAAATCAAACTTCGAACACGGAACATTACTTTCGAAGCCCTCCGCTCAATACCTGTGACGTCAAGGTATCGAATTTCAATGCAATTTATTAGGAAGCCTCATTGTTTTACCCAGGGACTTGGCATCAGCATAGAGATGTCGATAAATTTTACAACTTGCTCAACGAAGTTTTCAGATTTGATGGCCTTCCACAATTACAGGGAGTTTTCACGGTATTGAAGGCCTCTGATTGCTGTCGATTTGGGGTTTTGTTTTCAGAAGGTCGATGGAAAGAACACTCTAGAAATCGAACGATTGTCTAGATTGTGTAGGTAATAAAGGATGTCGACATAAGGGTGGAAAAAGAGAGAACTATTTTAACAATATGTTTTGGTAGAGGAATTTAAGGTTTTCATACTTAAGCTCAATAATTAATATATTTCTGAAAAGGGTTACCATATAAACGCTTTCCTATTTGTGTAGAGAAACGCCGATATAATAACTTTTAGAGTAACAAAATTCTTAACTCCCCATTAGAAGATTGATGTTTATGAACTCAAACAAGAAGGCATCCCCGAAACAAAACTAATTGTAGTGAATAAATACACATCTTTTTCACCTAAAATATTTTAAAAGTACTTATATTTTTTAAACGAAAGAATATTTTAGTCTTATTGGAATGAGACTTAATAACAGTAATATAAAATCAATAAAAATAGGAACTTTGTCTGAGATTATCAGTTAAATTGTATAAAAATAATAATAAACTTTTATTCTCGAAAGTTTTTTCACATGAATATGTTGATAATTGACAAATTTTTAAATAACTAACTAAGCATATAAAATACACCATACACGTAAAACATCCAAAGGATTGTCTGAGTTCTTTCTGACAAGATAAAATCTATGTACTAAAAAGTATTTGAATACAAAGTCAGGACAAAATTGCGTGATAACGTAGATTTTTATATTTACTAGACGCAGCATCTTGAGGATTATGATATTATTTTAAGAATGATACCTTCTAGCTACACTTCCAAAAATACCCAAAAAGATGCAAATTTTGAAAAACACTAACCAAAAATAACAAAGCCACTTATGTAAATTAGAGAATGAAATAAAATTTTAGCATTTATAAACAGTTTGGTTGGAAAAATATTCCCGGTGGAGCTTGTTTAATGTTAGGATTGTTGCATTTTTCTAAGCTAAAACAAGAATAATTCCACTCGTATTATTTTCCACACCTGTAACTTTTAGTAAACAAGATTATGCTAACAAGATATAAGGCTGTTTCTATGTTAATATTTATAAGAGTTGTGTGTTTGGAGCCCTTCTTGGATCTAAATCTATTTATTAATACATTTTTTCTATAATACCTACTCTCTATGAGAAGATACATATACTACCTAGTAACCTACCTAGTATACTACCTAGTAGTAGGTGTAATAGTGAGTAAACCTTGTTTTGGATTCTAGTCAAAATATTTAATTTATGGTGCTTACAGTATACATAACACTTATTATTCATATAGTTTTGGTCCAAAACTTATAAAATTAGAGAAATTTACGAAATTTGAAGGTTAAAAATATTTTTATTCGTTTGGACTTTAAAGAAGATATTCATGATTTAATTTTCTCTTAATTATATTTGATTCAAAACAGCATTTACAATCACATGACTCGGACCTAGCAACGGCCTTAGCAATAGACACTTTGACCTACAGCAGTTAACAGTTAACAGAAAATAACTGTCCGTGGAATTCTTCTATTGGAGCATTTGCAATCACGTGACCCCCACACCTAGCAACCGCCTTAACAACAGATACCGCCGCTTAGCAACCGTCCTAACAGACGCTTTGACCTACAGCCTGCAGACGCTTTGACCTGCATTTAAAAGAAAATAACTGGTCATGACGTCCGTCTCCCACGTGAAAACACACTAATACAATAAAATACTAGTTCGTTTAGTTAACTAACCTGAAAAATTTAAAAAAAATCCAGCAATAAAAATTACAGTCCAGTGTAATATTTTTTTTTTTATGTTTAGTTTTATGTTATCGTAATTTAAAAGATTTTTGCTTTTAAGAAACTCGTGCTATTTACTACTCAACTATATTGGTAGTTTATTGTGTTCTACGAAATAATAAATATTTCTGCCATCATACGCTATTATTTCACCTTAACTTTGCTGGAACGATTTTGAAGATCGAAATTTCTTTCAACTTACAAATTAAATAAATGCGAGAATCCACCTAAATCGTATTGAAGGCAACATTTTATAGAATTCGAATTGTCTTCAAAGTGTCAATTAAAATTCCCGAGACTTTCAAACTAGCAGCCACTACACTTAACAGCATTCAACTTCGTTAAACCATCTCCTAATTCATTAAAGAAAGTGTCATTTTACCTCTCAACGCAAAACCGTCTGGAATCTTAATGGGAAATTTCGCAATTTCACCAAATTAAAATTGACGTTCTTCTCCCATAGACTCATTTGCTCGTTGCTTCTTCTCACAATCCCAGCCATTTGCAAATGAGAGGAAAAGGAGTAGATTTTCTATTCGACTTTCGATTCAAGCACACTCACAAAGAGGGTACTTAATGGTACATGAAGCGTTTGTCCTCTTCCTATTTTTTACTTCAATTGATAGCTTTATTTGGAGAGAGCTAAATAGTGCCTCGTTAAAGATCCAGTTTTCCGTATTCCCGTTTGAAGTGTTTGCTTCTTTGCATGTGATTGAGTTGAGCAAACAGTCCTTTGTTCCTAGTAGAAGAAGAGTGTTTGGAGTGAGTGAAATCGGTATTTGTTGGTTTTATTTACTTATCGTTGGGAAAATAATTTTTTTTTACCGCCAAAGTTTAGTTTATTCAATCATTTCAATTAAAATAATTAATAAGAAATTCATTTCATTATTTTTAGTAGATTTTTAGTAGTTGGCTTTGAAAATTGACAATCTTTTCTTAAGTGAATAAATAGTACATTCTTAAAACAAGACAGGCATTTTCATTTAAAATTTGCACAACAAAACTCCTTACTTTAATAATTTAATCAAAAACAAAACTGCAATTTTTACTTTAATCAAAATTAAAACTGTAATCAAAATGCAACTAAATGCCAAATTTGAAATCACAAGAAGTTTCATCGTTAAGATATTAAAACTTTAAAAACTAGAAAATGCTTCTGATAAATATTTATTCACACTTATGCTGCTCAACATTTTTCCAGAAGTATCATAACTTTTACACGAAACTCTACACCGCCTTGAATTATGCATATCTAAGCAACCTCAAAACTTGAAACTCACCTCACCTTAATCATATTTTGCAGCAAAATTTACCGCCCGGCCTTTCCCAGAGCTGATATCGAGACATCGATCATTAAACATTCAAACTTTGAGAGCGCTTCCGATTTCACGTTATCGCCCTAAATTAATTTTGACCCTGAGCAGTGTCATCAGCAATTTAGAACCTGAGCATTACTTGCTCCCGGTTTTACAAAATTACTTAAACGAAGCCTTTCATCTCCTTATCAGGTTTCTGCAATTAAGTAAAGGGCTTTGGGTAAGCGGTAGCATACGGGTTCCTTTATCTTTATTTTACTATCATTATAGAAGGGTCGGGTGTATGTTGGGTGTAGATGTTTTATGTATCTAACGTTTACAGGGGTAGATGTGATGTTGTGTTAGAGCTGAAAATTCTGCTTAGATAATCGTGATTTCAGAATGCATTGAATTAAAGATTTAAAAGCAAAACATAAAAACAATTCTAGTCAAAGTAAATAAGAGAAAGTCGACGGTTAAAATTTATGGTTATTCTAAAATTATTAAAGTACCTTAAATTATTAAAGTATAATACGTATATGGTTGATTATACTGAACTTTCCTTTTAATACGATAGTTTAGTTGTAATGTTTATGCTATATAGCATACGTAACTGAATAATATATCACTGTTAATTTATCAATGTTCTTTCTTAATGATCATATGATCATCAGCATCGTATATATTAAATTATTAATCACAAAGCATGGCTTACTAAATGCTTAATTTTACTTCTTATGGTTTGCACATTAGTTGCTTAAATAAATGTGTTCTATAGTTCTTCTTCTGTTATAAATTTTATGTATTTTAAAGATGCATTAGAAAAACAAAATATGCATTATGAAAATAATGCATAATTTGTTTTTTAATGTAATATCATTTCATAAAAATATGCATTAAGAAAACAAATACATCAAGTTCCTTACGAACAAAGTAAAATGTGAAAAAGATGGGAGGATTAAAAACAAATATATTTTTTTAGAAATTTCGCTGTGTACCCTCCTTTTTACTCTTAACTTTTCCAACTAAGATTACCAACAACAAAAAAAGTGAATTAAATCATTGTCCAAAAGAATATCTAGGTATTCTTACCTTATGTCGCTATAGTAAGCAAATGAATAATTTCACTGCAATATAAGAAGAAGAAGAAAACCAGAGTAACTTGATCTCTGATAGTGAAACTCCAATAAAAAGTTATCTCCCTCTCGTGTCCAAACTCCCGCCTATCTACCTCCATCGACGTCAATGCTACCCTAAACATTCACTTCCTAAACAGCCACCCACGGGGCTACCCTAAACGCATTAGAGGCAGCATGATGCATTGCGAGGACCCTTCCCTAATTCATCAACGATTCCCTTTGTTTGGACTCGGATCCGGGACCAAAGGTTTTAATAGAATCAACGCTGGCTCTTAATCCACGGGGGACGCCGAACAGACAGACCGCAGGTAAACAAAGAACATCCGAAGGACGCTGCTTTCATTATTCACTAGTTCTCCGGCATCGTGTGGCCCCTGGATTTAATATTCATGAAGAAAGAAGTTGCTGACTCGGGCAGTGATTTTTAGTCGGGGTTAATTTAATTTTTTGTGGGATTATTCTTTTTGGGGAAGGGCACGTCAGATGGTGTTGTTGACAGGTTGGGGTAATTGTTTGGGTGGGTGATTTTGTTTAGGTGAGATTGAGTTTTGTAGACTTAGTTGGGTATTACGGTGTATTTTTTCTTGGTTTTAATTAGAATGATGCGTAGGTTTATATCGGAGCTGTGAATACTTAAAATATTTATTTCCTTATGTCAGAAAACTTACCGAGAATTAGAATTTATTTCTTACTTAAAATTTAATTAACTTGTGAATTGTAATGAAATTGATCTAAATCCTGGAAATTTCTTTTCGGGTGCATTGTTCTATTTAAGCACAATTTATCCATATTATAGTTTTGTTTAGTAATGTTTTGTAAACTTGGCTGTTTATATTATTTTACTTCTAAATTTACTTTAATTGTTCTCTCTGTTTTATATTACCAGCAAAAGGGCTATTTCATAAAAAGTGAAAATAATGAACTAGTTTTAAAGTTCATAAAAATAATGAGTATTTTTTTTAAATCTTAAAATGTAAATTTTGTAAAAACATGAAAAGTAAGTTGTAAATTTAAGTTATAGACCTGATAATTTAAAATATCATGGATTTTAAAACAAACCATTTATTTTTTAATAGTGAAGGGCTAACAGCTGAAGAAAAATTCATGAAATCTGACTTTGTCAGAGAGAACCAGAGCTAAACATTTTATTATTGTTCTTTCTTCAACAAATTTAAAACAAATTAGTATATTAAATAGTTTTTAACATAATCCTAAAGCTTCAAACTTTTGGCTATTTGCTCTCGTAACAATGATTGAATAACCAAAAAGCTTTACATTTAAGCATATATTTCATTTCAATGAAATTGAAAATATGCTTACCTCAAAATTTAAAAGATAGTAGTTACTATCATGAATATAATGACGTGTTGTTTTCAGGTTAATATTGAATATCTATATGCTGCTGTGCATACAATAAGATAGTTAACTCATTGCGTTTATATACACAAGGACATTCATTATGACATTAATAGAATTATAATTTCATAAACTGCACTCTTGCATTATAATAGTTATTTAACTCCAGTATTATTTTCAATATAGTCTCCTATTCAATGAGAACAAAACAACAAATCGGGAAAGATAGTTAATCTAAAATAATTTTATTTCTAAAAACTAACTAATTATCTTCTTCATTTATTAGTTTACTAAATAATACCGTGTGCACAAAAGAGTCTTCCTGACACAGGAACTCCAAAAACCCTATAATTGAAAAGAACCCCTATAATTACTGAGAACTTTTTGTACCGAAAATACAATAAGACTTTTAGGCCCCGTTTACATAGCCCACCGAAAATGCCGGGTAAAATGCAGGATTTTGGGATTTGGAGGGGAATCTGAAAATGTGCTTAAAAACCCGTTTACATAGCCACTCTTGAAATCCAGGGATTTGACGTCACTGATCACGTAACTAGTCGAAGTTGTTACGTAAAATCGATCCCATCATGCCTAGAGTTTTGTTTATTTATATTTTGAAAAATATGAAAGACAAAAAGATATGCTGTTTTTTTAAACCAAAACTTGAATTGATGATTAATAAAGTATCCCGATTGTTTTAATTCGGGTTTTCTTCACAATTCTCAAAATATTAAGTTCGTAAGATGCTGAATTAGATCAATACATTTTAGAGGGTAGAAATTACTTTTATAACCAACAAAATAATTAATGTTAAGTTAATAAAAAGCTTTACACTGATAACAAGAGCAAAAATTTCGATTGCTCTAACAAGCAATACTTTCCAAGATTCCATGGATAGTTAGGAACCTGCATATAAACAGAACACATAAGATGGATTTTATTTCAATAGTTTTTAAAACCTCTTGCATCTCTTTCCTCAGAGGAAGTCATTAGTGTTAAAGTGTAATTTGTAAAATTTTGGTTTGTAATAATGTGTAGAACTGACTGATTTTATAGATTAAAAAAAAAGAAATTCTTGTTACACCATTTAAAAATCTTGAGTTTGATTATGTTTTAGCATTTACAAACCTTGATAATGAATTTATTTAAAAAAAAGACAATTTTTAAATCTATTTTAAAGTTTATGATAGGATAATTATCAAACCAAAGAAGATTTAAAAAGCAACGGTTTTATTTTACACGTAAAATATTAAAAATTGTACAATGTTTCGAGGATACTTTGATCCCCTTTGTCAGCAAGAATGAAATCTAACTAGAAAGAAAGAATTATCCAACTAGCTTCAATAAAATAAATCAACTGTGTCTCCTTATAAATCTCAAATTCAGATTTTAGAGAACTCAAAATTGTGTTTGGTATATTTGGTGGTAGATCACATAGGTTCAAAAAGAATTGGAGCACAGTAAAAACCTGAAGACAAAAAAATTTATGCATCAAGTTACAACTCGCCTAACCCGTATTTCCTTTTTTGTTATGTGAACAGAAACAAGAAAAATAAATCTTACAGTAAATAGTACTACATATCAGAAATGTTAATGAATATTACTCTTCTTTGTTTTAATATTTACATGATACGTAAAATCACAGCATGTAATAAGTTGCCATAATATTTTAAATCTGATTACATACATTAAAGTGGGTAATATGTACTGAAAAAATTTTTACTCTTTGTACATACCTGTTCTGTTCTTTTCAAACAATGCAATTTGGCATGTGTATTTCAATTTCTATATATTTTAAATAATTCAAGGATGGGTAAAAGGAATTTAAAGAGATAATTTTATTTTATAAACTGTATTGTTTTATTTGAATTGATGACTACGACTTTGGATGGGTGAAAAATGTTCAGATAAAAGGTTTTCGTTCACATCAAGCACGTAACACATCAAGAAAAACCTCCAAAAACAGAAAATTATGACTTATGGTTATATAGTGACAGCCCAATATAAGAAGGCATTTTATAGTGTGTTCTCTAAATTCTTTGCTAGGTATGGTGGTTGGGAACGAGGAAATTAAAGTTTGAGTAAGGAGGGGACTTTTTTGTTAACACACCGTAACTTTGAGTGCCTTACACTTTTTAAAGGTCATGTGCCAATTCTTAAAAAACAACAGAATCATCACCTGCCAAGTAGTGATACCTATATGATATGGAAAAATTAATTTTTGATTTTAAAAGTTTTTTTTTTTGTCTTACCAAAGGTTTTAAAGAACTATTTAACATAAGAATAGAAATTAACATTAGACTAATTCTTAATGTCCAAGAAAACAGAGATTTTTCTAGAAATATAGGTTTTTGGCATAACGATGATAGTCATATTAATCACATATTATATTAATCATATTTATTTTGTACATTAAAAGTATGTACTGTAACAAATTTAATTACCAAAGAAATCACAATACAGTTCTAAATTTTATTACAAATGAATATCTTTAAAAAAATAATAATGTAATGAACAAATAAAAGGTGAATGAATATTACAAATAAAAAGGGGTAAAGACATAGGTTGGTAAATTTTTTCCCATGATGTGACTGTTAACCGGGAAAAATTTGTAATTGATGTTTCAAATAAACATTCAAAAACAAACCTCACCCAGTTTGTTTAAGTTGTCGACCAACAACTTTTTTTAAAGTTAGTAAATTCAATTCAGTTATCCAGGGGTATCCAGTTTCCTTCTCCTAAAATCAACACATAATTAATAAAAAAATAACAAAAGACTTAAAAAATATCAGGACTAGGAACTAGGACTTCCACTAGAAACTATTTTATTTTAGTACTTATCCGTTAGCTGGGCACAAATGTCGCCAAATGTGAACCAAATGCTCGCCAAGCGAAGCAAATGACAAAACAGTCAACGAAAAACAAAACAAATGCGCCAGAGGCATATGTTCTTGTGCAGGAGGTGACCGTTGGAACAGAGAATTCTTTAATTCATTCTACAATATTTGGTGATTTTTTTGCTTGCGCCCAGCTAATGGATAAGTAACTTTAATTTTTCAGTTTTGAACATGTCATATCACACTTCTTCTAAAAGTTCTCACAATACAAAATAAAGTTAAAATACAAGTGCATAACAATTTGGGCGTTACTTGTGTATTAAGGTGTAACCAATTTCCCAACATTGAACAAACATCAACAATACACTGATTTTTTGGCAATAGTTTTATCCTAACACCAGATCAAAAACAAAATATTTTAGATTGAACTCGAACAAATTATAGCAAAAGTTTGGTTCAATATTCCGGCATTCGTCCCGCTTAATATCGCCAAGCTGTTTAGAAACCCAAATATTAGAAATATCCAAATAAATCTGTATACATAACACAATCTTTCAGTAGGACACTCTTCTGATGAATCGGGTAACCGAGAAAAGTTTGTAATTGATGTTTCAAACAAACATACAAATACAAACCTCACTCAGTTTTATGTGAAACCTTCTTCTGAAATCAAACATAAGAATTCACAAAAATTAACAAGATAGTTTTTACAAAATTGTTTAAAAACCTTATATTCAAACCGAAATTTTACTATGAGTAAAACATATCAGGACTATTACCCCTCTAAACCAGGTATAATTTGTTTAGTTTTCAACATGTCTTATCACACTTTCTCTAAAAATTCTTGCAACTTTAAATTAAGTTAAAATATATAAGTATCCATAACAATTTGGGTACTATAATTGTGTACTAAGCTGTTGACCCATTTGCTAACAGAAACTGTTTTGAAAAAACTTTCAAATGTTTATTCTTCTTCTTTCTGTCTTATTAAAAACTTCTTTATTTTTTTCTGGTTACATTAACACTATATAAAAAAACATAAAGGTTTAGATTGCACGAGACATTTGATGGATTTGAACCCAAATTTCCTGACACTTAAGTATGATTTTATCTGCATGTCACATTTGTACACTTGATAACTTTAAGAAAAATGAAAATTGTCGACAATCTGAAGTGAGTACTGAAGTTGTCAGTAAGTAAGAAGAGTAAAGAAGTCAGTGAGTACTGACATTGAAATACTGAAGTGAGAGGGCAAACCATGTTAAGTATAGTTATGTTGTTCATCAAGAGAGAGGTCAGATGAAGTTACATGGATGAGATAACTTTAGTTATTATCAATGAACTACATTAGTTTTAAAATGATATGGTAAATTTTAACGAGTCCTTTATTCCCTGTTATGAGGTTAAGATGGCATTATATAAAGTGAAACTGTGTACTATAAATTATGATAACCATTACCAAGCTATTATAGAGCTGAGTGAAGCTCAATTTTGTATTAATCATGGCACATGAAGAGACCCACTTCAAGCATTTATTACCTATATAAAGTATACTAATGTGTGTGCTTTAGATTTTTCAAAACTTAAAAACACCAAAAACCTAGTATTGGATTTATAGTTTTGTTTAAGTAAAAACATCTTTCTCCAACATGGTTGAGATTAGATACAAGTAATACACTGTTTAGAATCATATTTTCGAAAGATTTATTATAGTGGAAACAATATCCTTCCAATTTACTAAGAAAACTTAAATATGCACACATAAATTTTATATAAAATAAGGAAAATTAGAATTAATAGTGTTTATGTTCGTTCGGTAAACAATCATAAAAGTTTCCGATTCAAAATTAAAAATGACAAGGAAAAACTTACTTTATTATTGTGGCGGAAAATCCTATAGTCGATAAAAACTGGATTTGTAGTTTCTTAAAGTTAATTTAACAATATTTAAAGCGAAAAATAATAAAATTTCTCAACAACAAGTAAGCGAAATCAACAAAGATGGCGGATTTCTGGAAGCGCAATGTATCATGGGAAAGGAGGATAAATTGAAATCCTGCATTTATCCCCCAATCGAGGTGGAACTTTAACTTCC
Organism: Tetragnatha montana; assembly: GCA_963680715.1. NCBI lineage: Eukaryota > Metazoa > Arthropoda > Arachnida > Araneae > Tetragnathidae > Tetragnatha > Tetragnatha montana. Next base: position 41,892,920 of record OY796675.1, read on the forward strand.
TCCATTTCTCCCACCCCACTTGGGGATTGCAGGATATTGGAGAGCGAAAGTTCCGGCATTTATCCTGCATTTTGGCCTATGTAAACGGGCCCTTAGAAACACTTGCCTCTTTTCTCCAGACAAACTCAGTTTCGAAAAGAATCAAGAGCGGGAAAAAATTAAATGTTGTTTCATCTGAAAACGGATGGATAAAAAGTGCTACAATCGGGTGGGAGCAGCGTTTTTAGCAAAAACATCAAGTACTAAGACAGGAAAAAAAAAGAAAGCGAGAACAAAAAATAGAAACACAAGGAAAAAGAACTGCTGAAGGGTATCTTCTCTTTTGTTTCTTGTTCTCCAAAAAACTGGGCTTTGAAGTCGCGTTTTTTTTTTATTTTTTAAGAATTAAAATGAAATGAAATCTAACCCAATCGGTATTAGCTAAAAAGTGAGGGTTGTTATATCGCTGGCAACATACCTAGCAGTTTTCGCATAGTTCCTTAATATCTTTCGTCTTGGAATCACAATCGGAAAAATTGCGCGGCTCTATAATTGAAAGGTGACCTTTTTCAAAGAACTAACTGATGGTAATTGGTTGATGAAAATACTGTAAGAATACTATATAAAAAAATACTTCTATTTGGCAAACCTATATTAATAAAAGCACAGTAAATAGTTATGATATAAAACCTTTCATTATTTTTTTTCATTTACGAACAATATATTACTTTGGATACAGAAATATATAACAGTCAATTACTCAAACTCATTCCATAAAAATTTCTTACAATAACAACATTTTTATTGGTAGATAATTCCATGCGTAAAATTTTTTTTTGATTCTACAGATTTTTTGCGGAGTGAATATAGAATGTTACTTAACGTCCTTTTTTCAACTAGAAAGTTTAAGTTTGTTTAAAGAAAGAAAGTTTCAAGTAAGAAAAGTAAGTTTGTTTCTCTATATAAAAACGCCGTTACGCCAAAAAAAGGAAATTTATCGGACATAAAACCACACAAAGAATTTGCATATTACATTTTATAACATCCCCTATTACTAAAACCTACCTCGGAATTTATTTACGAACTTCTGAAACATGATCCGTACCTGATCTTCCTTACGTGATCACTTCCACCGTTTTTAAGCTGAAGCCCTCAACAAGCTTAAGTAGATTGTGAGGGCATTTAAGTCGTACGGAAGCCCCCTTCAAAGAGAATAAATCTTCGTTCATTGCACTCACGTAAACAAAAGCCTAAAATCCGGTGGTTGTTCAGTAAGAAGCTTTTAAAATTTAATCAAGTTTCTCCCTCTTCAAACCGAAGATTAAAGTTCCACTTAAACTTATACCTCGATAGAGTTTTCTCATTTTCTAGGGCGCATAAGGCGGTCTTGGGGAGTTGCAAATTGATTTACCTCTTGAAGAAGCCTCCTCCTGACAGCATACTACACTGCCTGCAAACGCACGGCGTTATTGGCGTAGTTTAGCGGGAGTATTTGCGTATGTTAAGAGTTAATACAAAACGAAGGAGTTATACTATATTCGACAGCAACGTTTCCTGAACCTGTACTTTAAGCGGAAGGAGAAACTGGGTAAACACAAAGCCCAGGAGTTTTTGTACGGAAATCGTAATAAAAAACACTGTATAGGTGGGTTTAACAAAATAATTATATTTTTAAATTGACGTTCTTTATTTCACTCAAAATTTAGACACCGCGATGGAAACTACTTTGTTTGTGAGTGACGTCATAGGGTCAACTAACTTTTCTGTCTAGTATAAAAGAGATATATTTAAAATGTGTTTTTAATTATTTCACTTCAATGTCTCAAATATCCTCAAGCAGTTTATTTCAAATTTATATTCATCCTCAAAGCAGCTTGTACAAAAATTCCTATTGGACCTGTACATTGCAATAGTATTAGATTGTTGTGTCCTCAAGAAATTAATAATTTCTGTTTAGCGTGTCTTTTTGTATTTAGACTTTCAGATTAGTAGATTTAGATTGCGCATGAAAGTAGTATATTTTTTATCTGATTACATAAACGTTCAATTCAACGGAATATAAATATCCGACTAATAAACCCTGAAAACATAAGAAAAACCACAGAGGCTCATATTTGTTGAAATCAAATATAATAAAAAGTTGTTAGTCACAATCTCGTCCACTAAAAAGCTACGTCTGATAGACGAAAATAAAAAAGTAAGCATTTTTTATTAAAGTTGCGTAGATTATTTCCACAGAGACACAAAGAATCTAATTCCACATTCCTGCTGTTTGTTTTTCTTCTCCGGAACCACACAGACATTCCTTCTTTTAAAATCCAAAATCTTGGCCTCAGGCATTACCTGCCACGCAACAAAACAAGAATTTATCCTTTCGTAAACTTCTAACATTTTGTTGCCATCCAATCGTTATCTAACATAACTTTTTGCCTTTAGAAGGGAATTAAAAGCTTTAGATAAAGCTAATATTACTGGTTGTCTGGTAAGTATTTTATAGTTTTATCAGTCATTTTTTACTTGTTCAGGTAGTGTTTACATATTATTTTCTATTAAAAATACGTGGAATCATTTTTAAATATCGGGCAATAATTGCAGGTTTTTTCTTTACGTTCACTTAATGTTCAACAAAAAGTTCAATCCACTATGAAAATAAAGAGAGTACTAAGAGAGAGATTCAGATCTATAAAACATTATTTATACCACATGATTAAAGAAATTACAAAACCTATTCTGAATATTGATCTTTAGTCTGGTTTGAAAACAATAGTATGAAATTTACGGCGGAAGAAACATTTTTAGTCTACTGCTTCTAATTCAGTAAAAATTCATAAGATCTGCTTTCCCTTTTTTCAATATATCCAACTTTTTGTTGTTGATGTCATTACTGAAGCTATAATTAAAAGGATTTGTTGTTTAAAAGCGTGTGATATAGGAGAACAAACAATTATCTAAAAATTTATCTGAAACTTTAAAAAAAGATGGGTTAATTATCAAGAGGTAAATTTTGACAAGTTAATTACTTATCATATTTAAAGGATTTATGTCACCAACAAATATTATTCATTCGATTACATATCGTTACCATCACGCCAAAAATACGAATCTGCTATGTATAAGAATAGCAGATTCGTGTTTTTGGCGTGGTGGTAACGATATAATTTATTTGAGCATACCAAGCGAAGAAAAGAAATAAAACTTTAAAAAGAATGGAATTATTCAACACTTAAAATTTTTAGCTGTGATTAAATTTGTAATTTTAAATGCGATGAAATACATTAATTCCAGACAATTTAAATGAATTATACTTTTTAAGTTTTTACGTTCTCATGTCAGTTGTTGATACATCATGCACTAAAGTGAAAAAGTATCATATGTACTATTTGCATAATCAAATCTTTAAAAATATTAATGCTAAGAAGGCTTACTTCAAATGGAGTTAATTTTGAAGTATATTTCAGAATTTAAATCGGGGGTTTGATGCTTTATGATCAATTAAAAGCCGTGTACATTATTTTCAAAGTTTTGGGGTATAATATACGTAGTTAGTGAAAACTATACTTCACATAAGTTAAGTTTACCAATGAATAAACTAATAACACTGGGCAACAGTGAAAATGTAAAATTGATGAAAATGTAAAATTGATGAAAATATCAAAATATATGTAATTTCAGCCTGCTAAACACGAATATGGCAATAAAAATTCGATATTACTTCCGGTTTTTTAGTTAAGTTGAGATTTTACTATGTATGATAGAAGTACAAGAACTCATATAAATTGCATTTTAAGTAATGTTTATCTCTTTAATTCACAAAGAAATAACCATAAAAACATGAAATAGCCTTGCCAAAATATAATTGAAAGGTTTGTTAGCTCTTTTGATAATTCTCAACGTCTAGAATTTATCTAAAAACGTCTAAAAGTTGTCCACAACTGCAAGCATAGATTATCAGACTTAATTCTGATTACTTTACTAAATCTCATTTATATATCTACTCTTAGAAATACTCCCCAAGCTTGTTCCTAAGTTATCTAGTTATAAGATGTGTGGCTTTTGAGATATTTACCGTATCAATCTCTGATAAAAAGCAAATGTGTGTTGTGAACATGACCTTTGATTTACTCTGATCAAATGCTCCCAAAATAGTTTTATAAACCTTATAGATGACATTTAATGTGTTGAGCTGGTGAGATAAGATACCTTAAGTGTGGAGAAGGGGTATTCAGACTCTTTACAATGTTCATGGCATTTATATTTTCAAAAGTTGAACCGATATTTGTTTTATTGAATACAGAGTTAGCCGACTATTACATTCTCAAAGGAACATCCAAATTTTTAAAATTCCTGTTGTAAGTACCAGTTTCCTACTCCCTGAAGTGAGCGCAGACACTCAAATCATATTTCATAAACTAAATAAGGTTTAGGAGCTTCTGAATGTGTTTATAAGTATCTTTCATGCGCGCAACCTGTTTAATGGGAATGGAAAGGAGTTTACGACTATTTCGAAGCAAAACCATTATTTGACTTAACTTTGGCAATTTGTTTGCAAAGATTCTACTTGTTTACATCATCAGAGTTCATCTTCATACGATCAAACCTTCTGTATACACAACTCAATGCTATAATTTACATCATTTGTATTAAGTCACAAAAAATTTGTATTATAACATGTTTACCGCATGTGTTGTATGCTTGAAGGTATTCTAAATAAATATTACTTATATTCATGCCTAAATTATAAATTTTACCTGAGCAATGTTTTAAAAATTGCAATATTTCTGTACTAATCGCAGTATATCATGGCCCCTCTGTATTTCTGAAACAAGAACCAACCAAGAATTTTCATGGTGATATTCGTGTTTAGCACGTCAAAATCAACAGGAAATCGCTACTTTTATTATTTTTACACGAGCTTCGTCAAAAATTGTTGCCCAGTGCAATACTTTACCATTTTTATATACCTTTTATTATATTAATGATCTCCATTTTTACTTAGATTGGAAATATGCACTTTCTCGTTCATGAGTATTTCATACCCATCAAAATATATTTTTATTTCCTTCAATGAAATAAATCTCGTTATTCAAAGAATTCTTCTAAGGATATTTTATTATTTTCAATATGAGTAAATGGTATCCAATTCATCAACCAGAAAATAGTTTTTTTTTTATTTGAAAAAAGTTATCAATGTAGAAGAAAACATGAAACATAAGATCTCCACCGTATGACATCCAAAATAATCCACAAATCCGTTTGCTGCAATCCCCGACCTCTCCATCTTCACTTAATGATTTCAATTTTTTTCCTCCGCACAAAAGCAATTTTTCTGGCGTTTCGGTCGGAGCCCTGCAATTTATGGATAATTTCATGGACCGCTCCTTTAATTGAATCATCGAAGCGTTCTCAATTGTTAAGTCATTTGGCACTTCTTTCTCGCCTTGAGGGACTGTTGCCATTCTTCGTCTGATAAATTGACGCCGGCTAATTACCAGCATTTGCAGAAATCGCGATGAAAAAACACGCTGAGTTTAGTTGATTAAGCGCCTTCTTTTCATTAGTGGAGTGTGTTGAGCTGTTGGTGCCTTCACTCCACGTTTGGTTTATTGAATGATGGTGGCTATGAATCTAGGTTATGCGATATTTTTAGGGTTTAATAGGATTAAGTAATTAAGAAGGTATATCACCAACGGTTTTTTCTTTAAATAGAGTGGGAGAAATTTTAGCGCTGTTATTGAGTGAGTTGTGAGAGCAGTAAAAATTTAAAAGAACATTTAGACAAAATTCAATGAATAGAAAATTTTATCCCATGAAAAATATCGTCAAAATAAACTGATGAAGTTAACTTGATTATTTTATCTCTAAATGTTAACTTCCAGGGAAAAATACTATTTTGGGAAGTGTTCAACTAACAGAAGGTAAATATATGTCTAAAAGTTTTTAAAAATATAGTAATTTATGAAATTTTGATTAAATCATTAATTTGTTAATTACAATTTTGATAAAGGATACAAACAAAAATAAACACAAAACAAAAGTAAATTACCACAAATTCGGAAAGATAAAAACCAAATCTTCTCAACCCACAAATTCAATTAGCGTATGGAAAGTCCCCCTAAACTCCTCCCCTCAAAAATCTCCGAGCAACGCCCTCAAAACCCGAGCATATTCACTCCCATTCCCCCCTAGTTAACATTCAAGTCACCCTTGCCTCCCATTTCCAACTCTTTCGGGACGGTGCGGTAAACACTTAAACTCGGACGCTGCTTCTGGATCCGTCGGTCGTTTTGCTTTTCCATTATGTGGAAAACGGGAGAAATTTTTTCTTATGTAAATGAGGGTTGCGCGGTTCTTGAGAACTCAGAGAGACAGAATGCGCTTGAGAAGTTGTGAGTTAGGGTTGTTTTGAGTGTGCGGATGGGGAAAGCTTTGATTGTTTCCTTTATGGGTTGTTTCTGAGTTTGTACGCGGGATTTAATTGTTTTGCAGGGATTTATCGGGATGGTTATTATCGGGCAAGGAGAGAACACAGATGAAAATTTTAAAACAAAATTAATGAGCTATTTATGTGATAAATTGACATCCATATCACAAATTTTTTTTTGTTAAGTTTGTGTATTTTTATTGATAAGGGAAAATCATTTGTCGAAATTACCATTCAAAAAAGTGAAACAGCTAGGAAACTCCAGACAAGTATTCCATAGTAATTCACAATACCCACATTCCCTATTTCACCTCCTGTTTAAAATCATCTCAAACGTACCGGAACCCCATTCCACGAAACTTAAAACGTTCTCTTACCGCATTCGATAGTACATTATCTCCTTTCCCTGCATATGAATGCTCTACACCGATTATACCAGTCTTCTTTTAATGGTTCGTTTTATTAACCGTAGCGCCGAGACTCTAGCGCTATCCTTCACGATGCTTTGGCAGCCGTAAGCAGAGGCTGTGGCAAAGCTTAGACATTATTCTGTAGAAACGTCGTCAATCCAAAGTTAATGGACGATTTAATGTGATTTATAAACCTACCAAAAAAGGCGAATTGAGAAGAATGAATTATGTTAGCTGCATTGGGCTAAAATATGATTCTAAGCTGACTTGGTGAGGGCATTAGGGTATAAATATTTATGTGCTATTGAAACTAATGGGGTAATTACTGTTGAATTTGTCTCTAATGAAATTTTTCTTAGTTCTGTAGAGTATTTTTTTTTTGGATGGGAAGATATTTTAAAGTATAAATTTGAGTTTTAACCTTGTTGAATGAAGAGATAAGGAACATATTCTCTCATTCCCCCCCCCCCGTGAAATACGTTCATGGTGTTTATATTTCAAAATATTGAACTTGAGTATGAATTGCAGCTAATATTCTTGAGAATTTATAATTTCTGACTTTTAATCGCTCACAGAGTATTCTATGGTGTTTTATGGAACTGGGTTTGTATGTATTTTTAAAAATATGTTAAAACAGAAAATATTTATGTTATTTGATACAAAATACCCCAGGCCCAAAGGCTAAAGAAACGGAGATGGGCACCGCCTGAAGGGTCACTTGGCCCGGGCAGAATTTGATTTTTGATTTGATGAGAGATTAGTACTACATAGTGTCGGTATTAAAGGAGCATTAGTTATGCCGACGAGATGTTTGTGCTGTGTTGGTGAGATGGAACAAGTGAGTTCACTCACTGAGAACGCAAATCGATTTGAAAAGAACTTCAGATTATGATAAATAGTATTAATTTTAAATCCCATTTATTATGCTACTCCCTATTTAAACTTCAAAGTAGTAAACTATATATATTACCTATTGGACATAACTTTTGTATAGGTACTATTATTAAAAGGACGATGGTATGTATAAAGTAATTAAAAGTTTCTAAACACACTTTCATTTAGTCAACAGTTTAATATTCAGCTAAAATAAATGAGGGGAAATAAAATATCACTTAGAGGGAGAAAACAACCGAACACGATCCTGGTTACCGAAGTAAATATTGCAAAAACCTCCGAAAGCGAAAGTTAACGGCAATTACCGAAAATGCTTATGGCAACAAACCCCGAACGATGCACTATTCTATCCCGAAAACAATTTCCCGGAACTCCGCAGTCTCACGCAATCTTCAACGAGATTTTTCACTCCGCCGTACATCAATATGCGAAAGGCTTGCCTTTAAAAGCGAAGCAACGCTGCATTTGTTCATTCCCACAATACCCTTCCCTCCTGTAATTGTAAGGGACTGATAGGAGAGCCCTGGCGATAGCCGGAACGCCCCGTAGCCTTCTTTTTGTTGCTTTCAGGCTCTGGTAATGAATGTTATTTAAAACGGTTTTGGTGTTCGGGGTTGGTTATTTGGGTTTAACGGTTTGAGAAGATGGTTTGGGAGAAAATGTCATTGTATGTGTTAGTTGGTGTTATCGCATACGGAGAGTTGTTATGAATGTTTAAATGGTGGGAGCATAGTTATAGAATTCATGAAAATAAAAATACAAAATATTATAAAACATTATTTGAAACCTCCTAACTTACGCTTTTTATCTGCCTCTTTATGTAAAACTGTATAATATTTTTAAAGTAATCAAATAACTTTTCCTTTACTTATATAAATATTACATAGGTTACAGAATAAAGAAGGATATCTTGAACAAATGCAGCATATTAGTGTTTTGGACTATGGTTTAATCTTTTCAGGTTTAAATGAAAAAAAAAACCCAAGGGCGTAAATACCTATGCGAATGAACTTTCATCTTGCCTGAAAATTTAAGTCTTCACGGATATAAACTATTTTTCCTTTTAAACATCAAAAATCGTTCGCTGACCGGAAAATAGAGGTATAGTTGTTTTCATGATAAACATTAAATTTAAACCATTTCAACCCAACCAGTCTTTCAAAAAGAAAAAAATCTATAAATTATATTCAATACTGAAAATTCTTTAAGAAGTTTTATCCGATTCTAAACTCTGATCACTTCAGTTCGAGCCGACATTATGATAGTTTGTTGTGATTCCCATTCCCCAAAGATTCCACCGACGATTATTCCCAAAATCAAGAGAGAGATTCCAAGATCTACAATCTCCCCCATCAAATCTCTCCCCTGTCTGGCCAAAAAGTTTTAGCCTGATAAAACTCCAACCATCATGTAAATTCTTTTGCCCCCAAACTCTACATAACCTTCTCCCTTTCGGAATTACAAATGAGTATTTATTTAAACGGGATCCAGACTTACACGCGCTTTAGTTGGACGCGTATCTTGTTCTTTTTATGAGATTTCTATCCATACGTGACACAAATGTCTGATGCAGAGACGCGTTGTTTACGTTTATCGTTCGCTTGCAAAGAAATCGACGCGGAACTTTAAAAAGATGTTTTTTTGCACTTTCGAGTCGAATCATCTAGATTTGTATCCGTGTACGCTCGACTCGCGGAAAGCTTTGAGTTGCCTTCGCTGTTTTATTCTTTTCTCGCAGTCGTTTCCTTTTTCTTTCGATGCTGATACACGATATTCCGGGATAGTGATGGTTATTTAATTTTTCTTCTTGGTGTTTGTTGAAATTTTCTCGAGATTCCTAAAGAAAAAAGAAACATGTTTTGGAAAGATTCAAAGTAGACGCAGAAGGTAAAATTTTTTTTTTTGTGTTTGTATTCTGAAATCAAAGAATTGAAAGTTTTGAGTGTTTCGTTGCGATTTCTTTAATTTTGAAGTTCGAGGATAGACAGAGAAATATCTGTGTATCGCATAATATTCCAGTAAACAAGAGCAAGAATTTATTTTTATTATGGATCAGACAGGTTTTTAACATTTAAATAAATGTTTTAAAACCAGTGAAATAATTAAAATTCATTAAAAAAAGTAGCTCGATTTTGTCCAGTGATGCAAAAAAAAAAACCAGTTTTATATTTTTCTCGATATTTTTCTTAAATTATAACCTAAACAATTCTTTTTTTTTAACTTTACCACTGCGTTTTAACTTATACTGCGTTAAATTATATAAATTTGCTTCTTTTACTACAGAAATTTTTGTAACTTTAAAATGTGCTACCTTAAATGCAAAACTTGTACCTTCTTCTTTATAAAACACCTTTTGTATTGGAAACTACAATAATATTAGTTTGTAATTATATTTTAAATAAATCTCGATAACTTATAACTCTCGATAACTTATACTCTTAACTTCGACTTAACTCATGTAAAATAACCATTACTATTAGGAGTACACTTTCATAAAAATTTAATTTTTGTTATTTAATTTTTGTTATTAATTTAAAATTTTTAAAGGGTACTTGGTAAATTTTGAATACATATCTTAGAAACAAAATTAAACATATCCAAACATTAAAAGAAATAAACCCATTAAATAAGAGCGATAAACTTAAATTTTACATTAAGGATTTAAAAGATAAATTAGGATTGATAAAAAAACCTCTCCATATCCAAATGTGATTACACACATTGAAATCAAACAAACTTTCAAAAGACGTTATCTGATGGAATAAGCACTGACAATCATTATGAGACAACCTCTCTGATTATAAATAAAATAAAAAAGTTTCCAAACTGATTCATTCTGATAAAAGAAACATGCATAACCCATTACATTATTTAGATAATGGACGGTTTTACGCACCGTTTGAATAAATCAAGCTTATTTGCATTTCAAAATTCGGAAAAACGGCATGCAATGATGATTTGCTTTGGTTCTACAGCGGAATGTACGATCAAATTTAAAAGAAGAAAATGAACTTAGAAACCACAACTTTCAAGATCGCAGAGAGCAGTAATGGTAAAAGTATGTAAAAAAGGAAGAACTGTCTTTATCAGACACAAAAAAAAAATCTTGTGATGCTTTCACTGAGACAGTTTGAATCATGCATTGCTCCATTAAAATTTCCAGAATTCCATTAAGTAATATTGCTATCGCAATGAATATTAAACCGAAAATGATTGTTGCACAGCCTAAAAGGTATTTAGTAATCCTATTTTCGATATCTTAAATGGTAATTTTATTACTTTATCTCGAGTTTTTTCACTTTTTAATGGCGTTTTCCCCACTCGAAGAGAATGATAGCAATCTCTGGGTTTTTATGTTGGTAGCAGATGAGCCATTAAAATCCTAAGTCACATTCTTTGATTTAATTAGCTTTAACTAAAGCTATAAAAATGTTTACACGTACGTTTTCGTTAGTCAAAAGAAAGATGTCAAGCAAAACATTTTCGGAAAGTAGGAATAAAAGCGTAGATGCTAGTAATTAATATTTATTTATATGAGACAAGGGGAAGAAGAAATTGTACAGTGAACCCTGCATAAGAAATACATAATAACAATATTTCCTTCTATTAATATTTAGTTACACATTGTATAACTACTTTTGAAAAAAAAGTTACGGACAGAATAGTTTGAGTTTTATTGCCTCAGTATTTTATTTGCGATTATCGCCCACGTTTTTAGTTTCAGGCATGAGAAAATAACCTACATTATGCTTACTAAAAGTAGTAATTTAATCTAAAAAATTAATGATGATAGAAGTGCTTTTTTATAAGATTCATATTACTTTATTTTCTACTTTTTTTAATTTTAATTATTATTAAGATCTAAAGGCAAAATAAGATTATTGTGGAAAAAATGCTTCAGCTTCTTGAAAAAAAAATTGAAAAGCTTAAGTTTTAATTTTCAGTTGTTAATAGTTATAGTTAATTGAAATAAATACATGAATGCAAGCAACCTAAATGGAACAATTTTACTAAAAAAAAAACTTCGGATATATAAAGAATATTTTCAGGAAAAAGGTTGAAATAACTATTTATATAAAATATTTCAAAATTTATTTATATATCACAAAACAGCTTCTTTATTCCATGGTTTATAATTACTTTAGGATAAACAATTGCTGGGGATTAGATTTACCTACCATGAGTAGAAACAATACCTAAAATGCTTGACAGTAAATTTATTCTGTTATAATGTTTTACATAAATTTAAAAAATGGAGATATTTTGATTATTACAGCAAAAGGCACTCTCCTTTTGTCAAAGAAAAAACTCTCCCAGACAGTAGAAAATAAAAAGCTTATCTAACTCTAACAACGAGCTTCAATGGGACGTAATAAATACTTTAAAAGCAAAATAAAAATGAATTCCAACCTTTTGAGGCCTCTAATATGTTGAAGTATACAGCTATTGGGGCATGATGAAAGAGCACGAAAAGGGGATCAAAAGCAAATAATAAGGCGTCGGCCCATGCCAAAAAATAAGAAGTTTTATAAGTGGTAGTTATAACTCCGTAAAGGAGTTGGTAAATTGGTTTTCCGTTAGGGTTTCTTTAGAAACACCTAAAAGCCCCAGAAAAATTATTTCTAGATACGAAAATAACGGGAAAAAATAGCTTGGACCTGTAATAACGAACGCAGGTTTCAAAGTGTGTCGGTGAGATTAAGGCTTTTGTTCTTTTTGGCGAGGTTTTTTTCTTATATTGTTACGAAACTAATGCGATTAGAAATGAATAAAGAGGTTTCAAAGGTGGTGGAGTCAGAAAAGAGCAAATACGAGTGTGCTTCTGGTGCTATTTCTCTGGAAAGGTGAGTTCATTAAATAAATTTACTTAGTTTTTTAAGGAACTGATTCTACTTCGTCTTTGTTATTATCTAATAATGCAGATGACAATGCGTATAAGGAATGGTTAATTTGTAGAAAGTTATTCATTTTTAACAAATTTATAGTTATTTATTTTAAGCCAGAGAGTTTATTTTAAGCCAGAGAACTATTTCAATGAACTAATTGGGTTCTTGAGATTTTATTAACTTTTTAAATAACAAAAATTGTATTTTCCTTTTGTTGTTCATCATTATACATATAGAAATTTGGTTATGTCACGTTGTTCCCCACTAAAAAAATTGTCTACTTTTAAAATTAAAATAATCAAATTTTACAATTAACTCTCAATACTTTTCTAAACAAATATCACATGACTTTAACACTTTTCCAAAACTTCTAATATTTTTTATTGAAATATTAATACTTGTAGCTTGTTTATGTATAAGTATCTAATACATATATCTAAATGCATTTTTATGCGGGTCATGTGTTAGGCAAATAGTCATATGTTAGGCTCACTAAGTTTTTGAAACAAAAATATTTTATACCTAAAAGCACTAAAGCCAAAGTACCCATTTACAATTCTTCAATATAATTCTTTAAGAAATGAATGTTGTTACTATCATAAAGCGCTGACCGTTAACGTTTTCCAAAACTCACATGTATTTCTTTCCATAAATAAAGCAGGTAAAAAGCCAGAAACATTCACATAAAACCTTATTGAACAAAAATTTAAAATAGTTACACACAGCTTACACCACCCCGTCCAAAAACAATTTATTCCCGCAACAAAAAAAAAATCCCTCGCATTTGGTTCTATTACAGTTTCTAGCAAAACCCAGCTTCCAATAGATCGCATGAAACTTGATTGATGATCTCCACTTAGGGGTGAAATTTTGCTTCGGGATCCTAACACGAAAATAATCCAGCAGCTCCTTTTCAAGGAATAACGCGGTTTGTTGTTGCAAAAGGAGTTTCAGGGGATGAGGCCATAGATTATCTCTCTTCTATCGGGGGATAGCATGATGGGTGTCTGTGTGCGTTATTATCTGTGCGGCTGCCCGCAGGCCCTTGTTGCGTGGGCTGCTCCTTTTGGGGTCTGGATGAGTAATGGTGGGAATTATTTATGTTTAAAACTACTATTTTTAAAGGAGAGATTGGGGAGTTTATGGACGTGTGTTGTGGTATAATGATTCTGAATATTAAACAGTGGAGGGGTGTAACTTAGTTTTAGTTAGGTAAATTGACTTTTTCTTAGGTGCTTCGATGTTCACACGTAATGAATTTTAATGGGATTGTGCTTTACTTTTTAAGGGAACGCTATCTGTATGAAAACTCTTGAAGGTATTTTATTTATTGCGACAGAGATGTTTTTACGTATAAGTATAATTTTTTTATGAAATAAATAAACGTCTTTTTTATATTATCGAATTATTTTTCACGTTAATCATGCTATCTTTATTTCAATTTATGATTTTTGTAATTTAATAAATGTTAAGAGGATATATTTTTTGTTGTTTATTTTAGTGTTTTAGCATTAGTTTAACGCTAATTCAGTTTTAGTTTATACGACCTGTGCTTTTTAATTTTTAAGTACAATATCACATTATTTAATTAAATTAAAATAGGATTTTAATGTATATATAAGTGAGTGACGAAGAAATCATTCCATAACACATCCAAACAACACATTTGCAATTCCTGAAAAATGGGGTGTGTAATTTTACCAAGGAATTAACAAAATATACCTTCTACTAAACCTATATGGTATAAGACTCCCAGATTTTTAAAAATCATACTAAAAAAAAGTAACAGTGACCGCTGCCGCCGCCGCTGATTTTGATAATTTTATTTTTGAACGTTTTGAACTCTCACTACTCAAAAACTATTCAATGGAAATTTTAAGAATTTGTAGACAAATGTATGAGGATCGTTTTCGTTTTAAAAGCTAATTGACGAGATAATTAGTTCTAGAGTTACATTTAATGTCAAAGTCGGAAATTTTTTTTTTCTGCTGCGAGTTCACCCCCAGCAAAATCTATTAGCAGCAGAAATATGATTTTTTTGCAGACACATTCTCTTAGATGTGAAGTTTTGCACCACGTCGCTTTTTTTATCGAATTTCGAATTAGTTTTGGAGTAATTAAGGCAATGAATTGTGAAAAAATTAAACATAGACATTGCAAAAATAAGCAATTTACTAAGTATACTAATCCTTTAGTACTTTAATAAAAGTAGTTTCAAACCATAAATTTATGACGTTTTTTTTTCACTGAGTACCTATGCCTTTGGAAGTAGAGGGCGAAACGTCTGGATGTAATATAAAAAAAAAACACGGATTACATTTCTTGAAAAAATTATGCAATAATTTTTAATAAATGCACTTTAAAAAACTAATCCCATTCTAAATCGAACAACAAAAATAAAGGGTTAATTTACTAAATGTTTCTTTAATTAGCATCTGGTGTATGTTATCATTGTAATGAGAATAACGGAGATAAATTTTTGTCCCTGGTAGTTTTTAAAACAAATTTTTAACATTTTACTTTTACTTTTAAAAACCAAATTTAACTCAAACCGGAAACCTTGAATTTCCTTTGCAGTGCTTTGAAAATAATCTTTAACTTCCAATCTTCTATTATAAGCTTTTCCCAATGAAAAATAGAAATACACATTTAAGAGTTGGATTAGTTCAAAAGGGCCATTTTAATCAAACAACAGTCTTTAAGTGATTTTAAAAAGAGATTTTTGTCGTATAAATACAATTATCTTTCATTTTTAAGCATTTATAAGGAATGATTATCTTTGTAGAAAATCCATTTAATATAATTGCTCTTCTCGTAACATCAGAATGCCAGCAAGTACTTCAAGAGAAAAAGCATTTTAATGTCGGCCAAAATCAATTACCTTTTTGATGGACTATTAAAATATGAGGACCAGATTTTTCATTTTACCTGTGTTAGAGAAAACGCAAATAGCTCTTTGAGGTTAATAATAAGAACATTTTAAAAAAAATGCAAAAAAACAGAAGAGTTAACTGCCATAATTGAATGTGTAGAGATGTCGAATAAATACAGGCATTTGGGAAAAGGGCGTAATAATGGTTTATGGAAACAAAGAAAATATTTTAAGTACTTTAACCTGTTTGATGTTTTCTTCCTTTTAGCTACGTTTATTGCTTGCATTTAAATAGAAGCTCCGCTGTTATTTTTTTTTGTTCAAGAAATTTTAGGCATAAAAACTCGTTTTTAAATTTGATACACAAAAATTTTAATACAAACTTCATGGCGCATTTAAATTATGAAATAATTTCATAATGCTTACAGAAAATTTTAAAATTTTACTTTAAATTTGTATTATCTCTATTTCTGCACTTTGTCTTACATAGTGTGTCAGGTTCTAACAAAAGTTTTAAGTTCTATTTGTCTTAGTTAGTATTAGAAGAGAGTCGCCCAAAGCGGGTAGGGGCTCCTATATTGCCGGTAGGAACCCGAGTATCTAAGTATGTGTATGAATATGTAGAGAAGTCATTTAAAATTTTATATGCTTTTACAATGAAAAGAGTGCTTTTATAGAAGTATAAAAAACTAATAGAAATCTGGGGTTCAATTTTAAATGTATCCTGTACTTTTTGTTTTTAAGTGGAAAGAAACTATACACATGCAATATAATTAAAAACGAAGTGTAAACAGTCTTTTTCAAGAGATAGAAAATACAAAATCGACCTTCCTCACAAGATGGCAAATAATAGACTAACAGTTTTTATATACATATAAATTTAATATGATCCAAGTACGTTTAGTATGACGCATTAAGGTAAACTCTTCTTACAATTATGACCAAAGAAGCTATATTGGGTATAACAATCGGTATAAACCTTTATTTTTTATACAAAATAAAGTGACTTTGATACATTATGATTTTAAAATACATTTCCCTTAAATATCAAGCAATACACCAAATACATTCAAGTTCCAATCAGGAAAATTGAATCATATCATATTGAATTTCTCCTTCAAATGGGTTCAAGCCCCTACATAAACATCAATTTTGGTCTTTGCTTTGCAGCGTTCTAACGGATTCCCCTTTTAAACAAAATGCGACGATAAAATAAAACAAGAGCAAAGAGGAATAAAATCGAATCATTTCTATAAAAACATTCTTCCACCCATGCATTTGCCACTGTAAGTTTCGACCACGAGCTCTTGCCAGAACCCGATATTCCCCCTGTTTGGCCTTCGAAGCCAACACTCCTCCCCTTCTGCTCATAATAGTATCGTAAAAAGAGGGCCAACCAGAAAGCAATTTCGATACAAATCTCATATTCAGTGGCCCGAGCCATCTTTGCAAATGCAGTTTACTGAGGGAATTTGGTCCGTGATGAACAGTGGGACCCAAGGAAGTAGTTTCGGAAGGCAAGCGTTTCGGGTTTGTTGACAATATTTTATGACTTATTTCCGAGAAATGGACGAATTGGGGAACGGAGTTGTTAAAGTATTGATGGGTTTGGGATTTTTCGGTTGCGTTATTTATGTATGAGTGTAGAGTTTGGTGGGTGAAACTTTGTATGCTTGAGGAATGCGGACGTTAAAGAATTAGTTACATTTGAATAAAAAGAACTAAAGAGCTTTGTTATTTATTTGGAGAGAGGATAGGTGTGTAGCATATAACACGCAATCTGGCAATGCTCTTGTAAACGTATAATCTTTTAATAATGTTTTCTGATATTTTAAATATTTTTCTACGCGTAAACTCTACTACTAAGTTGCATTTAAAATTAAGTGTGTAGATGAGAGGTAGCAATTATACCTGATTCCCCTCTAAGAAATATATGGAACTTTTCATAACATTTTGCCTCCTTTTTTCTCTGAAAAAATCTGTAAAAAATACAAATTACTCAAAACGTATCATACGTTGACTTTTAGAACATAAAAATTTCATTAGGACTCATTAGACTCTCTAAAAGGGTCATTTCTCTCCATCAAATAAATTTTAAAATGCTCATACAATAAATGTACTACTGTGTATATACATAACTTTAAACAATACTCATAATAAATAGACAATTTATAACAAATCTTTCAAGGTTAAATCAACTACAAAGTCTATATTCCTTAAACCATTGGCCAAGGTCCATCTCAATCTAAACTAGACATCTCCTTTCAACTGATTTCACCAGAGACATCCCCTAGACGTCCCTCGCCCATTCCATTTGAACTGCTGCCCTCTCGCGAGCTAAAATAAATGCCATCCAGCGAGCAATTTCCAGAACGGCAAAAGTCAACGTCCAAGACCCTGAGGAATTTCCAGGGACGAAAGCAACTAATAAATCAGGAAGAAACAAAAGGACCGAGAATGCAAGATGTCCACTCTGCCTTTTCTTTTGACGTTTGGGGCGTTTGTCCGGTTTGACTCCCTTATTCCTTGTGACAGATTCCTTACGGGTGTTTCTGGGGCTGTGTGGGACCGAGTCGCTTTCCATTACTGGATGGCAGTGAGTGAAAAGATGGCTTCCTCTAAAGGGAGGGTCTATATATGGATTGAAAGATTGGGTGAAAGCCTGTAATAGTGTGCGGGGGTGTTTTTCCGATATTTCTAAGGATAAAGAGGATTCCGGAACGAATTCATTGTTTTAGATTATTAACTCGTTGATTCTGTTCAAAACTTTCAGATATTATTCATAAAATGATAGTATGAGTATATCTTCTATCTTCTTCTGTTATCCATAAAAAAAACATGAGAAAAGTATTCATATAATTTTAATGAATGATATTATAATTTTCAATTAGCAATGAATTTATAAAATAATAATGAAATAAACCTGGATGACATTTTCTAATGTATAATACCAGAAGTTAAACAGATTACGAATAACATCCCATGAGTAGGTTAATAATATTTTCATCAAATGCAGCTCAGCAATGTCGGTTAACCATTTGTTGGTAATAAAATATATTATTAGGAACATTAATAAATGTCTGTGAAAATACATATTTTTATGAGATTATGCACCCAGATATAGACTGTATCACATAAATGTCTGATGAGTATTTCATTACCACTCTGGTATAATATTAATATCATATAGTTTAGTGATTATTATGTCATAAGTATATTACTGGAATATGTTGTTATCGGATTGTCTCGTGGCAGAAAATTAATTAAATAAATTCCTAGAAACTAAAATCAATGAATAAGGTTATGATGTTATTAGTAAACAAGATATAATAATATTTAGGTATTATAATAAGAAACTAATATATCGGAATAATTTGTTAGTATAGTGTATGAATGTGTTCATATATTTTAATGTCAGTAATTATAATCCCTTTTATTCATTTAGCACGTTATTAACTAACAGTGCTATCAGATGAATGTTTTCGTAATCAAAAAAAATTCACGAAGGGGATTTTCACTAACAAAACTCTTTCAGTAAAAAGAATCATTGCTGGTTTATTAACCAACTAAAAATAAAACTCTGATAAGAAAAGTGACATGGCATTATCAGATATCATTTCTTTCCCTCTCTCCAATATAAGACAAAAGAAGACAAGGTCTAGCGATCTTCTTCACTCCGACAAAGTACTACACCCCCAGAAACAATACCACATCCTTCCACCCCAAAACAGCACTCCATCACCCCCGACAAACAACCCCCCACCTTACGACAACAAAAGCCTGGACCCCTCATCTCCCCCCAAACCACTTCCTTCTCCTGCACTTCATCTTCCTCTCTCTCTCTCTCTCCCCCATTGTAAAACGCTTCCCTGCGACGCGAAACAAAACGGCCAAAAGACGGATGCCCGCGACAAACTTTTCCGAAGTCCAGGGACCAACTCACCCCAAAAAAATAATGATAACAATGAAAGGGAAGAAGAAGACGATGGATTCATTTCCAAGGCATTCTGCGCGGGCGGTCGACCGCTCAACCGCGTCCGAGACCGCCCGTGGGTGTGTGAAGGTTGCCCCGTAGATGGTCCGTGAGTTTCTTTTTTCTTTGGATGGTTTCTTGAGGGGGAAAATTGAGGATGAGAAAGGAGGGGAGGGTTTTTTTGATGGATTTTGCGGCCCGTGGGATCGTATGGGAGATGTCTGAATCAAACGGAGAATGGGTTTTGACAGGGTTTCTATTGCAGAAGAAGGCAGTAATACTGTAAGTTTTTCCAGTAAAGTTTTGAATTTTTATAACATGTAGAAAATTTAATTCCAGAATTATTTTAATAAGGATTAATAGTTAAATCAACCGGAAGAAGTGGAAAATTAAGAGATTAATTTTGCGAAACTCAAGGAGAAAATATGATTCAATATCACGAACGTAAAATTCAAGAGTAATATTACATTCCACCAAAATATCCTCGTAACGATACAGACTATTTTATATATTTTCAAAATATCCACTTATAAATGTACCGGATTTATCAACTGGTGCGAAGAATTATTTCATTTCCAGTTGCATTGAATGGGTCTAGAGTCTAGAGGTACTATATATTATGTTATGTTTATGAAAAATAATATTGTATATGCGTAAAAGGAAATATATCTTGTAAATACTAATAGTAGCTACTTGTTTTTCGTACAATCCTTATTTAAAGCAGAATATGATGGTGAATTTCTTGTAAAGAAACGCTGATATTTAATATTTGTGTAGAATAAATTGGTTTTCTTTGTTTAATGTGGTGGGTATAAAATTATCTTATATTTTTCTATCGCGTCCAAGTATTGTTAGTGAAACCTAATAATGTTGCACATTATTGGGAAACACAGATTCTTTAACGGAATCTATTTTGAAAAAAAAATGCAGTATATTTCATCAGATGTTCAAAACTATTTTCAATTCATTCCAAAATAGTTTTTCAATTGAAATGCTTTACAAATCCTAGTTTTTATAGAAACCTTATCTTCTCAATGCTTTTCAAAGTAAAATAGTGAAACATGAGGAAACTCTTCTTTTATGATTGACGAAACTAGTGAAATCTGTAAAACTAAGTACAAAGATAATGTCCACCCACACTGGATACTTACCGTTTCCTTTTAAGAATATAAGCACATCGATTTATAAACCTCACAACCTCATTAAATACCTACATAAAAACGTATCTATCGCAGCAGCTATTTAACAGCCCTATTCAACCATCGCCTACACAGCCAGAAAATCCCTTGACATCCATAAATAGCCGTTCGAAACAAAGCGGCTTTCGTGTTTTTACAGCAATCCACTGGCGAATTCGTCTGCCGAATTCGCAATCCGCATTCGCGCATCTGCAGAATGCCCTCTGGGAAGGGAAATCCGCCAAGAGCTCTGTTTCGAGGGTGTTGCGAGAGATGGAGTATATAATGCCAGACAGCTTTTTTTTTCTGTAATGCGATTGATCTGTGTTTTTGTACTTGTAAGAATGTCTGGTGTTATCTTTAATATGGATTCAATAGGAAATAACCGTTTCTCCTTTAGAAAAAGTAAGCTAGGTTTTTATCCTTCTTTCCGTTTAAGTTGCTTTAAGAAGTTTTGAGTTCGTGATGGGCACATTTCGAAACGGATAGAGTTAATAACTTTCTAAGGCTTTCAGGAATTTCAGAAATATATTTCTATTTTTAAAATTCTAAAGATAAAATCATTAGAATTTGGAATAATACACATTTATGAAACTATAAAAATTAAGATATAAAAAATACATTATTTGAATTGTTATTTTGATAATCTTACTAATTTTAAAAAATTCGATGTTTCTTAGCCTTTTTCATGCTTTAAATGTTTACAATATTTGTTGGAAAATTTATATAATCTTCAATTAACGAGTACAAAAATCATTTGAAAAAAAAAATAATTTTCTTGAAAATAAAACATTAGAACATATTTTACTATAAGTATAAAAAATACTCAATTGGTAATTGTTGATAGCAACTAGAGCTTTAAAATTATCACACATAACTCAAAATGAAATGTAATAAATAAATGCACCTTATTAACTATTGGTACTGACTTTAGTGTGTAGCGGCTTGGTTATAATAAAAATAACGAATGTATTTATTACAAAAAATTACTTTTAATATATTTCAGAAAAAGGCGTATTTACAAGTTGCTATTTTTCAGGTGAAGTGCTATTGTTCTCCTTTTTTAAAACTCATAACACATATCTTTTCAATCACTGCGTGAAATGAAATGTAGCATTGTCTTACTCGTCTTGTTGAGTAATTATTGTTATAGCGTCGCGTCGCCACAGGACTCCCCCTCCAGTGTCAAAAAAGGTATCTTGGATTGACACGAAAAGAAAACGTTACTGAAAACGCACTTTCTTGCCGGACCTAGTGGTTATAACAGGCGGCTGGACGTCTGAAGCTGGGTGTTCTGTGGATGCGTCTGTACCTTCAGAGGAAAGGAACGCTGGCTTAAGACGATCCACGCTGATGAGTGATGGTTTGTCTTTGATCTCCAACTTGTAGAGTTTGTCAGACTTTGACAATACCTTGTAGGGTCCGTGATAGGGAGATTGTAAGCCATGGCGAACTCCATCATGCCGAACGAAAACATGGCTACAATTTTTCAGATCCTTATGGATGAAAACTTTTTGACAGTTGTGAGTTGATCCAGGCACAGGTCTCAAACGCTGCATGATCCTTTGCAATTTACCAACATAAGTTTCCTGGTTAATTTTAGATTTGCTTTCTGTGAAAAATTCACCGGGCAGTCTGATGTTGGCTCCATATGTTAGTTGCGCAGGAGTAGCTTGGATGTCTTCTTTGAAAGTTGATCGCCATCCCATCAGCACTGTTGGAAGAGAGTCTGCCCATCCCTGGTCTGCATGGCATTTGATGGAGGCCTTTAGGCTGCGATGGATGCGTTCTATCATCCCATTTGAAGATGGTCTGTATGGAGAGGTTCTAAGGTGCTCCACTCCTAAAAACGCGGCCAGAGATTTGAAAAGGCTGGATTCAAATTGTCTCCCTTGATCACTTGTTATTCTTTCTGGTACCCCGAAACGACAAATCCAATTTTCATATAGGGTGCGAGCTACCGTTTCTGCGGTTATGTCGGTGATTGGAAATGCCTCGGGCCACCTTGTAAACCGGTCGATGCAAGTGAGACAGTAGGAGTATCCTCTCGATGGTGGTAAACGTCCAATAATATCAATATGGATGTGTTCAAACCTGTTAGATGGGAGTGAAAACGATCCTAAAGGTGTTGATATGTGCCTAGAGACCTTGTTGCGTTGGCATTCCATACAGGATCGGGCCCATCTTGTAACATCTTTCTTCATGAGTGGCCAAACAAACCTTGTGCTGATGAGTTTCTGTGTAGATTTGATTCCAGGATGAGAAATTCGATGGAAGGAATTGAAGATGATCTTTCGAAAATTTCTTGGTACGAATGGCCTCGCATTACCTGAGGAGATGTCACAGTAGAGATTGACGCGTTGATAATTCACGGGATGAAGTTTTAAGCTCGTTTTTTCAGGGTGGGTTAGAAATTCTTGCAAGTCTTCATCAGTTTTCTGGAATTCAGCCATACTTCTGTAATCTATTGGAGATGGGGTGTCTATAGTTGAAATTCTTGATAATGTATCCGCAACGACGTTGTCTTCTCCCTTCAGATGCTGGATGTTGGTTGTAAACTGAAAAATGAAATCTAGGTGTCTTAGTTGTCGTGGGCTTGCCTTCTCGGATTTTTGTTGAGAGGCGAAGGTGAGAGGTTTGTGGTCGGTGAAAACAACAAATTCCCGCCCTTCCAGCATGTGAATGAAGTGTCGTATTGCAGAATATACCGCAAGAAGTTCGCGGTCATAGGCGCTATATTTTTTTTCTGCCGATGTTAGTTTTCTGGAGAAAAATGCAAGGGGTTTATATCCATTTGATGTGGCTTGTTGTAGAACTCCACCTATGGCGATATCTGATGCATCGACAGCTAAAGAAAGACTTGCTGATGAAGATGGATGAACTAATGTAGGGGCATTTGCCAAATCTTGTTTGCATAGCTGGAATGCCTTTTCTGCTTCTTCAGTCCACAAAATGGGTCTATTGTCTTTTTTCGTTGCGCCTTTTATATACTCGAACAGCGGGGCTTGCTTGGTTGCTGCTTGGGGAATGAAGCGTCTATAAAAGTTGACCATTGCTAGGAACCGTCTCATACTTTGAATTGTTGTTGGTTTCGGAAAGTCGGTTATAGCGGAAACCTTGTCTTCCATGGGTTGAATTCCTTTTGTGGTAATATGGTATCCTAAGAAATTGATCTTTGGTTTACCAAAATTACACTTGGAAGGATTGATGCGTATCCCATTATCTTGAAACCTTTTGAAGAGTATGCGTAGATGATCAAGGTGTTCCTCTTCATTTTTAGAAGCGACCAAGACGTCGTCGATGTAAGGCGTGCAAAAGTCGAGGTCTTGTAAAAGAGAATGGATAAATCTTTGGAACGTTTGGGCGGCGTTGCAAAGGCCGAAAGTCATGAACGGAAACTCAAAAAGTCCGAATGGTGTAATTATTGCCGTCTTTTGAATGTCTTCCTCTCTAACAGGGATTTGGTGGTAAGCACGGAACAGATCTATGGTTGAAAAAATAGTTGCTCCTTCAAGTTGCTGAGTTATGTCATGGATGTGCGGAATAGGGTATCTGTCCGGCTTTGTTACGGCGTTAAGTCTGCGGTAGTCTCCACACGGCCTCCAGTCTCCGTTCTTTTTCGGAACCATGTGTAAGGGTGATGCCCAGCTACTTTTTGATGGTCTGCAGATTCCTTGATCGATCATGAACTGGAACTCTCGTTTGGCTATGGCTAACTTATCTGGTGGTAATCTTCGTGGCCTTGAAAAAACAGGAGGTCCAGTGGTTTCGATGTGGTGTTCCACTTGATGCTTGACGCTTATTTTTTGATTTACTTGAGTTATTTCTGGGAATTCTTCTAAAAGTTGTTTGTAAGGTTGGTTTTCATCTAGGACTGTTATTGTGCCGTATGTTGACTCTACTACCGGAGCGGAAATTTTTCTTCTTGTACTTGTGTCGATCAGGCAGTTGTTTTTCATGTCGACTAGCAAACCGAATTTTTTCAAAAAATCTGCTCCTATTATAGGGTGAGAAATGGATGCAATGACAAACGGCCAAGTGAAAGCTCTGCGTAGGTTGAGGTCCACTGTAAGCAGTTTTTCTCCAAAAGTGGAAATAGGTGTTCCATTCGCCGCAAACAGCTTCATTTTCCCATGTTGGCGATTCTTTTCTTGAGTGGTTTGAGGTGGAACTACAGAAATTTCAGCACCTGTGTCAATGAGAAAACGCAGTCCAGTTGATTTGTCGGCCAAAAACAGTCTTTTAGGTAGGCCGTGGTCGCTTGTGGCCCCAAGCGATGGCCCTTCTAGTTTTCCTGATTGAACTTGCAAGGCTGCTCACATTTTTGAGCGTTCTTGCCAAATTTGTGGTGGTACCAGCAAATTCCTGCTGTGGGTTCGAAATTACTGCGGGACTTTGACCGGGTTCTGAAATTGGTTCCATGAGATGGACTTCGGGATCGTTGGCGGCTTCTATTGGATCGCATAAGATTCTTGAATTCCCTTGTCATCTCTTCCATTTGCGCTTGAAGTGTTCTGCAGTCATGGCATTTCTTTTCTTCCACCAGATTAATTGCCGATGAATGTGTTACCTCCATAACTTTGTCCGCCATCTGAGCTACTGCGTCCAAATCCTCGGAGCTGGCGGCTAAGATTTGTTGAGCTGTGGTGGGTAGGCGCTGCATCCACAAATTCTTGAGCAGGTCCTCCGGACAGTTGGTAGAAAGGTCTCGCATTTTTCGGAGTAGTTGGGTGGGTCTGTCATCGCCTAACTGGAGGTCTTGCACAAGCATCTTGTATCTGTGTGTTTCCGAATCTTTGAACTGATCTATTAGCCGTTTTTTTAGGGTTTCATATTTGCCTGTTCTGGGAGGATTCATAATTATATCGCTAATTAAGGCTATTACATCGGTCTCTATTGCTGCAACGACATGATGGTACTTTGTTTCATCTTGAGTTATTCCCGCAATAACAAATTGACTTTCTATTTGGGCGAAATACAATTGTGGGTTCTGTTTCCAGAACGGAGGAGCTTTAAATGAAACCCGGGCTATTTCATGTGACGATGTTGGCCGAGCTGCGGGAGATGATTCCGAAGATATTGGTGGAAGACGTGCAGGAAGAGCTGGCTGAGTATTTTCTGTTTCCGACATATTGCGTGTTGCTCGTCCGGGTCACCAAATGTAGCGGCTTGGTTATAATAAAAATAACGAATGTATTTATTACAAAAAATTACTTTTAATATATTTCAGAAAAAGGCGTATTTACAAGTTGCTATTTTTCAGGTGAAGTGCTATTGTTCTCCTTTTTTAAAACTCATAACACATATCTTTTCAATCACTGCGTGAAATGAAATGTAGCATTGTCTTACTCGTCTTGTTGAGTAATTATTGTTATAGCGTCGCGTCACCACAAGTGTATACCGAATATACTATAGTTAAATATTCAGAAATTATTAAATTTGTCAAACATTCAATTTGTACGTACATTACACAATTTGAATGCAATATTCTTCATAAAACAAACGTTTACAACATATATTTAACCATAACCAGGCTTTTTTTCAAGGGCTAATTTAATAACTGTCAGCTGAAAGCTCAACAGGTTTAATTAATAAAGCATTCTCCGAAATTCCACCTGCATTACCAGATGGAATCCTATTATTCCCCATCATTCCAACGCGAACCTTAACCCTTTTCTGGGCAATTCCGTTTCTGAACAGTAACAGCGGCTTTACACGCTACAAACACCATTGACACAATGAGAAAATGCGTGTTTTCGAATTGGGAAGTATGCGCCAGATGTAGAACGGATCCCACAAGAACGACGAAGAAATTCGTTTTGATAACATTTTCGGAATCTCTGGCGTGGGCCGAACAGAGGGAGGGGGTGAGGCCCTGAGGGTCGAAGTCTCGATTACATTTTTCCGTTCGGCCGGATGAATTGTTCATCGATCCAATGGATTATTTCTTTGGCGTTCCGTGTATTAAAGAAGGAAGAGTATAGAAGAGGTCACGTATAAGTTGAGAATTGAAATTTGCATTAAAGGCTTGATAAATTTGACGATTTTTGTTTTATTTCTTATATTTAACGCATAAACTAATGTGAATTTCAGGTTAATTTGCACCAATTCTCCAAAGTTTTTCATAATTTAATTGAATAAAAAACACAATTCCCTTTATATTTTCTAATGATTCCTTTTCTTAGGAATGTTCCAATGATTTTACACATATAATTATATTATCTTTCCCACGTAATACAGATCAGTGATATATTCACATATTTTAGAAGTAATCCCGAAATTATATTTCACGTATTTTTTTCAAATATTTTCAAAATATTTTTATGTTTAATTTCATTAAATATGACAACCACCTAATGATTTATTATCATAGCAGGCAAAACTGTGGATTAATGTTGGAACACTAGCACTTATTAAATTAAAGTTTGAATTTTGACAAATAGAAAAATCTAATTTCCAAGTAATTAAAATTTATTTTCTATACTAACTAAGACTTATATTCTTTAGACTGGAATTAAGTTCAAAATAATAACAGTTTTAGAAATTAATTTTTGTTGATGAAACACTATTCTTTGACATTTCCGAAATCTATAAACCTTTAATGTTTAAAAAAACTCATTGTTTTAATTACTACTAAATAATTAATTTCATAAAATTTTTCTCCATACCAATCAAAACTATTATTAAAACTCGGTTTTTATGCATCAATCACATATTACTTACTGCAATTATACAAAGGATGTGACTTAAGCTCGGTGAATACAGATTTAATGTAAATGTAATAGTTAAAGGTAAACCCAGATAATTTAGATAAATCCTAATTCAGCGATTTAATCTGCAATACTGACATCGTGGGCTGTTAAATTACAACACTAATTAAGTACAGTGCAATAATTCATCAAATGTGTTCTATTGACCCAGGCTTTATATAAAAGTAGTTAGTAATTTTAACAGTTCAAAAGTCAATTTGTGGAAGGATGCATTTTAAAAATTTTCACATCAAGTTTTGTCCGGGAGTAAATCGAAATATTTAAAACTATTACACAGGAATTATATGTAATATAGGATTATAGTGTTACTATGCAAAAAATAAAACTTTTCTTCTACATGAATTGCATGATATCATTTATTTGAAGTTGAGCAGAAAGCAATCAGAGCATAGTCATATTTTAATTTGCTATCTACTTAAATAATCACACACAAAAGATATCAGGAAATCTAAAGAAATTCAAATACTTCAGACCGCATTGACGGTCATACAAAAAAAACACTCACAAAGGAAAGAAAAAAAACCGTTTCATTTTCTTACAACACAATCGCTTCAATATTCACATAAAAGAAAATAAAAACACCCAGAACAAACCCAAAACCGCTCTTCAAAAGACACTCCTCCGTTTTAAATTAGTCCCGAGAAATAAGACCCCATCTCTGGCTCATTCCGAGGAGCACTTATCACTTTTTATAAGAGCGAGAATTCCTAAGAAAATAAATTAATTCTCGATTAAAATTCTGCGATGGTCTCCCTTCAAAGGATGTCAGAGATCGCAATAAAAAGGCAAGTTAAAATCAGTTTCTCAAAGGTTTCCCCCGGCATCTTATTGCTCTTCCCCCGTTTATTAAATCCCGAAATCCCGATTCCGGGAGATCAAAATGACGTAAAGCTTCATCCCCGTGGACTTGAATTTTTATTGAGAAAGGCCTTTTGTAAATGGTTTTCAGAATGAAAAGCTGTTTTTTAATTTTACTTTCATGGAGACGTAACCCGCTTTTAATGGTATTTCTGGGAGGTTTGTGTAATGTTCTCGGGCTTGGTTCAGGCTGAGAACTAGTGATCCGTTTTGAAGTTTCCTTTGAGTTTAGGGTTGATATGTTTTTCCTAGAAAGTTTGCTTCAGTAAAGGGTATGTGTGAATTCAGAAAATATTAATCATGGGTAAAAGCTGAAAGTGACATTTTAAAATGCGATAACGTTCAGTTTTTATTTTATAGAACAATAAAAGAAAGTTGGAAGAAAAATTAAATGTTATTTAATTACAAACAACAAACAACACAATCGTTACGTAACAAATTTTATTTGTAATTTTAAAAAGAAAAAAAGGAATCAAAAGTAGTTTTTAAACAGCAATAAATTCATTTTATAAAACACGAAAATCAAATTTTGCTGGCCTATAGGGGCCGATCAGGCGGTGCCCATCTCCGTTCATTAGCCTTCGGGCCTAGGGGTGTCAATTACTTAGCTTATACCCAGGTCGAGTAGCTAGCCCGATGCTGGACCACCAGTTGACTCCCCAAGCGAGCTTGGTGCTCATTTAATCGCCCCCGGAAAGGTGAAGTACTGAGTTGACCCATGACCAGACCAGCTACCCAAGCAGCAACCGCAAGGCATCGAACCTGGGTAGGTAAGGCTCGTAGCCAGGCGCGCTGACCACTACACCACCGCGGCTACAAATGCTGTTACATACCAATGTATAATTAGTCAAATAGTATAAATACTTTTATTATTTACTATCGTGCAATAAAAATATAAAAATAATCTATATTTTTAAAACAAAATAAAAATATCTAAAGAATTTTATCGTTACAATGAACCTTTGGTTGGGGTGCCTGGCCTTTTTCCCTTTCTAGTAATTCTCTTACGGCCACACATTTTTATAATGAATAGAACTGCTCCTATGAACTAGATGTTTAATCTTTATAAAATTAAGATAATGGCTTTAATTATGATAAAGTTGACTTCAACAAACTAAAATTTTTCTACATTGTATTCATAATGCCCCTTGAATTAAGTCATCCAAACGAGCTAGTTAAATTAACTCTTTTTAATTTTCGAATTTCTTTTCATCCAACGCCCACCTTTGTTCTTTTACGCACATTATATAAAGATAAGAGAGCTTGTTTTTCCTTTACTCCCAAAACCCTACATTGTTTCCCAAGTAAAAATTACCCTTCCTAGAGTAATTCACAATAACCACAGAAAAAAAACACGGATAAAAGAGCATTAAAGTTCTATGGGCCCCTTCGTTTACTTTCGTGATAACCATAAAAACTAAGGTCAAACTAAAAAGTGAAATGTAACGAGACGACAATATCAACTCTTATCATAAAAAAGCGGATCCGAAATTGAAAAAAAACCCTCTTGCTCCTTATTATGAAAAAAAATAGTCGAGGGTACGGAAAACGCACTTTCCGTTATTAATGCAGAGATAAGTGAGGAAGTTACATCCATAAACGTAGGTCATCGGATAAAAATGTCGCTTTTCATTAACCCCTTAATAAATAAACTCAAAACGTAAAGTGTTTTATATTTACTTGGAAAAGTGATAGACATAGTAAATTATATAAACAGCCAGCTTATAAGAAACTATTTTTATTTTAAACAATATTTTTTATACTTCTTATATGTTTTGATATTATTTTATAACTTAATATAAAGAAGGAGGGATGCATATTACGTTTTATTACTTTCTTACAGTAGTTAAAAGAAATGAAATAACTAATTCACAGTTAGGCATCCTTTTTATTTTTCGCAATAAAATTTAATTTTAAACGAATATCCTTTAAAACCAATCAATACAGACTAGTAACATTTATTATACCTTTTTCCATTGAATGGGTATCATAGCTTAAGTATATTTTAATTTAAATTCTTCATTCCAGTTTTCGAAAGCTATTTATTTATTTATCACATATACAAACAGATTTTTTCAAATAGTAGAATTTACTTACTGGAATAAAATACGCGCTTTCCGATAATTTCGTTTCAAATTCAGATGATTTTAGAATTAAGGTGGAATTTGTTCCTGCAGTAACACATTCAGGTTTTGTAACGTGCTATTCAAGACGCGTAAATATATCCGTTGTTCCAGTATGTAAATGGAAAAAGTATTAATTCCAGCTGTAAACAAGTATCAGATAATGGAACAAAATTTAACGCTTATTCAATATCTTTAAAAATAGTAAAGAAGGTTTTGTAACAAAATTTTAATTTTAAATCACCTTTATAAACTTTTTTAAAAGTTCGGGATATTTGATATTTTCAAATACTTAAAGAAAAATATTGTGGATATATTTTTAAATTTGCATTAATGTCCTAGATGTTTCTTATTTCTCTATATAGAAAATATTCTTAATTATACAACTTATAAAATGATGCAAAAGGGTAACAAATTTGAATTAATACAAAAGCATTTTCTTAATTTCCTATATGTAGAAAATATTCTTAATTATCCTAAAATATAAAAATATACTCAAAATGGTATAATACAGAGAGAATAATGAAAAAAGACTCTTGCAATTCAATCCGACATTCACGTTAATAAACTAACCGGCAAATTCTACAAAATGAAACAAAGCTAGAATCAGAGAATTTAAAAAAAAAACTCTACATTGTTGTCGTCAATGAAAGAATGGGTCAAAAGACGCGTTCTGTCCATTTCATAAGAATGGCGGATACAGATCCATCCTCTTCTGCAGGGTTCTCTTCCATTAATCAATCTCTTCTATCTGCAAGAAAAGAACGGTCGCAATTTCACGCTGTCGAGTACAATGAGGTCATTGTGAAATGCCTCCTTGCCATTGCTGTACTGGGATGTGAGTTTTTTGGCGCAGAAGGTATAACAATGGGCCAAGAATGAATGAATGAGTGTAACTTGGTCATGTAAGTTCATTATGTCTTGGTTTCGATATAATTATGTATGTTGCTAAAATGGGTAAGCATGTGTGCGGTGGTTTTTTGTTGGGTTGTGTTAGAGTTCTGAAATTCAGAGAGTTACAATGTTGTTCTTTAATTTATTCCTTCGATGTGCTGCTTAAACAATTTTTTCTATTGTTACTGACAACCATCAATCGGTATTCGTTTCATTTTAGATCCAATGTATTTAGATCCATAAAGCTAAATTATTTTTCTTTTCATATTTGTATTTTTATTGTTAATAAATAGAGCATATCTATGATTCGATTGCTTTTTTCCTGGTATGAAAATCCAGGAAAATTAGCTCATTCTCTGACGCCTTCTTAGTATTGGACTTTTCTATTAGCAAGTGATATGTTTGAATGAGATTTTTTTAAGCTATTATTTGAAGCCCAACTCCACTTTTATCTCAATATGATATTTCTAAGCTAAATGTTATTTCAAATTTACAATAAAAACATATCATGAAAGATGTTTCCTAATGCCTATTTATCTTAACCTCTAAATTAACTAAGCTTAGTAATATTTGTCTAATATTTCTGTAACAAAATCATTCAAAGTTTGAAAAGTTGGTTTATATTTCCCTTAATATTGTAATTAATATCAAAATGTATTTATCTTGATATCGAAGTACTGACATCAAATAATCAATAGAGTTTTACTTTATCTGTGTAATAAAGTGGCTTTTCAAAGGTAGCTAAAAAATATGGGAGTCCTATATTATCCTGCTTTTAAAATGTCATGAATTAACACCATGAAATAAACATAGTTACTCATTATTCCTTTTTTTTATTGTGCTGGATCATTTATAGAAATTGCCATCCTATAGTAGTAAATCTTTGAAACGTCTAGAAATGATAGTGAAACTACTACAAAAAAACCCACTTTCTTAAGTGTAAAAAAACTCATTGATGTAACTTACAATGAAATATTATGTAGGATTAAAAAGTACTGAAAATAATAACCTCACTTTTTAACTACTTTAAGCTAAAAATATCCAACATTTCCTGATTTCATAATCTAACCCACAGAAATGATAAAACCCACACCAATTCAATTCCTATCCCATAACAAAATGGAGTTTTTCCAATGACATCCCAACCATACGAAAAAAAAAAGAAACTTCCCTCTCTCCTCGCCTCTAAGAAAACAGGGGAGAAGAACCCTCATAAAATCCGGTAAAATATCTCCTCTCCCTCCTCCAGAATCAACTTTTGTGTATGGGAAATAATGGGATAAGAAAGAAGAAGATCTCCCCATGTAAAAATATCCCCCGCCACACTGAGAAGGGAGCTTGTTATTCCTTGGATCCCTGAGAACCAGATCCGATGCTCAGTGACAGCAGAACAAATATGATTTGGATCTCTTCCCGATCATTTCCATGCTTTCTTGGAACCGAAATGAGGAACCTGTCTCGGTTCTTTTGGATTTCGTTGTGTGTCTTCGGATGCAATGTGATAGGAGTTGTGCAGCTTGTTTGGAACCGGTTGGGGATTGAATGGCTCTTTTGGGAGGAATAAACATTTAAGCGGAAGGGACTATGGAAATTAGATTCCTGGGTTGCGTTTAGTGTTTCTGGAGATATTACAGACTTATTTTTAAATAGATTTATGAGTATTGGGTTTTAGTTCTATTAGGAAATTTATGGACGAATAGATTTAATAAAATTAAGTGTAATAAAAATAAATAATTTATACTTTTGTGGTTTGGTGTACTTATTAGTGTGGCTTTTTGACTTTTAAACGATTCAAATAAAATTACAAAATAGGATTAATATATATTAGATTTTTAACTTGAAGTATTAAAAGAATATGTAAGAAGGGTATATGTTAAATGTTTTATTTATGTAAGACTCAAATTAGCATTCGTGTAAATTAGTTTCAAAACTTGCTGTTTCAATTACTAAAAAGCATATTTGTTTTTTAAATAAATTATTTATAATGCCATAAAGAAATATTTTTATGATGTCATAAAGAATTATTTTTTTTATACTGGCATAAAGAAATATGTTTTTCTATCTTCATAAAAAAATGTATATTTTACATTGTCATAAAGATATTGCATAAAGATGTATTGCATATTATCATAAGGAAATATTTCTTTTATAAATGTATAAAAATATATTTCCTTCTGCTTATGTTGTAGAACCAGAAAAAAAATATTATATTAATTGAATTTAAGGCAATTTCTGTGACATGTCATTATATTTATGAAATTGTTTATTTTTAGTCAAATAGGTTACTACATTAACAATTACATGTTAAAATAATATGAATGAATGATACTTTAAATAATTTATCTTTTTAAGTAAATTTTCTGAATAACTGAATGCACCTAACATATTGTACAAATATGTAGCAGATATTTTTATGCATTTTGGAATAGAGAATGCTACCACCTCTATTTTTTATAAAAAGAACAAGTTTCTTTCTAAATATCCTTAAAATGTATGTAGAATGTGAATTATTACAATGATGTATTCAAAGTGAATAATCAAGAATGACTTCTCACATGCATCGAAATTAAAACTAAATCCAAACCAGACCATCTTCTCAAACAAACTTTTCTCACCATCATTAGTGGGAATAACCCAAAAGAAGGCAATCTGGACCAATTACTTCCTCTACAACATGAAACCTGTCCTGCATTATAATTCTTATATCCCTTGCAACGCCCTGCTTTCGAACACTCTAGGGGGTAGTGAGTGCGTCATCTCAGACGACTCCAAATAAGTCCTTGGCTAGGAGTGACGGAATACTAATATATTCCCTTTTCAAAGAGAAATTCGAAATCAGTTTTCCTGAACCTCTGCTGAAAGGGGCCTTCATTTGCGGTGGTCCTTTCACCTTAATGGAATACAACACTCTGGGCAGTCGATGAATATTTAAGAACGTCGAAGCTCTCCGATGCGGTGTGAAAATTGGAGATTCTTTTCATTGGATACAGAGCGGGATAAAAATATCTTCGTTTCGTGGGTAGTCATTAAAGGGGGCGAATCGATGTTAAAATAGGGATGGAATCTCGGAATTAGATCTTTGTGGGGGAGTTCGACGAGATTTTCGAATCAGGTGGGTGTGGGCGAAAGGTTCATGTGAAACGTAACGTATATGAAATGAATTTTGATTGAGAGAAGGGGGATGATGTTCTGCAGATCTAATTTTGTTTTTGAATGGTTGATTAGTTTGGGTTATTTTGAAGATAGTGAGAAATTCTAACATTGGTGATCGTGTTGAGGCTGGAAGGATAGTAAAGCAATGAAGTAAGGAATTTAATTAACTCATGTGTTTCATCACCCGAAATAAATTTAGTGAATAAAAGGCACGGAAATGGATAGTTTCATTCCATTTTAATTTTTTTTAAAGAATGCAGAAATCAAATGCAGAGTATATTCAAAATTGCATGATATTTCCAAGAATATGTTGCTAAATAATGTCATTCACCTAAAATTTGTAAAAAAATTCTTTTTATTTCTCAAACAATTACATTTGAATAAGGGTGAAAGGTGTGTCATATTAAAATGAGAAACTACGAAAAGAAAATCTTATATTTAATTTTAAAAATTGGAAGCTTTTTTCCATAAAAGTTCGATTTCACCAGATTCACCTTTTGTACATACTTTAAACTATGTATCACTCATAATTTTATGTATCACGTTAATCAAGATTCAAACCCTAACTTACAATTTCTAAAAGGCTTAATATATATTTGAACCTGAGAGCTTTTGAATAATTTCATACTTCCCTTGGACACAAAAATCTAGGTATGGGTCTTGCGATATAAGTTACTACATTTCTTCGAAGGATATTTGGGACCCACCAAAAAAACTTTCTTTATACCCCACCCACACAACACAGAAAGGTCCAGTAGATGTCTAATGGACGTCAAGCATGGATATAAGAACATCCAGAAATAGTCTAATAACGATCCAGAAAACGTGCAGAAAACGTTAGAATGTCCTCTATAGACAATCCAGAAGACATCTAATGGATATCCATTGGATGTTCTCATGGACGTTAAATGGATGAGTTTTTGGATCTTTTTGGATCATCCATAAAACGTCCAGAAACGTCTAGTTTTTGGATCATCCAGAAACATCTAGTTTACATCCATTGGACGTTAACTGGATGAGTTTTTGGATCATACAGAAACGTCTAGTTGATGGATCATCCAGAAACGTCTAGTTCATATCCATTGGACGTCCAAATGGATGTGAACTGGATGAGTCTTTGGATGTTTTTGGATCATCCATAAAACGTCCAGGAAATGTCACCTAAAGACCATGGTCTCTGAATTGAATTTGAAAATAACTGCAGATATTTTCAAATTCAATACATTTAAACTAATGCTTTTATATGTATATATTAATTTTATATACTTTTTGTTGCTGCATATTAATCTTTTTTTCTTAGCAAATATACTATTGAGTTTAATAACTATTCCTTACTTTTATTTCACATTTTTATACATTCTTCTTAGTGTTCTTCTCCCACATGGGAATATTTAATAAATTGGGCAATTGCTCATGTATTCATCTTTTTTTTCTATACTTTTCATAGCAATTAAACTATGAGTTTGCAACAAAGTTTACTTACCTGGTTATTTGCAGCTCCAAATAATATTTGACAGCAATTTTGATTCAAAGCAACCCTTTTATAACTTCAAAATTTGATGTCAAATTCACAAATACTTTTAATTTCAGTACATAATAAAAACTGCAAGTGAGTTATATGCTAGAATTTCAAATTTGGCTTCATTAATGCAATAAATTGTGCAATTTTTAGTTTTAAAACTGTGAAATTGTTTTCTTTAAAATAGGAATTTAAATATAAACTTCTTAAAATCATTTTGTGCAAAAAAAAAAACCAGTAGATTTCTGATGCTTTTTGAATGAAGAATGAATACTGTGTGATAACAATCGTCTATAATCTCTTTTATCTTACATAAAATATACTAAATATTAACTACTGAGATATTAAACAGTGAACATCTTTATTCTAAACAACCTTTAGAAAATAAAGTTAATATAGTAATTTGTTTCAAAGTAACAATGCAATATCAAATCAATCAGTCTAAAAGAATACATTTTATTTGAGTTTGAAACCCTATACAAGATAAAAACAAAAACAAATAATGCAAACAATCTATATCTGAATTAAAATAGTTAAAATTTCCAAACTTTATATTGGCAATTTTTAGCCATCATTTTCATTCATTTAATGGAATACTCTAAATTAGAATGTCGAGAAATATGCTTTACAAGAATTTAGAAATATTGATGAAATATTAGTTTAGTCTGTCTTTCTTCATTAGGCAGTTGGGAACAGGGAAATCCAAGTTTAATAGGGTTGTGGGAGCCCCAATCAGTTTACTTATCTCTTTATATGTTTTTGTAAACTAAAATTTGTCTTTTTCCCCAGAAAATTTATCTCAAGAAAATTATTTATAAATATGTACAACATATCTGGAGAAAAAACTTGCATTCTAATTATACTGAAATCCCTTATTACTTTTTACCATGAAAAAAACCCATTTACTTTTTTGCTGCACAGCCAATCTAATCGCTTGGAAACCGTGGAAACATTGTTAATCCTGGAGGCTTCAACAGTCGTTTAACTAGGTTGTCAACCTGGTTGACAACATTGCAATGTTTACAAACTAGTTACCAATAAGTGGTGAAAAGACCACTGAGAACTATAGGTAAATAAAAAATATAATTTTAGCATGTAAAAATTAATTAAAAAAAAAGACACATTTAAAGTGCAGGTGTTCAATTTAATTTAACATTTAAAGTGCAGGTGTTCAATTTAATTTAACATTTAAAGTGCAGGTGTTCAATTCCGTTAACGGTCCTGCTAAATACCGCCAAGCTCTTTTAGGCACCAAAAAATAAAAACATTGCTTAATAATTTCAAACTCATAGATTAAAATGTTCAGTTAAGTGAATAACTGTTCAGTTATATCAATTAAAACCATAAAAATTTGTTGATATTTGAATATATGCCATTCAAAACTGCTTGCCGATATTAAGCAGGACTGTTATCAAAAGCATTCATTCGATAATTTTAAGTTTATGTTTGCAATTTGGTTGTGAACAGTCTTCAACCAGGTTAACAAAACCAAGTTAATTTTTTAAATAGCATTAACTTACATAGTAAAAGCATTAACACATCCATTTCAAAATCAAATGATAAAAATATATTTTCAGGCTCGTAGAACTATTGATTTTGGAATACTGATAGAATGAGCAAACAGGCATTGTTTGGGTCGACATGTTTAGTGAGTATCCCAACATCAGCTAATCGCTGTTGTAGTTTTCAGTTGTGTGTTTTGCTAATACACCAGATGACTGCCTAAGAATTTTATGCCAAGACCTTAAAGTTATTAGCAGTAACCCAATTTTATGGCTTCAAGAAAAGTTTTTAAGATCAAAGTCAATCTTAAAAACATTTTGATTGCCGAAGATTGAAAAAATTTTGTATCAAGGGAATGGAAGATTTTATGGGTGCCAAATCAGAGTATATCTTCAAATCTGGTACTTAACTTGAAATTCTGTCCCGTGAAAATCCTCATGTTATATCGCCCACCACTACTAGCACTTGAAAATAACTTTTTTTGGTGCATAATTCTTACGCGACCATTTGGTGTAAAAGTAAAAACCCTGACTAAACACAACAGCAATCAGCCGTTGTTGGGATACACATGCTTTTTGAGTTGGGATGATGGCCCTATCATCCCAAACAAAACTGCTTACTGCTATGGGGGTGTGCACGCATGCTCCATCTAAATTATATTCCTAGGTCTATACGTAGAACACTTGCATATCCTAAGAAATTGAAAGAGAACACTAAATTTACAATACTCATCTTCTAAATGCATCATAAATATAAGTCTTGCAAATCCTCTAAAATAAATTCAGAGGCTTTTTAAATGGTGCCACACTAATGCGCCAGCCGGTCTGTGGGAGCGACTCGCTGTCAGCACATATGTAAGCCGTTTGTCCCGAAATTATTAAGGCACTGGACTGTGTTTACACAGTCGACCAAAAACTTATGATCGGAAACAGTCATGCACGAAGAGTTTGCTGGAACTAGAGGGGAACTCGCCTTGCTAGCTGAGGCGAGGTCTAGCATTTGACTGGAATGTCCATCCAGCTGTGGGTCACACAGTTAGAGGGTGCTCGCCAAGCTGATCGGTGATATTGCTGTCGGATTCCAGAACTCAGAAGTTTAGTTCTGTGCTGGGGGACGTAGGATGTCTGCGACACAAGCAACCAGAGCAGCGAAGGAAACTGGCAAGACCGGGGAGAGAAGCGAAGAACTGGTGGGCTACCCGTCACAGGAGAAGCTGGAGAACTTTGCTGAAGAGAGTAAGCGTCAGAGGGTTGACCTGTTGAAAAGTATTAACGTAAGAGGAATTTCAGATATATATTTTACTACTGAATAAATAACTTAAAACAGAAGAATATACAAATATGTACAATGACAAAACTGGGAATCTGAAAAATCAAATTACTCAATTTTTACAAGTTTAAGTTAAGGTGTTCTTATAAATCTGTATTCATTTGATTCAGAACAGAATTGGATTCTATATAGCCCAACCCTTTTGATAGAGTTTTCGTTTTTATCTCGTCATCTGTTAACTTACTTTTTAAATCAAAACGATCGTTTATAAAAATACTGAAGCTATAAACCACAAATACAAGTTAAACAACAACAGTGTTTGAAACGAGTTCTTCCGGCTGGGCCGGAACGAACTTAAACAAATAAAAAAAAATTATTTTTTCTACATATTGAGACAAATGATAATGAAATAGAAAGGTTAAAAATTTGCTTACCTTTAATTCATGCACGTTAAGACATACCGCTTCCGCTCGCGTATTACAGCCCAACTTAGGCCGTTTCGTCTTCTTCCTCATTAAAGATGATTGTATATCAGAGTTTAAAAAACAATATTTAACAGAAACAAGAAAAATAATTATTTAAATACAGGCCTCCCTCGCATTTAGAATCACGCTCCGCTCGGGCTCGCTTTTTGCTTCCATGTTTCGTCATGTAAATAAATAAAATGGCGAGAGCCGATGCCACTCACTCAGTCTGATAGAAATTATTGGATATTGTTGGATATCCATTGGATGTCTATTGGATGTTTTTTCTGGATGATCTATAAAACGTAATTTATGGATATCTAATAGATGTCCAAAAAATGACAAGAACTAGATCATCCAAAAGTTACGTCCACTAGATGTCTATTAGAGGTATCTTTTGGACATGGATGTTCTTGGACTTATTTTGGAAGTATTTGGACGAGAAATAGACCTTTTCTGGACGTTTGTGCTGTGTGGGCACTGGTGTGAGTATATCGAAAATATTCAGATCAAGCCCGATGGGGTTCGTCGAGTTGTTTTCCATCCAAAAGTTGTAGCCAAATTGCTTGTTGCAATTTATTCTAATTTATTAACATCAGTGTTTAAATAATTATGCCATTGTTGATTTTCTAACATAATTTATAAGATGTATTATCTCAAATTCAAGGGTTTTTTTACTGAATTATCCGTCATTTTGTTTAGGTTTTAAACTTCTCAAATTATCTGGTTCAAGTTTACTTTTACTCACTCATTTTGGGTTTTCAATTTTCGAAATTCGTATTTTTTGCTCCATCTTCAAGATTATCCCATTAAAATAAAGAATACCGTTCAAAGAAACTGAAGTTTTTAATGTGGTATCTATTAAGTTCAAAATTAACCTTAAATGCTTACTACAAAGCATTTTTAGGTAACAATTAAAGGAAAAAAATTCAAAGTACAAAAATGTGAGCTGTCCATAATTACGTCACTTGATCCTATGTACCTAATTTTTAAAAAAGTCGTTCTTTTTATTTAAAATTCCTTAAAACTGCTGATAAAAATACTTAGTAGGATAGATAATTTTAAGGAAATATAATGTTTTACTAATTTATTTTCAGAGAGTGAAAGAAATGAAAGCATTAAAAACATAATTAAATATGTTAACGATTCTTCTTTTATGTTTTAATGTCCATTAATTTACTTTAAATACGCATCCACGAATCTTCTGAAATCAGAAATGTTAAGACCTTTATCCTTTAAATACTTAAAATGGAGATTTGGTGCCTATTTTAGCATAAATATTTTTATAAGCGTACCTCTCTTTTCATGTAGAGATCCATTCACTTAATATCTAAAAAAAACACAAATATGACAAGCATGAAGATTACAAAATGTAGCTGCTTGAACCATTTCAAAGAAGATTTAGTAGTTATTATTTCTAGCGTATCATTACATTATTCCAAGCGTGAAATTACTCATTATGTTGTGCATGAGCCGCAGGAGGGTTGTTAGTTTTCTTCAGACAGCGTGCACGTATATAGGATCAACACATTTATTTTGAAGTTTGTGAAGGATATAAAAGTTCTGAGTTATCAGATTTGTCATCAAGCTAGGGCGACTAATCTGAATATAATTTAATGCATAACCTGAGCTACTAATTAAGTTTGCTTAAATCATATTAATAAAGGAAATGACAAAAAATACACACGGTTAAGTTTTAAAGGTATTCTATTCTTTTTTGAAAAATTTACTTCTTTAGTATTTTTTTAGATGTTTTCTATGTGAGATATTTAGTTTATTTTATTGATTGGTAGGTATTGCACTTAAATTGCTCTGTGAAACAAAAATAAATTTGACTTAAAACCACTTATCTATTAAATAATTTCTCCATGAAATAAATTAAAACATCTTAACAAAAGTGTTTATCTATAAAATTGTGTAATAGTGTAATATAAATGTAATATTAAATGTTTTTAGAAGTTTTATATTTACAGAAGTAATGTTTCAAAACTTTAGGATTCCATTAATGGAGGACTATGCAATTTAACTAATTTAGATTAGTGTGTATACTTATCTGAAAAACTAGATACATTAAAATCTCAACTTCTTTCAAGCCAATAGTATATTTCCTCAACTGAAGAATTTAAGTTCAAAGTAGCCGATAAAAAAAAGATTTTATGACGTTAAATCATCTTTGTAGCTAATTAGTTTTTCTACTTCAGAAGATACATAACTATAAAAAATTGAAAGTTAATTTTAAATCAGAAATTGAAAGTGAAGCAATACAACGGAGATTAGGTTGTTTTATCAGAGACTGTTTTAGTAATTGAATTCTAAACATAACAAACAATTTAATGTGAAAGACATTTTTAAAAATTAAAAACTGCTTTTTCCACTTGTGAAATACTGGAAAAAAATCTACTTATTATGTATGAAATATTTTTCAAATAAATCATATACTTTTTGTTATCAAAATTTAGTGTAATGGAAATTTTTCCACCCTTTTCTAGATCAAGAAATTCTTTATATTTGCTTTTTATTATTTGATCATCCTTTTCTTCTCTAAACAAAAAAAACACAAAGCGAAACTACTTTTAATTGATGAAACATTTTATCAATAAGATTTTGTGCCAAGAGTTTCAACAACCAAAAGAACTATTTCCCTTACTTTCAAACCTCCCTATAAAACACAAAAAAGAATCCAACGACTTTACTTCAATGACCCAAATACCCCAACGTGTATCGCTTCACCACAAAAGAGCCCAAAACAACACATCGGAAGATTTAATCTTTCCAAACGTCTCGATAAATCAGTATCATCTCCGAAAAAGACAGAGGAATCTTTGTAGGCGAAATTCCACCTAATGAAAAGCTACCAACATTTATCTTCCAACGACCGCCGAATTTAAAGAGACCCCTTTTGTCCGATGCCGCTGAAAACTTTAACTCTGTCAGGAACCATTCCTCTTCCATTCCCGAAATTCTGTCAGAAGAACAAATTCCTCTTGGGCTGTTTCGTGTTAGGAATAAAGGATGTCGAACCCAATCAATAGTTCCATGTCCCTTCCCTATTTCATTGTCGTTGTCCTTCTGTATGCCCGGTCAGTTTCTCTTTGTTTTCCGTTCTACAGCAAATCAGATGTGAAGAACTGCGCCATTTATGAAGTGACCCGAAAGGGAAGTGGACAGTTGGACGGGGCTTGGGATTTTGTTTGGGATTCGACAGCGTTGGCCTTTGTTACATAACTGGAATAAATGTGAAGGATATGATCGTGAAAGGGCTTTTGGACTAAAATCATCTATATCCGTTATCCGCATTGAAAGTATGACGAATTCGTCTTGCGATCAAGAAATTATAATCAAAATTATATATTTTTCCTATGCTGAAGATTGACGAGGATTCAAAACGTTTTCATGATGTTTACTCAAATGGGTATTTATTTTGAGATATTTTATTATCACACTCTTCCTTGTTTACTTTACATACAGTAATTATGTTATTACATTCAAAGCTAAACATTTTGTTACTACAATGATTATATTATTTCATTAAGCACATGTATCTATATCTACT
The DNA here is from genome assembly GCA_963680715.1 of Tetragnatha montana. Classification (NCBI taxonomy): domain Eukaryota; kingdom Metazoa; phylum Arthropoda; class Arachnida; order Araneae; family Tetragnathidae; genus Tetragnatha; species Tetragnatha montana. The sequence continues at coordinate 41,935,639 of OY796675.1, forward strand.
CAGTAAACAAATTACCTTTTAGTCAAGTTTCTGACTGTGACTTCACTATAGGCAAGCCTTAAACATATGAATGAGCAACAGTTAAACCTCTAAGGGCTTATCAATGTGTTTCCCAGCAGAAAGAAATTTAATTTTACAGTACTTATGGAATAATTTTAAGTTAATAATAATTAATTAATAATTTGGAATATTACATTTTGACCTTACTAGCATAGAAAAATTTGCTTTGCCAAATGGCCTGAGTATCTCCAGAGTTTTCATGGGTTTATAATTACTTAAAATAAAATCATTTATATCAAACTTAATATGTTTCTTTTAATATTTTAAACTTTTAATATCCTCTAATAACCTTTAAGGGTTTATACAAAATAAAAATAAAAGTACCTTTAGGTGTTTAAAAAAGGAACGAAATATTTAATACTTTAAACTAAAGTCAAATATTTGCATAAAATTTCAATCAATATTTTTACTTGAAAGGAAAAAAAAGCATTTGAATTGTTTTTCTTTAAGTAACGGATACTCAAGAAAATAACTTTTAACACGATGTAAATCTCCAACACTGCCTTTCGAGTCCCCAAAGCGCAATTTTTAAAAAAAAACTTCATCTCCTTTCCCTTGCTTTAAATTAATCAGTAACTTAAACTCCCTTTGTGAATGCATCAACATATTTGTTCTGAAAAGAAAAACCGACACCGAAAACTAACCACCAAAACTTAATCAAATTAATACACATTTCTATGCCTTAGTCCAGAGTAGCTGGGGGGCTGAACCGTCATCAATTAATTCGGAATTCATTTTCGTGTACAATCTCCACAGTTACCAAACTCGACCTTTTTAAGAATATCGATCGAGCGGAACTGTATTTTTAATTCGCCTTCGGAAAAAGCATCTTAATTTTTAACAAATGTATTTTCGCAATCGCTTTTGCACTCCCATAGGTGTGTACTCACTAATTAGAGACGTTCCATAAAAAGGGTCTTCTTCCCTTTATTCGTGTTTCTGTTTGAGTTTACGACGCAAAGAAGTGCTTCTAATGTTATGCGAATAATTTAGCGAGAAGCGAGTGCCAACTTTCACAAAGGCCTCGTTAATGCGGATGTGAAATTGGATACCGATTATGAAAGAAGAAGAATTTGCATTGTAATTTATGCTCTGTGAAAAGAAGTCTGCTAGGAATGGGAATCGCCACCTTATCGTGTGACAAACGATTTACGAGTTCTTTTTTTTTTTGGTTCGAGTGTGAATTCACTTAAATGAATCCTTTTAAATAAGTTTAATTTTTATTTGGAAAAATAATTTTAACTTAATTATCAAGACAATATGCGCCGGAAAGGATTTTGTTCTTTGAGAATTAAAACAGTTTCTGATTGAATCGGATTACCGCGATAACGAAGTCGGGGAACTCAATACTCAATTTTTTCTTTGATAAGTATGTATTTTAAATACTTGCCAAAACTAAATACTTATGTGTTAAATATTTACAAACAAGGAAAGGTTCTTTTATTACAACTACCTTGACTTTTTACTTCTCGCTATTTATCGAAAAGAAATATTACAATAAGCGAAATACGTTCGTGTTTATATGTAGTACATTGAATAAATTTAAAAAGGAAGATATTCTTCTGCGTTAGTTTTCATTAAAAATACAATAATATTCTTGTGTTATTTTCAGGATTAAAGAGTTAACACACACAAAAAGAGATCATTTTTGAAAACTAGAAGTAAATATATCATTATTCGCCACTGAATTTATGGTAAAACTGCTACAACGGTTTTTGGTAAGAGCATTACCGTCTCCTTTTTTAAAACAATTTTATAGTATATGTAAAGTGGAAGGATTTTTTTCTGTTTTAGCATTAAAGTTGATAATGTTGCCCCAGTGAGCTACGAAAAGTCTGATTTTACTATAACTTGACCACGGCCCATAATCCCAGAAGCTTATTTTTAAAAATACAGTGTTATTAAAACCTATCTTTAACTACTTCTTTAGTTATTTTTATAGTTTACATTTTTTATAGTTTTACGAGTATACACTTGGAAACTATCTCAAAGTTAGTAGGCATTTTCTCGATGTTACAGTAAGTTCTGTTTTAAATTACTGTAATTTTTAATCTCTGTTAAGCATAAATAGCAGTTCAGGAAGAATACAATTGCTGTTAAAGATATAAATGGGAAAAATAGAATGTATAGGAAATATAGGAAGCATAGGGAATGGACATCTTTCAAGGCAATCCATTCTCTGTAAAATTTCGAGTTTTGAAAACCTTTGATAAGTCCGATTTGATAACAAATCTGCATTGATGACAACAACGACCACTTATCCTTTGCCCTCTCCGGGTCGACTTCAAGCCACGCGCGGACAGAAGACAAAAAGATGCAATGCTCTTTTATTGATTAACTGATCATAATTAAAAACGCATTTGGAAGCTCATTAATGAACCATGAGCTCGTGGAGATGTTGCCATTCACTACTTTCCAAGAGTTGTTAAAAATACACAGTCATTTAAAAAGTGCGAAAACTGAACTTCGGTCATCAGAATTAGATTTAAATTTAGTACTTTTTCTGAAATCCTTGTTTCGGAAATTTTTGGTGAATATTAAATTGGAGAAATGATCGAATTCTTGTTGGAACTTGAATAATTAAGGGGCTTCTGTGATGGAGTGCTGCTATATTTTAAAGTTATCCATTGAAATTGGAATTTGTCTTTTGCTCATTTTACTTTTAAAAGATAGAAATGGTCTTGCTGGAGTATACTAAAATCAAATATTTGATACAGTTTACCTAAAATATTTTTGATATTAACTTGTTATGATATACTCCAGATGTCTAAACATGAAAGAACCATCTTTTAGATCTGGTCTGATCCCAGACCAGAAGAATAAGGAAGAAGAAGAAGAATGAACTAAAATATAAGTTTATTTAAAAGTGTCAAATCAGGTTATTTTTTATAACAACATTATTTTAATGTTCGATTTTGTCATTTAAATACTTAAATCATAAAATAATTACATAAATTCAATGATAAATTTTCATTCTCAATAAATAAATGTACTAAATAACGAAAATTGTTAAGCCTTATAAATGATAATTATATATCGCTAAATATTATGATTCTATAAATTTATATAGATGGCATGTAATTAAATAAAATATTGGATGTGTAAAAAATGAGTAATCTACAAAATATTTTCCAGATATTAACTTTTATGGACTAATCTGTCCATAAAAGGAGAAACCTGCTTATTGGATTGAAACAAAGTAAAATTGCTTGTTATTTTAATAAATAACAAGCATTGTTCACTCAAACATTCATGGATACCTCTTTTTATTGTTTAAGTTTACTGTAAAAATCTGTGTTTGTTTTTCTCAAAGATCTTTGGATTTTATAGAATAATTGAGTTTTAAATGCATCTTATTTTTTAATTCTCATTAAATGTGATAAAATAAATACACAGAAAATAACTGATGCATATAAGTCTTTCAAAACACCATTCATCAGAAAACAACAAAAAGTTCTTTGACAAACGTAAACAGTTTTCTAACTTTTCCCGAATTTATTCAAGAGACTCGACCTTTCTTTCCCGATGTGTACACAACAAATCTACATTTTTCATTTATTTCTCGGCGTTAATAACCTCGCAATCGCAAAAATACAAAAAAAAAAAAAAATTCGCACACAAAGCATTCCCCTACAGCAAGCACTTAAGAGCCGAATTCTTTCATTTAAGCCATACTCTCACCAAGACCGAGCTTTACAGCATGCAAATGCTCAATTACCGCAACCAAACAAAAAACAAGCAGGAGGAAAAACCCGCAACGACAACCGTAATGGCGGCAGGTTATTCCGAATAATATCATTCCGAATTAGGAATGCACATTCTCTACTTCTGCCCCGAAATAGAAAAGAACTGTGTATCCCTTTTATCCTTAAAGAGAAAAATGGTTGAAAAGAGACCTTTTTTTGAAAGAGAAGAATAAATGGGAAAAAAAAAAGAAATTCAAAGAGCCTTATGAATATTTCATTGGATTCAAAGTGGCGTTGTATCATTTATGACGCTTCCATACATGTAAGAAATAAAGGAGGCATATATATGCTGGTATAATGATAAGATAGAAACTAGAGTTTGCACTGTATTTTCTTTTTTTAGGTTTGAATGTGAATTTTCTCTAGCTAACGTTGCGAAAGCTGAACTAGTATCATATTTTACCTGTGTCGCAGAACCCATTCTTGAGGTGGCTGGATAAAATGAAAGAAATCGGGAGGTATTCCTGGAAAAGGTAAATCAAAGATAAAACAAAAGAATGGCGACGGTGTTAAGCTAAGTCTAATAAGTTATTTCTTACTTTAAAAATACAGTTAATAATTTTCATTAAACGAAAGCAATAAGCAATAGGCTTTTTAAATTTAGTCAGCTTTTCATTGCTACATTTGAGTTCAACCAAATACAAGGATGTTGAAGATATCAAGATAAAATTTCCACCAATCAGCTTTTCTGACCATTTTTAACTACTTTTTATATTTACTATATTCTGACAATTATAGGATTCACAGTAAATCTGTAAAAAGCAAAGCTATGAGTTTAGAGCCCCTCTCTGTAGAAACATCTATTCTCAACTAATTTTGAATGCGCATTTCTTGAAACTAGAAAACAAATGTAATCGGTTTTGGCTTTGTAGTAACAAAATATGTCTAAGAGAATTCAAAAATTATTATCTTTTGACTTAATATAAAGTTGAAACCAATCGATATCCTTTCGAACCCCTAAAACTCAAATACCATTTTCACTTGAATTGTTTCCCAGCTTTTGTATTTTTTGTGTTTGTGCGAGAGGCCAGATGTTTAAGGATTTGAGTTCCTTTTTAGCCGTATGTAACAACATTTTACCAGTTAATTCTATGATACAGGTTTTTTTATAAAGATCTATGGGGTATTATAATGCTCGCAATTCATTTAGTTTGTAATTTATTAGGAATAATTGAATTACTTTTATAGTCCGTTTAAGTGTAAAATAGTAGTATAGGATTCTAGCATAAGAAAGTGTATTACTTGATGAAATCTTATTCAAATAGCCCGTAACTATTTTTAAATATTAGGGATTGTTAAAAATATCTATGTAACAGTTTTTCTCTCGTATTAGTTTACATTCAGGATAATAAAGGGTAAACATTTCCTCTTAAGGAACCAAGACTATATAACGTATGTATAATAACTGTGTTCTCCCTTTGCATGCGAACTTCCTCATTTCTCTTACAGACTTAATGAAACTATTTTAAGTGTTAAAGACTATTTACTCATTATAAAATATTATACTTAAAAAAACTCTTATAGTTATAAAAATATTTAACGAGACAGCATGTAAAAACATGTGAAGATAAAATCATACTATAGACAGCTGATAAATATAAAATGATTATGAGAATAAAGAGAGAAGCACCTAAGCAGACATAATACAATAATTGCATCATGCCTTATTTTCATGGAGGTAAGAAAAATATTTTAATACAGCATTTTGTTGCTCCACAAAATAATCAAGTAACAACTATAATTCTTTACTACTAGTTAAGTAATAGCAGTGTAATTTTTGGTTACAACTATTATTCAATCTGAAATTATTACAGCCATCTTGATTCGTATTCCAAGATCATTCGATTCGTAATAGCTTCCTTACCATTAAATATCTTTACCAATTTTTACCTTTATATATTTATTGGCACACCTATTTATAACAAAAAGAAATTATGGGAAAAAAAACTGGACCAAAGAACTAACATGTAACATAATTCCATGCACATAACATACGGGATGCAGTTGCATGAAAGAATTATTAAATAAAAAAAATCGTCGGAACGTTATATCAGAAACCTAACAAAAACATTAAAAAAAAACATTCTACTTGTGTAAAATAATAACAATCCACGCGATACTTCAGACCCGAGGAAAACAACCTCGCGTGTCTCAATGGCTCTACCCTTTCAACGAAAAACAGACGCTGCAATGAAAAATTCAGAAAAAAAAAACATCCGCTCCATCTGAAGCAAACATTTTAATGCTTCCAGAAACCCATACATTTCTTTTATCTGTAGGTGATCTATGATGGATCTGGCTTGTCACGTACAATAGCATTCCCAACGCCCTTCTAGGAGCATGAAACATATTACTTTTTATTTACTTTCTCATGCTTAAAAGGGCTGCTCTAAATCTTTTAGATATTTGTATTCCGAGGGAAATATGGTTTTACTGATTCCATTCCTTGGGCTCGCGTGCCGTTCAAGTTGCATAAAGATCGAGTTGTTTTGAGCCGAATCTGATGTTGTTTGCACGCGCTATGAAAGAGAACGCTTTTTTAAGCACTTTTTAATCGATTTTCAGAACTAATTAGGTATGCAAAAGTTAAATGATAGATGCTTAGTAGTATATCTCATTATTGTAACAATTTATTTTCTGCGATTTATTTTAAAATCACTATTTTGTCTATTTTAATGATTGAATTTTAACTGATTTTAAGAATTTTTAATCCAAATCATCATCACTCGGTATTTGAATGTTTTACCGTAGCAGATTATTTTTCCTACATATCAATATTAGAGTAAATCTAGTAAAAAATACATAAAACAAATTCCGATGATATTGTATGTACTTGCTTACATTTTAGATATGAAATTTAAAATTGAATCCTCTAGAAAATTTTGTATTAATCATAATGAAACTTCTTTGCAAGTTTACACCCTCAATTAAAAATTTGAGTTCAAGTAATGGTTAACAATTTATTGAATTCTATACAAACGTTTTGAAATTTACTTGTAAGTTTTATATGATTCATTTCTAATATTTTGTGGTCAAAATGTTTTATAGACAATAAGTCGGACATCACATGACAATACTTTTAGGCAAAAATGTTTGTTTCCTATACAAAGCTCCCCAAGGGTTTGGTAAAATAAATTAGTTGTTTTTCATGGAGCACAATGAAACTGGTCAAAATATGCCTGACACGGGAAAAGCCTATGAAACCTACCATTTATGAAATGTAGAATTATTATGTGTGTGTGGTGTTTTAACAAGCTTTAGACACCAAAAAATACAAACGGGTGCTTTCTCTAAACTTCGTTTATATGATCGAAATTACAATTCCCAAAAGTTGTTTACCAGGGAGAATTCCTCTGCCCTACAAATCAATATTCGGATAGCAGTCAGCTCTAATTCGAAAGCTAATAAGCCGGCCAGCCGGAGTATTATTGATTAGTAAGAACTCTTGCGGTTACAGTGAGCGCTCCTCTGTTCTATGATCCGTTACCGAGAAATGTTTAGAATGCGTAATTAAAGCAACCCTGGATCAAAAACCGATGCCATTACAATAATTTTTGGCTCGTGCTAAACAATTCTTCGCACCTTCGATGACGAATCGTTTGTGATGAAAGAATAATTAACACTGTAATTTTTCCCGAGTGCAGGTGGCAACGGTGTCGATTGTGGTTTAATAACAAGGCTGTTGCATAGGGCAAACGATTTATTTAATTTTTGTTGGATTCATGGTGTTTTCGAACGAACGCTTATGTCGAAAGATGCAGAATATGTAACGCAGAATAAATGAACTAGTTTCAAAGGAATTAATGATGTGAAATAGGGTAAGTGAAATTCGTTAATTAGCTATTTTAGGTGTCATCTTTTATTTCATTTGGGTATCAACCATTATGAAAAGAAATTTGGTATCATGTAAGTTTTTGCATACATTAAGTTAACTAATGCTCATAAATGGAAAGAATAACAAGGTTGGGAGAAACAGCATTTGGTTATCACCATTAAATTAGGTTTTTTAAATTATAATTTAAAACTAAGCTAGTTATGATAAATTTTTTGTTGAATCTGCATGAAATTGCATTAGTAGTTCATAAGAATGTGAATATATTGATAACCTAATCTGTTTTTAAAAATCAAACCATCATATAAAATCAAAAATTTAGAAGAAAAATTTTAAAAGAAAGAAAGTGATAAATATGTATAAAAAAAGGCATTCCATAAAAAATATCACACTTTTAATTTTTTTTAGAACTCATAATTTTTTTTATAACACTGTAATTCCCTTATTATACCTCACTTGGCTAATCAGTCCACAGAAAAACCTAAGCTGTTTCAAAGAAGGTTTTGACAGTTAGCGTAAACGTTTACCCAACTGACTCACCCAAAGCGACGAGCTACAGTCTTTAAAACTTTTCCCCGGTTCAATTCAAAGAACTTCCCCTAAAGCGTATGTCCATCTCAACGCAGTGGTCGATAGTAGCAAAATAAAAAAACCCACTTATAAAAGACGGGAGAAAGTTTGGAAACTGGAAAGCGAGATGTCTTGTCAAATATATTCCACAGCATTAAAATTATTCAGATGAAAAAGGATGGAAGAGATCTGTCCTTTTTTGGACGGTTGGACATTCCCCAAAATGCCAGATGCAGGTGTAGCATGACGGAGAACTTTTCTTTCCCACTTTTGCCTGCATAAATTTCCCCAGTCTCTTTCTGGCACCGTCATTTTGCTTTTTTCCCCTCTCCGCCAATTCCCATTCTTATTCAGCCTATTGCTTTACACATTTTAATATTTTAAAAGATCCACCGCCCCTCTCCGAAGAGATTCGGTATTACTCCTTGCAAATAGCCTGGTTATAATATGCGACGTTTTATGGCGTTTGAACGAGATCGCATCGGTTTCTTTTCGCACATAGATTTGCGGTAGTCAGTGATCAATGCGCCGAAAGCTCCAGCGAGTGCGAACGGAAGTGGGAAGAATTTTCGGTTTTTGCTTGAATGGATGGGCCGTTTGTGTAATCCCCTTTAGAGCGAGAGAAATGATTTCTAATATAAAGACCGGCATAAAAGGGCATTTATCATGCAGTACTTACTGTATGCTAACTGCTGATATATGGGTGGGCTTAGAGGAAAGGAACATTTAAGGTACTTTCATTTCACATTTGGAAGGCAGAACATTTCCGATGGGAATAAATGATTTGAAATCTAGGTTAATATCATATCTGCGCGCGTGCCCTGTTTCTTAGTTCCCTTTTTAAGGAAGGTTTTCGGACATTCTTTCACGCGTATGCTCTTTAATTTATGTTAGACCATTTGAACGTATATCCGCGTTGATTTATCAAATCCTGCTTAAGGTAGCAAAAATTAATTTACTAATACATCCATATTATTTAATAGAGATGTCTGATTTACTAACATAATCCCTGCCATTACAGCCCTTGCTGGACTATAGCCTCTCCAACAATTTTCCTCCAAAGCCCTATCTCTCTTGCCTTTTGTTTCCAATTACGAAACTTTTAGAATTTTTAGGTCTTTTTCAACCTCATCCAACCATCTTTTAACTGATCTTCCTCTTTTCCTTTGTCCCTGGCACTAGCATTTGAATATCTTTCTAGTCCCCCTATCTTCTTCCATTCTCTCGAGGTGTCCCAGCCACAGTATTCTTTTTGTCTTTACATATCTGATTTACTAGCCTTGAATTTATCTCTGATAGATCCATTGGATCTATCAGCATTGGATCCAACCATTGAAATAATAAATTTATTTAAGAATTATATGTGCATTTTTTATGTGAAACTATTATTTTTTTTATTAATGAAATAACATAAACTTTCTTATAAAAACTTTTTTACTTAATTTTTCTTGCACACATTTTCATAAACTGGAAATTAAAAATAATGTAAGTGTAAAAGTAGAATTATACAACCAAATAACTTGGCCAATTTAAAGTACATAATTTTAAAGTTTTCGTTTTAAAAGACTGAAAAAAGAGAACCACGTGTCAGAGTGACTTGATATTTCACCTGATTATTCCTATTCTTTATAGTGTAAGAAAAACCACTTGACACCGAGATAAAAATGGATAAATAGAGCTATCTTGCTATTGGTTTCGAATATATATACTATGGAATTTAACCATTAATACTACTAAGTAATTTAACATAATATGTACCATTGGTAAGACTGATCAAACCCAAGATCAAACCTAATATCAATCATTAGATAACAATAAAAGTGTTGGTATAAAAGACTTTAATATAAGTATATTTTTCCTTCTCCGAAATAATTATCAAGCATCTTTATGCCACGGTTTTCAGACATTTTAAAGGATCCTCAAAACATCTTCAAGATTTTATCTATAAATATAACCCTTATAAAAGTAGAGAAAAGGGGGGATCAAAACATTACATCGAGCTACGTTCCAAAAAGTTTCGTTGCTCACGTATTTCACGTAAAAAGGAAAAAAGAAACAGTGCAAAGAAAAAAGGAGCAAAATTCCACGTAACACATTTTAAGGTCATGACAGTTTTTATTAACACTTCAAAAATGGCTGCATATCCAAGTAGTTTACTGAAAGATCTGGTGCTGTTACATGCACAATAAACCCCATTAGCATAAGATGGTTGAATTAATAGAGTAAGAGGAGAGACAGGGTTCTACAATGAATGTTCTGTTATAGGGTCGTATAAACGTATACTCTAAAAACATCACCCTTTAAATTTACAAGAGGTTATATGCTTATACCGTTGTTCATATTTGATATTTTTAGCCTTCAATCATTTTGGTGTTGGAAGTACTTGAAAATTTATAAACTTCTTACACAAATACTTATATGAATTCTAAAGCTTTATATTGTTTTATACTTTATATTTTATACTTTGTTTTCTCTGGAGTGATTCCTAATACTTTCAAACCCACTTTTTCCACATCATATGATGCTTTCTCAATCCTCCTTATCCTTATATGAAAAAAAAAACGAAATTGCATCAAACTCTTTCTAGAATGGGAACGCAGAATATATTTACGAGATCTTTCTCCATGAATAATACACACTAACTTTTCTACGGTTGATTCTTCAAAATAAAGTTTGGGATCCCAATCTCGCATTGTTTTTCCAGACCTAAGAGAAAGAAAGCAAACCGGGGTAAAAGAAGAAAGTACGCCCGAAAAAAGTTTTCCAATCGCGTTCCCTCCGACCGCAGGCTGAAAGTATCTACACTTTTCTGGGATTTGGTTTATTTTGTAACATGCTCGAGTAAGGTCGGATGCTATATGCAGCAACAAAGTTTTCTTTTTAAGTTTTTCGGAATACTTTATTAATGTTCCTTTGCTTGTTTTTTTTCCAGGAAAATGGAATATGAAATGGGGATCCTTTTTTGGAGTTTATTTGGCTCCCTTTTCTACTGTTCTGAGGAAGGAGGAACGAAATGGAAAGGAGTGTTCGATGCGATTTGTTTCAAAGTGTGTCTGCTTGTTTTGTGGAAATGATAAAAACACGTTTTTTTGTGGAATATATTTATTTTAAAAGCGTAGTAAAAGTTCATGTAGTGCCAGTTCAATGAAAATATTTCAGCACTGAAGAAATTGATGAGTACGTATACTCTGAACAATAAAAAAGAAACTGAACCAAAATATTTTTCTCCAGGACAAAATTGTTTCCATTACACTTCATATTTTCTTTATTTAGGGTTTTTGAATTATTTTAAAACAATTCGCGAATGTTCTCAGGTTGTTTACATATTATCTAGTGAATAAAACCCCCAAAAAGAGCCTTTTTAGAAGAAGAAAAATAGTTATATATTTATTTGGGGGAAACTGAAAATGTATGAAAGACAAAAGTAAATTATATCTGATCATACAAAGTAGAAAATAATTCAACCCATTTCAGATCAGAAACCAAATTAAACTCCTTCTGGGTATTTGAATTAGTAAAAATAGTTGATTAATTCCATTTCAATTTAGGCATCAGTTTTACCTATTTTAGTAAGTGTTTTGTATATGTTAAATTTAAAATATTACATTATTTACCTAAATATTAGTATATTTAGGTAAATAATGATATAAATATAGAAGCATTTTTATTTAAATTTTATTTTATCTACATAAAAGTGATGCTGTTTAACATGCTACATAAAAGTGATGATTGGTCTCAGGATTGGAAAAATAAAATCACTAAAACATAGACTGTAAATAGTACTGACTGGAACAGAAATGAATGACTGGAATAGAACAATATTTGTATTTGTATAGTGTAAAATGTCCCCTTTTTTACTTGAAGAAGTTTAAATTTCTTACTCAAAACTCCAAAATAAATGTAACAATTGTAAAATAATAGAATACCAATGGAACAAAATAACAAGTGTCAGTACATTCTCTTCTCTGTTCAAATATTTGCAACACCTACTAACCAAATACTACTTACGCTTAACACTTCTCTGCCAATATTCTTCAAACGCTTTTAAAGCATTCACAATGGAGCAAACTAACCCTGTAAACTCAGTATAAATAGATTCAAACTAGAAGAGAACAAAGTAACTCCCCAAATAGGATCGAATGTATTGGACATCGGACCCGAAATCACTTTGTTACGCGGGTCGAACAACCCTCCAAATTCTATTAAGGGCAAGGAAATAAGAGAACAGCAAACCTAACTGCTCTGTTCTTTATTCATTCTCTCTAGTTATTTTAAACCGATCTGTCCTTTTTTGGAGGCTCAAAGCATCATTTGGGAACAAATCGCTTAGCTCTTACTTATAGTAGAAAGACACGTCCTCCTGCGTTCTTTTCGCTGTTTGCTTAAGGAAAATGCCTGCTCCTCTTTGGAGAGATTGTTCTGCGTCGTATTTCAGTGAGCGGATTATTCTGACTTTAGAGTTCGGTAGACGTCTGGGAGAAGGTCCAGATTTTGCCCCCGATGCGAAAATTTTAGTAAGCGCTTTAAAATTGCTATGCTGTTTGGTAAACGGAGGGAAATAACAGATTAAAAATGTTTAAGTTTTTGTACTTGTGCCTCTGTAAGACTAAACCGATTACCATCAGAGAAATAATAAGTTATTTTTAAAATATAAAAGACTTTGTGCTGGCTATTTCAAGTAAAAAACTTTTTAATGAATTCAAAGAGAGATTTTATTACCAAAAGTCTAGTATCTTTTGAGAATATAGCAGCACTGTTGTTTTAAGTCTTTTTTTATTATGTAATATTTTAAATTCTGTCTAATAAATGTTCCCAAGTTATATATATATTAGTAATCTTCTATTTCTATTTATAATACTTTCAGGTAGCATCCAACTTTCTTTTACTGCTTTGCGATTTTATTAATTTTGAATTAAAATACTATTTACATTTTTATCCATTTATTTTATCAATTTTAAATCTTTTTAATTTTTCAGATGAAAAGGAATTTGTAAAAAAAACTAAAAATACACTATTTTTTTAAAAGGGTGTGTTTAAGTAAGAAATAAATGTTCTCCAAAAATCTTTTAGTTTTTTTATGATACAGTTGATTATTTTACAAAAGTATTTTTTTAATATAATTATGATTAAAAAAGATAACCAAAGTAACTCATTATAATATTTTAAGTCCAAAATATTTAGCATTACCTACTTAAACGTGCAAGGATTCTTTCCTCGAAAGCTAAAATTTAATAACTGTAGTTTGAAAAGTGCAAATTTCAGGTAAACTTTTGAAGGGTGGAAGAACACGAGCAATTTCAGTGCTTATTATACACTTATGTAGACTAAATTAAAGTTAAACTGTCTTCTTGCAAGCAGAAATTCCTATGTCTGGTTTCATTATAGTACAAAACGTGTCCTTTCGTTCATACACGCATTCTTGGATGCTGGCATTTGCAACGAGAGTACATACTCAGAACTTTTAGCCTCCAAATATTTTTCTTAATAAAAATAAATTAAGGTTTTCGTAACTATTATGAAAGAATGCGTAGATTTTAAGTTTTAAGTTAAATGCATGATGTTTTGAAACTGTAGTTATTTTTGTTTAAAATATAAAGTAATAAAGGTTTTAAAGAGCCTTATTAAGCTTTAAAAGTCACTGATTCCAAAAAAAAAAAAACATATGAGCAGAAATTCCTTAACTAAGAAATGCATGATAATTATACATAAAAATCTGTAACACGAAAAACACAAATAGTATTATTTAGCTTCCTATATTTTTCCCAGATCCTAGGCTAATTTTTAAGGAGAAAGTAGAATTTTTTTAAATTTATATAACAATATCAAATAGTTTAAATACTTAAAAGTTCAAATACTTGTTGGGTAATTTCGCCATTTTTGCGTTAATCCATAGTAGGAATTGTGAATCTCCAAAAGAACAGGCATTGGAGGACGCCTATAACTATTTTTCGCTACTTTCTGCAATGGAATGGAGCAGACGCCGTTGTCTTATCAAATAAAAAATAGGGATGAGGGAAATAGGTTCGTTCAGAAGGGAACATCAAGGGGGAAATCTAATAGCACAAATCCGGCTGTTTCTGGAAGGAGTTATGTCCAAATTTGGACGTCATCTATTGCTCAGAAATAGAGCATATGACAGTAAGTTGTTTTTTTATCGATTATAATAATAAATATTTTATTATGTAAATGCCTGATTGATTTAGTTGTTGATTCATTACTTAATAATATCTACATGATAACAACAAGTAGAATATTTTCGGAGGGAGGGAACATTTTTAGATATCCGTAGCAAAAGAAAAACGATCTTGGATTTCTGAAACCCAATAAAAATGAACATGAGAGTATAAAGTTATTTTAAAGCATAAGGAATAGCAGATAAGAAAATATCTTGCTTTCAGATTGTAATTCAATGCTTGTTAAATAATTCAAAATAACAAAAACCTTACTTTGAATTGTTGTAATCAGTGATTTAAAATAATAATTTAAAGTATTTAAAACATAACCTCATTCCATAAATATTTATTCATACACTTACTTTAAAGCAATGGGAGTAAGCAGTTTTGTTTAGTACAATTATTAACATGCTAATTTCAGGTATCAACTCTTATCAAAAGATACTTTTATTGACTAAAACCACAAAAAGCTCTGTTCTTTTCCGTTCTTTTGCAAAAAAAATAGATAAATAAAGTTTATCCCTATAACCATGATTTGTTTTTAAAAAATAAAAAAGGATTCCACTTATCTACCATTTCAGTAAAAAGTATCATAACTGTATAAAATTTATTTATAAACTAACTAATTTAAGTTCAACCATCCTTCGCACCAAACTATTTCAAACAAATTCAATACAAATCAATAGACACCTCAATTTCTATACTACAAAATTAGTTTTCAAACAAAGTTTCCCCACGACACTCTAAGGAACTGATCTGAATAACTCCTACCACTGAATAACTCCAAAGACACCGTCCTTATCTCGCCTTATTTCCATTGGAACGAATATCCCTCGTGTGACTCGGTGCCGTATCTTCGGATGGCCCGTTTCCTACGGGACATTGAAATTGTGTTTCTAATCTCACCTCCCTCCCCCCCCTCTTCATTCCCATCTTTACTCTATTTAATTTTGCCCGGGTAAATAGTTTTAATCCCTTTAGGGGTTTCGGAACGTCTGGAATCCTGTCTTCTCGGGAAATAGTTTGGGTTTCGAATTGCATGAACTAGGTATGGAAATTAATTTATTGAGGTTCTTATATTCAATGAACTATTTATTACAGTGAAGTAATTAGGTATGTTCCTACTTAAACTTGGCACAAATGCACCTTAATAAAAAAACTGTTGTTGAGGTAAAAGAATGTTACTTAACAGATGGATTATGTGGTCATTCTCGTTTTCAAAAATTTCCGTACTTCTTTCCATCATAGCAGCAACTCAAACAATTTTCAATGTAAACTTCGCAAATCTGATGCAGTAATTCTACAGCAGAGCTTTTAACTGCTGACAAAATTACATCAATTTTAATAGTTTACCAATAGTACCCTAAAATAGTATAAAAATATATAAATTGGCATAAATTGGCAAAATTTTTAATTCCAAAATCTTACGCAGCATAAAACGGACGTCGTAGTAAAAATATACGAAAATGCGCGGAGGTAAAGCTTCTTAAACACATCTATGTGCACTGAGAGAATAGCGCATCTTTTACAGGCTTATTCACAAATGGACCTTACTTTAAAACTAAACTTTGGTACCTACACTAGCTTTCATATGTTATTTAAATCAGTAAAAATACATTCAGTAGTTCTTTTTATTTTTGATTGATTTTTTAAGAATAAGAACTTCGTTTTGCTATCATTTGGTAGGATTTCATTAATAAATCCTACATGACACTGGGGAGTACTACAAGTAGTAGTACATTAAAATACATAATAGATAGATTTGAAGAAATAAATTATTTGGCACTTGTGGAAATTTTAGTACCCAAAAGATTGAAATCCAAAAGTTAGGGTTAATGTGTGGTAAAAAATCACGGGTTTTTTCAATTTCCACTGGAATGACATATAGTCATTGGTTCAAAACATGAACTTGAACTCTATTTATATTTTATCTAAATACTACATATATTCAAAAATACATTCATCCATGGCAAGTACTTATTTAAAATGCCCATAAATATCGTATAATAAATGACTAAATTAAACTATTATTGCCTCCAGATAGTTTCCCTTTAATGGTATGTTATATTTATATACGTTAATTACTTATTAATATTAAGTATGGTGTACTACATTAATACAAATGGACCAAAAATCAATTAAATAATGACATATTTATATTACACAGGTATTCATTCCTTATCTCAAAGGCGTCCAAAAACATCAAATAAGTAATAATACCCTTTTATAACCTATCAATTCTTCACCAATTAAATTTTTTTATGTACACTAACTAGTTTCCACTATATTCTAGTTTAATGATTAAAGCCTTCCTCAGAGAGTTATCGAACTCATCTTTATTTAAACTTGAATTCATTTATCTCACGCTTAAATTCTTGGAACAACCGCAGGAGCTTTCACGCAGCTCTATACGTATTAGAAAACAGTATCCATTTATCCTCATCATACATGTAAAAGTAAGAGCTGTTTCTGAATTTCGGGTACTTAAGTTTGCATTTATCCTGATCCTGTAGACATTTTCAAACTCGAGAAAAGCTTCTTTTGTGTAAGAGGAATTGATGAAGTCTTCACTTACCCTTTATAACCTCCGTCCCTTTACTTAAAAATTATGTTAAGAGTTTACATAAACCACCTGACATAGTATTAATTGAACTGTGCAGTTTAAACTGTTTTTAGTGATTAGGTAATCATTGAAACTTTTAGATAGAAATAGGAAATAATTAGAAACTAAAAAATAAAGCTTTTTATTTCTAGTATTAATATTTCCAAGACTATCAATTTTCAGTAAAACATTACTTAATAGGCTTTACTCTCTACCACAAATAAAAAGGATATCATTTCATTGTAACATCATGGTATATCAAAGATTCAAATGATGATTCATACTCTTTATTTGTAAAAAAATTAGATTTACAATATAAAATACTGTGCAATCTGAACTGGTGCCAAATAATTATTTTAAATTGAAAAAAATAACTACAGATAAAACTTTTCTTATCATGTTGTGACGTTAGTTTTATAACCACCTTACTAAAAAATTTTCAGTGCTTAACTCAACTATAATTTTGCTTCTATGTAAGTTATCATTTTTGAATTTGATTGATTTATTTTGAAAATCATGATGTTGTAATCTAACAAGTAAAAAAAAAATTATTAAAAAGCAGACATCATTTTCAGCAACAAGAAAATCAATTTAATTTTATATTATAAAAAAACTGCACCAAAATTACTAAGCATATGTTAACAATCCAAGGAAAAACATAGGCTGTATTTCAAAATTCTAGAAAGACCCCTTTTTCATCTCTTAACCTTTTTTTTGTTCAATTTTTCTGAAGTAGCTTTATTTCTCATCCAGAAAAGGTATTATGTTTATCCCATTTTTAAAAAAAATACAATGCAAATATCAAGTTTTTAAAAGATTTACTAGATTGAAAACTATTTAAAAGTTACATTAATACTTTAAGAATCTAAATCAACAATTTTAAAATTTTAAAACAAAAGTTTCTGATTTGATAACTTTGTTTAATTTTTAAATAAAAAGTTCTATGGAATATCATTGTTATGAAAATAGTCTCCATGAAGATGAAATGAAGAAAGATGAAATCATGGCTTGTTTTTAAGAAAGTTGTTTAACGAACCAATGGATCTTTAAATTTGAATAACCGTTAAATTTTCTTCAATTTCACAAGAATTAACCTGTTATAAATACTGAATAATTTTACTTAACATGTTGATTAAAACCCTGATGAAGAAATTATTCATTCTAAATAGGAGCATTTTTAATTTTTTGGGGGGAGATTATGTACTTTTTCTTTAACGGAAGGTCTGGTCGGGTCGTCTTCTAAGACTCAAAATCTGCTCTCGAAGCCATTTCCAATGGTGAAACATACCTCACCCAAGATACCTCTCCTCAGCCAAATCCACAAACCATGTACATGCACACTCCATTGGGTCCCTGCCCACGTGGGAATTGTAGGAAATGAGTGCGCTGACATCTTTGCTAAGGAAGCTCGGGATTTGGACCAGCCTCTCACCGTCACTTCTGGAGATGCAAACGCGGTTGCCAAGCGCAGAATTTTTTATCAGCCTTTTTAAAAGCCTGTCATTACCTAAACTGCCCCAGAAACCTGTCATCTGTTATAGCAAGACTCCGTACAGGCCACTTTAAAGGCATGAGAACATAACAGATAACACCTCAAGATCCTAACCCTTCTGCAGCAATTCTCCACAAACTCAATTAACACCAGACCATATGCTTGACTGCCAAGCCATTGTTGCCTCTTTTTCAACTTGGCGAACCACCACAGAACCTGCTTTATAGTCTCCGGACTCCCTTTGTTGAAATATATAGTTACTTCATGAAACCGACAACAACAACATTATTTCATGAGGACTATTGCAGAAATTGCTTTACACTACTTAACACGTGTATGGTTTTTAATGCCTCTGATTCAAAACAAAAAAAACATGGAATGCATTTAATTTTCTTTATGTTTAAAGCTATTACTTCTGTTACCCGGGCATATCAGCTAATAAATAAATTATAAAAAGTACATATAGTAAGAGTTATCTAATAACCTTATTTTCTTATGTATATTTTCAATTTAATAGTACTTACAAAAATAATTGTGGAGTAATCTCTAAAATTTCAAAGTTAGACTGAGCAATTTCCTCAAAATATTTTTTTCTTGATTTTAGAGAACTCTTACTCACCTTTCATACAGTGCAGCAAGAATTTTACGAATATCTTTCAATTTAAAATTTCCAAGAAATCCTGCAATGTAAAATTTATTTACCTTACTGACTGTATAATCCCATAGAATTTTTTATCGTGTCGTGAAAGACTTTTCTTAGAAAATATTATTGAGGAATTCACACTAAACCATTTTTTACATGCATTATAATTTTTAAATGTTATGTACATGCATGCAAGAAAAGTGTTTCATTCCAAGAAAATGCGTTTTTCATTTTTTTATGATACTAAGAAAGTTAGATTTAACGTGATATGATTTCTACGAAATGTTCAGTTCTATGAAATTGATACTTACTGAGAAAAACATTGTACTTAAAGCCCTTAACTTCAGAGTGACATTATGGCTTAAAACATTTTATTCTATTCAATTAAATCGTCTTTTTATTACTTACCACCCAAAGTTCTGAATGGGGTTTAGTGTAAAATCTTCGGCGGTCTAAGTTTGAAAGGGTTAAAGAAACATAGTTACAAAAATTAAACTAACAATTAAACCTCATGATTTTTTAAACTTGAATCAATCAAGTTAAAATTAAACACGCTTTAAAAGAAATTTATAACACGGTTTATTTTATGCTCCACCAAACTAATAGGACTGTATCTTTAGAGAACTGGTATATCTTTTAGAGTAGTCGAAATCCTCCTTTATCATTTCTTCAAATGAGTTAATATTTATTTACTAATCCTCTAATTGAAATAAAAATTTAAAAATTAACATTGGAGATTGACATCATTTAACAAAAAAATTATCTCAATCTTACAAAAAATTATATTTCAAAGAGACTTAAATGAAATGAATACGTTCTCTTTTATTTTTATATGTTCGTACTATTATCTAAGAAAGCTTTATGTCAATATTGGAGGTCTAGTTTTTAATTTAAGAGTTAATTTCTAAAAACGGTACATTAGTATTTATCAGCAGAATTTCTTTTAATTGTATCTTCAGAAAATGTAAAAATAACCCTCTATAATAAAACCGTTAGCATATTTTAACAATTACGTAGCTTCTTTACATCCAAATTCCGTCAAAAATATAATTTGAATTTTTTTAAAAGAATTTTTTTAGATGCTATAGAAATCATCATTTTATTGCGCTGTACGCGCACCAATACTAATTTGAAAATGCCGAAAAAGATATTCCCCATTTAAGAGCGTTTGCTTTAGGTTTGTTGCAAAAATTCCAGGAATGAATTCAGAGCGCGTGGACTCGTTCTCAAAATGGAAAACTCCTCAGTAAAAATCACATTTTTATATTCAGTTTTCTTTTTAAGACCTCTTTCTATTTTCAAATGGAGGAATGTTAAAGTAAATTGTTTGCCATGGAAGAGCTAGGGAATAGTCTCTTTTTAAGTTTTTTCTCGAAGTAAACGTGTGTAAGACATGTTTTGTAGTCATGAGGGAACATCTAGTTTTTAGTAGACATGAAGTGCATATTTTTTATGGGTACCATTTCAGTCAAAAGGATGATTTGTGTCAACTGTGCGAGGAAGATATTTTCAGTCGCTTTTAATAATAGAATTTCTTAAAAAACGTATAGTTAGAAAATATGAGTTAAATGTTATTTTATTACTACTTTTTTGTTATATGCATTTTGAGGAATACGAAAAAGGTTTTGTTGCGTATTTTAGCACGTTTATTTCTTGAAAGGAATACATATTTTAGTTTGGTTTAGTAATATAACTAACAATATCTTATGCTTTGAAATGTCGTAGAAAAGGGTTAATAAATTTTAGCCAACCATGTACAGGGTTTGTCTGTTGAAATCCGTATTTATGCAACGGAGTAGTGAACTACAATTATTATAAACCACCAAAACAACTTATTTTTGTTTCATTAAATTTTTACTCATTGTTTTAGGAATATATTTTCCAAAAGAGTCTGCCAAATAAT
Source organism: Tetragnatha montana (assembly GCA_963680715.1). Classification (NCBI taxonomy): domain Eukaryota; kingdom Metazoa; phylum Arthropoda; class Arachnida; order Araneae; family Tetragnathidae; genus Tetragnatha; species Tetragnatha montana. The sequence goes on from OY796675.1 coordinate 41,956,660, forward strand.
TAAACTTTTTACTTTCTCAGAAGTATCACCAAATCTTTACACACACTTATCTTATCTACATATCATAAAAAATTCTTTTGGATTGCTTTCTTCCATTCGTTTAAAACAATTTTATAGCATTTAAATAATGGAGATTTTAAGTTTTATGCTCATTAGAAAAGCAAAACAAAAATAGTATTAGAAAAAACTTAAAACTAAATTGATCTATAAGAGATTTTAATGGTTATTCTAATTTTACTTTATTTACAGCAAGGATAGTTTTTATTAGAGAAGATTTTTATATCCATTAACAAATCAAATCTAGATAATCATGATTCATGAATTTGTATTTTTAAATATTGGTATTGAAAATGTATAGAAATACCTACACATAAAAAGCAAGTAAAACCTTCCAAAAAACTTTTACATAATTATGGAATAAATTCAACAACATTAAACAATTATATAAATAGTATTATTTTGTAATTGACTGATAAACTGTAAAACAATAAAAAGTTTTCTTCACTTTCACATATTTTATTATCTTAGAATGCTTAATAACATTCTACTTTGGTATTTTTTGTTTTAGTTTATAACAAGTTCGTATAGTTTTTTTTAATTGCAAATATAAAATTTTAAATAAATCAAGGATGTCAGCATATTGTTAGCATATTTTTATAAACATACCTAAAATTAAGTATAAAGTTTGAGAGAAATAATTTAAAAGATAAGTGAAAAATTTTGTAAGCTCCCAATAAAAAATGATGAAGAAGACAGACTGATTCAAGTTTAAAGTATATTAATAATTTTCTCTCCTATATATTCTTATTTACAACTTACAATTTCATTCCAAACAAAGTAATTAAAAAAATAACATACTTTTTTTCAAGTGAACCCTTTAAAATACCGTATTCCACACCATTAAAAAGGTTGGATTTAAATTAAATAAAAATGTTTGGCCAACGTTACCATTTTGGAAAAGAAAATATACTCCGGCTATACGTATATACTTATATAAAGGAACAAGTTTATTTTTATTTCAAAGGTAACAAATATATTATTCTACAAATATGTTGGAACTAAGAAAACCATACCTCTGAAATATAACCATAAGTATAAAAACATAAATACATCTAGAAACTGGCCATGTTCAACTTATTGGATTTCCTACAATCGACCACAACTTCGAAAAGAAAAGAACTTTCCTTATCTATGGTTTTCTTCTTGTTAAGACAACTGTTCATTGGTTCCCTTCCAGGCAATCACGAGGAACGGGAAGATCTAAGTATCTTTTCATAGTAAATAGCATTTCATCCAATTTCGTACAGTAAAACAAATAATTTCATCGTTTTTATAAGGTTTGATTCGAGTAGAATAATTGCCTCAAGTACAGAAAATTATTAAAAATAGTTTCTTCAGCATATTTTATCATCTAGTTATCGAAAAAAAAACATTCGAAAAACTAGCACCCAGTAGGAATGTTTGTTTTTGCCTAAAATATCTAAGCTATATGCATCTGTTACGTAGATACTACTTTGTATTGGACAATTCATTATCCCTAGCTAATGGAATGACTTGAACGCTTTTTTCTTGTACACGTTGAAATTCGATTTCAAGATACTTATTAGGACTTTTATCTTGCTGTTGGTTTTTATCTTTAACTTATCGATGCTTTAAATGTCCCTGGTGAAAGATCGAGCTGAAATCTTTGAGCATCTCAAAAAAATGTGGTGGTTAAAGTTGCAGAGGTTCGCTATTGGGCAACCAGTTCAAACCTTCACTAAGACAAGGTTTAGGTCTGTATGGTAAGAAATAATTTACATTTGCTGATTGCACCATTTCAAAGGTAAAAACCATATTTAATCATAAGATGTTTATAACTAATGCTGAAAAGAAGGTAAAAATAGTTCTGGAATTTATTTACAACGAAGTTGTCTTTGTTGCTGAAAGTATATGTTTTAAAAGTTTGGAAATTTAAATTAATCAGAGGTTTAAGAAAAATTTCATGAAAGAAAAAAATCCTATACATTAAAAAAAATTGCCATGCAGATATTAGTTTGAAATTGCAATGAAAATGGAAAGATACTTATTAGATTAAAATTGTCTGCTTTTGAATAAATTTAGATGGAATTTTTGAAAAATTTACAATTATAACCTTATAACTTATAACTATATTACCGTAAGTGATTTAAGATGTAGCTAGTGCATGTTTAAAAACATTGCTGAAATTTAAAGGTGATAATTAAAAAGTGAAAAGTTTGAAAACCTGCGTTTTATACAGGATACCCAAAACTAATGGGCAAAAATGAAAGGGGAAGTAGACTACCCTAAGAAAATTAAATCACCTTGTAAAATTGGAAAAAAAAAAGGTCTCTGAAGCAATCCTGAGGTGCTAGAGCGTGTGCAAGAATCACCAAAATCAGAGAAAAATAGATTATTGTGGGTGAACGGGGTTATAAAAAAATTTCATACCATGTTTTAACTTATTTATAAAAACTGTGTAAAGTTTTTTTCCATGAGAGGTCGTCTTCGAAATGCGTCAGTAATGCCTTTTTTACAGTCGCATTTCTTATTGTCGGATTTTGAAGATGGCCTGTTAAAGGCAAAACTTTACACAGGTTTCATAAAAACTAGGGGGCTACCACCACTCTCTGCTCGATATCGCTCATCAAACCCCGATTATTATCGATTTATATCAGAAATCCAACACCTTAGTAACATGATCTATGAACATAAACCTTTTGACATGAATTATAAATTTTAAATAGTCTTGGGAGACAGATTATTTCTCATATAAGGGTTTCAAAACTAAAGGACTCTTTCGCAAGAGGGCTTAAATATCGGGCTGAGCTTCAAAATCGGCTTATTGATTGACTGATTTTTATGGAAACAAACTGTTGATTTAATGGTTTTTACTGGTATCGGTTATTCTAGTTGGTGAAATATGTAAATGTGAAAGGGATGTTATGAAGTATGATTTTCTTCTCGTGGGTGAAATAAGTACCGCAAGCACTTAAATTCTATGTCTATGGAGTAAACATAGAATATAGTAATGTTTACGTTTATATTTTATTAATTGAATTTTACACACTAAAGTATACTGCAAACTCGTTTTAAAATAATCGTAAACGTTACACGTCGTGAATGTTATTAATATTTTACTTAAGCTATGAATTATTTTTATGTGTGTAGTACACTTGAAGAACAAGTTTTGCAATTTACTACATCTAAACTTTATATATACCTATTTTTATAGTTTTTGGATTAACTATGTTATTGAATATTTCTGTATTCAATATAATGCAATTTTACACATTTAACAACATTTTTAGAAAAAAAATTATGTAAAATGTTGTTTGACTTCTATTTACTAGCTTTTGATGTTCTTTACCATAAAGAATTGTTATGAATCATATTTTGTAGAAATGAATTATTTTCAAGTAATAACATTTTGTATCAATTTTTCCAATATAAATAACATATTTGGTTGGGAACATAGATACAAAATTTAAAATTTATCAGATGGTTTTACACTTTTACTGCTTATTTTTATTACTGATTTAATAATTCAATGTAATGTTTTTAGGTTATAAGAATTCCCATGTTTATAAATATTTAAAGGTATAAGATATATCATCCATTTTGTTTCTTATTACGTTTCATTTTTAGGGTTTACTTTCATTTTAAATTGTATATAGCTTATCGATACTTAATTACAGCCATTGCGAAAATTACTTTAGTCGCATGCATTTATTTGATTACAAAACATTTATATTTGGCTTTTTTAGATTTCTTTGACTTTTTTATGAGATGATTATTTTTGAAGTATACCTACCGTTTCATTTTCTTGTCTCTAGTTTCGGATTAAATATAATAGTATTTGAGATGAAATATAATAGTAGCTGATTCTGAAACCGAATCATTTTTCATTATTTATGTATAAATTTCGTACTACCTATATTTTTGAGGATTACACTAATGTAATAAGACAGCTGTTTGAACAAAATTTTTCCATTGAATTCAAAATAAACTAATATTATTTCTTCAGAACGTCTGTAACAAATGAATTGAATTTAAATTCATAAATTCATTCTTAAAATACTATATATACTTTTATACCTTTATAAGAATTACTGGGGGGTTTTCTTAAAATTAAGAACATACTATTATAGGCAAGCCCTTACATATATCCTGAGGCCATAAAGTAAAAACTGTCTAAGCTATTTATCTCTTCACCCATATTACTTATTTCATATGCTTACAATTTTACTTTTATATTAACCATCTATTTTAAGACACTCATACATTGGATTATTTTAATACTCCCTTTGTGCCCATTGGGAATATTCTCCTATTACAGTCTCTCTCTTTCTCTCTCTATTCCCTTATTTTTTTCATACGTTTTTAGTTTTCTCTACACCTCAATATCTCTTTTCTTCTCTCTATCTATGTTTTCCAATTTCTCCCTATTTATCTATGCCTCACTTCCTTTACATATTCCTATCTACAGATCTATTTCCCCTTCTCTAGTGTAATTTCACCTTTCTAACCCTCTTTCTTAAACTCAAGAGAAAAAAGCCAACGTTTTTGTCTAGATCCAATGGTCTCCCTAAAGGTTGCTGAACCGATTATGAGATCAACACTAAACCGTCAACATAAAACCGGAATGTGGCAATAAATACGGCTGTAAACCACCTCAGGTGGCAGTGGAAGGTGCGAAACAGTTTACGCCGAGGGGCAGGGGCAGACGGAATCATTGCTCGGTGGGGTCAGGAGGCACGATTGCCTCAAACGCTGCATGTTTATGCTCCCGGATGTTTTAAGCTGGTTGGGAATGGGCGAACTTTACGGTTTAGGAGGGGCTAGAAAAGTTAAATTTGAAAGGCTGCAGGCTCTTTTATGAGGGTTCCGATGGTGGGTTGGGCGGTTCGGGTGAAATGGATTAGGATGTTGGAGGGTCTGTTTTATGAGTGAGATGCAAAGTTGTTTTATATAAGAAAAAATTTATAGAAAGTGGAAGGGCTTTTTGTAGTGGATGATGTAATAAGTTCTGGAACTTAAAGGATGCTATTCTGATTTCAAAAGGAACTAATTAACAGTGAAAGAAACATGAAGTAATTATTTTCTGAAAAGGATCATTCAATTTCCATTGATAGTTACTTAGCACACTTCTGATAGACATTCCCTAATGTGAGAAAAAAAAGTTACTTGCAGTTTAATTTCTTCAGTAAAAAAATACTGATTAAATTACTTAATACTGATTAAAAACATTTTTCTCTCTTTTCCACTTTTTTCCCTCAAAAACTATTTTCTAACCCAATCAAAGAAGGTTATTATATCAAGACAGATAATTCTCGCAGGAAAACCTATTTACAGTTAGAATTGTAAAAAAGGGGGGTTTCACACTTTTACAACCAATAATGCAATTCTTTACGTAATCCAGCACAGTAATTCGTAATTCTCAAAATAAATGTATGTATATGAAATTATTTACAGCTAACCGCTATTACTTTTTAATCTTTCTTTTCAACCTTTCTTGAGGTTAGTTTTAAATGTTTTTCAAGATTAGGAAAAGCTATTATAGTTATATAATAACACGTGAATAAAAGAAGCATAGATCTCATTTTTATAAACGTACGTTAAAAACTACAGAGAAACTGGATGCCATTTACAAATTTATTTAATGAAAAATTTAATTAGCAATCGAAACTAATTAAACATTGAGAAATTTCAATTACGTTTTTTTATATTTTCCGTTTAGAATTTGATGAAAAAAGAGTTAATTGAGTTTGTAGTATCAACCTATAATAGTCGGTCTTAAAATAAAATTCTGCCCAAACTAATATCATGCTAGAATTTATCATTAAATTGTGAAGTTATTTATTTTATTAGGACCTTCATTTATTAATAGATTACAAGGTATATCAATTGAAATAACTTAAAAATTTCAATTTTAATTCCCCTTCACTTCTGTTTAATACAAACTCACAAATGTTTTATAGCGCAGTCTAAAGATTACATTTAAATCTATTGTATATTAAATAAAATTGTGGATTAAAATTCACCAAATTGTTTTGCTTGAATTCAAAATTCATGAAATTGAAATGAAATAAATTTTACAACATTGTATTGTAAATTGCATTTTTCAAAATAAACATGCAAGTCGTTTTTTAAACAATGAAGAGGAATAAAGATTCCAGAATATGGTGAATGTGTTTTAACTAAATCCTTATAATTAGCACGTTGTTGTTGTTGTTACTTATTCTCCCTGATCTAGATAAAAAATTAGACTAGACCAGGTCCAAAAGATTCCACATCCTCAAAAAGTCCATGACCTGGACTGGATTCTCTTTTAAATCAGCCTTATCCAGCCCCAAACAAGCAAGAAGATGACTAGGGGAGGCTGGGGCTGAGCTGCATTTACTACATGTCAAAAAAGTCTTACGCCCCTGGTCATAGGCTAGAGATTTAATATGACCACTAATTAGTCTAGTAAGGGCGGTTTGCGTTGCTCTATCTCCAACTATCTCCAGGGCAGCTCCTGGATGGTCAGCATGATACCAGTCATGCGAAGGAGGTGTTTTCCAGTCCTTGTTGAGAGCAATTTTCCTTATGGTGGCCAGCTCTTGGTACGTGAGAGCGCCCGAGACGTCGTCTATAATATTTGTTCCCTCCTTTGCCAGGCCATCAGCATGATGAATTAGCACGTAAAAGGCATAAGAAGAACAACAATAAAGACACTTTACTTTGACAAAACACAAAAACCTAATTAAAAACAAATAAATAACAGGAATTAATTCATCACTCTAAAATATATTCGTTTTTAATTCAGGGCAGTAAAAATCATTTTTATTATTTTTAGACAAAATGTTGACAGTTAGACTTTGTATGTTTACCATCGCAAGATTTTCAGTAAAGAATCTAATCGTTTATTCTTTTCATTAGAAAAAAAAACAGACTATGTTGCCGACAATAAAACAGATTCCGCAGCTATAGCCTTCTTTTTCTACCTACCCCTTTTCTCTACGTTATCTGAAGCAAATTTTTCTTAAAAGGAGTAAATAAATTAATAGAGTTAAATGGAAGAAATCGTGAATTAGTCTACCTTCTTAATTGAACACTACAATTTAGTAAACTAGCGTTTCTCCCGGACCACTATCACAACAAACAAACCATCATTACTTCCCCACTCCACCAACGAACGCAGGAGAAGAAATAAAGACAATTCCATTAATAGAATAAGCCCCCCTGGAAAAAGCACCGCCGGGTCGTAAGCGACTTTTAGGTACAAAATCGACACGGAGTGAAGGGGTAATGACTTTCACAGCTGTCATTCCGCCCCTTGCGTCTACGACCTCAGCAAAAACGACCCCCAGAAAAAAGGAAAGAGAGGTCCAAGTACAAAACCCAAGAGTTCTGACACTCCGTGATGTATGGTCCCAGCAATGCGATCCCGGTTTATAACTTTTTCTTAGTTTGAGGGCTTAGGATGTATTGTTCGTGGCCATTTTTTCTCGGCTTTTGTGCCTTGGTGGTGCTTTAATTAATGGCATTTAGTGCATCGGGGGGTGTATTGGCGAAGGGCAGGTGGTGACGGATTATCTTTTGCTGGATGAAAGTGGCCGTCCGCCTTGACAATGATTGCTTCTTTACTGCGCGGATTAATGTATGGCTCTTGGGGGAGGGGTTGTGATGGATTGGAAGAGTTGAAGAGCGGAAAGAATTGTATCTAACGTTGGAATTGTTTGGGAATCTTTCATCAAGTAGATTGGCTCGTACCAGTGTGGGCTATTGTAAACGTAGAAATTTGAAAGTATCTTTAGAAAAATAATTTCTGTAAGAGTTTAGGTAACTTTGTAATATATTTCTTTATTTAAGTCGGTATTATTTATTATATAATCGGCACTTAACCAATGTTATTGGTTTAGGTCTATCTTAAATATTAACACTTCTCTGTGTCTGAGAATGAAATATTTTAATTAGTACCTAATAAATGTAGAATATTTGAATATTAACCCTTTTAGACCTAGCCGCCCCAAACTTTTCATATGATTCAATGGTAATCTCAGGCAGTAAAGGGTTAAGTAAGGGCTAAGTAACCCAGTAAGGGTTAAGTAAGGGCATGAAAGGGTTAATCTTACATTCATATAATTCCTAGATTACGCAGCGAGCACCTGTGGATCTAAGCCAAGGAGGTGAAACACTACATTACCCGCAACACACACACATTCGGTCTCATAACATTATTACATTCATTCATCAACACAGGGACAAAACAAATATCAATGGTTGAGTGCTATTGGAACCGCGGACGTATGGCTTCGCAGTCATGTACTCTAACCACCAGGCCCAGTATGCCGATGAATGGGGTGTTATTATTTTACAAGTATTAGTTACTATTGCATAACTTTTGATGTACAAATTTTTCTCGAAGTTCCCCGCTAAATAGAATTACGGAGACAGCATAGGTTTGATTTAAAAATGAAAGAGTAAACTAGTTTGTTTCACTAAAGCTCCACTACATATTTCAATTAAAATCTTAAAACATAAATTTTCTAAACGTTTATGCTTTTAAATGCGTTTTACTTAATAAAAGTTCCTAATATTGTAATGAAAAATCTTAGAAACGTATAAAGACGTTATATACTATATATTTAATGCCTAAATATTACGTAGCCACTTTTACATTGTTCAAATTTTACCTCGTCTAGAACAGTAATTTTTCTAGGTAACTGTACCAACAAAGAATATTTCATAACAAATATATAGCTAGAAGATAAAGTTGTAGAATTTTTTGAAGTTCTAGGAAATAACATAATTTCAAGCTTCTCCCGAGCAGAATTTCGTAGAAAAATATAAATAGAAAATTAAGTTATTTCTTATACACATTAAAGTAAAAAAAAGAGATTTTCTATAAAAGAACTTCAGGATCCTTTGACTTTGCATGTAAATGTCTTGCAGACGGGTGCATTTTAACCGTCAGGACAGCAAGCTTTTAAAACTTGTAAGATTTCATAAACAGCCGCGTTATTTTATTATCAAAATTTGGGAGAATGCAACAATGGCGGCTTCCTTAAAGCGTCTTTTCATTCTGGATACTTCGAAGAAATATTCCAAATTAAAGGGTAAAAAGCTGGTCGTAGTAATTGGAAAGGTTTTCTCAGAATCTGTAATGAACATTATTTTTTATTGTTCTTTCTGTGTTATTCAGCTTATTTGTTTCAAAGGATTAATTAAAACTGCTTAAAATAGTGTATAGAATTTTCAAAAGTTATTTTGCTTTATACCTACTCATAAGGTATGAGATAAAAACGCTTTAAAACCTAAAGGGGTGTTATAAAAATTGTTCTGGACTTCCTAAAAACTCAGGTATTTATAGAATTTAAACATATTTTCTGCGCTTTCTCAAATTTAAGTTTAAAATTGTTGAACATTGGCCGACTGTGTGAATCTGTTAAACATTTTTATATATAAGAGAAAATTAGAAATCCATAATTAGCAAATACCTACTGTTAAAAGCCACATACGATTTCTGCAAGCAAAACTTCTACCTTGTCCCTACCTTGCAAAAAGAAATATTCAAAAACACTTCCACTATCTTTCTGTTACTCTCTGCTTTACCTTTATTCCGAACAGCTTAAAAACGGAATAAATATTAAAATTAGGTAAAAAATTATATGTTTATACGGTTATCTCCTTTTTTAAAGTTTAGTTGTTTGTTGTGAGCGTTGTGATGAGCGTTCTGTTAAAATGTAAGTCTATTGAAAGTTTATGTATATTTTTTTCTTTTTCCTTTTGTTGTTAATAAATTGTGTTAGGATAACTTTTCTTGGTTTCTCATTATTAGTGCATTGTCTGATATAACTACTTTTCATGAAAATGTAAAATTAAAATAACTTTAAAAATATATCATTTTAATTTTTTAACAGTGATTATATGAAATATACATACCAAATTTATTCTATTGAGCTTAATTTATGTATCACAGTTCCATAGTAACGTACAACGGCAATGTATATGGGTAAAATAATTTCTATGAGTAGGTAGTTTAAAATCGATCCTCTGCAAATTTGCTGAAAACATTTGCAATAAAATATGACCGAAAACCTTGTACATGTAAACACATTTACCTCGTGGTATAATCTTCAAAGGGATAGCTATAAACATTTAACTATTCCCTTTGTTTGATCGTAGTCGAAACATTCACCAGTCACGATCCTTTTGAACGGCTAAATTTAAAATGATTTAAGGAACTACATCAAAGGGATCATTCCTCATCGATCACTCCTATTTTGTTGAAATGGAAATTTGTCTATCTATGAATAGACTTAATGTAGAGCATTAAAATGCATACACGATTGAACAACAAAGAACCGTAGAGGTGATAGATATATTCTATAAATCTTTTACTTTACTTTTCCAAATAGCAGTAATTAAATGGGTTTATTTAATTAATCAACATCAACTTTTTAACCACTCTGTGTAATTAATTCTTCTATACTTTTCTACATTAGTAAAGCTCATTATGAACATTAAGCATATGAATGTAAACAGACAATAAATGTGTCTATTATAACGTAATTATTTTGGTCTTTTTATATTTATAAAAATATTCTAATGCTTTATGAGTATTGAAAAAAGACATTAATCAGATATAATACAAACTAAGTTATATTCATTTTCGAATACCTCAAGCTAGAATATAAAAGCAACTTAAAAAACATGTAACTATTAACTATATAAAGAAAAATTTGTTCTTGAAACTACTTAGTTTTATAGATATTATGTTTCCTGATTTAACAACACAATTGCGAAGACGTTATATAGATTTTTCAGCAATGTCTATATAAAACTTCAGTTTTAAATTAAAGGATTTTGGCCCTAATCCTAACTATATTATGAAAATTACTTCTAACTATACCCCGAAAATATATACCGATTCAATTTAATTTGACAAATAGATACAAACAGCTCTATGCCGAAATCTGACAATGCAAAGTTACTCGATTTTACACAATTAAACACATACAAAATGCTAATGCTCCGACATCCGACTGTGAAATGTGCATTAACAGTATATTGTATTTAACCAATCTTTGTCACGAAACGAATACGTTTTATGCAGCAGAAATATTGAATTCGGTTTTTACAATAGGTCTTCTGGAAAATACGTGCTGTCGGTTTAACATTAATTGTTAATTTCCAAAACAGAATGCAAATCAAATCGTAAAACCTCGCTCTCCTATCACCTCAAATAAAGAATGCAAAAATACTCATTCTCGCAGAAGCATACGGGATTGTTTTATTTCGTGTCATTAATTCAGTAAATAAAACTCCAAGAAACACACACTCTTCTCGAAGCACAACTAAAGCGAATGTAATAAGTTTTCTTTTAGTGGAAGAAGCTGTATTCCACAAATTAACTTATGCAAATAGAGATAAACAAATTCCTCTCTGGCTACCATTAACGGAGCCATTACCATACGGATTTCTAAGAAAATTTATAATTTACGAAGGAGCGGAAGAAGAGCATACCATCTCTCTGTGTGTGTGAAATAATACCAATTACATTTTCATAAAATCTTAGGCAATTGCTTCTGCATTAGTTATTCATGGTTTCCGAAGTGACTTGATTCAATTTTCGCTTTAGTCATTCTTGCGGAAGAATCGAGCATTTATTCTGAATTTGCATTGTGATTCGGTATAAGTGATTTTTTAAGCAGACATATTTGGAGTGATTTCACGTTGAAGTTTATGTGAACCGTGCAGAAAGTCCGTTAAGAGTTAGCTTAAGTGATTAAATTTTTAGGTTTCAATATCCATCGTTTTATTAGTTACATCAGATACGTGTTTGTATTTATTAAGGTATCACATATTCATAAGGATGTATAAAGTAATCCCTTTTAAGAACTTTTTAAGTAATTATAAAGCCTATTCAATTAAAATTGTTCCCTTACTTTATTTGAAACTGATCAACAATTTTTTTTAATAGAGAATAACTTTAAACATAATAAGGAACTTCAAATTCAACCATTCAACCATTCTCAAATTCAACTTCAAATACGATCCATTGTAAAACTTTTTAATTTTCGTTCATAAACAGTTTTACATAGTGTAATGGTTATGGTACTAATTAAAAAGTAGGGGATACACTTGAACTTCTCAGAAGAATCCTAATAAAATCCTAGTGAACAATATTCATAAACAAATTTATTTATTCAAATAACGAAGATGGTACATTTTAATAACGCCGTAAACAAAAAACAATGTAACCATAATGATTGTACAATAATCAATAGTCATAATCAGTAGTCAATGTAGAATAACTTAAAAATGCCAAGCACAATCAGCATTTTACTTTAAAATTAATTAGAGCACCATAGTACTATGTAGAAAAATGGAAATTCGTACTAACACACACAATATTGTTTTCGTTTTTATGTAACTAAAATAGTTTTTAGGGATATTTCAATATAAACAAGAATAAATTAAAGAATAAAATAATGGAGATAAGAAAAGAGGCAACAAAGAAACAGTTAATTTCGGGCACAATCCCATCTTGAAAACAACGCTAATACTTTCCCTTAAAATGGACCAGTCCTATATAACAAAACAATATTTATGCTTAGTTTTTTCTTATTTTATATCTTTTGTTCATATCTTTCATGCATACTACTTATAATTTGTTTAAAATAATAGTTTCAAACTAAAATTACCATTCCTAAATATTAAAGATCAAGAAATACTGAAATGCATACTGAATGTAATGTAAAAACAACGTATGAAATGCACAAATAAAAGTAAAGTTCTTTTTCCTACACTACATTCCTAAAAATGTCTGAAATAAGAACTTCAAAAGGGCTTTAAAGTTACTACAATTTATTTATAGTTAATAATGATGCTGAAAAACATAAAAAATCTTATACCATGTGCAGTACTTTTGCTCTAACCATTACACTTCTCTCTTTACTCAAAAACTCATGTAATGAAACAGCGTCCTCCCAAAACAAAGAATAGAAACTAATCTAAAAGCATCTGTTTCTACCAAGATATGGAAAATCATAATCCCTTTCCCTGAGATCTACAATTCAAGTTCCGAAAAACTTCCAAACTCTGATGCCATAAACAAGCTATATAAGAGTAGAGAAATAGTTACGACGCTACGAGAAGACGGTAAAAAATCTTAATCGGTATTCTTAAGAGTAAAAAAACAAGACGACGTAAAGAAAAATCTCGGAAACTATTAAGTGTGCCAACATTAAGGCTGATCATAAACACAGAAACCTGGACTTGGAGGAATTTTTCCGTCCTGCATTTATTATTACCATTACTTTTTCCGTACGCCTTGTTAAAGAATTGATAAGGATAAGATTTTTTAGCCCCGAATTCCAGTAGCCAGAAAAGTCGATAAAAATATTTTTCCTCAGAGTTTCCAGCTTTTTCTATCATTACTTTTTTCCTTGTCTTTGGGTCAATCATTTTTCCATTACTGTCCAAGCACTTATTTTTATTTTGCACTTGGCAGATAAGACGGAAAGGGAACGACTCATTTCCAGAAAGTTCTGGAACGAGATACGATATGGCGATACAGGAAACAGCGACGTTTTCGCTATGACTGATGGAGGGGAGGGAGCGAATTCGAACTGGCACCTCACCCTCCACGACTCGTATCTTAATGAACTATTAAGCACGGTTTTACCCGCGTTGAGATAAGTATTTTCGGACGTAAGTGGAGGCGGGCGGTCTTCGAAATATCTGCTAACATTTTCATCTTACCTTGAATGTTATCTTCCTTAACTACAGGTAATAAGGAAAGCGAATATGCAGTTTCAGGATTTAGTTAGCACACTTAAAATACATTCAATATTATTTAGAGCAAAAAAAAAGCTTTATTTGTATAATGTATAAACTGATTAAAAATAGTTTTCTCCCTTAGGAATCCTAACACTAAGAACACGTGAAGAAGGCAATATGATCTTTAACCAACAATATTGATTCCAAAAAAGAGGAAACAGTAAATTTTGTTAGGCATAAATATTTCCAGTTATTCCGTTACGGAAGGTAAGTAAATAAATTTACTGATATCATTCCTCTAAACATTAAGATGTTGGTTTCTTCATGGTAAAAATTAACAGTTTAAATACATGCTAATACAAAACCTCAGATGATTGAAAGCATTAATGCCCTCAAGGATATCTGTTTACGTTTTACATTTATATAGTACACTGGACATAAACAATAAACTGAACCATTATTTTTATTATGCAAATTATTTTGCTAAAATTTCTTAACATTCTCCAGAGAACCTATAAATTGTGATTAATAATCAGATAATAATAAGGAAAATTACCTTTCATAAGTAAAACCCACACATGACATCATTTCCATACCAACAGATATAGATGCATTGGGAGTCATAAAAATAAGAGATTCCTTACTTTCAAATAAATTTATTTGTTTGTAGCTTCTGATGAACAGTTAACCCCCTTAAACGAATAGTACTTAGCACTTAGTCAAACTATTTTAACTCAACTTTTCATGACATTTTTCTCGTTCTTTCTATAGCTTCATGCGTCATCATACCAAATCTATTCCAACCCTAACCTTGCCACATACGCCTCGTAAAAACATATTCCTTCTTCCACCAACACTCAAACAGCCCTAAACCAGTCTCCATTAAACCCTACACCTCTCTATGTTATTTGAGTTTATGAAGCGCTCCCAAACTCAAGTAGCGAAATTACTTTGCGCAAGGACCTTAATTAAAACTTTCAGGTCGTAAATGACCTTCGGGAAAGTAGGCAGCGTTTAACAGTGGATATTTCGTTCCGGAGGCTATTAGAACTCTCTTGACTTTAAGGCCCATAACAAACTTGGTCGCTTAGGATGCGATTAGGATATTGCTGATACTTGCTGTGAGACGAATGCTGATGCCTAGCGTCGGACGGATATACGCCTTTAGGTATGGGGATTATTAAAAACTTACTGTCACTTGGCTGTAGAAATTAGCCTGCTGAGGAGGTAATAGGGTATTTGAGAATGCAGTGTGAATTCAGTTTATAATATTTTCCAGGAAAGGCGGATATTAATTTTAACTCGTATAGATGGTACGTTAAACTATGAATACTTATCCCTCCTTAAAGTGGTGATTACTTCCAATTAATTATTAAACTCTGGGAAATCGTACGGTAATCGATCATCTACAAAGACGAGATATATTTTCATATCATTATCTTTCACATGTCATGATGTATTATTATTAATTAAAGTTAACAGATGGGCGTATTTAGAAGAGCGGAAATATATGCTTATATATTAAGATATTTCATACCAGTCAGATTAGCTTTTCCCAGAAATTTCCTTCATATCATATAATTGTCCATAATTTATTACTAGATGAGAAATACAACTGACAATAGAAGAAAAGGTTTGGTTTTTTTTTGCATTTTTGCACTTTTAAAATTAAGCATTTTAGGTACAACATACATAAGACATGATACAACTTTATCCTTACTTCGTTTTTTTTTCATTCAGTACACATATTTGCATTCAACAACTGAAAGAGACTGGAATAATTTTGAATAGGAGTGTATGACTTTCAATACAAGTAAAAGAGATTTTATAAGTAAGTTAAAGAATCCCGCAAAAAAGACTACTTCGCTCTCCTGGGAAGGACACCTTGAAGTCCTAAAGGTCCCTTGCCGGATAAGAGAAGAAGATAAGATCCATTCAGAAGAAACATTTATTTAATATCCAAAGTGTTTATTCTCTAAAATAAAAGAATGGATGTATCAATTCCTAAAGAGATAGGGTTGAAAGGGAAATCTAGGTACAATTAAAATAATCCCTTTCTTAGAAAATTTCGAACGAATTCTTCATGTACTATATATTTTTTTATTTTATGATATTTTTAATATAAATAAATGAAAAAAACTCATCTTCCTTTTTTCAGTGCCAATTCTCAACACAATAATACCTATGTATTTAAATGAATTATTTTTATGAAGAAAAGTGAACAACATAATCGTAGTTTATTGGAGGGTATCAAAGCTTCAATCATATAATTAATATATTTGCAAATTAGTAATTAGTTTCTAGAGTTTTTCTTAGATTTCAAGATATGAATTCAGATCCAAAGATGATTACTACTTTATTCATAACTTAACATACACTTTAATCATTAACATAGCATGATTTTACGTATTTTGAAGTCACTTAAAATTAGTAACAAATGCTTCTATTTCAAGTGAGCATTGAAAAAATTCTTTACCTGAGTGACCTAGTTTGGTAATTTATTTATTGCATCATCTAATTTACTGAACAATTTGCTGCCTAAATAGAACACTTCAAAAAATTATATACACGTGCTACATGTTTTGCTTCATTAAAGATATGGTATAAGAGTTTTGAATATGTTGCTCTGCATCTATTAACATCTCCTACAATTACGAACTTAGAAAATTCCGTTTTTCAAAATAATTCTTAGGACAAAAACCAGCAATGTGATTCGTCTTCATTTGAAAACAAGTACTTCAAAAACTCCTACCTTTTTTACAGCTTATTTATTCCCTTAGGCCATATGATCCAATTCTGTTCTAAGAAAACAAAAATTAAAGGTTTATTGTTTACTTCCTGCAATATCGAAGCGGAATTATTTTTTTCTTTCAATGAAGTCTTTTTAAGAATTAAAACACATAATGTAACTACCGTGATTACCTTTGCCAGAAGCTATAATATTTTTTACACTCCAAATATTTGTTATGTTTTTGCTAGCAATAAATGAGTCCGTCTAAGCTTTTCTTAACTCAATGGGTTTTGTTTTCACTTTACTATACAATTTATGGCACAGTTACTAAAGAGAGAATTCAAAGTAATTTTAAAAAGTTTTGTTCGGTACAAAAACCCATTTAGACGGAATAACAACGATCAAAGAATTTAGTTGTCTCGTAGCTCAAGCCTTTTATTGCAGGTACTAAAAATTATTTGTATGGCAGTTCTGAAAAGAAAAAAAAACTACACACAGAATTTATAAAAATTTAACAAAAAGCTTTTGCTTTGTAAACAAACCCATCTGTAGTCTTGTACTTTAGTTCAATAATCCTTTTATCTTCCTAACAAAATACTTAATATTTACTGGGATTTTCAGGAAAGTCAATACTGTACAATACGTAACCTTTCTATTTATTCTATAAAACAAAAGTTTTTATTAAATTTTAAAATTGTAACCAACGATGTATCTAGTCCTTGAGAAAACAGAACCGCTGGTTACAATACAGCAGGGTCCCTCTCCCATAGCTGTTTTCAAAACACTTTTTAAAACCTATGTTGATTATGGTAATTTGTCATGTGTGTTATTTTTAAAGCCTATGTTGATTATAGTAATTTATCATGTGTTTTATTAAGATTAGGTAGAGAAAGTCTACAAATTTTCCAAGGTAGAACAAGTATTTAATTCTAATACATTTCCTATATGCATAGTTTTCGGAATAAAATAAGGTTTTATTCGAATGTATTTGTTATCATTTTAATTATTTGGATATTTGAGTGTAGAGTGAAGGGGGACTCAACGGTTCCGTGCTTCAATTTGCCAAATCTGTTGCGATTCAATTTTACTCTACAAATGTCTCATTTGCAGAAAAATACAAAAATTTTAAAATTTAATTACAATCGTAAAGAATGATCTCTAAAACGGATTTGTCCGTTGCCTTCCACCGATCATTCTGCAGAATATCTCCGATTTACACGTCCTGAAAAAAGTGAGAAAAAACAGCAACACAAATTATTATCTGAATTTCTTACCAATCCCTTTTTGCAATACTTATTTAGAAAGTAGTTTTCTGATTTTTTTTCAAAAAAAGGAGAACAATTACAAACGATTCTTCACTTAAATAAACCAATTCCCTAAAAAACAAACTTTTCAAGCTTCTTTACTACTTAAACCAAACACACCATACATTCCTCCACCCTAATACCATTTCCCATCAAAAACAATCCAATTCCCAATGTTTTTTTCAATCCCAACCAACAACAAAAAAACACTCAACTAACACCACCTCAAATGTTCGTATTCCTTCCATCCACCCTAATTACGACCCAGGTACCCTTACACCCTGCGGTTCCCCCTATTAAGCCCATTGTTCTTTCGCACCCAATCGTCCGAAAGCAATTATTTTTTGCGGCGGGGCGCAGTTAGCACGCCCGTAATTGAGGGGCTCTACTCTTGCAGGGGCTGCGAGAAGTAATTATCCGAAGCAGGGGCGCACTCCGAGGGGCACTGGGGCGCATGATGGGACGTGGTCGCCCTTCTGAGAGGGGTCACTGGAATGTTTTTGAATTCTGTGGGAGTGTTGGGTAAACTGTGTGATGGAAACTTATTGGGCGTGAGGGATATAAGAGTTTGTCGTTATTAGACTGGATGAGCTACTTAAGGGGTTTCTTAAGATGGATAATAGTTTAGGAAGGTTTTACTATCGGAAATGAAAGTGGTGTTAAAAATAAGACGATTTACTAACCATAATGATTTAAGTTCAAGTGGAAATGGTCGACCAGTACGGGATCTTTTGAATCCATCTCAACACACAGCTGTAACACAGCTGTACTCACCAGTAACTTGATCTAAGATTCAGACTTGGATAAAACAAAAATATTTACGCACACAAAACTTTCTTTAAATATTTTCTGCAGTTTAAATAAGTGCCCCAAGTCCTTGAAATTGTGACTCAATGCACATTTGTATTATTTACCTATGTACTGTGATAATGCTTCTTAAGCTTCAACTGTAAGAAAAAATCAATTTATTTATCAAAAACTTAAATTATTTTAAAGAATTTTCTGCATTTTCTTGGCGTGCGCTTCAATATTATCCAAGTATGCAAATATTAATCTGGAATTAAGCTTTTTGGACAACTTTCATTGTGTTTAAACTTGTTTCCCTTTTTCAACTAGAAGGTACCAAATAGAAGTTTTGATTCCAGGTTAACCTTAGGTTAAGTTAGTGTTGAACACGTTCAACAGAGAGTAAAAGTGTAATGTAAAACTTGATGAAGAATTATGTGTCCTTTTAGAATATTCATGATGATTTCAATTTGCAGCGTTATTAAGTAAAATGTTATTAATTTCGAGGGTTTTTTTGTAATACTTAGGTTTTTAATTTGTGCTTCAGGCGAGTAATCTGAGGTGCCTACTAAAATATAAAAAGATGCTAGGAAAATTATTAATACTTGCAATTTATAAAATAGCATAGACAACAGTTTGACCTTTTAGAAGAAAACTGTTAAACTTAGAATAAAACGTTTTATGTACTACGAATTAATGCTGTAATTTTGTATTTAATTTTTTTTAATAGTGCAATTTAGCTGTCGAAATAAATTTGATATAATTATAGTACTATGAAGTATGTTTCATAACAAAATATTGTTATTATAAACAAAACATATAGAGTAAAAAACTTAATTTTCACTTAAACAAATACCTTAACCTTATTTCAATCCAATTAATTTCTCAATGATATTTCTATAAAGTTTTTGAGTCATGCTCTGTTATAAATCTGTAATTAGTTCCGTATTATTCCTAAAATTCATTAATTTCTATTCTTCCTCTAAAATATAATAGTCCTTTGTTAAACTAGAAAACTAATCATTAAAACAAAGAAGTAACACCAAAGAAATCATACAATTTAGAACAAAAACCATGCAATTTACAAATGCATTCCTTACTGTTTTTTTTCCTTTCACTTTCATCTATCATGTTAAAATAATTAAGTTTTCCATTAAGCTGTAATTATAAATTATTGTTTCCAAGAAAATGGAATGAAATCTTAAAAATAGTTCTATTTCTTTTATTCCAATTGCACATCAGGGTAATTATTCAATGTTCTTAAATGTCTTACACAACTAAGCAATTTTTGAGCAATTATCTTCATTAAACAGGCGTTCTTTCAGGTTTTAATTCACTAGATTAAACAGTTGGAGGTTCGAAAAAAAATTCATTGGCTAAAGCTGTGCCGTATATCAAATCACTAAGAACCATAAAAAAGTGTTTTCAAATCCGATGTTGAATTTTTTTACACGTATTCCAAAAAATACAATAAATTGTGTCCTCTCCAACTCAAATTAACCCTTCTACAGTAATGAGTTTTGCATTCAGAGCTAAAGTAAATTAATGTCGTTGGTTAACTGTCACTTTTTATCTTACTGCACCATTTTGTCTTTTACTTCCAGTCCTTCCGTTTGCTGAGAAACCATTAATTTATCCTCATTTACAAAAGAAGAAACAAAAAGTAGCAGGAAAGATTTACAACGACGAAAAATAAACAAATTGCCCCCATTACGAAAAAAAAAGTCACCCTGACACACACAATCAGCA
Source organism: Tetragnatha montana (assembly GCA_963680715.1). Lineage (NCBI taxonomy): Eukaryota > Metazoa > Arthropoda > Arachnida > Araneae > Tetragnathidae > Tetragnatha > Tetragnatha montana. The sequence goes on from OY796675.1 coordinate 41,977,003, forward strand.
TTATTTGCAACTGTAAACATCTCAACTTCACTTAGTCTTCCATCGATCAGGCTGAGTAGAAGTATTTTTTACCCGTTTTGTTTGAAACTCAGCAAGCCAAAAATCCTGCTACATTACGTGAAGATTTTTCTCTCTCTCTTTTTTTTCTTCCTGGAAAAATTTTCCATGTCTCTCTTTTCCCTTTTTCTTTTATTTCTCGTGAAATTATTTTTGAAAAAGATAAAGATTCGCTGCCTGGAAAAAATCATTAGCGCTAACGATTTTCAGCGTGAAATGTTATGATTCCTTCATGCAATCATTCTTTTAGAAATGATTATGGTTACCGATGCCATGGCAATGCAGGGGGCCGGGTAATGAGTGTACATGCGACATTGGGGCTCGACATAAAAGTAAAAGACGAGTCTTGAGATGAGATAAAGTACTATTTAGGAGCTTTTCTTGGTACTTGGCTTTTCTGCTTAGGGTAATAATCATTTTGGGAATAGGTGTTTAGGACTCTTCTACAGCAAAAAGGGGGCTGCAGTTATTCGGCTTATAAATTCCTTAGTTTTGAGTCTGGGTTAAATTTTTCTAACAGAAAAAGAATTCGTGCGTTAAAAAGTGCTTATGTTAGGCCATGCCAGTTATAAGAATTACACATTTATGATGATGTGTTTAATTTATTTTTAAAGTTAGGTATCATAAAATTTTATGGAGTTGTTAAATCAACAAATAATACTTTTATTGTCCAGAAGTAATTTTTACCGCTAAGCCATATTAATTAAGTGCTTATACACATTTATTCCCATGATGTGAGGTAAATTCATGTAGAATTATTTTGTGGTGCAATATACTATTTTTCTCTATAGTTTACTTTCATTCATTAAATTTTTTATGACATACACAATATTTTCATTTTTTACATTCGTTGTTTTATCTATTTTAATATTATTCTTTTACGTTTTTTAAAAAAAGTTTGTACATGTAAAACGTCTAACATTTTCTCCAAAGGGACTTTCACCATAAAATAAAACAACTTATGGAACTATTTCGACCTGTATAGGCGTGCTGGACTGGTGTTTAGAGTATCTGACCAGCCGGGCGTCTGGTTTTCTGATTCCTGCTCCGGCATTGATCTTTATGTTTGGAGGATGAATGTACCCCCCCCCTTCTCTTAAAAGGAATTGTGCATGCGAATGTATGGCGTGGACAACAGTACTTCACCTCAAAGTCGTCTGTCTACAGTGGCTCACTGAATAACGCAAAGTACTATAGATATCGACGTGTCTGGAGAAATGACTTCGGTCATAGTGCGTGTTGTTCTTTGCCATTGGGAAAGAAATGTGATATAATAAATCGTTTAACAAAACTAACTGCAAATTTTATAGGCTTTGTGATAATTTTTATGCTATGATTTTATTAATACCCATTAAATTCTTTAAATGTGTTAATATAAAGTGAAAGCTATTTTTTCATCAAACCTTTAGAGAACATATATATTACATCACCCTTTCTTCCTACTATTTAAATATATAATTTGTCCCTTAAAACCTATAGTTAACATTTTGTACATGTTGCAATAGTAATTACCACCTAATCCAACACATTGCAGCTAATTTCAACCAGTATTAAAACCTCCTAACTCCATGATTGGAAATTCTTTTAATTCTCAAAACTCTACAAACTGCTAAATTCAATCCATAATTATCTCCCTCTCCCTATCGCTACTTCATCAGAAACACGAACAATAACTACTTGGCTGATTCATTTCCTGCTATCAGAAATTCTGAGATCGCCTCATTTTTCTCCGCTGCGTAACAGCGGCTCCAATCTGATACAAATATCAGCGATGTCTTCGCTTCTAATTTGTCAAAGGCCAGTAATTAACTGTCACCGCCGACTCGGAGACGGTTTTCGAGTGTGGTGAGGGTAAAAGGCGGCGATCGCGTTGATTTTAAAGCAGATTTCGGAAGAAAAAATACTTGAGACGAAAGATATCTTTTGCTTCTTCTTTGGTAATTAAAATCGTCACATTTTAGAAATATGAAGACAGTTTTAGAAAGAGATAAAGGAATCAATAAATGAATTACATCAGGCGTTCACACTAATGCATAATGAGTTACATTATTCAAAAGAGGTATTTTAAAAGATAATTACCTATTACAAAAGTTTATTAGATTAAAAATCACTTTTTTCTATACTATTTTCCTCTATACTTTTATTTATCATTATCATATTAATTAATATGGTGATGATTTTAATAAAAATAACAATGCAAAAATAGTTCATAAAAATAAATAATACACAAGAAAAGACTTACTATAGGAGAAATTATCTTGAGAAATATGGTAGAAAAGCTTAATTTTTCATTACTATTAATATAAAGTAAGGATACAAAAAATCGCGTATTTTTATCTCTTTTAGGTTTTGAGTTAATAGTTATCGAATTTTAAAATGTGTGATTCTTTTTTGGGACACCCTGTATGAACAATTTTAAACTATGTTAGATTTATTATTATATTTATTATGGTACCTCTGTTCAATAATTAGTTTTGCAATTAGGTACTTTAAAACAATCCTAGAAAAAGAAACACAATCTAAACTCAACAATGAAACACGCCTTATTTTTGGCAGCCTCAAATGTTTTCGATTGAATCAGACTTTTCCACACGCACTCAAAATTTCTGAAAATGATTACACTATTTCATTGGAACGCAATCCGTGATAGAAATTCAATCCTTCCCCGTGCTTTCTCGCCCTTCCAGCCCATTTACCCCACAAAAAAAAACGACCAACCAACAGCTCCAACAAAGAAAAGGTCCCAAGGAACATTCAAATTTCTTCCAAGATTCCGTCCACGAAAAAGACGTCTCTTATAAGAATCACGTCCCTCCTCCCATATTTCCCCTTTCTCTACCTCAATCCATAACCTGTTCAGCACTTCTGAAGCGAAAGCCAGTCTCGGAAAAACTGCATTTTCCAGAGCCAGCCCATTTAAAGAAATTCGGAGCTCCCAGCATCCATAATGAATAAGAAACAAGCTCCGACGCGCATCAATATTCAAATTCCTCGCGACATGCAACGGTGTTAAGGTGGATTTATATATACGCGCATGTATATATCCATTCCGATACTTTGGGCTTCAAAGGTATGGGAAAATATCCAATATTCCCCATGGAAATGCATCGCATTGCTGAGTCGCTCGCTAGTGTTTCTTACGCTCGGATGAAATCCATCAAAAAAAGACGATTGTAATTTTCGTGTAAGCGAATTAGTTGACCCGAGGAGCGTAGTGGAGGATGTAGTGTCGAATAGGGGGGATTTTGTGTGCTCTGGAATTGAGGAACATTTGTATGCAGCTTTGGATTAGTTTTGGTGGTTTTTGTAGAGACAGAAATGGCAACACTTTTTTGGGTTGTGAAAAGGTTCGAGGACGTTGCACTTTTTTGAATGTGCTGACTGGCATAAAAGCGAGTTGCAAGAAACAGTTTGGTTGTTGCAGTTTAGGTTAGATTCAAAATGTTTCCATTGTTCACTGTTTGTAGCTAACACACATAGGCCTTTTGTTTTATCATCACTAAATCGTTGACAACTACTCCTTAAAGAGTGTTTTGCATACTAAGAATAAAAACACGGATGTCGCTCTTCTACTTCGTAAAAAGGTTTTTTTTTTCATTTTGCCTACATTCTTAAATTTATCCTATGACAAAAAGGAGTTCTTTAATAAACATTTATTTACCATGCGAGTTCACACAAATAGTGGTTTTGGAGAATTCTTTTATTCAGTTTTGAAAATTTTTATTGTAAAATCATCTAGTGTTGAACAGTTTTTGAGTTCATTAACTTCCATGTTTGTTTGAAATAGCGAATAAATATCATAATCTACAGTTTAATTGATTATTATTAAAATAAATATTAATTGTTTTTTTTTAATTTCTTCATAAACCTTTCACAAATTTGAAGTAAAAAGTAATTGTTCATTATTTGGTAGTACCATTAAATGGTTCTCCTTAAAGAAGTAACTTTTTAAAATCCTATTTCTAGTAACTTTTGATTGCACCACTAAATTTTTATTTCTCACCTACTTTTAGAATCTCCTGAGTTTAGGTTATAAAGATCTTCCGATAGAAATACCAAAAAAAGCAGACCATCAAACTTTTATGAAGGATATTAATCATTGTGTCAATCTCCATTCTTATGGCTCTTGAGTTATATCCACAGATAGAAGTTTTAATAAAATTACTTCTTATACTTTTTGAACTTCCTTGAACTTTAAAGCCATCGATAAATTTGTTATTACTTTGAGAAAAGACAGTTCACTATTGATAGTGCTTTTAAGGTAATCGCTCTGTGTAAGTACGCAGTAAAATCATTTAAAACAATGAATAAGAAAACATACATAATAAATCATTTAATGACAAGAAAATAAATGCACCTAAACAAAAATCAAAATGCCATCTTTGAAACTATAATGCATTTCGGCATCGGTAGGGGTTTTTTTCCTGAAGGGCTGAAAGATTCCATGGAAAAACCATTAAGAGACATTATAGTTAGGCCAGTTTGAAGATATCTTTATACAAAAGGAAAGAAGGATATAAAATTTTATCTTGACATTGATAAATGCAACCTTTAACTTTATTGCATTATTTTCGGAAAAATGTTAACTTTTTTTTTTTTACCAAACTGCTTAGATTTAAATAATGTTTTAGTCTTAATGTTTAGTCTAATGTTACAGGACACTGTTAAACTGTCAAATATTGAATTAACTGAAATTTTCCTAAAAACGGTAGCTTTCTAACCATCTTACAAATGTTATATCAAATTTAAATTTAAAAAATTATAGTAAATTTAGGATTAGCAAGAGGCTGTTAATATTAATTCTTATTTTAGGAGCTTTTTCTAAAGCGCCAAAAATAAGCAAGTATTAAAATAAAAAAAAAACATCAAAATATCTCACCTAACATTGTTGCTTTTGAATTTTTAATTCTGAGAAATTTCTAGAACATTTACATTAAAGTTCGATCAATCAATAAAGTTATTTTATAAATATGGACAGGATGTAATCAAGATTTTAAAATCACAAGGAATTATACCCAAAAAATTTCAATTTAAAGTGATACTTTCAGTGTAATAAGTAGTACCCCAAATTACACTCTTTAATGTATACTAACAATAAGTTTTAAAAACTTACTTTCTTGTAAATATTTTATACTTTAAACATATAATGTAATAACAGTAATATTTATTTAACTGGAAAAGCAACTCCCAATTAGATTTCAACTAAACATAAAATAGATTTGAAATCTTTATCTTAGGTGTAAGATTTTTTTTTTTTTGCTTTATTTTCTTAGTCATTACAAAATATACTTGTGTTTGGCCTTAACCAGCATTACTCCCTTTCCTTTGATAAAATTTAAAACAAATTTCCTTCAGTGTTATTAATTCCCAAATGGATTAGGGGAAATCAGGCTAATACGACATACTCGGGTAAAATGACTTTTTCGATTTTCTTGAAATTTAGCAGAATGACAGCACGTGTCAGGCGCTTTTTTTTCTTTCATTGTTTCCAAAACGATACAAACAGACGCCATTGTTTGAAAAGCATTTTCTACCTCGTGGTGAATAAAAAAAAAAACGTGAGTGACAAAATATTTTTTTTGTGTTTTTATAATGAGATTTCTCTTAAACAAATCCTTTCATTTACTTAAACTAAGATTCTTGTGTGAATGTATGTTCAATTAAGAATATATTTCATGCGATAGTTAGTTGCTTAGACTTTTTGTTTTACGAGAAATTGGAAATAAATAAAAATAGACATTTAAGGGTTAAATGACATAAAACTCATTGGTATAAAATGACATAGTATGTCATTTTACCCACACAATATTTTCATACATATACTGTCGATATTTAAAATACTTATTTATATTATTAGTTTATAAGTCCTTTTATGGGCCACTAAGAACATTCTACGACCAAGAAGTTTCAACTTGGTTAAAAGGCAACTAAGGGAAAACCCCTTTTATATCAGAGCTTTAAAAAAAAGAAATGGAAAGGCTGCTACCATGGTTAATGCGAAGAGTGGATTCCTAAGCACTGGCCTTTCTCCGGCCAACCCAATGTGTTCTCAGTTCATCTTTTTGCTCCAGCAAAAGTACTGAAGCTCAATGAACATGTTTCAGAAGAAGCTTCTGACATTCTAATAACTAGTATAGAGTATAGACAATCCACAGTTGCTGAAATAGGTCCTATCCCTCATGTTCCACCGAACTTAATCTTAAGCGACGTTAACTTCAGAAAAATGCATACTCTGTTAACTTTAACGCCTCCTTGATAGAAAAAAATTAAAATTTTGTTTTGATAAGCACATTACAGTTGTTTTTTTAAATTAGCTGGTTATCTTCCCCAAAAAAGAAATTATAGATTATGCCAAAGTGCTTAACTATTAATATAGTTATTATTTGGGATCAAAAAAAATTGCTTTTGCCAAAGAAACTTCTCTTTTTCCTACTAAATATTTACTATGTCATTTTATCCTTATATCGGGTAAAATGACATATTTTCTACTTTTTTAGAAAAGTAAGTTTTTGAAAAAGAAAAAAGAAAGATTATTATATACCCAATTAGGGGGTGTTAGAGCATTAAATAAACATTTCATTGGCTTTGAAAACTTCAGGAAATCTATTTAATTAGTCTTTTACGGTTGCTTTGAAAAAGTGGTATGTCGTATTAGCCTGATCTCCCCTATATTTATCCTCCCGAAGAAATATTTTAAATACTAACTCATGGTCAGTAAACCTAACAGGTATATTTCATAATTATTCTAGATTGGTTTTCAATTCCTCTCTTTAAATTATTAAAGAGTTATAATTCAAACCCTTAAAATAGTGTGGGATAAAATAATATTATATCCTTGAATTCAAGAATTTGATTCTTTAAACAAAATGAGTAAGACCTAAGCAAAACATAAGCTCTATCGTTATTTGACTTCTTAGAATAGATAATTTTGTCAAAATTAAAACTGTTCTTCAGCCTGAATCAAAATAAACGAAAGTGCATAAAAGTCAAGTCATCCCTGCCGATCATGTTCACTCTAGAAAATTTTTAATGTAATACTAGAACTTGTTTTCGCTATAAAGCGTCGTGAGATTTAATCCAAATACTCAATCCGAATTATACGAGAGTAAATGATGCAATTTGAAAAAATAAGTGCACACAAACACACATTTTTCTGAAACACTCCATTGCGCAAACAGTCATTAACAACAAAAAGGTTGAGCGTAATAATTCATCATCCCACAAAAAACACCTTGTTCCAGCAACCTCCTGACATTCACCACTTTTTGCGCGCATGTTTATGAATACCTAGCCTAAAACTGTATTTTCCCTAATCAATTCTCAGGGATTCTTTTATTCCCCAAAATCGCTGTCATTCGCACTCGCTCCCGGGATCAGGCATAATTATGCTCTAGAATGGGGCTCCTGGAAATCGGAGATGACTTGGGATGTCCGGAAACCTTGGGAAAAGAGGAGGAGAAGGTAGGAGAAAAAAAAAACAGACATCAAATAATTGGAGCTGTTTTTGTATGCGGAGTCCGATTTCATTATGCCAGTTTCGTTAAAACTTTTGACCTCATTGAAAGTCAGGGAATGATTAGTTTAACAAAAAGGGGCTTATATTAAGGAAATCTTTTTTTTTTTCATGTAGTGTGAAATTTTATAAACGAATAATCCCTCTTCTGATATTAAGTTTTACTGGGTCGTTTATTTCATTGTTAGTTATTTTCTATACTTTTTGTAAAGGAATATTATTTGAATAGCGATTATTTTTCCCTGCTGGATAGTAAACTCAAAATGTTTAATTTAATAAGTAATTAATTGAGAGTGTTTGTTTCTTCTCTTTCGCTTTTTCACGTTAACATCAGTTTATACCCCTACTTCAAGGCATTTGCTTGATTAAAAAGTTTAGTAAAAATTAATCAGAGTTTTTATAAAAATTTTAAGTATCAAAATTGCATTAATAGTACCTTTTTCAGGCTTGAATTTATTATTTTAAGAGGTTTTTTACCTTAAATATTTATAAATATATCAGTTCGGAATATTTGAGACCCCTATTGCTATGTGATTCCTAGTCGTCTAAACCACGCATTCTTTTATTTTCTCCTCTGGTGTTGAATTACGCTATAGCCCTTTACGACCGAGATTCTTATTGGAAATAAAAGAATTTTCAGTTTTTCAATGGTTTCTTTGGAATAGATGCTAGTAAAATCGGTTTATAGTCCGGTCTTAAAGGAGTATATTATACGCCTATATTTACACTAGAATATTTAGTTTTAACTCTGTGGTTTCATTCATTAATGAATTTATGTCATTCATTCATTTCAGAATTCATTTTTTTAAACGTTTGTAAGGGAATTTGTCAAAAAATGTTAAACATTTGTTCAAATACTAAGGATATTTTATTATTTACATTTTTCCCCAGTTAATGTTAATAACATGATATAACTATAAACTTGATTTGGTACAAAAATTTTATAAAAATACTAGCTGATTTGCCCGGCCTTGCACGGGTGAAGTATATAAAATTATTTTTTATGCTCTCTCAAGTTGCGAATCTAATTTTCTGTATCAGCAATTACCAATCATCCCGGTGTCCCTGGTGCCTTTTTCCTCCCAGTTTCCCAGTACTTTTCCTCCCGGTGTTCCCGGTACGTTTTCCATCCCGATGTTCCTGGTACAATTTTTATCCCAGTGTTCCCGGTATCTTTTTCATCTCCGTACTCCTGGTACCTTTTTCAACCCGGTGTTCCTGGCACCATTTCATCTAGGTGTTCCCGGTGCAGTGCATCACGAAAAAATTCTTGGAAAGGAATTCATTCGACAACTTCCGAAAATATAGATACTACTCCCATTTGTCTATTTTGACGAATTTCCCAGTAATTAATAAAAAACAACTGCATAGATAAAAATATTTAACATTCCCCTGTTTAAATTGAAAAAAAAATATCGTTAAGCTATCATGGAAAAAATAATGATGGAGAATAAAACTTGATCTAGTTTTTATTACCAACTTTTTTAAAAGCTACACTAAAATAATTCAAGTTTAAAGATTAATTTCAACATTTCAACAATCTAAACTTTCAGTTTCAACATAAAATTTCAAGGAAAATGAAGTTTTTAATATGAAAATACTGTCATAAAGTTTTTTATAAGGACAGTTTTCAATTTCTTTAATTATTAATAACGTTCTTAAAACAATTTCAGTCCAGTTGTATCTTTAAATACTTTGTTTATGTTTAAAATTGTTTTTGTTGTATTATTTGCAACAATGCGAGTTAAACAGATCTTCTTAAGTGGAGAAATAAGGCGAATTTTACAAAAAGGCCTTATAGGGGATGAAGGGGTGGTTTTAGGAATTAGAAATTGATGTCATTGTCTTTCCCCCGTCCCCATACCTATGTGTACCAAGTTTGGTTCGATTCGGACGGGTAGTTTTGGAGAAATTGAGCCAAATCTGTTCCGGACAAACCCAGGCAGGAACCCAGCCAGGCAGGCAGGCAGGCAGGGACACCTTCATTATATATAGAGAGACTAGCTGATATGCCCGGCCTTGCACGGGTGGAGTGTATCAATTTATTAAAATTTTCTCAAGTTACATGCCTAATTTTCTGTAACCATAATTACCAATCATCCTGGTAGTTTTTCATATCCCGGTGTTCCCAGTATTTTTTCATATCCCGGTGCCTTTTTCATCTTGGTGTCCCCGGTGCCTTTTCATCTCGGTGTTCCCGGTGCATTTTCATCACCGTGCTCCCTGTGCCTTTTCCCTCCCGGTTCCAACTGTGTAAATCTAACCTAACCATCCAGTTCCGGTGTTGCACATTTAATTACGACAGTTACCCAATTATCCATTCTAAGTAAAAAAATCCATTAAAATTATTACAGACTTTTGAAATCCCAAAATTTGTAAATACCCCCTGTTTAAATTGAAAAAAAAATCCCGTTAAACTACACCAAAGAAACAAATTATAAGGTTAAATAACAAATTGATCTAGTGTTTCTATCATCAACTTTCTAAAAAAACTGCATGATGTAATCTTTACTTAAACCAGTCTAATTCTTAAAACTTTCTATTTCAACTTAAAGTTTCATGGAAAATGAAGTTTTTAATAAGAAAATACTGTTATAAAGTTTTTTATAAGGGCCGTTTTTAATTTTTTAAATTATTAATAACCTTTTTAATACATTTAAAACAATTTTAGCCAAGTTTTATCTTTAAATACTTTGTTTTATGTTTAAAATTGTTTTTGTTGTATTATTTGCAACAATGCGAGTTAAACAGATCTTCTTTAGCGGAGAAGTAAGGCGATTTTTACAAAAAGGCCTTATAGGGGATGAAGGGGTGGTTTTAGAAATTTGGAATTGATGTCATTGTCTTTCCCCCGTCCCCATACGTATGTGTACCAAGTTTGGTTCGATTCGGACGGGTAGTTTTGGAGAAATTGAGCCAAATCTGTTCCGGACAAACCCAGGAACCCAGGAACCCAGGCAGGAACCCAGACAGGAACCCAGGGACACCTTCATTATATATAGAGAGATTTGAAAATAGCGGTATAATTATTGAAATAACAACAATTAAATTATCTAGAAAAAATTTTATGATATATTTTAATAAATAGTTCTTTAAATGTACATTGATTGTAAAATTTTATCTTGACAAACTAGCAATCAAATTCTGTAGAATGCAAATCTGATTACGACAATGAATTCATGAATTTTCATTATTAGTTATTAAAGCTAAATCATTCTTATATACGTACGTATGCATTGAATTGAATCAATCGTCTAAGCAAAGTGAGGAGCTGGCTCATAAAGGAATTGCCTTTTTATCTGGATACGGATCATTAGTGACTATGAATGATTCAATAAATGATGGTCTTATTACATTTTCTAAGAAGGTTCTTGGATACTAAGTAATGATTCTTATTCCATGTTCCTTAATAAAATATAGAATATATTATAACGTGTTACATACAAGACTAATAAGACTGTCTGCTTGAAATAAGTTTTAAAAATTTAAAGGATTCTTTCATAAATATGTGAATAAAAATCAACTCTATTTAGAGAAGGAGAATATTTACTTTAACGTATTGATTAAAGATTTTATGCGAAATAATGAGCTTTTTTTGTAATTTAGCTAGAAAAACTGTTAAATCAATTATAAGCAAGGGCTATTTGATTCTGGCTGAAATTAACATGTGTAAACTAAGACTATTTTATTAACATGGAGAAAAATCTTTATTGCTTAATAATAAGTAAAAAGCTTCTTTCGATTTATAAAATATACTAAAACTGTAATATTAATTTTTTAGCTTTAAAAACTTATGAAATGTTCCTTTCCTCAATATGAATTTTTGAAAAGACGTTTAACACAGAATAGAATAATTTCTGTCCCTTTTTATACTCTTAAATCAAATTAAATGCATCTTACGAATAATTTCAGTCTAATTAATTTTTACTCTAGTTGACTTTCAATCAAGTTCGGTACTTTTATATCACTTAGAAAATATTGTATTGATGTTGTGTGATCGTCCTTTATTTTCTTTTATATATTAGCTCAAAAGAATCTTCATTCAAACTTTTTTTTTATTTATTTCTTATAAAAGTATACCGCTTACTACTGAAAGGCAAAATCACCCTGCCTCTTGATGATATCAAGCATAAAACATAAAGTTTTCCCTTTCAAAAACTTTTTGAGCAACTCTTTCAGAACCCCTTTGTAAATGTCAAAGCATCATACTTGAGCGAAGGATGGCTTTCATTTAATTTTCGTTGCTAAGGATTAAAAATTAAGATCGAAAACTTTCCTCATTATTTGAAGCTCGTTTCCTGAGGCATGAAAGTAAACCATCAATGAAAAATTCACAAAAAATATAAATTTGAAAATGAGGACAGTTTACTGTTTTTGTTTCTTAATTCGTCTTGAACTTCAAAAGAAGAGAATATGCATACCTTAAGTTTCAAGTGAGTGGGTGAGATTCCAAAGCTAGTGAGGAGGTGTCATAAGCTTACTATGCATGATAGATAAAATTAGAATACATTGAAAATTTAATTTGAAAAATTTTTGGGTATTGATATTCTATACTTTGCCTTTGTAAACCTTTGAAAGCATGGGAAAACGAAATACCTTACCTAAAACACACATGGTAAAAATAAATAAGGAATTTGGCATGCTTTTATCCTACTTCATCCACCAAAACCGTAAGAACGAATAAATGAGTAAATTTAATGGGTATTGTAGAATTTAAACCAAAAAATATTATTATCAATTACTTTTATTATAAATTTTCTTCTTTTACCAAAATAACGTCTTTAGCACGAATTAATAGCTTTCGAATAATGATTTTACTTTATTTAATCAGTAAAGAGTGCCTGGTTTTTAAAGAAAAAGGACAATACCTTGATAGTTTATAGGCAAATCCTGAAACTTACCATTTGTATGCGAACAAAATGGATTATTTTCATGTATAATTTACCCCTGGAAAGTAATATCAGTCATTATACACGGGGTTTCTGTAAACACCAAAAATGTTTACTTATTACGTAGATTTATCTGTGTATAACTTTCCACGCAAGTCAAACACACTTATTCCGCAGCTTCAAATAATGCCCCAAAACAAAGACTCCATTGACGATACTCGTAAATGGGCTCCGCTTTTCAACAAAACAACCCCTTCTCATTCATCCCCAAACAAACCCCAACCACAATTCCATCTGTTTCTACAAACCCACCACACACATTCAACCGGATCGTTGAACCCCAACAATTAAAAACGAATCGCACGTGACACCCCCAACATCGATTCCAACCAACCCCCCGTCCTAATAGAGAAGCCGATCGAAGCGCCCCAAAAACAATCGTTTCCCAATTACTGCGTGTAATACGCAAATAGCCGCAGCGCCCCCTAGCGGCGTCGATGTCTCTAACGCTCCAGCTGTCAATGGCACGAGGCACTCAAGAAAAGGGGGGAGAAGAAGAAGCAAAACTCTTTTGACACTCATGATGAATTGTTCGCGAACTTGCCGCGAACTGTGAGTCGTTGATGGGTATTAGTCTTCGCTTACTTTATTCTTGTAGAAACCTCCGATGGGAGGGGTGTATAGCGATGTATGGTTTCCAGGGGTCTGGAGAAACTCAACAAATGATGATGATTGAAGGAGGAGGGGAGAAGTTGCGTTGATGAATATGAGGGTGGGTTTTGAAAGATTCGAACGGTTATGTGGGAAGTGAGGTCGTTGCACTTGTTTGTAGAGGGTGGAAGGGTAACATATTTAGATGAAGTATTTGAAGTACAAGTTAAGGTTATTTCAAATACTTACATAGTATCTAAGAATATTGTACCGATGAAGGGAGAGAAAGAGAGTAGTTGGATTTATTTCAGTTAAGAAATAGAGATTTTTAGTGAAACAATTATGATTTTTATCTTTTATAACATATTTAGAAAATACGTTTGATGATGATGATGAGTCCCTATATTGTCCTGATGACAATTTCATTTAACTGTGTAAAGTAATATCACTCATAAAAATCGGCTTAATCGGCATAATAGTCTGCTTTAGTGAAAGTTCCCAACCATCTCCAAATTTGAACCCTATCCTATTTGATATTCCCTACGTTTAAACATCAGACAGGCTGTAACATAGTGCCAACTTGGATACCTTTGGGAACTTTCGCTAAAAGAAATCCTAAAAATCTGTGACTGACGTATAGCCATTGGAGATAATAAAACATAATAACACCTTAAAGCCCCACCTCCTAAAAGAAAATAATTTATGTGTTTTTACTGAAGTCTTGTAGAGTATGAAAACTATATCCATAAACTGCAAAGTATCACAATGCATTTTCTTCATTCTGGGTAGCTATCTCAAAGATCTTTGGAATGATAAAGATTTTTCAGAGAGAAAAATATAATAAAAGACAAAATCAAATTATTCAGTTTACTCCAATTTAAATTGATACATGATTTGTCTTCTTTTTTTATGAAAAGCATTCAAAGATGCATTTGATTCAAATATATGTATTTAGATCGAATATATTCTCTTTATCCCCGAAACCATGCACCAACTACTCCATGAACTCACAAAGAAAGTGTTCCACAGGGATATTCTTTGAAATAAAACAGAGCAAACTAACAGATCTTCTCAATGGAGGATAATTTCTAAATCAATTTATCTACTCTTCTTAATTGCTTTACAGAGTTGTCATTAGCCCATTAAAGCAACGAACTGCTTTTGAAGTACGATACAACCACTTATTAAGCGGATCTGCAGGATATTACGAGCAAAATGAATGCTGTCAAGATTTAATTACCGCCATATTTTCGTTGAAATAAGTTGTAATTAGGAGAGACCCTGTATAGTAGATAGCAGCACTCAAAGGAATGCCTTGTTATTAGGTTGAGAATCATGCGCGTTTCTCAGTGAAGAATTAAGAATAACGAGAGAGAATACTGAATTATTCAGTTGTGCAATATCTAAACTAATAAATACTCTTAATTTTTTTAAAGCTTAATTCTCATTAAATAATGACTATTTAATACACAGACTTGTTTTTCTCTTGTAAACAAGATCCAAGTATAGTCCTTTTCCTTCCTAAATATCATCTCAGTAAAAATTTTAAATCCACAGTACTTAATTCTTATTTTGTGTGATACTTTCGCTTTTACTTCCAGCATTATAAAAGTGCCTTTTTAACTCTTTCAAGGCTTTAAGATATTTTCATTACATCCTGTGGAAAATTTAGAGCTGTCAAGACTGAAAAGTTTAAACTTCTCCATACTTTTTTCTATGTTTTTTTCTCAAAAATAATTTGTATTTGTAAGAAATTTATCAATTCTGTATATTTAAATGAACAAATATCTTAAGAATTATTTGGTAGAGGAGTTTGAAGGGTAGTTAGTTTGAAAACAACGTAACACAAAGTAATTAATACCATTACGTAATAAGTATTATTTTATAATTTTTTTAAAGATAGTTTAATTGATTCACTCATACATTCTTTACAAATATAAAAATGATATTTACTGGTGTCACTTTGGTTTTATACAAACAAAATACTACTAACTACCCACATGTTTTCATACTTAGTGTTTGAATTCCATTAAAAAAAGAAAGATAAGAAGATATTTGAAAAGACCTTTTACTGGAATAAATAGTTGAAAAACTTAATTCAACCCAATATTTTCAAACCTAGGTATTAAACTAGAGAATGAAAAAAATAGCATGTAAATAAGAGACAAAATAAATGCTTTCGTATATTTCTTTAAGTACTTAACCAGCGTCTGATTCTAAAAACCCATGGGACATCCTTTTTTCTCTCTGTCCACCTTTTTCTTCACTCTAAACTTTGTGGTACCTTTATGCTTTTAATACCGAGGAGAAGGCTTATTTTTATGGTACACCTCTTATCATCCTCTGGTCTTTGTCTCGCTACTAAAGGACAAAGGAGAGTAAAAGCAAGCAGAAAATAAAATGTGGGGCCTGGACTTTTGAGGGAAAAAGGCTCTCGAGAGATTTTTGAGCGCTCTTTTTTTTTCCTTTGCGTCTAAAGCCCGAAGGATGTAGTTCAGGCTTCCTGGCAGTGCTCTTGGAATTTTCCCAGAGGTATACTAAAGTTTTTTTTTCTTTGTGTTATATTTCTACAAGGCTCTAACCATTTCGGATTTTTTTTTTACCTCGTTTACTTCTCTGTACGGTACTTGTGAATGAAAAAGTGTTAAACATTTTTCCGAGTTTGGGTATGCTATAAAAATTGGGGATGTAACAGGTATTCGATAGGTTTAGAATGTGATGCGAAGGGGTTTTGTCAAAAAGGATGAAAAGACTTAGAATGAGTTTATATTTAAAGTAGTTTATTCGATCCCTTGAAATTTATCCTATGTAGTAAAAATGATACCACTAGTCGTTTATTTTAATCTTGAATTTAATGTTTTAATTTCCCAAACTTAAATCAACCTGTAACAAAAACGTATGTTCCAGTGTTTTATTTATTTTGTTTTAAATAGAAAAACTTACCAAAGGGATAATATAAAACTCTTGATACCAGGATTAGCAACACCATTTCTTTTGAAGTTTGCTTTTAGTTAAAACACAAATACCATTTATGTATTGAAAAATTTTCGAGCATTAAGGGGCCATTTTTTATAGTAGCAAGATGTTCGTGAATGATGTTCTCTAATCTCATAACTGATATAACTCTAACCAGTCCATTATTTATGTATTTTAATAACAATAAGTATTCAAAGATGTTATAATAAAATTAAAAATACACAGTATAATATACTCACTGGCTAGTAATTGTTCACTGCACTAAAGATTCAACCTAGGTAGTTCTTGTTAATAACAGCATATTTAACAGCACAATAACATAGAATATTTATATGTATGAAACCAAAAAAGGTTCATTAAACTAACGTCCATTTGAACAATTTCCATTTAGATCTCTGGTAAAATGTCTAGAAAGTTTGAAAAATGTAGAAAGTATGTTTAAATGTAGGGGGGGTTAGCTTTTTTACATAAATAAAATGTGTTATAAATGCAGCTTGTTGATGAATGAAGAGATACTTCTAGATTATCCAAATCAACAAAAACAATCAAGGTAAACAAAACACTTTTTTCAAAAACAAACAAATCCATTTATATGTAAATTAAGTTTTTTCATTTCAAAAAATCCTAGTGAAAAGGAAGTCATTTTCAACACAAATGAAAACTAATTAGTTATATAATGGTGTGGAGTGAGTAGCAAGTCAAATATTTGACAACTTACCCAAATTAAATGGATGTAGATTTTTAAAGCAAATGTACGATTGCCATTTTATACAGACAGTGTTTAAAACTTAGTGGGTTTCGAAGAGAGAAAAAAAATTCATTTTAAAGAACTAAGAATTAAAAACGATAGTGATTACTGATGGGAAAAAATAAGGATTTCCTTACTCAAAGTAGGATTAATTTTTATGAATTTAGAATCAGTCTTTTTCAAGAGAAGACTGTTTTTTCGTGGTCGTAACTTAAAGGGAAAAAACAAAGTCTGATTATTTCAAGCTACGGAACCACCTTTTCTTTTTTTTATCCTTTTTATCTTTAGATTTTCATGAAGAAATTAATTAAAATCTGCTGTTATCCGAAAATATAAGATTTTTAATGAATTTCTAATTAAAAACGTTAATAAGATGTGGTATATCAAATTCTATTTTTGATTTTAATCTGAAAGAATCTTCTAATGTTTCAGAATAAATTATTTTTAAAGTGTCCGTCTTTCAAGAATAGTAGTGTTTAATTAATTTAATAAATCATATATTAGTTAGAAAACAAAACTTGTAATATTTTAATTAGTTTTAACAGTATTTTGCACCTTATTTGTTTAACCGATATTATTCAGGTAAAAACCATATTTTTTAAACTTACATTTTAAGAAAATTTCAAACACTTTAAAAAATAAGGCTTTAAATTAGTCACGTTTATAGATGTCATTTTAATGGAAATAAATTTTTTCAGTGTAAAAAGCAAGTAATATATATTTTTAAGTTAAAAGTATTAAAGAATACTTTTTATTTCTTGTAAGTCTTAGCTTTTAAAAATTATTCAAAGCAAATTAACTAAATTAAAGGGTATTTTTTAATGAATCACTTGATTCTTAACTAATGTATATGTAATTTTTAACTTAATTTTAGGCCGTATTTTAGTATTCATGAAATTTGAAGTGTTTTAGTATAATAGTATAATTCTTGTCAAAACTTTAAATATTGTATAGTTATTCTGGTGATATGTTCCTAATTTAGAGTACCTAATAAATATTTCATAATGTTTGTAAAAAGAAAGTTCAAATAGTGATTTTTTCATCCTTGATTTCAATAAAAAATACCATGCTTCAAGAAAACTATAATCAGAAGTCAGCATTTCCTTTTATCTATAAAGAAAAATTTATTATGGGCAAGGCCTCTAACCATAATGACTTACTCCATTCTTTAATAACCTTTCTGTTCTGTCTTCTTTATTTCAATCTGTTTAGAGTCAACCATTCCCATTTCATTCTAAATAAGAACCAATTTCAAAAGTTAATCAAAATACATTATTGCCATCAATGAACCAATTTAAAACGGAGGACATTTATCATCAAATCCTCTCTCTGAATTAAATAGATTTCCCTTTCTTTCCACAAAGCTTTCCTCGGTTTGAAAAAAAATACACAAAAAAGAGCCCCGGAATCATAAAAGAGCCCCAAAGTTTTCGCGAACTTTTTAGCCCAAAGACAAAAAGACCTGTCATTTTGTAAACTCCCCCTGAAAGGAATTTTATTCCTCTTCTTAGCCCCAAAGCGGATGGCAGTTAATGTCTAATGAGTAAAAAGCTTTCGGGTGAGATTCAGAAAATGAAAGATAATAAAGAGGCCCCCGTATTAAAATAAGTATGGTCCAGAATTTCCGTCTTCCTTTCTTAGCATGCAGATAGAAGAGTGAAAATCCCTTCGTGGTGAGCTTTTTTTTATTCTTTGGAATGAAATTAGATTAAGTCCTGGAAGATTTTGGTAGGGAATTTAAAGCTGGGTATGGCTAGGACATTTAAGAACTAAGAAATTTCTTCCGAAGAAAAATTTTGGACTTGATTAATCTTTGAAATTGGAGTAATTTCATCTTCTTTTGTTGATTAATTGACAACAGATAATAAAGTAAAGTTAAACCAAGATATCTCTTCTTTTTCATATAATTTATTTTTTTAAGTTATAACATAACTTTAAATGCAAATATTTTTTTTTCATACCAAATATGGAAAGTTTGCGTAACTGCAGCTAGATGTAAACAAAATTTGCCATATATAACAAAAAACCGGACGAATTGGGTTGATTTTTAATAATGATAAGTTTTAATAAATTGTTAGGTACAAAAAGGAAATCCTATGCTTCTAAAAGTTAACTTCAAGTTGTGTAATCATTAGACTTGAGATATAAGAATCTATTTATTTTGATTGAATCTATAGAAACTGAATTTCTTTCTTACAGATCTTGATCCTTTTGTACTGACGACGTTTATGTCTCCATAAATGTTACCCAAAACTGAATTTAGATGAAAATCATATTTATATAGCATCCAACATTGAAATATTATCTAACTACCAGATGGAAAATAATCTTCAGGCATCCTGCTATACTTACCCGGCTAAAATTTTTTCCACTTTACCCATCATGATTTCTTCAACCATTTTATTTTACCCTTTAAGTCCTAGCCACCCTAAATTTTTCATAGAATTCAATGGCAATCTGGGCTGATCTAGGACAGGAAGGGTTAATGGTAAATTTAAAAACGCTCATATCTTTTCCCTCATTGCCTGAGCGCTCTATGGTGTCATATCATTATACTGCAGCTAAGATGCACCAATATCACTACCTCAAAAAAATACTTAAGGGTGTTTAACAAGGTAGCCTATGGAAGTTCATCTGAAGTGAGAAAGATAATTCAGTAGCACGTCTACTCTGATAGAAAGAGAAAATTTCGGATTTAAAGTTTTTTAGTTTTATGTTTTCAGTGTTTTTAAATGTATTCCTCCAGAGTAATAATGTGTATTAAAATTCATACAAGAATAAATAATCCATAATGCTATAGATTTGAACTATGCAGGGAATACCTTTTATAGTCGAATACCTAAACTGTTATTTTCCTTACCTCTGTTTTACTCATAAGTAATATGCAAACAACCAGCATGTTAAAATACTTAAATGATTTCAATATTTTAATTCAGGTAAAAGCCAAAGGGTATTGAAGCATAATAATGCAGTTGAACCCGCTATTTTAGAAGCAAATTACCCTTTCACTAAACCCATTAGACACCTTTAAACTCAACTCTGCTCAAACGTGAGAGCCATTCTCAAGTGTTAAATAAAGAGAAGAGAAAAGGTTCTAAATAACAGCATTTACCGACCCATTAAATAGAGCGAAAGAACAATTTCCGTCCCTCTCAACTCCAGTTTTTAAATCAGCGAACCCATTTTAGAAATGAAAGTAAAGCCGAGATTCACACAACCGAGTTTATTTAGCAAAATAAGATTCTCTGATTGTTCCAAAGCGTTTCTTATAAGCGCATTTCTTACTCCATTCCACTAAGGAGCTTGTGCAACGGCATAAACCACGCCAGAAACTTGGAAAAGTCTTTGAAGGAAAGAGCCTAAAAGCTTGTGAGATAATCATCATAAACCTGTTATCGAAATTACTTATTTCAGGTCCTTCTAACACCTCAACAAGTAACAGGTCACTGAGGCATGTCGGAGCTTGCCAAGAGTTTCTTCCAAACTATTAGATGCAATGGGAAAAGTAACGACACCATCTTTTTTTTTTATTTGTTTTTGCTCCAGAGGCATAACTGTTATCGCTGGTGAAAATGAGAGTGTTATTAAATTGTGCCGAAAAGGTGCTAGCTCTGATTAACGAACTTGTACCGTTTTTTTTTACTTCTGATTTTTGTTCCCAGCTGCTTTAGTCTGAATTTTGTGATCTTTGCATTAAAGTTTTGAAAACTTCTTCCTTATAATGATTCCATCAATGAAATTGAAAATCTTTCTTCGTGTACAAATACGTAGTTATGTGTCAAACATCATTTGTATTTTAAACCTTGTAGTTAATTTTTCTAAGGGTTGGAAATTAAATATAATTTAAAATTTCTAAACTTTAGTGCAAGGATATAATCCAATTATTCTATTTTATTTTATGATTAAAAAAGTTACATTTTAAATTTCTCATTTTTAAAAGTATTTTAAAGGATTTTATGTATAGTTTTGGTATACTACACAGATAAAAATCTATTTCATTAATTTGAAGTAATTAATCATTAACTACTAAATGATTATACTAACATTGTATTTCATGATATAAAAACTTACTTTTTCCGTTTATACGCATTGAAGTTTTTTGTACTGAAATCTTTACTCACAAAATAGTAAGAAAAATTAAATCAACCTATTAGAAAGAAATATCAAATTGAATATTCTAGGATATTTTTTGTTACTAAAACATTAAACCTAAGGGAAAAACTGTACCAAATTTGAAGTAATTTTTTTTTAAATCGAAATACATTTCATCAGGTATTAAAAATATACACTGAGGATATCAAGGCACTCCATGTATTTAAATTATAAAGTTTTTATTGTACGTAAGATTTTTTTCTACAAAAAAATGAAGGAGTAAATTTATTAAGAACTTTAAAAATATAAGATTGTTGTACTCAATTGTTCATCTTTACAGTTTAAAAGTTTCTGAATTTTTTTCTTTAATTTAAATAACCTATAAAGGAAATAAGTTTAATATTGAAGTGAAGTAAAAAAATATAGTTAGAATGAAAATATTGTGTAAATAGAAAACTTGGGAATAATAAATATTTACTCATACTCCTTCCTTTTTTTATTTTAAACGGTCTATTAAGTACTCAAACGTTAACACTTTATTTACTTAAGGACTAATATTTTCAAGCATTCGCTTAAATTTGTAAATATTTGGTGAAGCATTCCTATCAAGTTTTACATTTTAAGAAATTAATTGTTTATTTGTATTATGATTACTTCACTGAAAACATATTTCCACACCTTCTACCATTTTAAATTCCAATCTTTTAAGTACTAAATATCATAAAAAAGAGGAGAAGGAAAAGCCATTAAACACAGTTTTATATTTTTCTTCTGTACAAACAATTATTAAACAATTTTATTTAGTTTCTCATTTGTTTTTCTGTCTTAAAAACATAAAAATGAATTTATCATGTTTAATCCTAAAGAAAACATTTTTTATTTGATAGTTTAATTTTATTATTTGATATAATTATTCTAGTAGTATGATTTTATTATTCATATCAGCACCCTGTTGGGTTTAATTAAAAAATTCCAGTATCAAAATAATTTTTCAATCTTTTATGTAGTTTCCTTCCATACATTTTGTTTTACTTATGTTTTAATGTTTTTAAATTAATCATTTTGAAACAAACCATTCGAAATTAATTTAATAAAACCATTTTGCTGATTACCACAACAACAAAATCTTCGCTATACAGCTAGTTCAATTTTTATTCAGAATTAGCTATCACAGTGTATCTTCCGTGATTTGTTTTAACCCCCCTTTTGAATTAAACCAAGTTTTTCGTTTATAATATGTAAAAACAAAAGATTTACATTTCAAAGTGAAAGATGTTACGTTACTTATAAAAAGAAAGTTTTAAAATGCTTTTGTTTGCTTTGCATGTTAGTCAAAATTTGCTTGGCATGAATTTATTACTTTAAGCATAACAAGTGTCATTCTGAAAAACACAACTTTTCTGTAATTATTTTTTCCAAGACTCACGAATATGTTATTTTAAAATAATAATTGTGTTTTGCAAAATTGCTTTTCTTTACTTTGAATATAAAGCTTTTAAAATGGGTGTAGTTATCAAACTATTTCCAAGAGTATTATTTCGAATCCTGGTTTTGCCATTTAACTCATTAGTTTATTATAATTTCTTCTTATAAAGCTGCCCTAATTTCGCTTTCTTCTCAAAGCAACACTTTTACAACAGCCATATTAACTCTGCATAGGAAAAAGGTGTGTCAATGAGTCAAAAGCTTATTTTTATCCAAGCAGATTGTATATTTTCAAGAGATTTTTATGTGTATTTGAATATCATCAAATGATTTTAACGGACTAAATAGTTATGAAACTTTAAGAGATATAATTCTCTTATTAGAAAATGAAGAAAAGAAAAATATGCATGGCATTTTTTATGTCAAATAAAGTATACTGAGCAGAAAAAGCAAGATTTTTAATAGTGCAGGATT
Organism: Tetragnatha montana; assembly: GCA_963680715.1. Classification (NCBI taxonomy): domain Eukaryota; kingdom Metazoa; phylum Arthropoda; class Arachnida; order Araneae; family Tetragnathidae; genus Tetragnatha; species Tetragnatha montana. The sequence continues at coordinate 41,999,828 of OY796675.1, forward strand.
GCAAGACATCCAAAGGCCATTTGCTTTAATATAAAATCAAAAACTATATTCAAACTGATCCATTAGTTTAGACTTACCAGAGAATATTCAGAGAAAGTTTTCAATATAAAAGCTTTTAAAAAGACAGTACATCCTTTTAAATTTCTTCCACAAAATCAAAATTTCCCCATTATTTCAACCTATTCCTATCTTAGACATAAATTCTTTCAAATACCTAACTTACCATCAATAAAACTCATCTTCATCAACATCATATTTCGTACAACGTCTCTAAACTTCAGTCCCAACTTATTACATATCATGCCTAATTTACCACCAGATGATCTCATATCCAAGAAAACCTCCCTTCCTCATCTAAAAAACCACCACAAAACAAGATACCGAATCCCTCCGATGCACAAGCTCATCAGACGAAGCTCCTTCAGTTTCATAAATAATGCTGATATGCCGCACTTCCTGTAGTAGAGTATAGACCGTGTAATGACGGGCGTCGAACTCGTTAGTGGCCAATGGTGTAGTACCCTCGAAATCCCGGCGTCAGCTAATGCCTAGATGCGGCGTCAGCCACTAAGGCCAGTCTTTTAGCCTTATCGGGACTATTTGTAGGGGGCTAATTTTATATCGCATTCCATGGGACGCGATGGGGTTCATAAATATTTACCTGATGGAGTTATCATGGAGGTTGATTCAGCTCTCAGTTTTGTGGAGGAGTTGGAGCTTTTGGGATCCTCTTGTTGAAAAACATCACATTCAGTTGAAAAACAGCATGGTGATTAGAATAATAACGTGATAGAATGGATTTCATTTCCGTAACACAGGGATTATAAATGTAAGTTATAATTGTAAATGGTAAAGATTCAATTACTTGTCAAAAGGATAGTTTTTTAAAAATATCGCATTTTTATAGGACTAGAAAAATGGTAAATAAAATTAAACTAGCAGCACAACATCTGAATATTTTGAAATGTTAGTTTATTCGGCTGAACGACTCAATTTAATTCAAAGATGTATGAAGCAGTTATGTGTGTTATATTTAATACAATACTCATACATTTGGAATAGTTTTCTATATGCACTTTCAAAATGTTTCAACTTAGAAGGTTTTCGTATTCAGAAAGGCGCAGTATGGGAAAAATATTCCTGAAAGAGATCTCAAAATATCCTCTGAAGAACCCATTGAAAGTTGGGTAGGAAACCTCAGCTCGGTTTGAAACATGAAAAATTGTATATTGAAATACGTACTTTAACATTCTAAAACCTACCAGACGCGTGCGACGGTGACACAGGAATCACACAAACACCCAAATATATCTACCAGAAATTCAAAGTTCTGTATACGGAGTTTACATCGAAAATGCACATATACTACGTTTCAAAATACTACAGTTTCACTCTTAGAACTATGAAATCCTAGTTTTCAGGGTTTTTTTTCTTAGAATGAATATGAAAAACACATAGCATTTTTGGTCTGTTCAAAAATCTGTGTACCTAGGTTTAAACTATCCTCTCACACATTTATCTGTACATTTTGTTTAGCTGAATCTGAACTTTCGCATACTGAATAGATAAGATCAAATTTTGCGAAAATTCCATAATGCTTCTTTAACGAATGGAACAACGAATTAAATTTAAGAAATTTATGAAACACAAGACACTGTCTAGACTTTTTGCAATTGTTAAATCTTCCTATGTAATTAAAATTTTATAAACAATTTTTCAAGGAACTATAAATAGAATGAAAAACACAAATCCTGAATCCTACATCTTACTCTAATGATGTAATTATTTTAGAAGGTTATTTAAATTAGTCACTATTTAAATTCCATCATTTTGTAATTTTAGCTAAAACCTCTACAGCGAAAGTAATAGTATAAAATTTTTGTGTCTATATAAAGTATTCAGGTTGGAAAGAATAATAAATAATGTGCATCATTACACACCACTTTAAGCTACGTTATTCAAAATATACAATCGCATAATACACAATAGTTATTCATTATTTCATTATTACCAGTTTTTACATCTACATATGGCATTAAATATATGATTATCTTCTAGTTCAGTATCCAACGCACCAATATCCCCCACCAATTCAGTATACCCCACCAATTCCATAACGCACAAATCCAAAAGCAACGTTATGACTATATATGCATAATAAATTCAACAAGAAATACTAGCTCAACATTTAAATGTAAAACAAAGTATGTTTAAAAGAAATATAGGTTGAGTTAAAATAAACATAAAGTGAACCCCTGAGTTTGTTGGTTTAATTTATACAAAATGAATGATAAATAGCATGAATAAATCGATGATAATGTAGAAGTATTTTGATGGCAGAAAACTTTTGAGAAAATGTATATTTAGGTTTAATAAAAAATAAAAGTTTAACTAACTAAACAAAAACTCATCATCTACTCTTAAAAATGTTATATTCACAATTTCAGGACCATAATTACGTAAAAATGAATATCGACAGGATCTTCATTGTAACCACAGCCATTTATCTCTGTTTTTCAGAACCCTAAATTTATCACACAAGCTGAACTTAACAGTCTTTATATATTTTATACAAAAAAATCAACTTATCAGAATCAGCTAAAGTTTTAGTTCATTTTTTTAAACAAGAAAAACAATGTTTTTTTATATTTTGATATCAAATAATGAAATTTCTTGAATAATTTAAAAGCTACATATGAGCCTCATTTTATCACCAAGTAGTTAGTTCATGCTTGAAATCAATTTTTGGATGAATGTTATCATAAAATGGATATAAAAGATTTATCTACTAGCAATATCTTTTGGTAAGCAAAAAATATATATTGGGACATGAAATCGATAAAGTTTCCTTTTAATAACATCTGCTTACACAAAATACGTTTTTTACATTCAACGTTATTATTTGGGTCATACCTTTCACCTGGGACTTTCATGAAAGTCATACCTTTCATGGGGTACATGTAGACCGCGTCAGTACTTCCCGCAATTTTTTTTCTATGTAATTAAAATTTTATCATAACTTTGAAATATTTCAATTCAAACAAACGATTATTTGACACATAGCCAACTAGACGATTAAGGCCAAGTAAGCTTGAAATTGTGACGCTCGCTAAGCTTCTTGGGCTCGAAATTGCTCTCACCATCCCAACAGCTCAACTTATTCCATGCTCCACGCATGTTCACAGATTCAAATCGGTAAGATGTTGGCAAGGAGCTCTGATCGGTTTGCCAGAAGGATGGCTATAGTCAATCTGCAAATGCTATGATTTGTCTGAAAGTATCTTACCACATAGTTCCTCGAGTGTTCGTGGGTGACAGTATGGCCAAAAAAATATGTTCTCACCAGGGACAAAATTTCAGCTGAAGTAACTTTTAAGTCACCGGATTTTATCTGTGACTCTCAAATCGTTTTTTCGAAACAGTTCAAAAGAGTTTCAAAAAGGAAGCTCACTTCACTTCAGTTGTTTTTTCTTCTCCGACGACCAGAATTCCGCCCCGTTCTAAAGCGAATGAAGAATCCTCTCAAACAAATAGCTTAAAGATCACTCTTGTTAAAATTAATCGATAGGAGGAACAACGTCCAGCGGCATTCTTTTCTTTGAAACTACCGTTCTTTTGTACAGCCCGATTCCGAGAGAAGCTCTTGTCTCTCTTTCGGCATTCCTTTCTCTGTCCCCGCATTCCTTTTCAAAAGACACGACAAGAGGAGGGGTAGATTGTCATCGTTAGAATACTGCTCTAGAACATTCCAGAATTCTTTTCTGCACTTGGCCATCCTTATAATGAAATTTACATTTTTTTTTTTCTAAATTTCAAATGCGTACTTAGATTGGGGAATGCTCTTAAAACAGTGGGCATAAGCGCGTTTCCCTATTTTGCTTTCTTTTTTTAATGTTTTTCTGTTTGAGTTTTGATTTACTTTTTTTTTTCGGATGAATTCTTCTGACTTCTAATTATAAGAGAAGTACGTAGTATTGTAATTGCGTTTTCGATGAAGAAATGAGAGTATTTTGGATGAACCAGGTGAGAGGTATTTCATTAATTCCGAAAGGCTCAGAACTTCTGAAGTAAAAGGGCATTGGACAATTTTAAGATCATTTAATGAGGGAAAATACCAGTAAGACTTCTTTTTGAATCTAAACTTTACTTAAAAAGGATCTGAGGAGACAATATTATATTTTACCTTTAAGCCTACTGGTAGAATTTTCTATTTCCTAAGTTTTTAATACTACATAAATGTATCAAACGCTTTTTTACCATTTTACAATTTCTGCATTTATTTGACACTGGTGACATTTTTTTGTCGACCCTAATGCATGTGACAAAATGAGGAGTTTAGACCTTAAAACCTACAAATTTCCTCTCGATTTGAATTTGAATAATGTCTATTGATTACTTAAGTAAATTTGTTTTAAGAAAATAAAAAACATACATTCTACCTATTACGAAGATGCATATAATAGTATAAATCTCTACATTTATAAAAGATGGATATACTGTTTAACACGGTAGTATTGTACGATTTTTGGCATTACTTAAGGAGTCAGGTACCATTTGAGATTTCTGTAATGGAGTTTGTCTACAAAAATGGTTAAGGTGTTGTTATTTTTCAACAAATGTTTCTTTCAATGAGATTTTTTGGGATAGTATCTCTCAAATACATTTTCATTCAAAACATATCCAACAAAAGAAACTTTTTAATTACTTATTTTGAAAAATCATTAGTAGTTTTGTGGGCATGTTTTTATTCCACGTAGCTTTTTGAGAAAAGTAAGTGATACATCTATCTATCGATTATTTTTCTGTGCATTCGTAAGGAGGTTGTCATTAAATTATTTATTTTATAAGATTTTCTTCTATCTCAGGCTAAATCATTCACTTTTTCTCAAAACTAAAGATCCCATACAGAGGAAGAATCGCATGCAATGCCTTCATGTTTGATGAAAATCCTCTTTAAGTGCTCCTGAAAGGCTTCCGGAGACTGCACCCAGAGTGGGGCATGATCGGGTGTCACAGTTTCATAAGAGATCACCGAGTGGACAGTGGCAACCATCCTATAAAAGCGATCCGAATGGCCCCCCAACGAACCAAACACCCCACCGGCACGCGCAACTCTAGGTCAAAGGAAAATTATACACAGGGGCATTTAATAGTCACTGATATTCAGTCCTAAAATGTGGTCAGTTAAATAACAGTTTAATCCCACTTAAAACCATAAAGCACTCTTAAGCACACTCTTATGTCCGATATACAATTGATAACATGGGGTGAGTAACTGCAAATCACCTTAAATACTGCTCCATACTGGTTCTTTTTTATTAGGAAACCGCCAGATACTCTGCGTTTCATGAATTCCAAACTAGAAAAATGAACTTAAGACCTCTGACCGTTAGTTGAAGAGGTGAACATCATATTACAAAAGTCAATTCTAAACTTATAAACTTTGTGTTATAACTGTTATACTGTTTAACATACTATTTTATTTATGATTTTCGGCAGCACTTAAATAACAAAGCGATGTTATAAGTAATCAAGTGTTTTCATTTAAAGCCATATATGGTTTTGTTTGGTAAGAGTTTATAGGCACAAAACCCCATTGGGGCATACCGAGCCAACAAGACCAGATATTTAAAAACTCCGTCGAACGCGATCTATGAGTTGGAAATTAGAGCCATATATGATACTATGTGAACAATAGTGTTTGTCCAGGGAGATTGTGTCTGTCCTGCATTAACTTTAACTCTAATAACAATACTTTATACTGCAAAGTTGAGTCCTTGATAATATTTTCTTTCAGAGGAATAAATTATCTTTGATCAAGTGAGTTAAAGCATGTCGAACATTTGAGAGAGGATAGAGATAATAATTTTTTAAACCATTATAAATGAAGTCAATATATTTGTTAAAAGTAGAACAAAATCGATGTGAATCGAACATCTCTAGAGTAAAAGGGAATATAACTTTATGGAAAACGAATAATATAGAAACTGCCTCAAAAAAGTAAGTTCTATATTTTGAAAACTATGAATATAAATGGTTAAACAGATATTTCTTCTATCTCTGACTAAATCATTCACTCTTTCTCGAAGCTAGACTCCAAATAGAGGGTGTGTCACTTGCAATGCCTGTAATGTGTGATGAAATGACCCCTGAACTTGTATTTAAAAAGTTCCTAGAGATTGCACTTAAAGTGGGGCATGATCGGGTATCAAGGTTCAAAAGATATCACCTAGTGGATGGTGTTCAGTTTTACCTTGTGGGAGCAGCCAATCAAGCAAGCTATTTCGGAGTGGAGATGTTTGACGTCATGTAATAACGCTATATATGCCAACTCAAATTTTTGTTCACGCTCTTCTTTTTATTTAAGTTACTTTTAGTTTGTTTTCTCATGTTGTGTTCTTAATAAACCTGTTATTGTTACCTCTCCTTCCTTTAAAGTTTTTCAATGGCATTCAAAACCTCATGAAAAATCACTCAGATGAAAACCGTTTCAACCTCTCAAAGAAAGCATCTTTAAACGAGTTCAAAAAACAACCAAAGTTTTATCCTATTTCAATGGGTCCTAATGTAAACTGTTCGTTTGAAATAGATTCAAACTTTCCTACACATTTCGACAATATTTGAAGATCTGGATATAGTACTCAGGAACAAGGAAACATTTTCAGTAGAAAAAGTTTCACCTTAGTAAAATTGGTCATGGTCAGTGAAGTGAATATTTTTACGTGAAGGATTTATAACTTTCTTGTACCCATTATTGAATTGAACTGCATCAATAAAAATGTTGAAAATATTGAAAAAGTGGGATGTTTTTCCTCTTTATTTCAGGACGCAAGATAAACAGGAGGAAAAGTAATGGTCGATGCTAATTTACTATGTAAAGAAATTAAACTATATTTCTTGGGAAGTATAGTGATGTTCCCTCAATATGTTTTTCAACAATATCTCTCATATTATTAATAAAGAATTATTTTTTCAGTTTTATAGAAATTACCATTCTAACAAATCTATGACACCTCTTGTTAGTAAAATTTCATCCTTATTTTCCTTATGTAGAGGAATTAAGGATAAGGTAGATTATTTAACGGTAATTTTTTTTCAAAAAATGCTTCGTATATTTAATTTCCCTCAAACAGTTTCTTGACAAGCCTTTGTTTGGAGTTTTAAGGCGCAAGGCCCATATTAAAGCATTTTTCGCCAGACACGACACATACAGGCACGAACAGAAATAGCAGGCAGAAATGCCTTTATTGAATGCATATAAAAAATAAAACGTTAAAGTGACAAATAATAAAAAAATAACTATATTTTATGAAAACACTGATGATTCTTTGATATAGTTTTTAGGTTTAATTACTTTTAACACATTTAAATGCATGAAACACTTTGAGCTCCAACACAACACAAGAACTTTTAATCAAAGAAGATCAGTGCTGTAAAAAAAGACACAAACTATTTTTATTCAGGACTTCGATCTCAATTTAAGAACACATGTGGATTCTTATTTGGACTTTGAGGATTTTCAGAATTCTTTAGTACACATTCTGGGTAGCATCACTCTTTATGCTAATTCATAAAACTATCATAAATAAAGCAAAGAATTAAATGGTTCTAGCTAAAATCACACAATTTAAGTGTTCTTTATTATTTAAAGGGAAAAAGAGTGTTATTTAATCTATAAGTGTTAATATTTGTAATAAAACGTTTGAAGTATAGTTCTAACGTATATTTATGTAGTGCATTTTAATTTCCACTAATGAGATATAACGGGCTAGAGACCGCACCCAGAGTGGGGTATATGATCGGGTGCCCTAGTTCCAAGAGGTCACCGAGATGGACAGTCGGAACCGTCCTCTCAAAGCGACACAAAAGGTCCCTCAACACCCAATCACCCCACCGGCACGCGCAGCTCTAGACCGAAAAAAAAACCTTAAAAACCATTCATCTCATAAATCTACAGTTCACATAAAGGATGAGCTTATATTTTTTTCCAACACAAACTGTGTTTTCGAATGTAAGAACATAATACTGCCTATTAACAGCTTTGAAATGTCATAATCTCATTGAATGTTTTCTCCTTTAGTATCAAGAGAGTTGCAATCCAAATTCCTTGTCGTAATAACATTTTAATTAAATTATTAAAAAAAAAAACATTTGTAAACTGCATTTTGGTTATTAATACAATTACTCAATTTCATATTCACAATAGCTCGATTTAGTTTTCCAGCCCAAAGATATGTACACCAAAATTTTTAATAAAACTTTATCTTCACTACCTAATCTGAATGAATTATTTAAAGAAGCGCCAAATATGCTCCCGAAATTAAAGATATTCAATTTAATCTTACACTCTTCTTTAAAATAGTATAAGTTACAGGAAATTAAATTTAAAATCATCCATGTATTTTCTAGAAATTACATTGAAAGTTTAGAAAGGACTCTAAATATTTAAGATTCTTATTTAGAACTCATAATAACTACATGTTTAAGGGAAATGAAATTTGTTCGTGTGCTTTATGTATGCCTAAGAAACTTCCATAACTAGCTGAAGGGTAATTAAGATTTCCACTAATGAGATATAACGGGCTAGAGACCGCACCCAGAGTGGGGTATATGATCGGGTGCCCTAGTTCCAAGAGGTCACCGAGATGGACAGTCGGAACCGTCCTCTCAAAGCGACACAAAAGGTCCCTCAACACCCAATCACCCCACCGGCACGCGCAGCTCTAGACCGAAAAAAAATACTTAAAAACCATTCATCTCATAAATCTACAGTTCACATAAAGGATGAGCTTATAATTTTTTCCAACACAAACTGTGTTTTCGAATGTAAGAGCATAATACTGCCTATTAACAGCTTTGAAATGTCATAATCTCATTGAATGTTTTCTCCTTTAGTATCAAGAGAGTTGCAATCCAAATTCCTTGTCGTAATAACATTTTAATTAAATTATTAAAAAAAAAACATTTGTAAACTGCATTTTGTTTATTAATACAACTACTCAATTTCATATTCACAAAATTATATAGAATATGAACTGAAAATCTATAACACTAAAGTACAATAACTCCAAATTGATGGTTTAACTCTCTTGCTATTGGAAATATTTTACATCAGTAACACTTTCTCGATACACTTTTAAAACATGCTACAAGAAAAAAGAATTATTTGCTTGACAGCACCACTTATATAGATATAACTGCAAAAACTTAAAAACATCATTCACTTGGTCCCTGTGATTCAGAAATGATTTCGTGATATTGAAACCTAAATCCCACTTTTGATTACTTCAAAAGTAATTGTTACTATGATAGATGTTTCTATCCTGTTGGATTTAACTTTGAAGAGTAAAATATAGCATTCAAAAATATCTGCTCATATCATTCATTGAGTCCATGGTCAAAATGTAGTGTTATATATATATATTTTTTTTTTTTTTTTTTTGGAAAAAAAAGGCCAAGATAACATTTCAACCAACATGAACTTTTATTAGATATCTTTTACTCATTGATAAAAGTTTACTCAAAATGTTTTTTTCAGTCATAATTAATTGTTTTGAAGTTAGGATTGAAAAATTTGCTTTCAAATGTGTTTCAGCTCCTCGAAAAATTTTAATTATGCAGACAATAAGTTAGAGTGAACGTGTTACTCAAGTTCAAATAAATTATAGGAATCTTGGTATTTTTGTTAAACTTTATCAGCAACATTATTTTACTAGAAATAGATCATAATAAAATCCCTCAAAGAACTATAGAATAGTAAAAAAGGAAAATTATAATCAGCCTTGATTGTTCCTTGACTCAGCATAGGTCAGTTGTACATGTAAGATCTTAATGCAATCAACATCCCTTTTCAATTAGTGTGTGCCTTTTAGATCATTTATTTCATCATTTCATGTTTTTTTCATCATTTCTTTCAATACAAAGCGATTAATGTTATAAAATTCCACATCGATGTGTTATTAAATATGTACCAGACACATCATGAGTCTTTTACTCTACCTGAATTCACACACAATCTATCTAAAAGTTATTTTTTTAAATAGCACAACGCCACGAAAGAAGTTTTTTTCGCTTAAAATATTCTTTACGTGAATATTTAATTATTCTGATTTGTTTAATATTACTGATTAGCAGTAATTGCTTTTTTGGTCGTTTCTCGTTTTCTCACGTTTTCTTGGCAACGTAATTTTTTATCAAGGTGCAAAAGTAAATATGGTGTAGAAAAGTAAGTTTTCTGACAGTGATTCTTTCCTTCCAAATTAATAATTAGGTTTGATGTTTAGTTGTTATGGCGCAAGGACCATATCAGGCCATTATGCGCCAGACATAACAATGAATTCACTTCAAGTTCATTCAACACATTCTAGTTTATACATTTGAAAGAAGGCGTACTTTAAAAAGACGTTCAAGTATGTAAAGCCGAGTGCCCTTTTTTGTACGAGAGAATATCCTGAGAGTGCAGAGATTGGGGCAATAATGTGTTCGAGTTCCAGAGCAGCCCCCGAGTGTCCTGTCGCCGAAGCAAATGTCGTCTCAAGCGGCCAACCCTTCCTCCTCTCTACTACATGTAACAAAAACAAAAGCTCACACATCTCTAGTGACTCAGAAAGGCTGACTTTTCCTCTGCCTTCCCGAGGCCTGCTGGCCCCACTCGGCTCTAGTGACTCAGTATAAGTCACAATAATATTGCATATTACCAGATCTTAACTGTAAAAATAGAGTGGAAAACAGTAGGTAAATACTATACTCCTTTTGACAAATTTGCATAGAAGTTTTTTTTTTTTAATTTATATGTGTAAAAAAATTGATAACATATGGGGTGAGTAAGCACCAATTATCTCATACATGCTACATAGTGTTTAAGGAAACCACCAGATACTCTGCGTTTCAAGAACTCCAAACTTGATAATTGAACTTAAGACCTCTGACCATTAGTTGAAGAGGTGAAATTCAAATTTCCATAGTCAATTCAAAACTTATAAACTTAGTGTTGTTATTCATACAATATTTAACATCCCATTTTATTTATGATTTTTGGCAACACTTAAATTGCCACACGTTGTTAAAAAAGCTAAATGGTTTTATAGGTGTAAAACCATAGACATAGATGATACTATATTAACATAATATTGTTTGTACTGAATGATTGTGTCTGTCCTGCATTAACTTTAAATTCTCAAGTAACAATACTTTGTACTGAAAAGTTGAGCATAAATAACATTTTCTTTTAGCGGAATAAATTCTAATTGAACAAAGGATTTAAAGCAAGAAATCTCCAACATGAGAGGGAGAACCATATTTTTTTGACGATCAAAAATAGTCAATATGATTGTTTAAAAGTGGGTCAAAATGGATGTGAATAGTTTCTCCATGGAATAAAAGAGGATATATTGATTCTTATTCACCGAAATCGAAATTTATCAATTCGAAAATTCTCAATGGAACGTTTCTTGATCAGGAGAGAGGAAGATAAAATAATTAATTGCTCGTTTTGCATAACGGATCCCCGCCCAAAGTTTTGTAACCATTTGTTGGAATAGGCCTTCATTATAAACAAATATTACAGAAAATGTGTTACAAAAGTGAGTTTCATGTTTTGGAAACTATGAACACATCAAAGGTTCAGGAGATATTTCTTTTATCTCTGACTAAATAATTCACTATTTCTCGAAACTTAAGATTCCATGTAGAGGATCAGTCTCAGTCACTAGAAATGCCTGTAATGTGTGATGAAAATTCCCTGTGTGTCGAAATTTGCCTACAGACTGCAACCAGAGTGGGGCATGATCGGATGTCAGGGATCCATAAGAGATCACTAAGTGGACAGTCGGAACCGTCCTCTCAGAGCGACCCCAATGGTTCACCAACAACCCAAAGATCGAGTAGGTCGACTGTAGGTCGAAGAAAATATATACACTAAGCAATTAATAGTATCTATCCCGTCATGGAATGTGATCTTTTTGATCTCCTACAAAACATAAAATTATCAGAATAAAATTTTTCAATATTATGTATGCAATGAAGAATATTCGATTTCAAATCATTGCATAACATTATTCCTCATTGAATATTATCTGTCTATTTAAGGCAGGATACTGAATGAATGAAAAAATGTGATGAAAATAGTATACACTGAATGAAAAAATATGCTCATTCAATAAATGAATGCAAACATTCTCTACTGCTCGTATTTTTAAGTAACACCTTGCCAACTGACGCTCCCTAAAGGAGGGTATCTCGCAGAAACCCAACAACAAAAGAAGCGCGATTCTGAGTACACTTATGTCTACTAGTCGCTTCAATTTTTAGCTGAAATTTTTGATTAGAGAATAAGCATTCAAATACATCAGTAAATTTTTTTTACTTCCTTCACTGATGTTAATTATCTCACTGAATTAAGTCTTTAATGCAGGTGGTATCACAATATCACAACCATGATCACAACGAAGCAGAGGGAAATAATTGTTTCCAACAACATCTGCTCATTCGCACTCCTGCTCCTAACGGATATGAAACCACCTTGCGCCAAACAAAATATCATATTTATTTTCAAAATTCAATGTGGAAATGAGAATTAGCTGACTAGCTACGATCATAGTTGGATGAATTTGTAAGTTTCAGTGGAAAATTGGCTAACTGAAATTCCCTGGCCAAGTTTAGATGACAAGTTTTGGATAAAAGATTCCTCCATAAGTTCTGAAAGGCTTAAGATAGTTTTTTTTTCTTTTACTGCCAGCAGAAAGAGGGACTTTCTGTATCAACTATTAAAGTTAGGTCTCAATTTCTATGATAGATGTGTGTTGAGATGAGATATACAGTTTTTCTCATAATAAAAAATGACAGATGAATAAATCTCAAACAAATAACTGTTGGTTGAATGTGAATTTTTATGCAACAACAGCCAATGAATCGGCCAATTATTTGGCCATTCTATGCCATACAATACCAAGAGCTCTTGAATGCAATGGTGTAGGTCTTTGCAACGTGCAATTATTTGTAATATAATGTTAACTGTAAAAGACCACTGTAAAATTTTTGCCAGCCACATTCATCCTTCACAAAATCCTTAGAGCTCAGGTTGGTTTCTTGGATTTTTACTATCATATCAGTGCATAACAGGAAAAATCTTTGAATAAAAGGCAGTGCTGGTAATACATGAAGTTCAAATAAGTAACCATTACATGTAAAGTTAGTGTAACCCAACAGTGGTAGATGTCTAAATAATAGAGATAGAATTTCTAAAAAACAATGGTATATTTCTAAGCTAGCAATAGCTTACGGTGGTAAATGTTTTTAGAAAGAATTTTAACCACTTCCACTACAACGTAAGAATTAAGGTTAGTAAAGTTTTTCATGTCATAAAAATGTGTAAGCGTAACAAAATAATATTAAATGTGAAAATAAATAGTTGGTATACTCCTTTCATTTTTAAACAGTAGCAATTTTATGAAAATGGTATAAAGTGAATTATACTGTGATAGAGCCATTGACAAGAAAACCATACGACTAATCAGTCGGAATAAATACAATAAAGATTAAGAATGTCGTGGTGAAAATAATGAAAATACATACAAAATTCATTCTTTGAGTTCTACAAGAGAACTAATGAGTGAAAGACATTTTTCTTGCTTTTTCGAATTAAATTTTCACCCCGTAATAACCATTCAAACGTTTTAGTAGATATGCTATTACAAATGGCTAAGATACCCTAGCTATAAATATCATGCCACTCACACAATCAGTTAAAACCCAACATTGATAATTTACAAATGGGAATAGCAATTTAAAAATACAAGCCATTTTTAAAAATTTTCTGAGTAATAGATCTTATTTTGTCTAGTTTCACATAATTATATATACAAGTTGTTTTTATGATTAATCAACAACTAAAACTCAAACAAAAGCAAAAAAAATGCGTAACACATTTAAAGCATACCTTTTTGTGAAAAAAAAAGTCCGTTCTTGCGTTTACAACGAGTTTCTACACGTGCTGGGTTCAGTAGAAGAGAAGGAAATAGAATAATTTCAAACTCGGTTAATTAGATGTTGCCACTGATATTTCAGCCTTAAAAAGTTTTCACGCTGTCTATTTTAATTGAGAATAATAATTACCGTTTGCATAAAACTAATTTTAATTTCGAATTCTTAATTTCTTAATGCTTATAAAAAACCGTAAAAATTATTAGAATTTCTATACATTAGAATTAAAGTTTAAAAAGAATAAATATTATGAAATCAATAAAAAATATTCTTAACGTAATTAACATAATTTATTCTTTATCTTCGGAAACTTTGTGACGTCACTCAGTTGAATTCTTCAATAGGAAACACGTGAATATCCGTTGCATTTTTATTTAATATCCAAGAAAGAATTTTGTACGTTCCACCGCTTAATTTTTTTAATGTTACAAATTTAAATGTGATTGCTAATAAAAAGGCATTCATATTTCATCACTAGCATTAATAAATTTTGCAAGATTTCCACTAATATTTGAAAATACAATTCCCTGACTTTTCTACCTAGATGTCCACGTATATTTTTTTACACTTCCGTGAACAGATATTTTTAACAAGTCCTACCTTGTAGAAATGTTTTTCATTTTCATCGTATGCGGGAGAGAAGATTAAAGTAAATTCTACCTTGGGGCCATTAAAGTCAGGAGAGGGCATATTTGTTCAGGATGATGTGGGTATGGCAAATTTGTTAAAAGATTTTTTCACAGGGGTTTTTAATAAGAACTTTAAATTTACGGGTGACTATACAGTAGTTAGTAATGGAGGTGGGGTAATTCCGGATTGTAGTTTTAATAGGGAGGAAATTATTCATCTACTAAAAGGCATTAAGCCATCTAAAGCACCAGGGCCAGATGATATTTATCCTAAAGTTCTGGTGGAATGCGCAGAAGAATTGGAGGACATAATTCTGACAATCTTTAAATCAACATACAATTCGGGTTTGGTACCAAATGATTGGAAAATAGCGAACGTAACACCAATATTTAAAAAGGGACCAAAATGCGATCCAGGCAATTATAGACCAGTGAGTTTAACGTCAGTCATCTGAAAGATTTTCGAGACCGTACTAAAAAAAAACACTTAATGCTGTACTTAGAAGGGGTTAACATACTTTCAGACTACCAGTTTGGATTCAGAAAGGGAAAGTCGTGTCAAACAAACCTGTTAAAGTTCTATGACGAAGTAACAAAGGAGTTGGATAAGAAAAATAGTGTAGATATATTTTACATAGATTTTCAAAAGGCCTTCGATAAAGTTCCACATGTGGCACTGCTCTTTAAATTGGAAAAAATGGGTAACAGGGGTAAAACATTATTGTGGATTAGGAACTGGTTGATAGGTAGGAAACAGAGGGTGCAAGTCAAGGGTAATTATTCTCAGTGGGCAGAGGTCAAGAGTGGTGTACCTCAGGGGTCA